>JAHTLZ010003547.1:22377494-22401476 GCA_023846285.1 Phrynocephalus versicolor
GATAGATAGATAGATAGATAGATAGATAGATAGATAGATAGATAGATAGACAGACACTTCCCAGGTGACTAGTCAGTGTAGGCTGCATAGATTGCCTACCTGGGGAATATCCTGGTCACATTTAACAGAGTTCTTAGCCCACCACAGATATTTGCTTCCATGCCTATTATATACACACACAGGAGGGGGTCAGGACTTTTAAAGAATTCTTTAGCATTGAGCTACATAGAACTCTGCAACAGTAAGTGCTTGATTGGTAGAGTCTAATTTAAGAATTAAAGGTAGAGAGGTATTAAAGAATCAGGAATTAAAGATATAAAAAGCCTTAAAAGATTTTTTTGAGTCTTGGTCTCAGACCTAAAAAGTCCTGAAACACATATTACTTCCACTTTCCGGACTCCAAGGCAGTTACAACTAAAGGGCAGGCTACTCCTCACTTCGCTTTAGTCAAGCTTTAGTCTCTATAAATATGGAAGCAAGGGCTACGACACAGAACACAAAAGCACACTCTCGCAACAACGACATTGGTAGTTACTCAGATCCGTCAAAATATCTATTTAACCAGCACCACTCATCCCCCTAACAGAGCGAGAATCTAAAGGCAATTTCATGTGCAACACATGAGACCAAAAGAGAAGGTCCTGTGTATTCCAAGTGGGTGACCTCAGGTTGAGAGATGTCACCTTCTCCAGTAGCTTGAAACAACTTTCAGGGGAGTCAGAAGTGGGAAGAAGTTCTTGCCAAGCAATCTTAGAGGAGTCCATTCTGAATGGAGGACCTACTACGCCTATGGTAAGTAGGACAGTGTTGCCTACAGCCTTTACCTACATTGTACCCATAATCACTGCCCCATACTTGGCTGATAACCCATATCTAAGCTGAGCTATGTACGTATATTTAAATCGACCCTGATATAACCTTAATGTAACAAAGGGGATCTTGTGGAGCTTCTGGAGGCAATCCAACCCAGCCTTGTCACGCAAGGTGAAACGTTACTGCCCAATATTCAACAATATCGGATAACAACTTCCCCAAGCACTTATAACAGTCTTAGAGAAAGAATGAGGAACAAAACAGGAGTGTGAGCATAAGAGATAAAGAGGGCTTTATGTAATAATTAAGGAAAATGCTGAATAACTAGTAGCTTGTGCATCTGGCTATGGAGCCAGAGGTTGAGAGTTTGAGTCCAGCAGTGCCTCCTTGACAGACGCTGGATTCAATGATCCATAGAGTCCAACGTCCTCTCTAATTTTCCACCAGCACAGAGTGGAAACCCCACCCTTCATGCACAAGGCTCCAGCCATGACCATAACCAAATAAGCAGCAGCAGTAAATGTTTGTGCCCAGCACCAATACAGAGCCACCCAGCTTAGAGGGGATGCTCACAGAGTGCTGGTTTTCGTAGCTCTGGTGATGTTATTGCTGAAATCTGCAATTGCTTGTAATCATGTGTGAAATATATTGACATTGTTCCCAAAGCCCCAATGACTATGGGGAGCAATGAAGTGTGTATCATATAAGCAGAACACCCAGCTTTTGCTTTTCTCATCCACAAGCGAGATGTTCCAATGGCCAAATCTCTGTATTTTGTTAGTTTTTCCAATTATTTAACCTATATTGTTGTAGTAGTAGTTGTAGACTATATATCAGAATTATTAGCAAAAGAAAGAAAAGAATTATGGGTGATCAGTGGCGGATAAAATGAATGATTTTTTAAAAAAAAATCAAATTGATTGAAATCTTAAAAAACATATTTTTATTTAAATTGCTAAAAAATAGATCCTTATTTAAATCAAAGGCACCCTGTTGCAGACACAGGACAATTCACTACTATACTCAGACTGAACCAGGAAAAGTGCATGCACAGCAAGAGAAAAAGGGGTGGGATACATGCCTCTTAAAAGGCTTTCTCGGACTACAGATTATAGTAGCTTGGTCATAGGGACAGACAGCTGTTGAAACTTGATCTCATGACTCAGTTATAGCTGTAACTCAGACAAGGCCTAAGGGCTTGTTCTCACCACCAGCTCAGCCACAGGCAAGCAGAATACCCAATGTTATAACATGTTTTTGCTCCCAACAAGGATGCCTCAGCTTGCTCTGGGTCTGCAATATAGCTTTCAACCAGCTCAGCACAACACTGCTATATACCTGTTTATCCCACCCAAACACACAAATTTCTGGTCATGACTGAAGCACCCTATCCGTGGCAAGGCATAATCAAATTTCTCCAGTGGATTTTAGCTTAGCTTCAGAACAATCCCTGGGAGAGGCCACCGTTTTTATGTATTGATTTCTTTGACACAGTTCAACCCTCTTAAGTCATCTTTACAACAGAATGCTGATATTTCCAGATGTGTAAGGATCACCCTTCCTAATTCTGCGCTCTACGAAAATTGCTATGTTATGATGCCAGCTCTGCAAATCATGAGCACAAAAATCCTTACAATAAATTGGATCTATCCAATTTATCCAGGAAGATTACACTGTTATAAATCCCCAAATACTAATTTATATTAATTTTTGTTGCAGTTTCTGCATAGTAAACATAGCTCCATTCATAAGGTTCTTACTAATAATCATGTCTTCCGGGCTCCCACATAAAGAACCATTTGCCACATCATCTCTTACTGTATATCTATTTTACCATATTAATACAATTAACATAAACCCTAGCCAGCATAGCTGGTAGGAAAGGCTTCTGGGCATTGCAGTCCAAGGACACCTGGGTTAATCAAGAGTGTGAACTACTGCCTTAAAGGTCTTAAACAGGCCAGAGCATCATTATTAGCAGCAACTGATGCTGCCTCCAAAGAGTATTGGCACCATTACTTTTACAACTCATAATCGGCACAGTTGCTGATTTGTCACCCATGTGATAAATCAGTACTATAGGCAAAGGTGCAAATTGTTTCAATTCTACAGGGGAACAAGTAGTTTTGAATGTTCACAAGAACATAAATTTGTACATCTACAAGAACAGTTTCCTGCCAAGAAAACTCCATGGACATGGGGTCACAAAGAGTCAGTCATGACTGTAAGGACGCAACACAAGAAGAGTTCACAGGTGAGTGTGCCTCAGTTATCCATAATGGCATGAGAAGATATACCCAAGGGCAAACTCTTTTGGCACAGAAACCATGAAAAGGCTTAAGTGCACTGAATGGATAGACAGATACCCTTATCCCATGTTGTAACTGCAGGACAAAAAAAAGAAGAATCAGCATCATAAGAAGCCTTCTGTATGTTGTTCTCCTAACCATTTTTTTACTATTGAGATCTTATTTTTGCAGCAAGGGTGTTTCCTCAATTTGGATTTCTTTTCGAAAGCACCTAGCAGTCCTAAGTGCCTAACAAATAACAGTGAACACAAATATGCCATTTCCAATCACCTCGCATTTTCATCTTCTAATCTGACAACGTCAAATAATGCACATGCTGTCAAATCTCCAAAGCGAATGTTGAAGGAGAGGACAGGTACCACCATAATAATTTGTGCCCACCACCCAAAATATGGTTGAAACTCAATATCCCCATGTAGGCATTTCCTTCCCAGACAGACCCATCAAGCTTTGAGTGGACTAGCCAAGGCATGTCCAAACTTCGGCCCTCCAGATGTTTTGGACCACAACTCCCAGAATTCCAAGCCTGTATTTCCAATGGCAAAGGACTGTGGGACTTGTGGTCCAAAACATCTGGAGGGCTGAAGTTTGGCCACCAATGATCTAGAGTGAGATTCTCTTCATGCAGTTCCCCTGCAGGCAGTACGCACTTTTTGTTGATCTCCTCTTCCCTGTATTCCTTAATAATCAGCTCCATGGGGAAGAAACACGAAATGTATATTTGGGGGGGGGGGAGTCCTAAGAAACACTGACAGAAATGCCCCCTCCCATCCTCCTGTGGGCATCACTCCTGCCTCAATCCTAAGTCCCTTTGGTGAATGGAAGGACAGCTCAAGTGATGATCCAACCTGGTAAGCAAGGACAGTTAAATCAGCCAAACTGTGCTGTTTACAGAGTTGTAATTCCCCCCCCCCCAGCCAACTATTTCTAGGGAGAATAATTTAAGCCTCCCACATAGTCTATTTATATGTGTGTTGTGTGTAGCAAGTGAAGGGTGGGTACACAAGAAAAAGGAGAAAAAACACTCAAATCCACATAATCCAAAACATTCTAAAAATTATCTCAGTTTATTCAAGGCATTGGAAAGTTTTTTTTTTAATTCAAAGTCTTCCAGGAAATCCACTGTGCTCTAGCTATAAACCTATCTGGTTCATTTCAAAACCCAGGCCCCTTTCAACATGATCCTTGAGAGGAGGGCAGAGGAGTAGCTGACCAGGACACCCAAGTGTGGCAGATTCTTGAATCCTGAAAGAAAGGGACAAAAAAACCAAGGCAAGCTGTTCCTTAAGTCAGGGTAGTTTGTGTTCAAGTTTAGCTCCAGTCTAGTTGAAAGGACTAATCAAGTGCTTCTACCTTCTATGCTGACATCTTTAGAACAGAAGGTCGCATACAGTGCTTAGGGCTTGTTTGAAGCTCAGATAAGAATTAGACCATCAAAGACTCCGAATAAATAAACATGAGTTTAGAAGCAAAGTATATTCCTTAATGTTGTAGGAGTATCAGCCAATATCCTTGATCGTCAAGGAGCAAAAAGTAGATTAGGGAAAAAGAAGACAAAAAAAAAGAGGATCATTTTACTGCAGAACACCAATCTGCTATTACTAAAAACGTACTTCAACTATTCAACGTTAAAACTATCAAGGAGTGCATTTATTAGACCTCCCCCCCAACTAACTCATTTTAACACAACTGCACACAGCCAGATGGGGTGTGTGTGGCAGAATAACTTGATTAAGGAGCTGCAAAAAGAAGCCACAAAATATGAAAAAGATTCATGAAAAGAAGCACTGATCAATCTTAATCAGAACATTACCAGACTTCCAACTGTACTGCAAATGCCGAAAGGAAAGGATCCCCCTAATTCTTACGAGTCAAGGCCCATCAGCAAACCACATTTGGGGCACCACAATGTGAATCTTTCTTTCAGAGGTTTTAAAGACCAGCAGCAAAACAAACTTTAGGAACCCACTTCACCATCCTCTCCTTCCAGCAATTCTAAGGAAACTCGATATCGAGGGAGCTAAACGGATTGATCCAAGACAATCCTGCCCTACAGTATGCCAGATTCCACAGCTTAGCTATCAAGACTGACTTGGTCCTGGAAGGCCAAGAGCTCAGAATGCTTATGCCACAAGAGAAAACCAGGCTGCCATACTGCTTATTACTCACTAACTGGGGCCAGGGGGACAAGTAGTAAAAAGGAGAAAAGAACAAAATATCGAAGGGAGCAATGCAACACTCTTAGGGTAGGCACGTATCAGTGGCAGGACTCGCTTATCTTGCTCTTTATTTTCTTATGTATTATGTATTTTGGTTTTTAAAATGTATTCCTTTGTTTCTTGTTACATGTTGTAAACCGCCCAGAGTAGCCTTTGGTCTAGATGGGCGGTATAAAAGTCAAATAAATAAATAAATAATAAATAAATACCCCTTCCAAAGGTAATCAGTTCCTTTGCTTCTGCCCTGCCTGCCACAGCTGTCCTTTCCATAAAAAAATTCATTAAAAAAAGATTTTTCCTCCAAAGTAAATGTTTTTGGTATTGAAAATAGTGTTTTGAAATCAGGGTGGATAAAAAGCCAGGTTTTTAAATCAATTTGATTTAAATCACGATTCAAATTTTAAAAATTATATTTTTATTTAAATAATCGTAAATCCATTTTAAAAATAAATAAATTGCAATTTAAATCAAATCAAATTTGAAAATGTGCAGGCAGCCAATGTGGGTACAATCTTTTATGTCATTTTGAAGTCAGAAGGCTTTTGTCCTCCTTACTCCCCCCCCCAGGTCAATCAAAATAAAATAAAGTATCCCAACGTAGCAGAACCAAGCGAAAAAGTTATACATTGTTGCATAATCAAAATAAATTTAGGAAGGAGATCGCTCTTCTTGGTGAGGAATGCCACATTTATTTTGATTCTCTTTTTTAAAAAGTCTATACAGCCCCAATAAAATGAATTGTGTAATATAACACTCATTGTGATGGTTTGGCAACCAATGAAGCTATTACAACCATGCTGGTGAGCCAGTTATAACCCAGATTTGGAGGAAATAGAGAAACAGAAGTCTCAGGGTCAAGACCTCAGAACCACTGGTCTGCTCATAAAAGTAACAACACCCTGAAATACAGTAAGTCAGGAATAAGGTATACAGTATAGCCAATGAGAATAACAGCAGGCACCACAGATGCCTAACTATGAAGGCTAAGGGGTAGGTTTTCTTAGGTCACCCAGATGTTGCCTTCAGAAGTCAGCATAGTACAGCCAGACACGCAGCAGCAATATTATTTTGTCCTTTTCAATGCTTCAAACACAAATGCTCAGAGTATTAAATGGCATTAAACCAATCAGTGACAAAAACAGCTTTTCATCACAGATCCATAGAGTTGGAAGGGGCCAATAAGACAATTGAACCCAATCCCCTGTTCAGTGGAGGAATCAAAAGCAAAGTAAATCCGACCAGATGGTTGTCCAATTTTCTTTTACGTGGTTCCAGTGTTGGAGTGCTCACCACCTCCAGAAGGAGTTGGTTCCATTTCCAAACTGCAACAATGGGCCATTGTACGTATTCAGATTTCCCCACCAGGGACATATGGAGGCTCACAGCAATAAAGATGAGGGTGCCTATACAAGTGTATCAATTTCATCGGAACAATAAAGAACACTCCACATGCATGGCCATTGTCAACATAAACAAAGAAAGAGAAAGAGATAAAACAGTGTGGAACACAGAGTGACAGTGGTAGAATTCGTCAATTAAAATGCCTGCCTAAATCAAAGTGTTTTGAGACCAGGTGGGCACAAGGGTAGTGGTGGCAACGTAATGGAGGTGTCAAAGACTCTCTTCTGCCTTGCAGATGGGTGCAGATATTCAGAAGTTCCCTCAAGGTACCTGAAGTGTCTCACTGATGGGAAGAAGTGAACAACAGGCTGGAATCGGTGAGCTACTCTTGCAGACTGATTACTTGGGTTCCTTTCTCCCAGACATTCCTCAGAAAATTTTCTTGATTTCCATTTGGCACATATAAGTTCACAAAGGTGCAATTCTCTCCTTTTAATTTCCCTTGAATTATCAACATCCTGCCTTGATCATCCCTATCCACTTTAAATTTTTCAAATTCTGTTCTTTTATAAATCAATATAGCTACCTCTTGACTTAGACGTGCCAAATGATTTTTCATATACATCAACCCATTTACATTTGAGTTCATTCATCCCATCCTTGTTCTGATGAGTTTCTTGGAAAAAGACAATATCAGCCTGAGTTTTGTTCAATTTTGCTTGAACTTTAGCCCTCTTTATATTAGAACCTAGGCCTTTCACATTCCAAGATATTATCTTAAGTTGTTTAACCATTACAAGCAATTAATTTAAAATTTAACAGTCCCGCTCACAGGTCTGGCAAATGTCATTTTCTGAACTAAATGAAATATTGAAATCATCTTTAAGGGCAGCTCAACTTATTCTGATCACTGTAGCACCTTGGATGATTTGCTTTGGAATGTTTTTTTCCTGAATAGTTCCCCCTCCCCATTAATTTCATCATTTTCTATTATATAAGCTCAATGAAGAAGTAATTCAAAATTACAGGCAATAAGGCAGGGGCAAGGTGGAAGAGCTCCCATTTAAGTTCTTTTTAAAGCTCTAATGCCTTTAGCAGGAATAGTTCTTTATAAAATGTCGTTGCTTCCAAAAATGCAGCAGATTCCCACACCGGAGAACACACATGTAATACCTAGGCAGCCAACGTGTTTAACTCCTACCCCAAATCCATCAACAAAGAGCAAATCAAGCATGGAAGGGGAATGAAATCCACATATGAAACCTTGGGGTTGATTTGGTCACTTATAAACTTCATAGGGAACAGTCGCTGGGGAAATAAGCATGAAAGGAAGCACTACATAACTCAGAATGTCCATCAACAAGGCCACTTCTTCCCAAGGATTATTTGGAAAGCATTTTTGCCAGTGTGGAATAGCAGTATTTCCCAACCCATCAGGTCAGATGTTGCTTCCACCATGCTGCCATTTACAAAATGCTGGAACAAAAGCAGTTTACAAAATGCTGGAACCAAGCTCCTCACCCTTGTGCTGTAACGTCTTTTATAAACTCAACATCAATTAGGCCATCTTTCTGTAGGGTCAACTCCATGACCACAGATATACAGAAAGCACAATCACTCATCAGTTTTGAAACGGTTTAGATCAGGGTTGTCCAAACTTTTTGCAAGCAGAGCCAGATTTGGTGAGGTGAAAATGTGTGTGGGGGACCATTCAGCCACATTTGGCCCCCAAGCCGGACTTTGGACAAGTCTCTATAACATGAAAGGAGGAAGAGAGGATGCTGCAGCAACGGAGCTGGGGGGCAGTAGGCTGGGAAGGTGGCTGGGTGATGGTGGACAGAGGCAGGGAGGGCAGGCAAAACATAAAACTGCAAGCTGATGCCTCCATCCAGTATAGGGAAGGGCCAGCCGGCAGGGATGCATGACACGCTGAGGCAGTGGGGAGAAGAGGCCGCAGGCCACTCGAAATTTGTAAATGGGCCACATTTGGCCCCTGGGCCTGACTTTGGACATGCCTGGATTAGATGTTCTCCTGATGGTATAACTTTCAAAGAGCCATCACCTAACGTTGCAATCATGTGCCATCGAGCTGGAGCCGAATTATAGCACCCCTAGCAGGGCTTTCAAAGGTAAGTGAAGCCATGAAGGACTGGCTTTACCAGTGCCACTCATCTGGTCAGTTTCCATGCCCAAGTGGAGGATATAAACCTTGTTCCCCAGAGTCGTAGCCCCTCACTCAACTAAAGGAGACCCAGTGAATCAGTGGATTTCCCTGAGCACTGACTGACCAAGCTGCCACTGATTCAAAAATAACAGTCTACTCAGGTTGAGATGTATGGCTGAATTCAGGTCAAAGCCTTTACTCTCGAAAGGGCAAAGAGAGGGTTAAGACTTGGGAGGCAGCACGTCTCAAATACAGTTCCTGTATAAGCTTTGCAATTTCTTCACCACAAACTGAGTCAGAGCTGCCTGACATCACCTTCGCCAAATGCTTTGCACATCAAAAACCATTCACCATCTGTCTGATGGGAGGAAAGTGACGGTATTAAATACATTTTTGCAAATGTTGAACACTTGGCACACAAGTGCATGTAACCAGGACTCCTCGCAAACAAGGAAAACAATTGGCATCTATGCATATATATATCAATATGCATTTGAACTTCTGAAAAACAGCCAGAGCAAACTAAGCCAAAGGCAATGGTGCTCCTGCATGTCTAATGAAATGTTTCAGCCTTGATTTATGGTAGCCTCCTGTATAAGTTACTCGCTGACTTTAGTTTTTCTATAACTTTCCACTACACCAAATGAGTAGCTCCAAAAACTGCACACCAGCAGCATATACTGTGTTTGTTCCATGCCATGATTTATTCAAATTGCATACCTCAATTATTACCACTGCTTAAAAAACCCACTAGCTCACTAATCCCAAAACCTACCATTTTTAAAAACTCTATAAACTACCACAGATTATTGTGAAAGAAGAAATGAATGTTGCAACCTCACTTCTCAACAACTCTCCCATGAATGGTTGCAAAGAGAAGGCTTCTGCAGCCCCTAAAACTCCACAATATTATATCTGAACTTCTCATCTCTGGCTTGGGAAGGTGAGAAATGGGGAGGTAACAAACTCCACAGGCTATAGGACAAGATGAATTGCAATGAATGTCACACCAAGAGACCCATGTAGCAGGCAGATATTGGCCCAGGGGAAAGGTGAGCAATTCTGGCAGGAGTAAGAACCCATCTGAAGATAGGTCGACTGCTGGGGGATCCATTTCCAAGACAACCTGTCCAAAATGGCTGATGCTGACTTCCTTCTTTCCTTCCTTCCTTCATTTAAATAGTCAGAATCCTATTGGTATTTTTGTTAAGGTATGGAAAACTTGTCAGGCTAACTGCAGCTCACTGACAAAGAGCCAAAGTGTGCTTTCCGTCATATGCCTGCTTATGTCACTGCACTGGCTACACAACTGAAAGGTGACAAAGGACTTCATCAGCTAGCCACAATTATCTTCAGCAAGTTACAGAGATGTAAAATTTATGGAAACATTGGGTGGCGGGGGAGGGGGGAGAAACAGGAAAAACAACTTGTTTTTACCCCAAACTTTTTCTGATTTTTCCAAATTTCTTTTTCCTTGTGGCTTCAAAACTTCTGGAAGTTTTACATCTGGAGTTACACAACCCTCATATGGACATCATTTTTTTTTTAAATGCACAGTATTTCTGTACACAGGAAAAAGGCAGGGCACAAACAGGAAAACAAATAATGGTGTTCTAGGTGTTCTGAGGTAGATTTCAAAACCATGAGTCTTGTTCTAAAATGCATTTTCCCACAACTACTTCCATAGTATAACATATAATAGGTTCAGCACCCATTTCATTCATGGAATGACACCGCCTGGTGTAAATGTAAGCATGTGCCATAACCAAACTGCATGGACCAATTTGCAAGTTCACCAAGATAAATGGTAACCACCTGAAAAGCGCACATGAGAAGCCTCCCTCGCTGAAGCAAGCCAGCTCTATAAATCCACAACAGGATTCAGCACATACATTTTTTCCACAGTAATAACCAAGAGAAAACTATTCCACTCATCCAAATGGCTATTCCACTTCCAAATAGCTACAACCAGTAATTGCATACATTAAGTTTTAATCTTAGAAGCAGATGTGAGCCCAGGTGACATATATTTTCATTAACATGGGCAGTTCCCAAAGCCACAGAATGGCTCTGAGCCTTCAGTGTCTCTACACATCCTGAACAAATAGAGAAAAATCTGAAAGCAGATCCCAACACAGCTTTGTTCCATTTGTCCCTTTATGGGCACTTCCTTGGAAAGTAGGTAAATGTAAAGATTCCCTTCCCCCCGCACATGCGCGCTAGTCGTGTCCCACTCTAGGGCAGTGCTCATCTCTGTTTCCAAGCCAAAGAGCCAGTGTTGTGCAAGTCCGTGGCTATATGGCTGGCATAACTGAACACATTTCTGTGTACAGAACATGTTCACCTTCCCACTTTTTATGGCGGTACCTATTATCTACTTGCATTTACATGCTTTCAAACTGCTAGGTTGGCAGGAGGTGGGGTTAACAATGGGAGCTCACTCCCCTGCGTGGCACCTGGGATTCTAACTGCCAAGCTGCCGACTTTGCAGCCGACAGATTCAGTGCTCTAGATGTCAACTCAAATGCCCCATAGAACTTTAAGAGAATGTTTCAACTATGTGTCATGTAATTTATACTATAAAAATTTATCACAGAGAGAGAGAGAGAGAAGTCAGTTTAGGAACTCACAGGATATGGATTGTCTTGGACAACTCCTACAATCGTCATCCAACACAACCAGCATTATTGTAGCCAAAAACATCTAGAGCAGCAGCAGATTGGGCTGACTCACAGCTGTTTCTTGGAGAGACTCCTCATCCCTTGTTCCTGCTCTCACTGGAGAACTGGGTGGATCCTTTTATATTATCTTGTGCCTTGTGGCACACATAAGCCCAGGAGACCATTACAAGTGCAAAAAAACCAGGAGAACCTTCCTCTGGCATCACATGTTCAGGGGGAGGGAACCATATTTCAAAACAAGGATCTTGATTTTAAAATCTGCGACAGTATGCATGAAATGATACTGTACATCTCTTTCTCCTATTTATACCCCACCTTTCTCCTGAACGGGAACCCCTCTGGGCCAATACAAAAAAGGAGCCCTTTTGCCATTCTGCAGAATTTTTCCGAAGGGTTAAGCATCAGTATGCCCAAATATAGGAAACAGCCCAAGTCTCTGGATTTTTAAAGGAACAAAAAATCTTAGCAGGTGCTACTTTTTTTTTTTTTTTGTAGCCTACGTCATCAATACATCTAAGAGTCAACACTTACATTGTGAGGTCCGTCTTGCAACCTCCTACATGCAAACCCAAAGCATCCCTCTTGCACGAGCAGGAAAGACTGATGAAACTGAGTACGGTGAGAAGTGGGAAAACAAGTCCTGCTGATCCTGCAGCTTTGCTCCCCTACTCCCACAACCAGGACTTGTTGGCTGGTCTGGTAAAAGAAAAGAAAAGCACTGGGCTTGCCGGTAGTTTGGACAGAAAGTCCAAGAAACACACATAGCAAAGTGTTCTGCTTATATACCGCCCCATACCACTTTAAGTAGTCTCTGGGCAGTTTACAAATTTAATTACAGTGTGCAGGCTACACATTCCCCCCCCCCCCAGCAAGCTGGGTACTCATTTTACCGACCTCGGAAGGATGGAAGGCTGAGTGAACCTTGAGCCTGCTACCTGGGATTGAACCCCAGGTCGTGAGCACAGTTTTACCTGCAGTACAGGCATTTAACCACTGCGCCACTGCCCCCAGCCTGACTTATATTGAAGGATCATGGGAACTGGAATCTAAAACATCTGGTGAGCTGAAGCTCCTTCACCTGAGTGGTGAATAAAGTCAGAAAATGTACCATCACCTGGAATCTTAAAGAAGTTCATCAAATGGCAAGTGCAAAACGGAGAGGGAAGGCGACTAAGAGTGGCATCCATCAACCATTAGTAACATGACCTATCAAAAATGCCACCCCTATCACCACAACATACAGGAAACATACCAGCAATACTGCATTTCCCAGAACACAACATAAACAAGGCTACAAAAACATGTGATTCCCTAGCAACTAACTATAACCCAAGGGAAGCCATCTGGAGTACACACAATCCACAAGTTCATCTACTCCACACAGGCCAATTAGACTGGAATGCCCAGAGGCAGAGCAGATGAGTGCAACATCCTGAGCTTGCAGTGCAACCAAAAAGCAGAAGGCTTTTGGAAGGGAGGGAGCATCATCATGCCAGACATTTTGTATTTAAAAAAAAAAACACCTCTGACATAATAACAGTGTTAAAAAAAGTCCTATGCCATACCCAGTGATGTAAGATTGGTAAGACTGCTAGATGGGAAAGAGAGGTTAAAATTATTGTTTATGTAGCACATCAAGTGGATTCTTTGACCACAGCAGAGACCGCTGTCTGAGACCACAGAAACTGGGGGGCCATTCATGGCAAAGGTGGCAGGACTGCTCAGTGAGTATCTGGTTTGAGATTTTGGTCCTCCAGTGTGTGCCCTGGGAGAAGAGTAGCCCTGGGCAAGCTGTCAAGTCCTAGGGTTCCCCCCCCCAAAAAAAGGAAATGGCAAACCGCTTCTAAGTTGTACTATATACTTTTATACCTATAAAACCCCGCAAAGACTTGCCATAAGTCAGAATTGACAACAATAAATTATTATTATTAACCACACAGCAATCTACACTGGATTTTGTATTACCAATCACTAGTCGAATGCTTCCCAAGCATTTAGGACTCAGTGACGTATCAACAAATTATGCGAGCAGATCCCAGTAAGGCGGCTTTCTGCAGCTGACTGATGGTGACTTTGTCAACTCCAATTTCTTCTAAATATTTGCTTGGCTCTTTAGGCACCGCACCCAGCGTGCTGATTACTACTGGGACCACCTGTACCGGTTTATGCCAGAGTCTCTGAAGTTCAATTTTCAGATCCTGATATTGGGTAATTTTTTTTCAAGTTGTTTCTCAGTGACTCTACTATCACCTGGTATAGCAACTTCAATGATCCACACTTTTTTCTTCTCCACAATCACAATATCCGGGATTTTATGCTCCAAAACCCTGTGTGTCTGTATTCGGAAGTCCCAAAGTAATTTTGCATGCTCATTTTCAGTCACTTTTTCAGGCTTATGATCCCACCAGTTCTTTGCTACGGGCAGATGATAGTTCTGACACAAATTCCAGTGGACCATTTGAGCAACTATTTATTTATTTATTTATTTATTTATTTATTTATATTATTAAAGAAAGGAAGATTTTATCACAGGGATGAAATTCTTCATTAAGCAATCCTGTTCACTTCTCCAGTGCTTAAGGCAGAAGAAATCCCGTCAACTGTGCCTCTCTTTAATTGAATCAAATGTCAAAATGTAGTATCAGTCCTAAATCTCAGCCATCCAGTTTCTTACCCCACAAACACTATTAGGAAAGGAAAAGTTGTCAGCCTCCAAACACACCCTAACCATTGGATAGTCAGATAACACTGATAGAAGTTTGAGGGCCACAGAATCCTGATGTTTTCCAGAGAGACTCATGGATTCTGAACAAACCTATTCCGACAGATTCACCACAGTCTAAGACAGTGATGTCCAAACTGTGGCCCTCCAGATGTTTTGGACCACAGCTCCAACAGTCCTTTGTCATTGGCAACCTAGGCCTAGAATTCTGGGAGTTGTGGTCCAAAACATCTGGAGGGCTGGACACCACTGGTCTAAGGTAAACATAGTGTAGGGCAAACGGTACACAGATCTCCAGCCTTGGTCCTCCAAATAATTCAGACCTCAGCTCCCAGAAGTTCCAGCCACCATGGCTGGTGGACAGGGAATCTGGAAAGTGAAGTCCAAAACATCTGGGAGTCTAAAGAATTGAGAAGTATTGCTCTCAACCAACTCAGATACACCAGCAATTGTATAAAACATAGCCACATAATTCAATTCAAAATTCACTTGCTGGCTTCGATCTTCTATGGGAGCCAGGGGGAGACTAATTTCTGTTAAGTTAAGAAGTATACAGTTAAACAACTGCATTCGCAACACATAAGGAAAGAACGGCTGTCTTTTAGACCATCACAGATTATGCAAAAGGAGGAAAACCACCAAGAATCCTGGTCAGACAAGACTCCCTGGCGTAGGCTAACATCAATGTTCATTTAAGTTAATGAGACAGCTTCCAGGAAAACATGGTTAGCCTATGTTACTCAAGGACGACTACTTGAAATTTCAAGTCTGTGTCATTATGCTTAACAGGATTATCACGGCTCTTCAAGGTGTACAGACTTGCAATAAGATGCAGATTATTAATAAAGATCAAAGAGTGAAGACATAGCCTGTCTGTGTTGGAACACTTTGGTAGAAAGTCAGTATAAAATGTAGTAAGCCGTCACACGCTGTGGCATTCTATAGACAACAGTCTGTTAAGTCAGCATGTAGGGCACCTGACACAGTGAACTGCTATCTTCAAAAGCTGACACCACAACACAACAACCGGTCTGGTTTCCCACGGCAAATACACAATAAATCCAGATTGCAACATAAAAGGGGTGTTTGTGTACTGGGGAGGCTACTGACATTAGCAACCCTTTACAACACAACTGCGGGCAGAAAACAGACATACAGCAGTTTCACATTTTATATGGAGCACCAGTTAGGATTGTCAATTAATTTTGGCATATTTGTTGATAGGAAAATAATGACCTTTCACATCCCTATGCAAGGGCCATAATGAACCTGAAGGACCGCCTCCTTCCACACGAACCTACCCCGCAATTAAGATCAAGCCAGGGGGGCCTCTTGAAAGAGCCATCCCTCAAGGAGGTGAGAGGGATGGCTTGCAGACATAGGGCCTTCTCGGCAGCTGCCCCCAAGCTATGGAACGCCCTCCCAAGCAGGGCTGTAGAGTCGGAGGAGGAGTCGGAGTCGAGGAGGAGTAAATCCACAGCCCTGCTCCCAAGTGAGATCCGCTTGGCGCCAACATTGATGACATTTCGGCGCCAGGTAAAAACCTTTCTGTTCCAGAAGTTTTTTAATTGATACAACATAGACTGTGGGTCCTCTGATGGCAATTTTAGTGTAATGATTTTAGTGTAAGGTTTTTTATCATTGTTTTAATTATTTATAGATATTTGATGTTTTAACTGTTTTAATTCTTTGATTGTAAGCCGCCCAGAGACCTTTGGGTACTGGGCGGCATATAAGTTGTAAAAATAAAAATAAAATAAATAAAAATAAACCTCTCAGAAATTAGACAACAGCCAAAAATCCCCCCTGCATACAGGACTGCCTCAGACCAAACATGCAGACAAAACTACCAGTAGGAAATCACTGCTCCCTGTACTTGAGCCCACAGTTGTGAAGCCAGCAGCACAACCAACAGAAAGACCAAGGTGAAAACTCTTGGTGCAATTGTCATTATGGGCACAGTTTTCCCTCAAGTATTCTTCTTTTTGGCCCACTCAAGAGTGGGCCCTAATGAGGCATCCTGTCTAATACCTCACTATCTCTCCAACGAAAATGAAGTCCACAAAAAGCAACTTCCAAGCTTCAGGCTTGTGGCAGAAATAGTTCTTTTAGCATTTATTTAACCAGGACGTACAGGTCAAAAGGAAGAATTGCCAAAAACGAAGAAAAAAAGAAAAGTAAAGAAAGACTGTTTTCTGTGTTCCTCAGGAACCAGATGAACAATTTTTAATGTACACCAGCCCTTAACAAGGCATGTGGGGACGAAGGCTGCATTTTACAAAAAAGGTAAGCCCAATAAACCTTGCATGTCTTTATGGTGCTTTATCGCTGAAGCCATTTCCCAACCGTGCGGAATAAAGGCCAACAAATCTGTAAGTCAAAACCAGAGTTCTGTGTTCATACCACTTGAGGTTAAAAGTGTCTTCTGCCCTCTCCCAGCACTGGCACAAGTACCATCAGCCTGCAGTTCCATGCCCTGGAGTCCTAGACAGACCCAAGTGAAAGAAACAAACTGCCTTCTTGTGTCAATCCGAACTCTTGGTTTTTGCTGATGGTTTTCCCAAGCGTTTCTCCCTCCTCCTCCTCCTCCCCCTCTCTCCCTGCCACAAGAGTTACAGCATAGAGGGAGGGGCTTATCCCTGGCAAAGTAATAAGTAACATCTGTAACCACAGTTGCCCTGTGGGCATCCAAAGATGAATCCCACATTCCTGGCTTTGATGCTCTTGACGACTGCAGCCAGAAGAGAGGGGGGAGGCGCTAAGGAAAGTTTACAGATCCCCCCCCACCTTCCTTCCTTCCAGCCCTCCCTCCCCTCTTTTTCTCCCACCTCCTCCTCCCCCTTCCTGCTGCAAAAGAGATTAACTCCTTGAAGTGATAAGAGGATGCCTCCTCTCACCCCCCCACCTCCTCCACCCCAAAATCTCTTCCAAGTTTCCGAAGCCACCGCTCGAAGGAAAAGCCGAGATGGCCCCTCCGTGCCATGGGGAGAACGCCCTTTTATCCTAAGACAAGATTTCTCAGCCTCAGCAAGCCTGGCAGGGATGGCAAAGAAAGCCAACCACCACCACCACCACCCCGTTTCGAGCCCCCGGTCCGCTGGCTTACGGCTTGTGGTGGTGGTGGTGGTATTTTATATTATTTTTATTTTAAAGAAATTAAATCTAACCTACGAGGAGGCGTTTCCCAGCCATCCAAGGGGAAAAGGGAGGGTGGGGAGTGCAGAGCTCCTCCAAGGATCGCCCGCCCGCCCAACGTAGACGAGGCGGGTTTTGACCACCCCCCCCCCAGGTGTAAAAGGAGAAAGGGGCCGCATCCGGGTGGCCAGACGGGGAGGGAGGGAGGTTGCCAAAGGCGGCGAGCCGGGGCGAGCTCTGGGCTCAGACACGCAGATCCACTCACCTCCTCATAGCACCGCAGACAAAGGCAACGCGGGGAGGGAGGGAGGCAACGCGATGCGGGATCCCCAGGCGCAGCTAGAGCAGGAGGAGGAGGAGGAGAGGCAGGCACTTCCCGTCCATCGGTTCCCCTGCAGCCCCGGCCGCAGCGGTGGGAGGCAGCCGGTGAAGGCGAAGAACCCGCCCGCCGTCGCCAGGCTCCGGCGTTGGGCTCACTGCGCTGCGCCCGGCCGCATCTTCCCGCACGGCGCCCCGGCGCCCTTCCGGCGGCGGCGTCTCACCTCTCCAACCACGGCGGCGGCGACAGCAACCTGGAGGAGCCCGGCAAGCAAGGAGGAGGAGGAGAAGCTGCTGCTGCTGCTGCTGTTGCCGCCGAGGCGCGCCGGGCCAAAGTTGGCAGCTGGCGGAGCGAGGCGAGCGCAAAGTTCCACCGAGGCAGCCAGGCGAGCCGAGGGGAAGGCAGGCTCCGGCGGGGGAGAAGGCGGCCAGGGAGGGAAGGGAGGAGGAGGAGGAGGAGGAGGAGGAGGAGGAGGAGGAGGGGCCACCCAGCCGGGAATACAGCTGCAGAGAGAGAAAGAGAGAGAGAAAGAGGGGGGCGGATGGAGGGGAGGAGGAAGTGGCTGCTCCCTGCTCTGCCAATGGGCTTCTGGAGCTGTAATTAACCAGGCAGCAGCAGGCACATCATTTCCTCCCGGCGCGGATCCCAGGCGCCGGCCAGCAGCGGAGGCTCGCCCCCTGCAGGGCAAAACGTCGCCTCGCACCCTCGCCGACGGGGCGCACCCACGTCGCATCGCCCCACCCACCGGCGCTGCCCCCCCCCTCAACTTATATACGCACACGCACACAAGGCAACGCACGCACTTGTACCTACCCGGTTGGGTGAGGAGGAGGCGGGGAGGGGCTCTTTTCTCAAGGGGACAAGGCTCCTTGAACATCCAGACCCGCCTCCCCCTTCCTTTGGAGGGGGGAGTCGGAAGGGGCATGGTGGTGGTGGTGGTGCTCATATTTTAAAAGGGTGTTTTTCAAACACCTTCCCTCTTCATAAACACTTCGGAAACGATTTGACGACTTACCCGTGGGGAGGAAGGGGGAAAGCTCCTGGACTGAGAAAATGATGTCAGGTTGCCATGTAACTCTTCTGGAATTTTTTTCTAAAAAGCACTGGGACTTGGGAGTTTGTCCCGCCTGCAAAACACAGCACTTCTCCTATCTTGGATCTGACTATTCTGTTGCAAGCAGAAAGCAATCTGCACATGATCAGAGACTGTTATTAGTACATTGGCGGGACTTGGCCACTGAAAATAGGTCCTAACTATGGACCAGTCGCCACCATTCCCTTCATGAGTAAGGTCTTGGAGAGGGTGGTGGGGGATCAGCTTCAGGCCCTCCTGGATGAAACTGATGCTCTGTCTGTTCCAGTCTGGGTTCAGGCCGTGGCATGGCACGGAAACAGCATTGGTCACCCTGCAAGATGACCTACTGAGGGAGGCCAATGGGGCCAAGATGTCCTTGTTGGTCCTCCTTGATCTCTCAGCAGCCTTTGATATCGTCGACCACGGTATCTTCCTGGGGAGGCTCTCCGAGTTGGGAGTCAGGGGCCCTGCCTTGGCGTGGTTCACTTCCTTCTTGGAGAACCGTCCCCAGAGAGTGGAGGTTGGTGAGATGCAGTCCACCCTGTGGACCCTCAAGTGTGGGGTTCCACAGGAGTCGATCATCTCACCAATGCTATTTAACATTTATATGAGGCCGGTGGGAGGGGTCATCAGGAGTTTTGGAGCTTCGTGTTGATAAGGTTAAGAAACGTCAAATAAATATTATTTGCTTCAATGATATGAGCTTTGTGTTATAAAAAACATTAAAAGAGCCCCTGACTTTGACTCTGACTTTAGATACACTTTTGAAAAAAAAAATAACATTTCCAGAGTGCTAACAGTAACACAGGAAAACCTCATTGTCCCATCACTGCTACAGCTGGAACATAGCATAACCACAAAGGTGTGTTCCCATGAGAACAAACATTTGGGGGTTAGCTAGGTCTGAGAAATAAACTTGAGCTGTCAACAAAAAAAACAGGTGAAAGGTCAGGTCATTCTCAGGTAAAATGCAGAGGTGACACATGGGGACACCTGCCGAGATGACCATCTTGTGGTAACAGGGCGTGGTTTTGGAAAGGTATTTAAGATGTTGATGGGGGGCTTGGGGTCTGTCCAGAACAGCAAGTTTGATCTGATTGATTCATCTGTGCTGTCCTGGAACCTTAAGCGAGCTAAGAGTCTTAAGATTTTCTACTAATTTACCTGTGTTCTGTGTTTTACTTACTTGCTATATATTTACTATATACTTTCTATATTTCTGTATTTCTGTGACTTTGTCTAATAAACCTTTACTATTTAACTAACTCTCTGCGTGGCGATATTGAGATACCACTATACCACCACAATCTTTCAGTGTCATCAGTATGCTAATGACACCCAGCTCTATCCTTTCCATCTTCTGCAGTGGATGCTGTTCCATGCCTTGAGCGCTGCCTGGATGCCATTCTGGGATGGATGAGGGCAAACAGACTGAGGCTGAACCTGGACAAGATGGAAATCTTGCAGGTGGGGGCTCCTACTGTCAGCGGGTTGGGAAACTCCCTCTCATTTGGAGGTGTGACTCTCCCCGCTCAGAATGAGGTGCACAGTTTGGGTATTCTTCTGGATCTGGTGCTGTCAATGGAATCTCAAGTAGCATCAGTGGTCCACTCTGCCCACCACTATCTGCGGCAGATTGCTCAACTGTGTCCCTATCTGGACATGGGGGCTCTCACCACACTGGTCCATGCATTGGTAGTCTCAAGACTGGACTATTGCAACGCTCTCTATGTGGGGCTGCCCTTGAGGCTGATGCGGAGACTCCAGCTGACCCAGAACACAGCGGCCAGATTTCTGATGGGGACTAGAAAATACGATCATATATCCCCCAGCGCTTCCAGTTCAGTTCTGCATCGACTTCAAGGTTTTAACTATGACATGCAAAGCCCTAAACGGTTTAGGACCTCACTACTTGTCAGAGCACCTTCTCCCTTTGAAAACCGCCCATAATACCTGATCCTCCCAGGCTAGGTGTCTGAGGCAACTAACACCACAAGAGGCCCGAAAGGAAAAAAAAACAAAAAAACAAGAAATAGGGCCTTTTCTGCCGTTGCCCCTTGCCTGTAGAATAACCTTCCACCAGACATCTGCCTGGCCCCCTCTTTAGCTGCCTTTAAAAAACTATTAAAAACTTGGTTATTTAAGCAGGCATTCCCTCAAATATAATGCAATTTCAGCGCTCAATCTTGGTTTTCTAACTGATTAGCCTGCCAATAATAATATATTGTTTTATGTCACTTTAATATTATTTTTATTTTTGTTTCTATCTTGTGTTGCTATTTTATTGTTTTATTGTATGAATTGTTTGAATGTGTTAATTGTTTTAAACCGCTCAGAGTGACCTCGCTGCCAGATGGGCAGTATATAAATCCAATAAATAAATAAATAAATAAATAAATAAATAAATAAATAAATAAATAAAATTGCATCATTTGCTTTTTTTAAAGCCAAGCTGTTTAAAAACCCTTAGTAACAATACTTTTAAAAAAAGCTTTCTTCCGTTCATGATGGAGATACTTGAGTGTTTAATTGAAATATTCATTATGTTATTGGCTGTTCTTCTCTTCATGGTGTATTCAATTCGCATAATTTTTCAAAAATGAGTGGGGGTGACAGATATTAGTCCAGTAAATAATAATTATTTTCTCATTAACCATAGCCTTATATCCACTTTGCCTCTGAGTAGAGGCAATTGTAAATATTATTATAAATAACTTTCAATGAATTTTCCAAGGGTTTTTTTTAGCTAATTTAAATTTTGACAGTTATTGTGGTTGTTTTTTTTTTAACTTACTGGGTTATAAGGTAGTTTTGTGAGGTATTTTTCATTCCATCTTTACGTTGAGTCATGGCAGCTAGACTTCTTTTCTTGAGAGACTGAAATGTTTCTCTTCGTCAGCTTGGATGAGTAGCGAAACGTTTCAATCTCTCAAGAAACCAGTTGCCATGACTCAACTTCCAGATATACTCCCCTGGATGACTGAGAGTCTTCACAGACATTTTTCAGTCCATGTTACTGACAAGGCAATTCTGTGTGCCTCTCTGGTGAAAACTAACCTCTACTGTGTTAAATGGGTTTTATACCTTAGTAAATATGTACAGGATTCCAGTGGCCCACATCTCTATTTACATGGAATAGCCTAGCCAGAAAATCTGTACCTTCCTCATGAACTCTGTTTACTGCTCAAGTCCTCACCTCTCTTCTACACGTTGATGCCACCTTCCATCAGTATAATGTTTATGTCAGTCTCCACTCCTGCAAAGAACATTTTGCTACTTTAAAACCTATTTTCCTTTCAACTGGTGGTACTTTCCCACCTCCAGAACATTCAAGAACATTTTTGGAGCATGCAAGTATGTACTTGCTAGGACTTGAATGGATGTTAGCGTAAGTTGTCAACTCACAAAATTACATGAAATACACCCTGCTACCTCAGTCCTATTCTGCAGTCTACCTTCTGATCCTGAGCTCCTTGGCTGTTCCCTTCCTCTGTTGCATGATTGTCCTGTTTGCCCTCCACTGGTTATTTATTCTGCTTATTTGTGTCCCGGTTTTCCCTACTACTAGGACACAAGGTGAGTCCCAACAAAACTGAAAGTGCCTACAGAGAAAAATACGAACAGGTACAGGGGAAAACACACAAAAGTTTGGTACATTAAAACACAAATCACTTGGAGTATTAAAGCACCACTGAATTAAAAGCTGTTTTAAGAAAAACAAGCAAACAAGCATGGGGGGGGGGAGAAATGCAGAAGCAGAGCACCAGTCCAACACAAGATGGCCAATTGCCCCAAGTGCTGCTGGAGTGCCATTCAAGTCACTTGCCAGAGAACGTGGGATCTGGCCTGCAGATTGGGACATTTTGCACACAAGAGGAATCATAAAATCATAGAGTTGGAAGAGACCTCAAGGGGCATCCAGTCCAACCCGCTGCCATGCAGGAACCCCATCACAATATTTTCGACAGATGGCCATCCAGCCATCTGATGGTCAGTGTGGCATGGCACAGAGGAACTCCCATGGCAAGCCACCCAGTTCAGTTTCTTGGAACAGTCTCGACCTAACTGCTCACTTATCCACACACAGCGGTGCTTGGAGGCATTTCTACAACATCGTGGGCTTGGCAAACCCATCTATATTATATGTGCCTGGTGTGCATTGTTGAGAGCACAATTCCGGGGAAGCTGATAGCATACGGTAGGTGCGAGTGTCATTTCCTCAATGTTCTGGGTTTTCCATGAATTCTTCCCCCTCCCATCTCAAGGTGTTTGTATGGATGGATGAGGAGCCTACTGTGAGAATGTGGCAATGATACTTATTATATTTTTATTTATTTGCATTCCCATTGGGAACTCTGGGCAGTGAAAAATAAATAGGCAATAATATATATCGAAAAATAACAGATAAAAAAAAATTAAGGCAAATGAACCAGTGAATGCAAGATGATGGCAATTAAACAAATAGGGCAGCAAAATAATTACAAACAACCTCAGCGATCGCCAAAAGCGGCTTTTAATAACGAAGTTTTATGTGCCAGGAGGAGGAGGAGGAGGAGGAGGAGGATAACAACAACAACAACAACAACAGCTTTATTACGGTCAAAGACCAAAAACACCAAACAATCTGCAATAATCACATACAATTCAAAATTTGAAATAAGTACAAAATTATATAGTCTTCCATTAAAATAATAAATAAACCCTTACTTACAGATTCATAAATTACATACTCTACTAAACTGTCTATATCCTTAAAATAAGATAAAACCATAGCCAGGTTTATGGTATAGAGGTATTATTATCTATCTTGGTCGCAACCCAAACATCTGTTTGCCAGTTACTATTGCTGCCAGTAGGATGTTTCTGCACTACAGCAGCCATTGTGACATGTTATTTTGGTTATTCAGCTGGGCATTGTGTGAATGCATACTTTCTTGTGTCTCATTGAACTGCAGAACCCTGGGTTCTTGAACTCAGAGAGAGGAGATACAAATTATTCCTCTACACAACATGCATGATTCAACATGCTCCTTCAGGTCATCTGTCTTTATTGATATTTTTAAAGTCATTTTAGATTTTTAATTTTACTTACTCTGTTTTACATCTGTTGTAACGACTCAAAGTAATCCCTTTGGCACTTAATGGGAGATGCATATAGAATGAATGAATGAATGAATGAATGAATGAATGAATGAATGAATGAA
>JAHTLZ010003547.1:22403754-22463176 GCA_023846285.1 Phrynocephalus versicolor
TTATTTATTTATTTATTTATTTATTTATTTATTTATTTATTTATTTATTTGGATAGGTAAGTATCTACTCTTGCTGAATGAATATTCTATTATAAGCCTATAGCAATAGAAAAGTAGGGGTGGTTTTTAATCAGGGAAGTTGGGAGGAGGAAAGGGGGATTTAAACGCCCTCGTCCCCAGGTCGGTTGTCCTGATACAATTTGTTCCTCTTTGTGTCTTGATTTATTTTTCTATTTTTTTTTTCATAATTACTGATCGACATTAGTTCTGCTCTTGTTGGTGTTTTTCACTGAAATCTAGTGGATTTAAGGGGAGAAAGCCCAAGCACTTCAGTTAAATTACAGCATGGATCAAGTTGGTAGCTCTTACAGGTGGCCTTTAATGAACTGTCTTGTTTCTCTAAGTCTCTGGCGCACTCAGGGATGAAGGATAATTTTGTAGCAAAGGAATGGTAGAGCACTAGATGTGGTTGTCATGCTTAACATAGCCTTTCATTTACAGAGAGAGAGATTTTCCCCGTTGCAACCTTGGTGGTTTTCAGGAAAGGGGAACGAAATGGAGAAGGCAAACAGGAGAATCACGAAGATTGCAGGGCGAGGAAGGGGAAGAACAGAACTTCTTTGAGTTGCAAGGATTTTTTTTGCTGCCAATGTTTGTTTCCAGTCTCTTACAGTCCCAGCCCATTTTAACCCCCAAAGGCACAGGTATTTGCATGTGTTTGTGGCAGGATCTGGCTGTTGGTTTGTTCTTTTTTATTATTTATTTCAATCAACAAGCTATGTTGACATAACACAGATATCAAACAAAACCAAAAGGTTCTAGTTGTCATTCATCACATTGTCTGGGTGTATAATATACTGTATTAGTTATATCATGTGTCAACTCCACAATGCGCCATTTCTTCTCTCAAACCAGTCAGAAAATCCATTTCATGTCAAATATAACTCAGAATCCTCTTTTTCTTTAATTCTCATTGTCATTCTATCCATCTCAGCACAGTCGGATTTTTTTTTTTGTATAATTACTTCCTCCTTAGGTACATTCTCATTTTTCCTCATTGGGCCCAAAGTATTCTAGCTGCAGTCAGAATATGTAATATAATATATCCGTCCTATATATTAATATTTTCTGGCATAATATCTAATAAAAACAATTCTGGTTTAAATTCTATATTCAGTTTAGTTTTAAGCCGTCTATGTATTTTAACCCAGTATTTCTTAGCCCTCGCACAAGACCACCATACACGATTAGTTCCATCATGGTTCTTACATTTCCAACATTTATTAGACAAATTTGTGAACATTTTTGCTAATCTAGTTGGTGGTAGGTGCCTGCCAACAATAAAACATTTGATAGTTTTCTTTCTTTGCCAGAGTTAATTTGCTGTTGGTACTCCATAGCTTTTGCCATTTCTCTAGCTCAAGTATATAACCAAAATTCTTGGCCCAGCATATCATTGTTCCTTTTACTTGCTCATCTTCAATTTTCTGTTCTAGTAAGAAGCTGTAATTTTTTAAAATTAGTTTGTCTTCCGAGGATTGTATCATTTTATCAAATTGTAACTGTTATTTGTAAAATCCTTGAGATTTGAGATTATCTTTATATGATGATTCAATTTGCATTGGCTGTTGGTTTGTTCTAAGTGACCTGGATTGTACAGTGACCCTTCAGAATCAAGGTTTCTGGAAGGTGCCCTTATCAAGAAAGAGGTATGTAAGTGATAGGCTATTTTTGTGTTTTGCTTTCCCTTGTTTTCTTGTCTGTCTGGATATTTTGATACCTGGATTGAAAGAAGACGCAGCTCATTTTGCAAGATGCAGATCCAATGAATATAATATATTGAGATTCTGGTGCAATTTGGAAATTGCTCAAGTATTTCTCTGCATTCTGCCGCTGCAGTTTTGCAGCATTTGGAAACCTGCCAATTAAAGCCATCAGAAATTTCAGCTTTGGGATTACAGAGCCTCCCTGAAAAAAAACCCTTTGAAGTTAATCCACTTTGCAAGTGCTTAATCAACTTCTTTCTTCTCTCCCAAATGGTGTCACTGTTGTTGTCTGCATTACAAAATGTTGAGTAATGGCTATGCAGATAACAAGTAGAACTGTGTGCCTCAATCTCTGCAGTTCTCACTGCTTGAAAGGCTAAAGGTCTTAGGAAAACCACCCAGATTTGTTTGTTTGCCACTCTGCTGGTCTACAGTGTGTGTGTGTGTGTATCATTTGTGTTTTGGTGACACTGGATGCAGTAAACCAGTGTGAGTTATGACCTCCTTAACACCTTTTACATAGCATATCTTCTAAACCACTCTTCAAAGGACAGTACTGAGATTTACATCATGCAGGTGTTGGCCCTGAAGCTGATCAGACGTAGCTGTGCTGCTCACTGGATGCATGATACATCGGAGGCACAGAGACAGAGTTGTCTAGACTGTATCGACTGACAATACCCTCCCATGGGCCCAGGAGCCAGGACTCACCACCAGTGTTAGCAATGAAAATGCGAGAGGTGATCATGACAGACAAATTATTGAAACAGGTCCCTTACAAACTGGAAATGTGTTGCAGTCTCATCAGGGTTGGCTCTCAGAGGACAACGTAGAGGGTGTGCTAAAGGCAGGGATGGGAATTTTCGGAATTTAACAGCACCCAAAACTTAGCACATGCAGCATGGAAAAAAGTGGAGTTACAGCCTTCAAGAAGTATAGCGCAAACAAGGCGCAAACAAGGAGGGACCAAACCAAAGGAAAACGTAATGGCCCTAACTTTTAGTTGTACAATGATTGTGAAAACGCTATTTAGATCACAGATGGCCTTCCAGAAGTTGCAAAACTCTAAATCCCATCATCCCTTATAGTCAGACATGATGGCTACAGCTGCAAATTGCTGCAGTCCAGCAACACTTGGGGGGAGGGTGTCACACGCTGCTCAGAGTTTTCAACATCTAGCTATAGAGCAGAACTTCAAGGAGTCACAGAGCAGAATAGCTTAAAGTTCCTCAAGATAGTCTACCCCTTTTTCTCATCAACTGGCACTTACAATCCCAATAACTCTTAGACATTAATATGGTCTGACTGTAGTATCCACAAGAGATCCTCTGCAGATGCTAAAAAGTGTAGTTAGACCAATACTATATATAATATAGTCTCTGGTTCCCTCTAGTGACCAGTTCTGGTAATAAATCTTGGAAATACATTCTTCTGGGTGTGTTATTTTATACTTTCAGGCAGTGAAACTCTGGGTAGTGATCCCTGCAGCTATGGCAGTCCTAATTTGTTTATTGATTTGTTTGAAATATTTTTACCACACCTTTCTCCTTTAAAAGGACCAAAGTTGGCTTACAACATTGAAATACATTATTTAAAGTTCAAAACAATGCAGATACAACCGTGGTTAATATCATAAAAAGACAATATTTAAATCTAAGAACAATTAAAAGGTGATAATAAAGCAAAAAACAGTAAGTATACATTTTTAATATGCCACTCTGAGAAACAGAAAATACAAAATATGGAAAACACAAGTAGTACTAAAAACCAAGTCAAATCAGTAATGCATAATAATCCCTTTTTTAAGAATCACACATAGATAGCTAGTTTTTTTGGGAAGGCTTGTGCAAAGAGAAAGGTCTTTGCCACTTTGCAAAGCAGGACAGCAGAGATGGGGCCAGTCTGGCCTCTTGTGGGAGGGAGTTCCCAAGTCTGGCAGCAGCAACAGAGAAGGCCCTCTCTTCTGTACCCATCAGGCACACCTGTGAAGGCGATGGGACTGACAGAATGGTTTCTCCAGATGACCTTAAACCCCCCCCCCAAGCTGAATCATGATCTCTGAATCATAATGGGAGATACAATCTTTGAGATAGCCTGGACCCATTAGCAAGAAATTTATAAAGGTTTGTTTGTTTGTTTGTTTGTTTAATATGCTGCCCACTACCCAAAGGTCTCTGTTTCTGACTGTGAACAGGTTACCAGCAAGTTAACAGACAGAATGCTTTCAGTAACAGACGTCAACAGACTAAAAAGAAGGAAAAGAGATACAGAGCAGAGAGGCAGAGCTCTCTTTGAATTTAGAGGCAGGGAAGGAATGATTGGTCAGTGCTGAACAGGCTGATAGCCATCCTAGCCCAGAAAGTTCCCTCCCAGCCAAATCTACTAGAGGCAGCATGTATGGTTGTAAAAACTCCCACACAGGCTTCCCATCTATGATTTAGATCTCACAAAAACAGTTGTGTGTTTTGAAACATTTTTCATTGTTTACTATGCTACCACGCACCATCAGCCAAATTTACAGATGCCAAGTCGGTCCCCTGCCACCAAAGAATATTAAGATCTACCTAATTTCAGTTACTGGGGGAAACACGGGCATCTCTAACTAGCAGGGCTCCTTTGAATGTAGCTCAAAATGGCAGAGGTATCATGGGAAAACATGCCCACTCCAAGGGCAAATCTGCTACAAAAGGCCCTGCTTTCACAAATAAGTCCCTTTTCACAATATACTTCACTATACTAGAATGTGTGTTGCATATATGTCATGTTCACATACACACATGCATCTGTTCCCATGTGCACATCACATCTCCATTATGCATTGTGTTCATCTTTAAGTGATATGTACATACGGTAGAGCAATTCATGTCATATGATGTCCTGTCACCTTTGAAAAATATATATAGGGAAAAATAAAAATAATTTTAGAAAAACCAAGTTCCTAGAATTTATAATAATAGCAGTAGTACCAACTGTCCTCTAGCATACTTTATAGACAATTTTTAAAAAATTGATTGTTTATTGAAGCATTTCTGGCCCACCCTGTCGCCAAAGAACTCAGGTCTGGAAATCCTTTATTTACCTCAGAGGAGTTAACCTACCACGTTCAAGATGTCCAGCCAGATCTTCTCACTTTTGGAAATGGGATCCGAGGATTCTAGGTTGTCATTAGACTGATAATATAAATAAAATATGCTTTAGATATACTGTATAGCAGGGCTGTTCAACTTTGAACAGGCCAAAGTCTACTTTTTCTGGCCCAAAGTGCCTGAGGGCTACTACACTAAAACCTCTACTTATGAATTTTTATGTTCATAAGTAAAAACTTTTGTAATTAGACAAGAGGTTTCCCATAGGAATGCATTGAAAACCAATTAATCTGTTCTGGAGGGAACAGATTTCAATACGCCATGGCCCTTGAACTGCCCTGCTTGGCTGAGACAGTGGCCTGGCAGACTCATAACTTTGCTGGGGCAGTGCTGGTCCTTGGGGTGGGGAGGGAGTGGTGGAGAACTTATCCCCTCACATTTTTTAATTGATGGCTGGCGGGCTACATTTGAACCCTTCAGAGGCTACCCCATAGCCTGCGATCAACCTGTTGCGCAGGCCTGCTGTATTGCATAATGTAACACCTCTCTCTCTCTCCTGTCTCTCTCTCTCTCTCTCTCTCACACACACACACCATTTTGTTATGCTCTCCAAGCAAACTTTTCTATCGCATATTTAAAACGTAACAGCCTTTCTCGCCATGTGACTATCTGAAATATTATAGTGATCTTAGAAGTGCAAAGCTGGCAGGGACCCTGCGGATATGGTACTTCCTCAGGGCAGAGACATTTTGGTCCATGCTGCTTTTCATCCTGTGAGATTTGTGCCATGGTTTGTGCCATTTTCATTCTAACTGAAAGGGTTACGATGAAAACATTGGCCCTGAACACGGATAGGTCTATTGGCTACAATCAATGGAATAGAGAACTATAATACAGTGAACCCTCATATAACAAGCGGTTTGTATAACATAAAATCTGTGCAACATAAAAAATTCCAGAGACAGGGGAAATTTGCTTAACCGAATTGCCTATGGGGTGAATCCATACAACATAAAAATGGTTGCAATTAGAGATTAATCCATTTTCCATGAATTCGTATGGGAAATTTGTATAAATGAAAATTTGCTTAACAGAAGTTCATTTGGAACAAATTAATTCCGTCATACAAGGTACCACTGTACTAAGGAGCTTTTCTTTAGGACCAGCTCAAAAGGTACTGTGATTGACCGGGGGGTGGTGACCATTTATGACTAACAGGTTCTGTACGTACGTTTTACTTTGTCAGCCGTTTTCACGGTGACATAGTTTATTTTTCAGAAAATATCCCATATCAATTGCATACCATGTAAGTGCTGTACCAAGCCCACCTCTCTCTTTTTTAAAGAAAGAAAATAGAACAACACCAGGTAAGGATGTGTGTGGCTCTCCTCATGTTTATTCCTGTATGCATTCTGCGTAGCTCCCAGAGCTAACAGAACACAGATTGTTTGTTCGTGCCTGAACTTTTTGACTCCCTTAAACTAATTCCCCCTCCAGACTGGCTAGGGAAAATGCTTTCCTTGGCTACATCTCCTGTCATCTGGCATTCAAGCAGGCACTTGATCTTTCCCGCTGGTACCTCCTCTAACAGAAAAGTCATTTGAGCTCCAAAGTTCTGTGTAAAACACGTTATTAATGCCCCGCTGCTGAGCACAGCTGAACACAAATTAATTGCCGCATTCCCTTCAAATCCATGTCAGTGAAAAGAGCATCAAGTTTAGTCATATAGAGAAAAGTGTGTTCATCATGTGCTCACATCCTAATCTCGCTCACGATCCACCAAGCACTGCTGTGGAGCAGCATCTGTTCATTGCATGGGAGGCTCTGCTAGGCTTCGGCAAAGTTCGTGATGAATGGAACTTGAACAGCAAATATGCTATTACCACCAATTAGTCTGTCAAACAACACATTCCCCACCACCACCGCCATACCTCCTCATTTTAATGGGAATCTAAGCCTAAAAGAGCAACAGAAAACAAATGAATCCTTAATATGTGAATGCAATCTAATAAATTAGATAAATTTCACAACTAGGTTATGCATTGAATTATGACCAGAAAGAAAGAAAAAAGCAGAAATGATAATTTGCATTTTAGTGGGTTATTGGCTGTGGCAGCTATCACTGAAGAAACAATGCAAATAAAAATGCCAAGTATCCTACAGAAAATTTAAAGGGTTATTTTTCCTTCCTTCCTTCCTTCCTTCCTTCCTTTTTGTACAATTGCACACAGAATTAGGGCATTTAAAATATTTTTCTCTTACTGACTAGTGTGTTGAGGGCAATGCACTAGTTAAATCCCATTTATTGAGTCACTGGGGAGCTGATTGACAGCAGGCAGCAGAGGTGATCAGCAGTTTCATTTGGAACGACTTAATTCCTTTATACAAGGTACCACTGTATATTCATACATCTGGATTACATGGTGTAGCCTTCGGGTGTTTTATGTAACAAACTGCAGATTTATGCATTTTCAGACTGAGTAGATAGGAAACAGATATACATATGTAATTTTCACACATATAATAGTTTGAAAAAAGCCGCACAGTAAAAAACAAAGGATTGGTGATACTGTACCTTTCATAATCATCATCATCATCATCATCTGATGCTAAGTCAATTCTCTTTTATGATGACCCTTTTCAGAATTTTCCAGGTAGAGAATACAGTAGGACCCTGGTATCTACTGGGGACTGGTTCCAGGCCTTCCCATGGATTATGAAAACCATGGATAAGAGAGAACACCAACACCACCCCAAAAAGTGCTGTTTTACGACAGTACAGTAACCCCCTACTTATCACGGGGGTTAGGGTCCCGACCCGACCTGTGATAATGGAAAATCTGTGATATGCGGATGCCTGATCAGGTCAGGACTGGGGGGGGGGCTGTTCAGGGCCTCCTAGAGTTACCTTCTCCTGGCGCTGCCCCGAATGGGCCTCCAACAGACTTCCCAGCCCTTTTGGAGGCCCCAGAAATGGTTTCCGGTGAACCAGAAGTGCCTTTCGAATACCAGAAGTGACTTCCGGATTGCCGGAAACCACTTCTGGTGCCTCTGACAGGCCCAAGAACCCATTGGAGGCCCAATCAGGGCAACACCAGGCCTGGGGCAAGTGCAAGAGGCCTCAAGCAGGCCCCTGCAGCTTATCCCGGGGGGGGGGGCTTACTTTTCATACACGATATGCCAAGGCCACAACATATGAACCGCAAAATAGCAGGGGACCACTGTAGCTTGCTTTACAGCTGCTGTTTTGTGACAGTAGCTTGCTTTACAGCTGCTGTTTGTGATAGTACCGTGCTTTGTGGCTGCTGAATTATTTATTTAATTTTTTCCTCTGCCAGCTGTGGTTAACTGAATCAGTGGTTAATGAATCAGTGAATACGGGGGTCCTACTGTACTCAGAAGTGGTTTTCCATTCCCTTCTTTTGGTGGTTTCCTGGGACTGTGCACCTGACTCATATAGGCTGACTCTACTCACAGGAATCACAGTGGGGAATTGAACTTTTAGCTTCTGACTCTGGGCGTGTTTTTGATTTTAAAAAAAGCAAAGTGTTCTTCCTATGTACTGCCCAATAGCGCTTCAGACATTCTCTGGGTGGGTTATAATTTAATTATGCAGGATACACATTGCCCCCCCACACACACACAAGCTGGATACTCATTTTACTGGCCACAGAAGGATCGAAGGCTGAGTGTACCTTGAGCCAGCTACCTGGAATTGAATCCCAAGTTGTGAGCACAGTTTTAGCTGCAGTACAGCAATTTAACCACTGTGCCATGAGCATCTAACCCGCTGATACTTTTATTAGACCAGCAGAAGCCAGCTTTCAGTTCTCTATGAGTCAGGGTGAACATTAGAGAGATGGAATGGTGCGCGGGTTTTTTTTAAAGATTTCAAAGTTCATGGTAGATGAGCGGGCCAGGTTCCTTAATGAAAAGCAATTCTGAAATCGGAATAGCAGTTTTAAAGCAACACACACACACACACACACACACACACACACAGAGAGAGAGAGAGAGAGAGAGAGAGAGAGAGAGAGAGAGAGAGAGATGGGTCATAGGGAGGGGTGAAGTGGTAGTGCCACTTCTCTTGAAGAAGGCTTCCCTTTAATAGTGCCAGGTGCTCTCCAGTTGCTCTCTCTCTCTCTCTCTCTCTCTCTCTCACACACACACACACACACACACACACACTTAGGAAAGGCTTCTCAAGTAAGCAGTGAAGAGTAGTACTGCAGGTCATCTACAGCTATTTAAGTCTGCATATAAAGGGTTGGATAATGGCCAATAAATTGAAATTTCATCCTGTAAGAATGTAGCTTGGAAGTACTGTACTCCTAGAATGATCAATATTCCTCCCTTGAGGGCTACATAATCTCAGTACCTCAGAGTGTTTTGGTCCAGCTTTATGGAGCCTACAAAGTACAACCACTCATAGGCAGGGATAACCTGACCATAGTAGCCCATTCACTGTTATCTAGATTACTGTGTTGCCATTTCTACAGTGTTGACCTTCAAGATAGCACTGAAGCTGCAATTTTGTGACAAATGTGACAGCTAGGTTGCTGTCAAAAATACTGTACTGTACAGAAACTCAGAGCACCAGTGTTGAAGGAACTGCACTGGCTACTAGTCGAAATGCAAGGATTTATTTATGGAATTATTTAACTTCTACTTCTTTCTCTTCTTTACTCCAATGAGCTCAAGATGTCTTGAATAGCTCTCCTTAAATTTCTTGTATCTTCACCACAATCCTGTCAGGTAGTTGGGGGCTATTCAGGCATTTAATAAAAGTCCTATTCAGGCATTTAATAAAAGATTTGATTCAAAACAGTGAACAAATTTAGCAAGCTACCCTGACCTCATCCATTCTAGCACCTCTGTGTGGAGAGCTAAGCTGAAGCGTGTGTCTGTGGGGGGGGGGGAGGGGCAGAAGGGTGCATTTGCCCCAGATGCAGCAATCCGGGGGCATCTGGAGAGGAAGCAGGAGGAGGAAGCCATGCGCCCTCCCACCAGCAGTCCTCCTTTCTTGAGACTTGCTGACGAGACCCCCTCCACCACCTCTGCCACCACACACCAAGCGAGCGGCGAAGGAGCAGGCAGGCAGGCAAGCAGGGAGCGTGGTGGCTATGGTGTCCTCCCCCTCCCCCTCTTCCTCCTCCTCTTTCTCGCCTTCCTCTGGGGCCACCACAGGAGAGGTGTAAGGTGTGTGTGTGTGTGTGTGTGTGTGTGTGTGTGTGCGTGCGTGCGTGCGTGCGTGCGTGCGTGCGTGCGTGCGTGCGCGCACGCACACACATGTCCGCCCATGCTTGTGTGTACCCCTGTCCCACGCTTGCAGGACTGGGGCCCCCTTGCTGGGTGGGTGCAATGCGGTGGGGGGGGAGGGGCACAAACACAAACGTTGCCACCGTGCGCTCCAAATCCTCTGACTAAGCTTGACCAGGAGATGAGTGTCTATGGATGGGTGGGGTGGGGGGAGTGGACACCATCAGACAAGATGAAAATTCAGAGCGCTTAATCAGATACAGAAACTCCATGTGAGGAAACTGCTCTCTTTTTTGACAGCTAAGATGGAAGCCAATGGGGCTAGCCTGCTCCTTCCTCTGATGGAGTAAGACTAACACTTCCATTAATCATTGGAATAAGGCTGTTTTCCCAGTATAAAACCCACTATTCTACCACACCAGCTCTCAGGAAATGGATGTGACTATTTATCCAAGTGTTTGGGTCCTGACAGTGGCACAGTTCAATTGATCTGCTGGGGCTATTAAAGTCATTTTTTCTGCTTGCTGACAATTGTGATGTATTGGGGATTGTTTTATGATTTTCATGTGGAATTGCTTGATTGATTCTACAGTATCTATTAATATCAGGCAGTTAAGAAATATATTAGTAAAAATCAGTAATTTCAGATCAGAAATAAATAGACTCTCACAACAGCAGTCTCCCCTCAAAGTCTGTTCTTTCAAAGCAGCCCCAAAGATAAAATCCTCTTTCTTTTTCTGGGGCTAAGTGCAAAGTGCTGTATATTCACTGGCCATGATGTTTAACCTTTAGAGTAAAAGGCATGGCTGTTTTTCTTTATGGGGTGTGTGTGTTGTGACACATTACCAAAATAGGATAGGACAGCAGAATCCTCCATACCATAAATCTACTCAGCTATGCTCAGTTTTCTATTGGGAGTTTTGGGTTCTGCTTCTGCTTATCTGCTTATCTATACTGCCCCATAGTGTTTACAGCACTCTCTGGGTGGTTTACAATTTAATTATGCAGGCTACACACTGCCCCCCCCCCACAGCAAGCTGGGTCCTCATTTTACCAACCTCAAAAGGATGGAAGGCTGAGTCAACCATGAGCCAGCTACCTGGGACTGAGCCCCAGGTCATGAGCACAGTTTTTGCTGCAGTACAGGCATTTAACCACTCCGCCAGGAGGCTCCTGTTGTTAAATGCCTCCGGTCCTAGACTTAAGATAAGATAAGACAAATTGTTATTGATCCCGCATCGGGGAAGTTTACTTGTTACACAGCTCCCAATATAAAGAACAAGTAAATGTTGTATTCAGCAGCTGATGTCACAGCCTTTCTTTTCCAGCCTTAATCTTGATATGTGCCTATCCAGAAAAACTGACCTGTATCCCTCTATCTTGCTCATCCCATTTCTCCCTTTATCTATCCTACCCCATGTTCAACCTTTACATTTTCTACCCTTACCTTGTTAGTTTGTATAAGAGTTTGATCAAGGTATTCCTGCACAAAAGTACAAGTCCATGCAGGAGTAAACCCCACTGACTTCAAAGGGGCTTAGTAGTCTGTGATAGGTATAAGGGCAGCCTGAGGGGATATCTTAAAAGACATGGACTTCTACACATGGTCCCTTTTACACTATGAATTGTTGTTGTGTTCCATCGTATTATCTCCAACATACAAGGATCCTATGAATGAGCTATTTCCAGAACATCTTGTCCTCAACTGAACCTGCTCACCTCCTGTAAACTTAAGACTTCTTTTAGGGAGCCAGTCTGTCTCATATTTGATCTCTCTCTCTCTCTCTTCTTGCTGTTTTCAGTTTTTCCCAGTGTTACTGTCTTTTCCAGGGAATCCTGCCTTTTCATGATGTGTCCAAAAGCCTCCATTTCAACATGTAAGCCTCCAGAGGCCTGATTTGATGTAGGATCTGCTTGCTTGTCTTTCTGGCAGTCTAGGGTATCCGCCAAGCTCTCCCCCAGCACCACATTTCTAAGGAATCACCTCAATTTTAAAAAATCACAGATAAGGAGCCTTTGAAATGTGCATTCATATGAATATAGCCAGTTTACCAATCAGTTGCTTGATGAATAAGTTAAAAGATTGGTAAGTCAACTAAAACTTTTCAACCTGTTCATAAGCAGCCCTGCTTATTTATTTCTCTCCCAGGTGGAATCCCTCTCCCATTCTGAGGGCTGGTGTTGTGAGCTCCCACTTGTAAGGTCACCCTGACCTGCACTGCAGGCTAGTCCTCAGTTTCGACCATCTGTTAGCATTCCTGGGCAATGACCAAGCCATTCAGCAGGACAACGTGACTTACGAGAAGGGTCCTTGTATGACATAAGCCCATTGAGGCACCTAGACACATACAGTAAACCCCACCTGACTGACATCTGCTCTCAGAGGGAATGGCTATTTTAACTTGGGCACATCACATGCACCCCAGTATAAAATTACCATATTTTCCCTTCCATATGTATAAGATGACCCTCACTTTTCCAACCCCAAATTACAGCTTTGCAACTATTGGGTCCTCTCCACAGCATGCTTCCATGTATAAGACTACCCTAATTTTTAGTTTAACACTTTTAGACAAAAAAATAGTCTGATATATAGAAAAATACTGTAGTATCTGAACACAGAGCAAAAGACCATTTATAACTATTTACGCCGTCACATTTTAATTTACATTAAAAGAGAAGGAAGGTTTTCAGTAGGCAGCAAATTAATTAGCCGCACTGACATTTGGCTAAGACACCTCCCACTACTACCCACTTGTGAAAAGCAACATGTACTGTTTAATAGTCCCAGATGGTCGGGAACTGAATCTGCTTCTCATCCCAAAGTGGTGCTTCCAAACTTGAGCACGGTGCTGAGTCAGAAGACAAAAGGGACACTGAACAAATGACAGCTCATCTTTGCTTGCGTGGGCCTCTTTTTGGAGGACTCCCCTATTGGAACGGATGCAAGATGCTTCACGAAAACAATCTGAAACATGCAGGGCTGCTTAAGGAGCTAAAAGAGTTGCCTGAAGCCTCACCGCATCAGGCAGATACCGGCAATAACTGATGACCAACTGCTGCCAGGGAAGAGCTGCCTGGGAATGGCTTTGTGGTATTGGTGGCATGGGTTCAAGTCAGCCAGGAGGTCCTTCTCTTTGACCTCTAAATTGACTAGTGGGTTGTATATATTTGGAAACATGCTTTCATTTTTTAGCAGGTATGCAAAAATAAGTGAGGGCATGTCCAGCCCTTCCCACCAACAGAGCTAGAGGGCTTATCTCTTGCTTCCTGATCATGGGAGGCTGTAGAAGAGGAGGGAGCCAAGTGTGGCCCCATAGGAAGCATGCAGCCAATATAGAGGTGATGCACTGATTAGGAGCATGGAATGTGAAGTACAGAGGCCCCACATCCTCTGCCATTCCCACCAATTTCTGCCTGCTTCTGATTTGCAGGTTTGCAGGTTTTTACAGTTTTAGCACATGAAAAGGAACAGGAGCCTTAGGGGTGGGAGAAATGCCCCCTAGACATCTGGAGATTGCCCACCCCTGGTATATTAGGAACCACTGAGCCCTGCAGCTATCAGCATCAGCCTGTGTTGCTCCTTGTTGTGCCCCTCCTCATGGCATCTTAGCAACAACATCTTTGCCATCCTGAGCATATCTGGAATTATCACCTCAAGTATGCTCTTTATAGGAGGTGATACAAGTGTTGGGTTTTGGGGTCTTTCCCTCTTTTTCTTCTAATTCATCCAAACAAAGTACATAGTCTGAACTGCTGTTTTGGGTGAACTTTCCTTAAGAACTGCTAATCATGATTAAATCAGGAGACAGGAGAGGGATTACAACCTTAACTAACCGTTGCTATGGTTGCCACCAGCAACTATATTGAGTTAGAACTGAAGAATACATAATTGTTTGTAGGCGGGCGGGCGGGCGGTTGTAGCTGAGTAATGCATACTGATGGGAGAATGCAAATCATGTGGGGCTACTATTTTATTTTGATTTGTTTTCTTACTCTGTCTTTACAGTTTTGCTTTCCTAGAGTGATCAAAAAGCCATTCTGATATTCAATAGGGAGGTTCAGCACAGGCTACCAGGACTAGCCCTACTATTAGGCATAGTGAGGAAACCACCTCAAGTGGCAGATGCTGGGAGACAGCTATGGTAGTTCCCAGCCATTCTTGTGGGATCCAACGTGGCCCCAACCTCTCTTGGAGGCCAAAGCTGCAAGTACGCTTGCTCTGAAATCTCTTTATTAGATTACTGCCCTTAGGTGTGGTAGAAGACAGCATCATCCCATTGCTAGTATAACATAAGTTGTGTCTGCCTGTGCAATCTGCTTCTGTATATTGAATTAACACATTTTTGTGTCTTTCCCTAGCAAGTTAACGGTATTTGTGCCTACACCACATTCAAGCTTATGAGGCCACAATCCATAAGGCAGGACAAGGGTACTCTGCAGATCAATATAATGTCTACTAGAATGGCACGATGAGGGCTGTGGGTGCCAGCATGCATCACTGTCACTGTTGTTGTTACAAGATATTAATGTTAGTTCTTGAGTATTGGGAGACTGCTGTTATAATGAAATCTTGAAAACTAATCCACCAGCCCAGTAGAGTAAAAGACGATAAGAAAAGTTTGCAAGGCCTGAGTGAACAAAAAGCTATCAACCAGAAATGGGCCAGGCAAGCCATTTTGAGGAGAACATTTCAAACCCGTGGCGCTTCTCTTTTCACGAGGGAAAGGGGCCTTTCCACCATTTCCAACTGCCTCCTGGCTGGCATAAGAGTGAGCCTCTCGAGGAGACCCTGAGGAGGATCTTGTTGGCCAAGATCCAATCACCAAAATGCAGCGCTGAAGTGAAATCACACAAGTGTAACCCCCTCACTCTGTCACTGGTTGTGGAATCAGCTTCAAAAGAAGTTGCCTGCTGGGGAAAAAATTCCACGATTGCCCTTCTGCTCTGCCTTTAGGATTGCCTTTTCATTTCAGGTAACAACGGATACCCAAGCAACTGAGAGTTTTAATTGCCATTTCCACTGTTTTGAATCAGCTGAAATCCAGTTGGCTTCCAATTCTACTGCACAGGCTGGATGATATCATCTGATAATGGTATCTCCAGTTTAATTAAATTAAAACTTCCTATCCTCCCTTCAAATTCCAAGGCTCCCAAAGGATTATTTGTGCCTGTCGAAAGCTTTGGAAGCCTTAGAAGCGGAGCGGGAGGGCTTTGATGTTACTACAGAGGTTCCAATCCAGCAGTGGAACCACTATTTATTTTATCCTCACTCTCCACACAAATGGCCCTGAGGCACCTGCAGTCCCCCAAGTTCCTGACCAGAGATCAACAGTAATAGTCTAAAATAGAATTTTATGAGGGGGGGGGACTTTATTTGCTAAACTTTTGCTAGATACAGAAGATAAGCTAATTTTTAAAAGTGTACAGTAATCCCCCACTTATCGCAAGGGTTAGGGACCCAACCTGACCTGCGATAAAGGAAAATCTGCAATATGCAGATGCAGGGTCAGGTTGGGACTGAGGAGCCTGTCTGGGGCTTCCTGCCCTTACCTTAGGCCTGGCACTGCCCCGAACGGGTCTCCAACAGGCTTCCCGTGCCTGTTAGAAGCCCCAGAAGTGGCTTTGGGTGATTCGGAGGGCACTTCCAATTTTCAGAAGTGACTTCCAGTTCACCAGAAACCATTTCTAGGGCCTCCAACTGTCCTGGGAAGCCAAAGGTCCCGGAAGTGGTTTTGGGCAATCTAGAAGGCACTTCTGATTTTTCTGAAGCCTCTTTCAGTTCACTGGAAACCACTTCCAGGGCCTCTGATGGGCCCAAGAAGCCCATGAAAGCTCCACTCGGGGCAGTGCCATGCCTGGGGTAAGTGCAGGAGGCCTCAGACAGGCCCACACAGCTTGCCCCAGGGGGCCTTGCCTTCATATGTTGTGGTCCCGCAATACACTGAACTGCAAAATGGTGAGAGACGGCTGTATGAGTATTTATTAGAAATCAGAATGGAAGGTGAAGTACCGTATTTTTTGCTCTATAAGATGCACTCCCTCCTTAAAAGTAAGGGGAAATGTCTGAGCGTCTTGTAGAGCAAATACAGTAGTCCATGCTACATATATATCACATATTTTCCTTTAGAGAGAAATTGCCTGCACTGAGCGTCTCCCATCTCCTGCTCCAGCCAGGATTCCACAGTCCCGATCACCTTTTTTGCAAAGAGGCTTCCTCCAGGGAACCTCTCCCCACCCCTTTTGAAGCCAGGATTCCCCCCACCATGAAACCTTAGGCTAAATATTTTTTTCTAGTTTTCCTCCTCTAAAAACTAGAGGCATGTCTTATGGTCAGGTGCATCTTATAGAATGAAAAATACAGCAGTTATAGATCATATGATTAGCTGGACAAAGAATAGCAGGCATAAAATTGATACTGATCATTGGACATAAATATGAAAAGAAACAATGACAAAATCCATGAGGTATAAATTAAATATATATATAAAACAAGATGTTTTATAGATGGTATATGACACCAGGAAAATTAGCAAAAATGTATCCAAATGTTTCAAATGTATGTTGGAAATGTAATAAGCAAGAGGGAAGTTTCTATCATATGTGATGGACTTCTAGTTAGGTTAAAAACTACTGGGAAATGATATATGAACTTTTACCCAAAAAATGTCTTTTGTTATACCTTTTAAATTAGAATTTTTTTTGTTAAATATTATGCCTGTAAAGAAGAGACATGTTGTGATATCTATAGAAACTGCAGCAATTATATGCAAGAGACTGGAAGAGGACCAGTACCTCAAAGAAAGAAGAGTTGCTGGAAAAGAGGTGGTGAAAATGGATATCTTATCAGAGAATTTAAAAGAACAAACAATACAAAAAGCAAAAGAAATTTGGAAACCAATAAACAAATGGATTCAAGACAAGAAAAATCCAATTTGAAATGTAAAAAAAATGAATAAGATGTAAGGTTCTGTTGGGTTTTTATAAAATTTAAAACAAATATAAATTAAATATTGTGAAGAAGGCTGGCTTACCTGTTCTTGCTAGAAGGCACTAAAGGAGTGTTTGGGGTGTGGCAGTGCAGGCGAAGCAATCAAACTGAGGTTTTGTGCTGCATCGGGCAGGTGTAGGTAATCAAGCAGCCAGAAGAGTATTTAAGGAAAGGCTCTGCTGTTACACTTTGCTGAATCTATGGCCCTTACTTCACGAGGCGCGGCGCTCCGCAGCGATATTGCCTTCGATTTGAATTCGGAGGCGGTCACGTGGCGGTCACGTGTTCTCGCTTCGCTCCCGCCCCTGTTTCTCAGTACTCACGAGCTGCAGTTTTAGGACTGATTCGAGCACAACCTCACCTGCTCCCTTCGCATTCGCATGCCACTTTTCAACGTTCGTTATTTCCCATCCGTCCTTTTAAAAAATTCCTACCGATGGCGTATTGATGCATCGATACTGGACTGTCAGTTGCAATGGCTCTACTGATTTCAACTGTTTCCTGGCATCATTGGCAGCCCCCCCCCGCCGCCGCCGCTACTCGGGGGGAGCCCCGCATGGCACAGCCGCCCGCCCTCCGCCGCTTGCACGCTGCCTGCCCTGGGTGCCCTGCTCTGGCCGGGCGAGGCGGCAGCGGCTCCTCCTGCTCCCGCCGCCGCCGCCGCCGCCACCGCCGCCGCCGCTACTCGAGCGAGGAAGTAACAGCGCAAAGCGATGAAACGATATAGCGATGCATCGATAACCCTGTTTGAATATTTTTAAAAAAAACTTGAAATAAAAGCCAAAAACCGAGACCACACGCCACGTTGGGAGCGAAGCGAGATGCGAAGCGAAAAGATTCCCGGCAACTGGCAGGGGAACCACTCACCCCGGTTGGAGCACGGTAAAGGGGGCGTGGTCGGGGTGGCATCGCAGCCAAAAAGGAGGGGCGTGCGGACTAAAATGATCGATTCGGACAGAAAAAAAGGCTAGCCGCGAAGCGAGTGGCTCGTGAAGTAACGGCCTATATAGATTCAGTCATACGAACTTTCTGGCTCTGTTTGAGCTATTTGCTTGTTGTATGTTATTTTCTGCCTACTGTATTTGCTGTATACTTATTTGTTAAAGTTGAGGGTTATACTTTAATAGTAGTATACATTTAAAGTTTAAGTTACAGTTCTTGGTTTTTTCATTCTGTTATGAAAGGGATTGCTGAGTATAAGCAGGTATAGAACTGTTTTAAGTTTATGTAGAGCTGAGTGTTATTTTTGTGTTTAATGTATATACAATACAAATATTTTATTTTTCTACAGAATTGAGAGGGTCTATGTTTTACATTATTTACATTGTTTATCTTTCATTATGGGAGATGGTCATTCACTGTAAACTCTGTTGTTAAGGTTGAAGTTTATTTTTCTTAATCATTAACTTCAATCCATATTTCCCGACAGGTTCTTGTGAGAAGAGCAACTTTTTATACAATAGTGATGAAGATATAACAATTGTAAAGTGATTATAACAATATGGATGTACTATTGTGTCACCCTTCCCCTTAACCCTATTTCCCTTTCCAATTACCCCTCCCTTGCTATAAAAATAAAATTCATTAAAATAAAGAAATAGAGAACTGGGTTAGATTGGTGGTGATAGAAGGATAATTTACATTTTTTTTCCATTTTAAATTTAAATTATGCATTGACTGCTTTAAAGGGCCTTTTCACATGACCCCTAAGATCCTCTGGCCACTTACATTCGAACCAGAGATCATGGGGGTTCATTGCTCTTCCTGCGTCCCCACCCCTCTGCACTTCCTTGATCCTGTCTGCATGAGGGGAGGGAGAAAAAAAGGGGACAAAGAATGCAGGCTCACCTCTGTTTGCCGGTCCAAGCCTCCCCAAGCCCCATCGTCCTGATTCCTTCTCTTAAAGGGGCGGGAGGCAAAAAACAACAACAAACAGAAGCGAGGAGAGCCGGGCACTCACTCCTTTACATCCGGATCTAGGATTTTTCACCCTCCATTAGCAGGTACCTGAAAAGTGCGCTGGGACGCGCTTAGGAGGGTGTGGCTGCACTTAATTTTCTATAAACTCCGGAGCTGGTGGGGAAACAATTTTAAGCTCCGGAGCTGGGAGCCATTTGCAGTGGAGTTTAGGGGTTGTGTACAAATACCCAAAATAAGCCAGAACTGGAATGGGTTCCAAGTCAAGTTGGAACTTAAACTGTTTTACATTACTTTATCACCATTAAGAAGAATCTGAGAAGTAGTATTGCTTGCTGCAAGTTCCTCGTGTGGTAGATTCCACTGCCTCTTCACTTCCACTGATGTAACTAGGGAGAAGTGGAAGAGTGCATTTGCCCCAGGGTGAGCAGCAATCTGGGGGTGCCTCGAGGGGGAGCAGGAAGCGGAAGCCATGTGCCGTCCCACTAGCAGTCCTACTTTTGTCTCACTAAGGCTTGGCAATCCTTAGTTGGGGGAAAGGAGAAGGAAGCAGGAGATGTTTGTTTTTCCAAGCAGCACCTCCGTCGATTGCTCCCCCTCCTCCTTCTCCCCACCCCCGCTAAGGCTTGGTGATCGTTAGCCTGGGGAAAGGAGCAGAGGAAATGTGCGACAGAGGTGCTGCTTGGGGGGGGGGGTTGTCCTCCTTTCCCTGGGTTATCGATCACCAAGCCTTAGCTGGGGAAAAGGAGGAGGAGGAAGCATGCTATGGATGTGGTGCTTAGAAAAAAATCACCTGCTTGGCACTATCCACACGCCGTGCAGTTTGCACAGGAGACCCATATCCAGAAGACTGCTGAAGAGGGCGTAAGAAAGAGGCACCCTTCTCTTCCCCCCCTGCTGTTCCCCCAGGATCGGGCACCCCTTGCTTGGTGAATCATAGAATCATAGAAACATAGATTTACAAGAGACCTCAAGGACTGTCTAGTCCAATCCCCTGCCATGCGGGAACCCCCATCACAGTGCTCCTGTCAAGTGATCTTGATAAGTGTACATTATATATACAGTTGTGTGAGTGTAGAACTAATCACGGTACTGAAAAGTGTTTTTCCAAACAAATGGCAAGGTTTATGGTATCATGGAAATTGTCATTCCAAACATTTTGAGTTTGAAGAATCAGCTCTTCCATCATATAATTCAGATTAAGCCCTGCCAAGGAAGACAAAATATACTCTTGTGAAGGATGAAAAATAATGAGCAGGATTTTGCTGCATGTTTGTAGTAAGGCTTTAGGTGGTTTGTAGTAAGGCTTTAGGTGGTGTTTTAACATCACTGTTAAAAATGTGCCCCTTCCAATTAACTGAATTAAAATTATTTATTTTTATTAAATAAATAAATAAAAGCCAAAGTGGTTAAATGCCTGTACAGCAGGTAAAACTGTGTTCACGACCTGGGGTTCAATCCCAGGTAGCAGGCTCAAGGTTTATTCAGCCTTCCATCCTTCCGAGGTCAGTAAAATGAGTACCCAGCTTGCTGGGGGGGGGGCAATGTGTAGCCTGCATACTGTAATTAAAACTGTAAACTGCCCAGAGACTACTTGAAGTGGTATGGGGCAGTATATAAGCAGAACGCTTTGCTTTTGCTTTTATTAAGTTTAACACCTCTGCTCATGAACTATGCCTGTATATTTAATTTGCATACTTTTCCAGAAAGGATTCCCCATCCCTACCACGGTTCTGTGAATTTATAATCTTTTATATACATATTTTTATTGAGAAATACATATTTTCCTATTCACCATGAATCCAGAAATGTGTGTTTTTGATTTCTTTTCATCTCATGCCTGGGAAGGCACTGCTACACTCAGTTAGTACAGGGCGAATAATAGGCAGTGGGATCTGCCATCAGCTAGGACACATCAATTTTTAAATTGTGTTTTTAGCACCTGCTTGAGCAGCAGCCTTGCTTTAAGGAAAGCCTGTTTAAGTGGTGACCCACAAAGCTGATCAGGGGCCCATCACATTCATCTGGATGCCAACCTGCAGATGAATAAAAAGAGGCTCCCTTTTCTGTCCAGTGTGTCTGCCTGCTAATGCCCAGAAGGGTAATATTATCAGGCTACCAGGGAAGCCATAAGGCATGGCCTTGTATGTTAAACCTGGATCTACCGTGAGTCTTTCGGCAATGCTACATGTTGCTCACCCTTACTTGACTCCCTATTATGATTTGTTTACTCTATATATTTATTATGTTTACTTAATATATGTAAAGTTACTATACTTTTATTTTGTTATTTTAACTTTCCTTATACACCGCCTGGAATTCTTCTCTGAATTAAAATTGTGGTACAGTAATGTCTTGGTGTATGGGTGCCTTGGTTTAAGAGTGTTTTGCAAGACAAGCAAACATGGTTTGGAGCGTTCCATCTCAGGCAAGCCTTCAAAGCAGGGGGAAGACAGAAGAATTGAGGTCTCTCTTGCACCAGCCAGGAACATTTTCAAAGGGGGGGTACAGATTGGGGTTTTAGTTTTCTTTATATTTGTCTACATTTTATTTCCAACATCCTTTCTTTTTTTCAAATCATTTATAGCCACAGGGCAGCTAGTCACGTGTGTATATGGCTACAAATTGCACTTTATTATTGTCATATTAAAAACAAAGTAAAATCCAGTTGTTATCCTAAGCAGAGCAGATTCCACAGCCAGGTACCTAAACCATGGTGGGGAATTTATACTTCTAGCCAACTTCTTTTGTGAGTTTTGGCATTTTGTGTGCACAGTATGTGATCTATTGGGCCCCAAAACAAATCATTTTAGATTCCATTATTTCCTATGGGGAAATTTGCCTTGATATAAGAGTGTTTTGGTTTAAAAGTATGTTTCTGGAATGGATTATGCTCACAAATAAATAAATGTGATCACCTTGAGGCTGGCACAGAAACACACGAGTAACCATTGTGAAGCAGCCAGGATAGGAGAGAGATGGTGGTATTTATTTACTTTACTCTACACAATAATCTGGTTCCCATATTTTGGACCTGCTGAAGCTTCCATAGCAGTCTCATAGGCAGCCCCATGTACAGTGTGTTGCAGCAGTCTATTCTCAAGACTACCTGTGACCAGCAGTGTCAAAGTAAGTAATCCACCTAAGATGGAAATTGAACTATTGCTATTTTACCTGCAGTTTTTTTTAACATGGCATTTGGTTGTTTGATTTGTATTTCTGAGGCTTTTAATGTTTACTTTGTTGGGGTTTGTTTTGTGATTGTGTTGGGTAGTCGCTGTGGGGTGACATGTTTGTACACCACCCAGAGTTCCCTTTGGGAAAAATTGGGCGGTTTATAAGTTTAATAAATAAATAAATAAATAAACGACCACAGATGCTATCTGGGCATCCATTGGCAGCACTGGGTGCAGAAGTATTCCCAGACTGTGCAGCTCCTCTTGAGTGAAGAGAGTAGCCCCTACAAAAGCAAAGAACTTCCCAAAATGCAGACACCAGGGGCAGCACTTCTGTCTTGTCTTAATTCATAATCTGTTAAGCCTCACCTATATCCGAACACAGCATCCAGACACAGCTCAAGGTATAGTATTCTGTTCAGAAGTCTGGAAGGGGAGATAGAGCTGGGCGTCATTCACATACTGGTGACACGAAGCTCCAAAAGTCCTGACAATCTTTCCCAGTGGCAGGAGGAGAATGCTCTTAAGGCATATGAAAGCAAACAATGCTTTGAAGAACATTGTTTTAAAGAGGGGCGGCATTCAGCCTTCCAGATACTTTGGCATACAACCCTTTGGTTAAACCTTCAATTTAAACTCTTCATCTACTTTAAGTCCTGATTTATTATGCTCATGTCTGATTCTAGAACCAAAGGTCTCTGTCAGAAGAATAAAAAAGGAGAGGCAACAATGGGCAATTTTGACATGTTTCCTTTTCTATGTTGACTCTCTGTGTTGGAACTCCATTTATTATGATCTTGGGACACTGGTATGTATACCTTGTAGCAAGTTCTGAAATTTAGGGCCACACTTAAGATGCTTCAGTGTTTTTGTGTAAAAAAAAAAAAAAGCCCATGACACGTTATCAAAAGCTTTTTCTGCATCTAAGAACATAGGAGCTGCCTTTTCTCCCTTATTTTTGATTACTTCTATTGCAACTACTGTATTATGAAACGGACATTGTCTTTCCTACATCTTTTTGGTACAAAACCCATCTGATGTGGATAGATCACTTGGTAATATAATTCCTTAATCTTTCAGCCAAAATAGAAGTGCAATGTTTGTAAGTCTACGTTTAGCAATGATATAAGCCTGTTTGAGTGCAGTAGTAGTGAATCATTACTTTCTTTATATATTAATGTAGCACGGTATATGCCTCTTGCCAAGATGTTGGTACTTTATTCTTCTCACTTACATCATTCATTATTTTTTGTAGCGGAACTGGCAAACCACTCCAGTATTCCTGCCAAGAAAACTCCATGGACATGGAATCACGAAGGGTTGGTCACGGCTCTAACGACACAACACACACAAGGTAATTTTTAATTTTAATTTTTATAGTATATTTCTGACAGTCCATCGGGTCCTAGTATTTCATCTTTTTTCAGTATACCATGTATAATCTCTTGAATTGTTATGCTTTGGTTCAAAATTTTCCTGCCTTCAGTTGAAAGCTTTATGAGAGATGAATTTTTTATATATCCATCCATTTTGTCTACTTTTAGGTCACCTTAAAGAAAAGACCAATCCATATCTGAACAGTGAACAAAAGTTGGTTCACGGGAAGGCTTGCCTAGAAACCAGCCCCACCCAACCTTTCACATGCCATTATAATAATTCCTTCATTAGGCTGTCAAATTTATCATGAAAGTGGTAGTCATGACTAGTGATCAAAAGAGGCAGATTCTTCCCTAGACTGCAGCTCCATGGAAAGGCTGCTTCCTATGGTAACAAGAGATTTTATCAGTAGGCTCATCATGGTATTTACAAAGCATAGCAAGGCACTGGACTAAGCAACACCTCTCTGGATAGCTAAAATGTTCCAAATAAGGCAAGCTTTTGAGTTCTGCAACATTTCTCATCACACACACACACACACACACACACACACAGAGAGAGAGAGAGAGAGAGAGAGAGAGAGAGAGAGAGAGAGTGCTAGCACCTGAGGGAAACCTCTCTGTTTAATGAGCCTTGTGACGCAGTGAATAAACTGCTGTACTGCAGCCCAAACTCAGCTTATGACCTGGAGTTCAGTCCCAGGTACCAGCTCAAGGTTCACTCGGCTTTCCATGCTTCCAATGTTAGTAAAACAAGCACCCAGGTCACTGGGGGCAGGGGGCAATGTGCAGCCTGCATAATTAAATTGTAAACTGCCCGGAGAGTGCATTAAGCACTATGGGGCAGTATATAACAGCATGCTTGTTCCCCCCTAAGACAGCTGCATTTGGAGCCCCCTGGACTGTGGAGTCACTGAGGTAATGGGCCACACAGCTCTGTAGGCAACAAAGAATAAATGACAGCTCCATCAAGAGTCCCCCAAGTGATTCTTTATGTGCTCAACATGACTTAGCTTACGTTTTGAATCATATAAAATCCCTCTAAACTGGTTGAAACTCTATGCAACCATTCTAGGCAAAATAAGCGGAGGGCCACCGAACTCATGTACACCTCATAGCATATATGTCCACTAACACCTTAACAAACATAATTTCCAAATTTGATGGAAATCCATCCAGCTATTAATGAGGAACTCATTGAGGTACCTCTGAAGACCACAAAAATATTTTAACAGAACCTAGCCTATATTTCAAGTCAGACTGTCCCAAAGACACCTATATTTGGTGAGTATCCATTCAGACATTTAACAGAAAGGAACGGAGGTGCCTGCAAGACGCCCTGAGTGGTTTTCATATACAGCAGGTAGCCTGTTCTTTAAAGGCAGAATATCTTCAACATACCCTTTAAATCTGGTGTGAATGTATCCCCCAATGTTCACAGGATGCAGTAACAGACAGGCACTTGGGTTGGTTGAGATCTGGATTCCAGCAGCGCCGCCAACGCAACAGAAGGAAAACCTTATAGCACTTTAGTTTTCAGTAGACCACAAGATGGCATACTTTAGCATTTGTCTTTATGCAAACATTCTTTTAAAAAAGCTCTTCCTTGGCAGTGAAGAGTAGTGTTAGGTTAACATTTGCACTTTGCTGTAAAAATGCTTTTAAGTCTAACACTTTAATAGACTAAACATTTGAGGCGAAAGAAAGAGAAGGAGATTAGATTTCAGCACACAGGAACTTGTGTCTATCAAATTCCCTGATACAAAATACAAATGTAAGCAGCAGTCTAATTATAAACCTGTTTCTTGTTTTATTCCTTTACAAGGCCTATCTTGGTGGAGAACGTTGCTCTGAAAGCATGTGCCTTCAGAAGAAGTCATGCTTTATCCTGAGGGGATTGATCTAGTTTACAAGCCTGATGTTGGATTTGTTTGTTTGCTTCTCAGTTTGTGTCAGGAATGTAGTGAATACAGTCCTGACACAAACAAGAAACGAACACGTTTCACTTGTACTGCAACTGCAGCTCTGTAAATGACAGAGTCCCCAAAGGCACGCAGCCAGGATTGCGACATTGCTATCCAGATTCTCATTTAAAATTGACACAATTGCAACTGAAGTAATTTCCCAGGAACAATGAAAATCATCTTGCCCGACATTTGTGCTGAGTAGAGGTAAACTTAGTAGTAGATTGAATACATGTGGCTTTCCCACATGTCTCAATGTTAGTGATTACAGATGGGCACAAACCTGTGTTGCCACACATTCCCTTCCAATGCTTCCTCAGCTGGATTGTCCACTCCTCAGACAGAGCACATTCCTCTCCTTCTCCTTGGTTGTTCATCCAGTGCCCAGCAGGAGCATGTGTTTCCCTGCCCCGCCTCCTTGGCTAATCACCCACCCACCATGGAGGTCAGTCAGACAAGCCTGTGCTCCTGCCAGAGACTGTGGCTGAACACCAAATTGGAGGAGGAGAGGAGTGCACTCTGACTGGTGAGTGGGTCGTAGGCTAGGGAGGCATGGAAAGGGAACACAGGGCATCTATGCCACTCATATGAACCACCATCCTGTCCTTCCTTCTATTATTGTAACATCTCTTCTTTCTGAGGACAACGGATGCCATTCACTCACTGACTCAGGGTGTGACTAGACAGCCAACTGCAGAGATAGCATTAGGAAGGTAAAAGATGAGAATAAGCCAAAGTTAGCAAGAGACACTAAAAACAACAATAACAAATTATTCTGTTACATGTGTTGCAAAAGGCAAAGAAAATAAATAGTGGCTCAGGTACAAAATGAGGATAGGAAAGTGATAACAGATGACAAAGAAAAAAGTAAAAGTGCTTAATTTCTACTTTAGCATTTCCCAAAAGACAGTCCATGACAGTGCTGCAAACCTATGGCATGAATGCCAAAGGTGACACCCAGAGCCCTTTCTGTGGACACCCGACATCGCCCCTTCACAGCCACCTGTAATCAGATTAAATTGCTACATTGGCCCTTTGCAAATACAGTAATTAGTGGGTTTTGAATCACAGTTTGGGCAACTGGTCTCTAAAAGGATCACCATCATTGGTCTATGACCTGCCAGTCATATGTGAAATATGAATGAAGGGGAGAAGACTGCAGCCTGAGTTTGAGAAACAAATTATCAAGGAATGCTTTATGAGTTCAGATCTCCAGGGCTGAATGAACTCCATCCAAGAGTCTTGAAGGAACTGGCTGGAGAGATTTGAATTCCAGCAGTGCAACAGAAGGAAATATGGAGTACATAAATAAGTATGCCAAAATAGGTACCACAGCCATGTATCTTTGGCACCAAAACTGCTGGGGAGCTTCCTCAAGCTCTTCCCTGTAGACCCCCCAAATTTGGAGACGTTTGCGGCTCAGAGAGCTGAGTTATTACGCTCCAATGGGGTGCCCCAGGGGGAAAAACATTCTAATTCTAATTCAGGATTCGGAAACCAAGCCAGCAAAGCTACTAATCACTCGCCCGCGTGGGGGGGGGGAGAGACTACTGTGGTTTCCCAATTTAATTAGAATGTTTTTTCCTAGGGGCACCACCTTTGGAGTTTAATAACTCAGCCCCCTGACCCCTAAGTCTTTCCAAATTTGGGGGGCTTGCAGCTAAGAGCTTGAGGAAGCTCCCCTGCCATTTCCTTGAGGACAAATCATTTTGTTCCTAGAGGAAAAAATGGTATTTCATTTCATAAAAAACGTCTTCTACCATTTTGTTTCATAACGAAACATTTCATTGCGTAACAAAATGACAAAACAGCCTTTCTTTTTTATTTTATTTTGTGCCCATCTCTAGATAGCACTTTTCAAATATTTAAAAGATTATCATACATTGGAAGGGCAGGATCTGTTCTTGATCATCCCAGAGTGCAAGATACACAATGGGCTCAAATTGCAGGAAGCCAGATTTAATCTGAATATCAGGAAAAGCATATTAAAAGTTAGAACGGTGCTCCCCAACAATTTTGCACTGAGGCTCAATTTTCTCAGTGAACAATACTTTTTCCATGCGTGTCTGTGAAGATTCTCAGTCATCCAGGTGAGTTTATCTGGAAGTGGAGTCATGGCTACTGGACTGCTTTTTCTTATTTATTTATTTATTTATTTATTTATTTATTTATATAGCTTGTATGCCGCCGACTACCCAAAGGTCTCTGGCCGGCTCACAATCAAAATAAACAATTAAAACATCAAAATTACAATAAAATTAGAACAATAAAAACATGTAAATACAATAAATACGATACATTAAAATACAACACTAAAATTGCCACCAGGACCCACAGCCATTAGTTAAAAAACTTCTGGAACAGGAAGGTTCTTACCTGGTGCCGAAATGTTATCAACGTCGGTGCCAGGCGAGTTTCACTTGGGAGGGCATTCCATAGCTTGGGGGCAGTTGCTGAAAAAGCCCTATTCTTGCAATCCATCCCTTTCACCTCCTTAAGGGATGGCTCTTTCAGGAGGGCTCCCTGACTTGATCTTAATTGCCAGGTAGGTTCATATGGAAGGAGGCGGTCCTTCAGGTATCTAGGTCCTAAGTCTTGAGAGATAGAAATGTTTCGCTGCTCATCCAAACAGTTTCTTCATGGGTGGGCCCACACACATAAAACTCTTCCCCGTGCTGGTTCCATTAGAACCAAAACAAGAATGGTTGCAATTGGTGTGCAGAGGAGGAAAAGTCCTGAGCAGGGGAAGAAGGTACATGGTGCACCTACTCAGGAGGACAACTTAAAAAGGAATGTTGCTCACTGTGCAGCCTGGTTCCTCACCCCTCTGTTAGAGACCCGTACAAATATGGAACCAACTACCTTGGAAGGCTGTGAGCATTCCAAGTCTGGAGAAATTCAAAAGTAAACCAGACAAGTGTTTGTCACTAATACAATGGACCCTCATATAGCAAACGGTTTGTATAACATAAACTCTGTACAACAAAAAAATTTCCAGAGATAGGGGAAATTTGCTTAACAGAATTGTCTATGGGGTGAATCCATATAACATAATTAGGGATCACTCTGTTTTCAATGCATTCCTATGGGAAATTTGTATAAAGGAAAATTTGCTTAACATAATTTCATCTGGAAATAATTAATTCCTTTATACAAGGTAGCACTGTACTATGATTTCGATTGCTGCCCTGAGCATGGGGGTAGACTTGATGGTTTTATAAGCCCCTTCAATGAAGTTGTGTTTTAGTTCGCAGATTCTGGGATGTAAGAACCTGTGCCTTCGACGTCCACCACTGTGTGTCATTATCAAGAGGGCTCTGGATCAAAGCAAAGGGTCAAAGCAAACTCTATGCATATGGCATGCTAATTTTGCACTTCCAACCCCTCCAAAAATGTCTGAGGCTCACCCAGAAATGACAGGCACATTTTTGAAAGGAATTGTCACATTTCTCTCCTACGTAAACTTGTGTGATTTTATTTCTGGTGACAAGAGCCTTGTGGAGGCATTCAGCCAGCGAAGAAATGAGCACAGCAAGAGAGAGAATGAGAAGCATGCCTGTAAGTCTGGATGCTAACTTTTTTTTATTCTTTGTTAGCCAATAATTCTACATTCCTCTCTGGAGAACAAAGGCCTCACAAGGTAGGCGGCAATCATCTTTTATAGCACAGAGCCAAACCCTCAAACAATATTTGATACGATAATCAAAACAAAAAGATGCAGTTGAAAATATCAGTCGTAGTTTAAAGCAAAACCTGCTGCAGTTAACTAGATGCAGATGGAATAAAATAGCATCTAAAATCCTTCTAAAGGTCAGAAAAGAAGGGACAATCAAAATTCACACAGGAAGCTGATCAAAAGATAAGCAGTCATTCCAGAAAAAACAACAACCTTCATCTCGTATTACTTCTTAAGAGCTTCTGGTGATATGTGTGTCTGTTGTGTTGTTACAGTCGTGACCAACTCTTCGTGACGTCCATGGAGTTTTCTTGGCAGGAATACTGGTATGGTTTGCCAGATCCTACTCCAGGCGCCTACAGCACCTGGTATTCCCTGGTGGTCTCCCATCCAAGTACTAACCAGGGCCGACCCTGCTTAGCTTCCAAAATCAGGTGAGATCGGATGTGCATGATGATCTGAACACCAATTTGGGTGCTACAGACAATTTAGTCATAAAACATTCCGGGCACTAAAGGCTAACACTAGCCCAATAAGGTTGCCAATGTAATGACAGCCTTTGAGGGACTGCACACAGCACCCTCTTTGCAAGTCTGTGTCTTTCCCTCTGTGCCATTCCCTATGAAACCAAAGCCATTTGGGTGATCCTTGAAGTAGCAGCAGTACCTCTGATTTATACAGTCTATATGCATTTGGGAGAGGGATAGCTATTTCACAGCATAACCTTGCACATGTCTATGCAGAAGCAAGTCCCAAATGAAAAGTTCCACTCCACATTAGTTGAGCTCCAGTATTTTATCTTTTCATTATCATCTGTATTTTGCTGTTGGGATTTATGATGATGGCAATGATAATAATCATTAATTTTAGAACTGCAGAGCGGGAAGGGCTCCTAGGGATCATTGCCATGCCTCTGTCGAGGCACAGTGGGGAATTGAACTCCCTACCTCTGCTTCCCCCCCAGTCAGATATTTAAACCAGTGAGCTATCCAGCAATTTATTGCATTGCATTTTCAATTTATTATACGGTGCTCTGGGAATCTTCATGTCTACAAACTACAATATGATGAGACATTTCTACATAAATTAAAACAACAAAACAAACCCATCTGTTGTCTCGGCTGTTGTCATCAATGCCACCCCCCCTTTTCTTCTTAGTTCTAAAGAGAAAAAAGTGGGCTGCTGAAAACAGCTTTGAATTGTGCACTTATAATGCCTCCTTAAGATGTTCATAAAAGATATTATGCCCTGGCTGTTGTTTGTATACCTTTAATGACTTATCCTAATGAATTTTGAACAGTTCTCTATGCATGTTCTTTACCACTTTAGGGAATTTTCTTTTCTCTTGTCTTCACTAGTGCCTTAATAAAACCTAAATGTGAGGAATCAGTAGATGGAAAACTGGTCATTCTAATGCTGAAACAAGGACATGTACTACAAACAGGTTTAATTTGTGTATGTGTGTAGTTAACAGGAAAAATAGAAATGCCCTTTTCTTCCTAGTCTCTCTTAACAAAGCTTTCTTATGCATGAACCAGCCACCTTCATACCAATAAATGATCAGTAGTCTGAAGGCCATTAGTGCTCTGATGCTCTTGCACACACCACTGCAAATTAACATAAAGCTCGCAATTTGAAGGGACACTCAAATAAATGTTTCAGCACAGAAAATGTATGAGAGGAACCACCATTTGCTGTTTTTCATGCCACATGGTGTCACTGCTGTCAGCTTGCACTTGTACAGTAGGCATAATAGTAATAATCACAGCAAAATGGGTGCCAAATATAATGAGCAAGACAAGCTCCTTTTAAAATGTGACATTCAGAGTTCTTTGCATTCCTCACACATCCACTGATAAGCCTGAAGAAAAGAGGACCCTTGTTTATCAGGACGCACTTGGCACAGGTAAAAATTCTGATTTTCCCAGATCCTCACTTGATGGCAGCATCTCAATGGGAACAAGTACCTCTCCCAGTCCCTTGGTGAATGCATATGAAAAATGAGAATGGACAGAGCAGAACTAGGTATTCTCCCAGAGGCATAGCTAGGGTTTCCAGAGCCCAGGGCAACAGTCAGTTTTTGCACCCCCATTGCAAAATATAATATGGATGGTGGGGGGGGCAGTGGGGGGGCAGTAGACAATTTGGTGCCCCCTAATTGCTGAGCCTGGGGCACCCCACCCCCCTTTGCTCTCCCCAAGCTATGCCCCTGTATTCTCCCTAAAGTTTCTTGAGAAAGCAGGCTTCCCTCATACCAAAAGATGGGTTCTCTCTTTCTTTTGGTGTCACCCTACACCAGTGTTGTCCAATCTATGGCATGGGTGCCAAAGGTGGCACTCAGAGCCCTTTCTGTGGGCATGTAACATTGCCCCTTTGCAGCCACCTGTATTCAGGTTAAATTGCTGTATTGGCACTTTGTGAAAAATTACTGGGTTTTGAATCACAGTTTGGGCTCTTAGTCTCTAAAAGGTTTGTCATCACTGCCCTACACCTTGTGGTGCAGCAGCTGAATGGCAGGACCGCCATGAAGACTCTGCTCATATCCTGAGTTCAATCCCAACAGACCCAGGTAGCCAGCTCAAGGTTGACTCCACTTCTCATCCTTATGAGGTTGGTAAATTCAGTACCCCGCTTGCTAGGGAGGCAGTGTGTAGCCCATGCAATTAAATTGTAAAGTACCCAGAGAAAGGTTTAAGCACTGTGTGACAGAATATAAGCAACACACTTTACAGTGGACCCTTGTATAACAAACAGCTTGTATAACATAAAATTTGTACAACATAAAAAATTCCGGAGATAGGGAAAATTTGCTTAACGTAATCGCCTATGGGGAGAATCCGTACAACATAAAAATGGGATCACTCCGTTTTCAATGCATTCCTATGGGAATTTGTATAAAGGAAAATTTGCTTAACATAATTTCATTTGGAACGAATTAATTCCTTTATACAAGGTACCACTGTACTCTGCTCTATGTAAAACTCTGTCATAGGATATAAGCTCCCCATTCTAGCTGTAAACAGTTATACGAACTCCATTGTCTCCTGTTAACCGAACACATTCCAAGCTTTCGCCTAAACCAAAATGTAACTTTGTTTTTGATATACTATTTTATAGCTTAAGGCACAGCATCTCTCTTTTTTGTGTGTGCATGATAAGGTAAGTGCCCATCCTCAGCTAAGTTACAGTTCACAACATACATTCTTTTTCATAGGATTTCCTGGCTCATGCACATATTTCCCACTAGGATCTGAGGACTGGTGTATATTTGATAATTCAGTGCAAATGGCAAGGTGGATAGTCAGACAGGAAGACAAGTAGGAAGTTTTGTGAAGAGGTGAGGTAGCCAAATGGCAGTGAAAAAAAGTAAAAACGATAACATTTTTAGTCCAGTGGCCAGAATCCTATTCCTTTCACCTGCCACAGTATATTCAGTGGCATAACTTGTAGTGGACGGCTGCAAGTTAAGAAGTCAATTTATGCATTTGCTATCACATACCAACTCTGTGGCTTTGTGTGCAACAGGAAATGCTTATCTTGATTTCTTAAATTACCGTAGTTTTTGATGCAAATAAAAACTACATAAGAACTGTGTGCAAATTATCTAAAATCAAGGCCATTTAAAAAACAACTTACAGCTATTCAACACTGAACAACTTGATCAATAAGTTCTATTCAGGAAGCAGAAGGATTACTTGACTGATAGCACCTTGCAGCTTTTCATTTCCTGTTGTCCTCCATCAAACTGATAGCCATCTGTTTAATCAGTAACAGGATAACACAGTTGACCAGAATGCTGAGTTGATGACCTAACACTGCACTGGGAACATCAAATATCCCACCCCACCCCGCCTCCCCTAGAGTCTGGTCTCAGTGTTTATTTTGCTCCCTGCATTCTTTCAGAGCCTATGCAATAAATACAGTGCCCTGAGGGTGTCCTCCTGACACAACACATCTTTCTGCCTTTAGATATGCAGTATAATTAGAACCTGACCTCAGAAATCCTTCCTATGAGAAACTGCAGTAAACAGAAATGTGATTATTAATGGCATTTTTGTAGAGACATATGCCTGGGTTTACTTATTTCTATTTGCAAACTTAAAAGGGTAGCTTTGCTGGTAGCTGAAATGTTCAAGGTGTAAGCTATCCTTAGAGAGGGTTATAAGGTTGAATTTGAGCCCTGGAGGAGAATGTGCTTTGGGTAGATATATCTTGTAAATCTAGTTCTTTCCACCCCCAAAACCACCCAGTGGGTAGGCTTTATAAATAGCAAGAAAACAGAAATTACAGTATTGTGGAAATCAAGGCTGGACGGGTGGTTTTTCTTCTTTCCCTTCCCTTTTTCCCTCTGACACATTCCAGGGTGTGTGCAGATCAGCCCAAACGATTTGGCACATTCTAAGGGCAATTAAAAGCCCCTGCTGACCTCAAGAGCAGATCTTTCATAGTATTTGGATGGCTTGGGGGAAAATAATGCATCTTTTGACAGATGGATGCTGCCCTGGAAGCAAGCAAGCTGTTGGAAGGTTTCTTCTCAAAGGTGTTTGAATTCTCCAGAGGGTATTGATGTAATCGGGAATGCATAACCACACTTTAAGTAATTAGGCCAAAGGCTCTGTAGAGGCCAAGGGCTTCTCTTCCTACATTCATTGCTGATTTCACGAATTACAGATGGGCACAAAACGAACTTTTAATTTGTTTTTTTATTTGTTATTCGTTTCATTAGCTAATGAAATGAATAACAAACCAACCACCAAAGAAAAATGATACCCCCCCCCCACACACACACCTTGTCACCACCGCTGGAAAGTCCTCCTGGAACTCCGAGGATGCTAGCCCTCTAGAGGCACTGGCCCCAAGCCAGCACCTCAAAAAGCCCCTGGCTGGGGGCTTTTTAAAATAAAATTAAAAATAATTAAAAAAAAAAAACAAGTGCTGACCCAGACCCAGGGGCTGCGTGGTCGCCCCTCTAAAATAAAAAACAATGAAAAATGAAAAATTGAATAAGTGCTGACCCGGCCCCAGGGGCTGCATGGTCAGCACTGGAAAAATAAAATAAAAAAAACCTGAGGCGCAGGGAAGCTAGCGCACTGGCCCCAAGCCAGCGTCTCAAAAAGCCCCTGGCTGGGGACATTTTAAAATAAAATAAAATTTTACAAATAAATAAAAAAGCACCAACCTCGCCCCTGGGGCCGCGTGGTCGACACTCTAAAATAAAAGAAATAAATAAAACAAGCACCGACCCAGCCCCAGGGGCTGCATGGTCAGCGCTGGGGGGGGGGAGTGCCAACCTGGCCCCAGGGGCTGCATAGTTGGCGCTTTAAAATAAATAAAATGAAATAAAATAAAATAAAACAAGTGCTGACCCGTCCCATGCCAGCACCTCAAAATTGAACTTTAGACCAGAAACGTTGTTGCTGAATATAATGGCAGAGATTATTGACAAAAAATAAACTATATTCTCTTGTACATATATACGGCAGCTAGACTGCTCTGGGCCCAGAAATGGAAGAAAAGTGAAATACCAACTAAGGTTGAACTCCTGAAAAAGTTACTGGACATTGCATAACTGGATATGCCCTCAGAGGCATTGCGAGACCACCCAAGACATTTTGTAAAGGAGAGCTGGAAGATGCTGTATAATTGGGCCCAGAAGCAGACAAATGAACAAGGGGCAAAATAGACATAAAGACGTTTAGATAGTGACACCAAAATCTGAAAGTTTTGTAGATGGCTGTTCAAGTGTGGAATCACCAATACTTTTTTATTAGCAATAGATAAGTGGACAGGTAGTGTTCACCATAGACTCTGGTTTGTGTTAATATTCTAAAGTGGCTCTTAACATTGCTGAATTTGTTTGTTCATATTATGTGAAATAAATATTTTAAAAAAAAGCCCCTGCCACTGCTGCCGCCAGTAAGTCGGACTCAAACCAGTTTAGCTGAGTTTGGGTTCGTACGATTTTTTTTAAAAAAATTGTACCAACCCGAACCGAACCAAGGGTGGGCCCAAAACAGAAGAACCGAGCCATCGGTGTTCTGTTTCATGCCCACCTCTATATGATTCATTCCATACGGTAGAACTGTGGAGACTGAGATCCTATCTAATTGAGCCTAACCCTATTATGCCCTATTGTAGTGGAACTTTTTCAAGAAGCAGAATAACATCTTGTTAATTGACCTGTAAAGGGAAACCATGATTTAGAAGACCATGTATCAGGAGCTCTGGACTCAGTGTCGGATTTATCCCAAGACAACTGTGCACCCATGAGACCTAACATACAGTAATCTCCAACATATTTCTTATTCTAAAGCTTTCCCTACCTCTTTTTTCATTTACTCAGCAGCTTTGCAAAGCAATCAGAAAAGGCCGGTTAACCATAAGCCTAAACCCTGCTTCTATCTAGCATGGAAAGCCACAAAAATATAAATAATGAAAGCATGCACTTAAAGAGAAGAGACCACAGAGTTAAAAAAAGGAGTTGTGTATTGATCGATTGTCCTTATGTGTGCTTGAGCAGCAATTTATACAAAATATCATGAAGCTCAACCAAACTTGTTTCTGGTTTCTTTGGATAAACATAAGAACATAAGAAGAGCCATGTTGGATTAGGCCAAAGGCCCATCTAGTCCAGCTTCCCGTATCTCACAGTGGCCCCACCAGATGCATCTGGGAGCGCACGAGACTAGATATCTGTCTCCTGATACCACTCCCCTGCATCTGGCCCATGAAGTACCCTGGTTTTAAGCCTGAAGATTACACATCTCCATCATGGTTTGTAACCTGCAATGGACTTTTCCTCCAGGAATCTGTCCAATCCCCCTTTTTTCCCTTCCCTTGCACAGTTTTCAGGACTTTTTGAGCAAGGAAGCTCCTGGCTCCTGGCATTGGCCCCCCACTCACTTCCTTCCTCCAAATGACAGAATGGGTCCAAATTCATGTACCCATCAGCTCCCTCCAGGCCCCTATTTTTTACTGCTCCTCCTTCTCCTCAGTATATCATCATTCTACAGGCAGAACACACATATGCCAACTGCATGCTGAGCCTGTGGGTTATGATACCCCATGGAAATGGGTGCAATGACTGCCAAAGCTTTCAATCCACCTCATCCATAACACAGACTTCTCATCCTCTAATACTACTCCCCCTTGGGAGTTGCTTTCCCACCTAAAAGACAAGAAATATAGCATATTTGAGACTTTAATCAGCACTCAGAAATCTAGCAACTTGGTGGTGCATGAATGCAGAGCCAATACTTGGGAAATGCACTTGAGGACCTAGCAGTGCAGAAATAAACAAGTACATTGAGATAAAAATGGGACGGGCTTTGCAGCACCTGACCTAAGTGACTGACTGTGAGAGTCATAAAAGAGTATCAAGTTATTATTTATTTTATTGAGTGTCCTTATCTATTTTTGCTGCTATGTGGTACAAGTGGCTTTGTTTCTTTCATTGGTTCACTGACTGACTGGCTGATTTGTGTCTCGGATTCCAAAATGTCATAACCAAGCTTGGACACTATGTTCCTTGACTTGGGATTTGCTGCTCTGCCTCAGACAGCAACATCTCTTGGGGTAGCCTTTGTATCTTGAGAACTCCAGGCACTTAATTAGGTGCCAAACAGTTGTTGAAGATATACTTGGTTGAGTTAATAAACTGTAATCCTGACCTGTGTGCATGCAGTGTACCTTCAGTTCACATAATCAGCTAAAAATCTAGTTAAAGGAATTAAATTGAATCTGTTCTAAGCAAAAGGTCACGATTCGGTCAAGTTAAGCTAAGCTGGCTAGGACGTGCTAGCTAATCCTGACGCATGCTCTGCCATTTTTTTTCTTAATTAAAGCTTTATGGCAATATCCTTTCAGGCAAAGTTATTTCTTCATCCAATCTTGGAAGAAATGAGGGAGGTGAAATGGCAAAATGAAAACAACAATAAAAATGAATCAAAGCAATTCCAGTCCTTGTAAAAAGCCCGAGCCTGAAAGGTCCTTGGCAAAGATGCTGGCACAAGTTACGACTTGTTTGGGAGTGCCATCCCCTACCTCAAAATGAAAGAAATGATTCTATTAAGGATACACACGCACTTTCCTCCCAATCCATCAAATTGGGGATAGGGGAGTGTGTTAAATGCTATAGATTATAAAAATATATGTGAATGTGGTTCATATATTTCATTTTGGAAGCAACGTATGCTACTATATACCACCCATAGTGCTTAAAGCTCTCTCCTGGTGGTTTACAAATTAATTTTGCAAGCTACGCATCTCCCCACTTGCCCAGCTAGTTGGGTACCCATTTTACCGACCTCAAAAGAACGAAAGGCTGAATCAACCTTGAGCTGGCTACCTGAGGGAGGGATCAGATATAGGTCATGAGCAATTTCTGCACGGCAGTGCTGCAGTTTAACCCCTGTGCCAAGAGGCTCCCTAAAGGTGAGGAGCAGGAATATTCAAAATGGCCCTGTGAGCCTGTTATTTTGCAGTAGAAGGAGGGACAACTCTCTCAGCAATATCATGGAAGGCTCAGTCAGGACTCTATGGAGGAAGCCGGTTGAGAAATGGATAGTTTCTTTTAAACAAGAATGAGACAACAGGAAACCCTTGACCTAGTTCCACCTCCCCATCCGACATCCAAGTCCAGTGCCACATCATGACCAAATGGCACTATTTGCTTACTGCTGCTGTCTGTGACCTTTCCTGGCTCCAGTTTGCCAGGAAGGACTCTAACCTGCCACAGGGAACACCTAGACAGGCGTAGATAGTCTCTGTGACACTGGCAAAGAGCATCATACTGTTGTAGAAATTAAGAGAAATGCCATACCGGCCTCTCTCACCCTTGCCCAAGAGAGAGAGAGAGAAAAGAAAAGAACAGGATTGTCAGAGATTTAGTACGTCATTTGGTAAACGCTGAGTAGACCTTGACATAGGGATGCAATCTCCTTCTTTAGCAACAGTAGAAGGCCACTTCAGCATATTGCTTTACAGGCTGGCAAGCAGCCAGCTCAGTGGCCAGCTGCACTTCCTCTTTCTCCCATGCCACTAGGGAGATCCGCTTATCAGATGGAGTGGCAGTTTTGTTTTGTGTGAAGAAATGGTTGTCAGCTCCTGTCCTAATGAAGAGATTGTCTGAGGGTAAATAAGGATGGGGGTACAGTGATGTCTGTTTTACACATTCCCAGGATCAATGCAGGAGAAATAAATGGCCAGTATCGTAATGGTGTTCTACACCTGAGTAAGTGACATGGTGCAACTGTAATTAACTAAGTATGTGCTAGTCAGCTTCCTAACAGCATGATTGGCACACCATCTGTCCATGCAACTAGGACTTCACCTTGTCAATCGGCTGCAATTTGCTGTCATGACTTATACAATTTAACTTACTCTAGAGGGCAGTCCCAATAGGATTCTATCCACTTTTTCTTTTTAAAAAATAAAATGCTGCTTCATCTAAAACCTTGTGGAAATAAAATCTCAGTCAGCTGTTTTTCTTTGTTTCTTTTTTTCCCTTCCTTCCTTCCTTTTTTGAGTATATTTAGTACTATTTTTAAATAAGACTTATTGTCACAGTGTCAGAAGCTGGCTGGATATCTCCATGACTCAGAGATCTGGATGGAGAGCCCAAGTGGTACCAGCTGGACAGTCCCAGGGCACCTCCAGCCAAAGAGAAACTTTGAGTCAGAATTAATTTGATGGCTCATTTTCATCATTCAGAAACCTTCAAAGCCTTCCACGGCTTGGGACCTGAGTATCTGGCGGAGCGTATCTCCCAGAGATCAACTGGGGCCAGACCCACGAGACTGCCGCAGGTGCGCTCACTGAGGGTGGCCACACCCAGGGAGGCGCGGAAATCGTGTGCGCGTGACCACGCCTTCTCTGTGGTGGGTCCCATGTTTTGGAATCACCTCCCCAGTGAGCTGTGCCTAATTGAGTCCCTGCCCCCCTTTAGGAAGGCCCTAAAGACCCATCTGTTTAGGGAGGCGTTTGGCGACCTTTCATTTTAAGTTTTTTCATTTTAAGTTTTTTTCCCCCGCCATCTTTGCCTTCTCTTTTGCCACCTCTTGTGCTATTTTATTGTGTTTATTGTTGCATCTCTTTGTTGTTAGCCACCCAGAGTTCCCTCCCGGGAAGATGGGCGGGATATAAGCTTCACAAATAAATAAATCATAAATTGAAGTTTCATGTTGAAATCTATTGACATTGGATGTACAATTAACACAGTAATGTTGGTGTGTAAGACACCTTTCTGTATTCCATGCTCTCAAGCCAGAAACAACATAGAGTGGCCCTAATAAGGCCTTCAAGGTAATTGAGATGTTGCCTTCTGGATGCGCCGCTGCAAGACAGCAATGAGACGCAGGAGTGCTGCTGCTCAGGCTGAATTTCTCCCTGTCTGGGACCCCTCAAACAGGCTAACCTTTCTGTAGGGGAAGGGGAAGAGATAGGGCAGCACCTGTGTGATCACAAAAATAGTGGTGGCTGGTTTCACTGATCTAGGATTGCCTATTCACCCACGGAAGAAATTGGACGTCCCGTCATAAATTCATGGCACTGAATAAGCTGTCAGTTTATTATTATTATTATTATTATTATTATTATTATTATTATTATTATTAAATATGTGTGCTTGGAATGGGGTAAGGCAATTTTTTTCCTTTTCATTTATATGGAGCTAACATCTCGGAGTTGTGAAACTTTCCTAGAAGGAAATACCAGTGCCACCCTGGTTTTTGGAATTAAAAAACTGATTAACTGTCTAAAGGATGGGATAGAAAAAGCAGTTTCTCCTTTTTTTCTTATTTGTTTTTTTTCCTTCTCTTCAATTGGCTAGTAGAAAGAAACGTTGTATTGGAAAATAAGAAAGTTTGTTACTGCCTGGTTTGTTTTCTTTTTTGCTGTTTGTTTTTCTTCTAATTACATTTTGGTGGATACAATTGGAGCTATGGGAGATTTCAAGCATATGCACATCTGGCACATAGCCTAGAAAAATTGACCTTGATAAAACCTTATCTACTGAATTATGTCTACCCTGAAGTGAAATGCTACAAAGTGGAGATTGGTGATTCCCCCCCTTCCCTTTCCTTTTTCTCTTTCTGTGCCTGTCCTGTGCCAAATGAGAACGGCTGTGAATTGTAATTATCTGGTACTGATCTTTCAATATCCTGACCTGAGCTGTATCTGAGGGCAACCCTGTGAAATAATGTCACAAGAAGAATTCCAGGAAGCTATATTGTGTGGATTACAAAAGATTTTGGACACTCTCTCATCTCATGAAGAGCAAATGGACAGGAATTATGACAGGTAAACTGAGGACAGACAGAGACTAGAGGAGGCAACTAAAAATTCAGACGCCCAATATCAGTCTTCAGGGAACAAGAAGGAACAGTGAAAGGGAAGAATAAGACAAACCCCAAAAGGAATATTAGAGTAACCTCAGTCATAAAGACAAAGAGGAGAAAAGTCGGAAACTCTCCAAGGAGATAAGTGGTAACTGAGATGAAGCAGGGAAGACTGCTAGACTTAAGTACTGTATAAACAACATGCCAGCAAAAGGGAGTGCGGTCAAAGAATATCTTTGGTTTAAGATAAAGGACAAACTATTTTGAAAGGAAACATGGATGATGGAACAGGAACTAATTAATGGAAACGAGAAAATTAATCAACAAATATTTTACTAAATATTTGGAATCAGTTCCCTATGTCTCAAGTGTTTAAAGTTGTTTATATATCTATAAAATTATGGTTAAGACATGGGGATAACATAAATGAAGATTCTCGAGGAAATGTTAAGATGAGCTTTACCAAGGGAAATATTAATCTACTAAATTTTAAGAGAACTGCTATGTTTAGAGATATATTAGGCATAGAAGGAAATTTTTAAACTTAAAGATCTTATAAATCAAGATGTAACCCTTTTACAATAGCCCTTAATAGAGATGGGCACGACTTAGCGGAATTCCCGTTTCTGTTCCCGTTACTCGTTTCCGTTACGGAACAGAAACGGTAACGGGAATTACTCCGCCAGAACTCGAACTCGAACCGACTAAAGAATAATTGGGTCTGATTTGTTGTTGTTGTTCCTGGCATCGCGGCGATCCCGCGATGCCAAGCGGCACAGAAAAAAAGTTTTTAAAAGTTTAAAAAAAAACCCGATTCCCGGCCCTAAAAGCAGGCGAAAACTGTCTGAGGGCACCTACCAGGCCAGAAGGGTGTTTTATTTGGGGGGGGTTCCCCGCCCCCCTCTCCTTGGCTGGTGCTACTGCTGCGCTGCTGGTACCAGGCGGGGGGGCATCGTCTCGTCTGCCTTTGCCATGCGGTGTGCGGGCGGGGGGATCCAAAATGGCGACTGCAATATTTTTTTTGAAATCGTGGTCCAAAAACACACCAAAGCACCACAGAAACATGCGAAAATTAGCTATTTTAAATGCATGGATTTTTACAGTAGCAGCAGTGGGTTTGTCTTGCCAAAATACGTCTCCGTTGATTTTATTTTATTTTATTTTATTTTAATTTTTTTACACCTGTGCACGTGCAATGATGGGCTGGCCATGGGATGGGACTATGCAAATTTTTGGAGCCATTCCACCAATCGCATGGCCAGGTTTTGCTGAGACTGTACCAGGCTGGGAGGGCGCATCCTTGGCATCTCCATTTGCCATGCAGTGCGGGGGGATCTAAAATGGCGACCGCAATATTTTTTTTGAAATCGTGGTCCAAAAACCCACCAAAGCACCACAGAAACATGCGAAAATTAGCTATTTTAAATGCTTGAATTTTTACAGTAGCAGCAGTGTGTTTTTCTTGCAACAAAACGTCTCCGTTGATTTTATTTTATTTTATTTTATTTTTATTTTTTTACACCTGCGCACGCGCAATGATGGGCTGGCCATGGGATGGGACCATGCAAATTTTTGGAGCCATTCCACCAATCGCATGGCCAGGTTTTGCTGAGACTTCTGGGTGTGCCAGAGAGGGCATTAAAAGCCCACAAACCTGAACCCTAAACCCTAACCCGAACCCAAACCCAAACCCATATGCCAGTACACTGTGTTCTTAGTGGGCCAGAGGCACCCAGAGGTACAGCCCACTAACCCACCCTAACCTTAACCGTTAACCTAAGCCTAGCCCTTACCCCCTACCCCATGCTCTGGGAAGTCAAGTCGCGCTAAATCGCGGCGGTAACGACAAACGAAAAAATGAAACGACAAATTTTTGAAAAATTTTGCGAAAAACGGAAACGAGCCGAAACGGACCCGTCCCGAAAAACGACAACTCGAAAAAATTTTTTCCAAGTTGTGCCCATCTCTAGCCCTTAACATAGATATAACTTAGTCATAAAACAGATTTTAAGCTGTCATTTCTAGAAGAATGGGTAAACATGTTTTATAGATGGCACTTATTATGTACCAAATTAGTTAAAATTTATCTAAGTATGCTTAGCAAACTTAAAAATGAAAATATAGAAATTGACTGTTTTGTAAAGTAGATGTGTAGCAGGGAAGCTTTATATTGCCTTTTATTTTCTTTATTAATCTGTACTGGGTTAAAGTAGATATTTGTCATGTTTAATGATTAAGAAAAACTGATATATGTAGAGATGGATGGAGTGTTGATGACAACAAAAGGAAAACTAAGCATGAAAATGTATTTTCTCAGAGATTGGAAATGAGAAATGAAACATGTACAGCTGAATTGATGGTAAAATAATTGTGACTGACCCATCCAATATGGCATTTAATAAGCAATACACGTATCCTGTCTATTTTATGTAGAATATATATAAATAAATGTGGGGTAACTGAGATATTTTATCAGTTCCACTCCCCTAGTGAGTTTCCATGACCAAGTGGGATTCGAACCCTGTTCTCAAGAGTCCTAGTTGATGAACTAGGACTCTGAAGAACAGGGTTAGAATCCCACTCTTGGGCCTGGCGTACCATCCTGTCCCACTCTATCCACTACACCACACTGGGAATCACCTGATGTCAGTGAAGGGCAGTTATGAGCTACTGGTTATCATTTCCACAATGAGTCCTAATTGAGCACTGGGCATTGTTTTGATTTCCCACATTGCTCTAGGGTGACGCAGCATGCCTTGCTGACACTGTGAGAAATTCTAAATTGTAGCTAGGCAAACGTCACCATCATTGGGCCCTCCAGGTTGATGAGGTCCAGCTGTTGCCCCTCGGTGTGTCAGGGAATGAAGGTCAGGGACCATGCCGGGATCATCAAGTAGGGGGCAGTGGGGAGGAGGGACAACCCATTCTGACCCTTGGTACCTTGGATCCTTTTACAAGGAGAAAGGCAGGTTAAAATACTCTTAAATAAATAAATAAATAAATAAATAAATAAATAAATAAATAAATAAATAAATAAATAAATAGTCTAATGGATTTATTTCTGTTGGAGCATTTTGTGGCTCAAAATGTACTTCCTCCAACACAGGGGACACAGAAACAAATTCTCAATGGGAGTGGGAAAACCGTGGCTAGATGGATCCTTCATAAGAGATGCTCCATCTTTCGAAGGGACATGCAGAGATCTCTAACTGCTAGATGTTCAGCAAATGACGCTTACTGACCTGTGCAATGCTCATGTCTAACTTTTCTAACTTCATTGGCCTCCTATGGGAACTTGGTTCGGCATATGCTTACCTCACTATCAGAGCTGCTACTTAGCCACTTTCTATCCAGGACAAGACATGGAGTTAGAGAGAGGAGCCAAAACACCACCCTGGATCAGTTTGGGTTTATATTTATTCTTCAACTGTCCAAGCTCAGCTGGCTCTTGCCAACAGCCCAACGTACCAATTGAAAATAATCAGAACCTGTAATCCCACCAGAGTCATAGTCCAAGCAGTGGGGGACAGGGGAGACACATCTCTCCTGATCAGACCATGAGCCGCCTTGATCTGTTACCCATAATTCTTATCCAGGGTTAAGTATTTAACTCACATTGTTGAACTATCACCATATTATGATCAACTGGCTCCCTCTGCCACCCTTAAAACAAAAGGGTTGCTTTTGTTGAGCAAGCGTGGAAAGCTAATCCCATTTAAAAATTATCTGTGCAAAAAGAGTCCCAATCAGGTCAGGAGGTCTTACTCATCTGGGAAGAACTTGCCTCTGGCTGGATATGCTTTTCCTACCCCTAGGAGTTTTGCATGTTGTATAATTAATTCATTGGATAAAGCCGTTTATAAAGAGCATTAGTTCTCTAGGCTTCTATAAAAATTACAAAGAATCATTGTATCTTTCAAAATAATCTCCCCTATTGGATAGAGATTAATTTACTGTGTTTTGGCAGGTTTTTCTGCCTGCTGTAGACCAATTAGCGTTCAAAAGGCAGATTGTGGGCTTGGAGCAAAACGTCTAACAATTTTATTTTATTTTTGCTGAATTCTTATAATGCACATTTGAAAGTTTCAACACTGGTTCCTGCCATTTATTATATTGTTCTAAACTCCTCAAGAACCAAGAAGGAGAGTTTGATGGCAAGAAACATTACCATAAGGAAGTGTGACCTGCCTTCAACCAGCAGCAAAATGCAATTTAGGCAATTTGCTCTTATAATCAACATCCACTTCGTAGTACCTACCAACAGTTTTTTTCCCAACATAAAGCCATCTGCCCTTGTATAAATATTTTTTAAAGTCAATGATACATTATTTGACCTCTAAAATATCAAAATCAGGCAAGCTTTCAAGTGCCCCAGGACTCATCTTCAAGCTAGACATTGCAGAATGAGGGTAGAGGAGAAATAGAAAGGTTGGAAAATCATTCTGGCCAGATGTTGAGGCTTCAGGGTTTGTAATTAAAGCAAAATCTAATGAAGGTATTATTTGGAATTGGAATTGGAATGCAATTTATTGTCATTGTATAAATACAACGAGATTAAAAGTGCCATCCAGTCAGTCATTCACACAACTCAGCATAAAAATCCAAGATGTAAAATCTACAATTTAAGAACAAACCATCTATACACATACTCCAACATTCACATGCCAAACATCACTTACTGACATAAAAACCAAACATACACACACAGCCCTACACTCTTTCACCTGGTAACATTCATACCCAATCCATAAAAACTACAATTTAAAAAACAACAGCCATACACAATCCCCCATACAATATATGTGTAACACATTCAACACTAATATTACCCGTCAACTTAATTTTTAACAGCATTTAGCATGGTTACTGCTATTGGGTAAAAACTATTTCTGAATCTTTCTGTCCTTGTTCTAATAGATCTATACCTTCTGCCTGATGGTAATGGTACAAACAGAGAGTGTCCAGGATGAGAAATATCTCCTACAATATTCTGAGCTTTCTTAAGACAGCGGGAGCTGTGTAATTCCTCCAATGTGAGGAGTGGGCATCCGATGATCTTCTGTGCCATATTGATAACCCTCTGGAGCGATTTCCTCTGAGCCACCGTGCAACTGGCATACCACACACATATGCAGTATGTCAGTAAACTTTCTACTACACAATGATAAAAAGACACCAATAGTCTCTGAGTGATGTTATTCTTTCTGAGCACTCTCAGAAAGTACATTCTCTGTTGGGCCTTTTTCAGCAGCTCAGAGGTATTTACACTCCAGGTTAAATTCTCCTCAATATGGACTCCCAACAAACGGAAGTCGGTCACCCTTTCTACACAGTCCCCACTGATGAATAGTGGTTGAAGATCTGTTTTCTTCTTCCTGTAATCTATTATGAGTGCCTTAGTTTTTAATGTGTTCAGAAGCAAGTTATTCTCTCTGCACCACTCAATCAACCGCTCCACCTCATCCCTATAAGCAGACTCATCTCCTGCTGAGATAAGCTCCACTACCGTGGTGTCATCCGCAAACCTAACTATAATGTTGTTATGATAGGCAGGAATACAATCATAAGTATAAAGAGTAAAGAGCAGTGGACTCAGCACACAGCCCTGTGGAGAGCCAGTACTAAGACTCAGATCCGTAGATGTACATTGACCTACTCTAACCCTCTGACTACGTCCGGACAAAAAACTATTTATCCACATACATACAGAATGTGGAAATCCCGAATCCCCTAATTTAACCACCAGTCTGTGAGGGAGGATGGTATTAAATGCTGAACTAAAGTCCACAAAAAGCAGTCTTGCATAGCTTCCCCGCTGTTCCAGATGTGACAATGCAGCATGAAGGACTGTAGCTACAGCATCCTCTGCAGATTTATTTGCTCGATATGCAAACTGATGGGGATCAAAACTCTTGGGGAGAAGTGATGTGATGTAATTCCGGACCAGTTTTTCAAAACATTTCATCACCACTGGAGTAAGTGCAACTGGTCGATAATCATTAAGGCTGGATATATGAGATTTTTTAGGTACAGGAACTATGGTGGAGGACTTCAAACAAGATGGAACCCTAGATTGAGCCAGAGACTGATTAAAGATCTTGGTAAAGACTCCAGCTAGTTGATCTGCACAGTCTTTCAAAACACATCCAGGAATTCCATCGGGTCCAGCAGCCTTCTTCGGGTTGATCGCCCACAGCATACGCCTCACCTCATACTGTTCTACTTTAAGGATAAAGCTGCTGTGGACTGGGGACTGTAGTGCAGCTTCCTTTGGTGCTTCCACCTCAAAACGGCCAAAAAAGATGTTTAACTCTTCTGCCAATGCTGCATCGCCAGCTACAACTCCATTGTTTGTCTTGTAGTTCGTAGGATGCTGGACTCCTTGCCACACTTTCCTGTTGTTATTACTGTCCAGATGCCGCTCAATCCTGTTCTTGTAGTCCAATTTGGCCTCTCTAATTCCTCTCTTCAGGTTATCTCGGGCCATACTGTAAGAAGCCCTATCTCCAGACCTGAAGACGACATCCCTTTCTTTCAATAGTCTCTGGACTTTCTGAGTCATCCAGGGCTTCCGATTTGGGTAGATCCGGATACGTTTGTTCACCATAACAGTGTCTATGCAGTTCCTAATATAACACATAACACTGTCTGTGAAAAATCTCCAAATCTTGATGTTCAAAAACATTCCAGCTAGTCCTGTCAAAGCAGTCCTGAAGCTGCTGAGATGCACCAATTGATCAGCTTCTCACAGTCTTTATAGTGGCAGGAGCAGTTTTCCTGATGGGGACGTATGCAGGAACCAAAAACAAGGACATGTGATCAGATTGGCCCAAATGTGCTAATGGTCTAGCAATGTAGCCCAACCTGATATTTGAATATACCTTGTCCAGTGTGTTAGATTCTCTAGTAGCACACTTGAAATGTTGATACAGTTTGGGGAGTGCTATTTTCAAATCCACATGATTAAAATCCCCTGCTATAATGTGTACCGTGTTTGGGTGTGTGCTCTGTTGATGGTTAATACTATCATATAAGAGTCCAATGGCTGAGTTACTGTTTGCATCCGGTGGAATATAAACTGCTGTAATCATGACAACAGAGAACTCTCTTGGTAGATAAAAAGGCCTACATTTGACAGTCATGTACTCCAGATCTGGAGAGCAGTGTCTGTCCACGATCACGGTATTTGTGCACCAGTTATTGTTAACATACATAGAGAGACCTCCTCCTCTACTTTTAGTCCTTTGTTCTGTTGTGACGCTGTGCCATGTAACCTAACAACCCAACCACTGAGTCTGGAATGCCTTGGTGGAGCCACGTCTCTGTAATTAACAAAATGCAGCTATCCTTCATGATATTATCACAGTAGACCCTTGTATAACAAACAGCTTGTATAACATAAAATTTGTACAACATAAAAATTCTGGAGATAGGGGAAATTTGCTTAACATAATTGCCTATGGGGAGAATCCGTACAACATAAAAATGGGATCACTCCATTTTCAATGCATTCCTATGGGAATTTGTATAAAGGAAAATTTGCTTAACACAATTTCATTTGGGACGAATTAATTCCTTTATACAAGGTACCACTGTACTTACAATCTGAAGCCTCAGTTCATCCATCCTATTTGCCAAGGATCTTGCATTTGTAAGATAGAGACTGGGAAGTGGTGGTTTATGTGGTTGTTTCCGTAGTCTAGTCAACACTCCAGCTCTGCTACCTCGCTTCCGCTTCCTCTCTTTACACCGCCTCCACCTCCTCCCCATAGGGATAACAATCCATGGAGAACCGGGGGTTCTTGCTATGCTCTCTGGGATGTTGTGTAATCTAAGAAACTCAGCTGTAACACTCTGCTTGTAGCACACTCCTATCTTGAGAAGGTCTTGCCGATTGTAAAGTTTGTCCGCTGAACAAAATGTACACAAAATAAAAAACAACTCATACACAAAAAAACACACAAAGTACCGACATGGAAAGCACTGGGCTGCAGCAACTATGTGCGCCACCATTTTCGGAGTTGTTAAAATAGAGATAAAATGGAGAAGAATGGGGTAAAAAAAAGCCAGTCAAATTTGGTTTTCTGACTCACTGTGACCACCAGGGAGTAGCTATATTCCTCGGCATTGAGGCTATCTCTCTCCTGTGTTTCTCCTGTATATTTCTTAAAGTTGTTAAAATTGTTGAAGTTGTTCAGGTTGAAAGACAATAAATCTTGCTTTATGGCCTTGTGAGTTCTTAAAGTCCTCCTTTCTTCCGCTGCCAAAAAAAACAATGGGGGAGCTTGAAGTCTTCAAGGTCAGCTCTCAACTTGCCTGATTTCTCTGCAGCAGCTTTTCTCCCGTAGTGCTCCAAAAGATTAGTAGAGCAGTAATAATAATGTAATAGTGTTCCAAGATAAGTAATACAGAAATAATTAGTATAAGACAAATAAAAACCAAGTGAGGACAGGGAATGGAGCACAAACGCTGTGCCTCTCTGAAAACCGGAACCGGTTTTTGCACTCTTTTTGCATCTAGGATAATGATTACAGAGCTTCCCTTCCTGGTTTTGTTTTGTTTCTGTTTCTGTTTTTGTTTTTTGACTGAGGAATACACCCTGATTAGCTGTCAAGAGCAGAATCTACATACAGAGCAAAGAGATCTGCTGTCATTGAAGGAGGACTGAACAACACTGAGAATATTGTCTTCCTCTACTCACTAGGTAACAATCTGAATGTGGCTCCAGTTGACTGTTTTGGGCCTGGCGTGCCATTAAATTTAATCTCCAGCTTTTCTGACAGGAGACCTACCCTATTGCTTGGTTGCTTGGTAGTGGTGGTGGGGTTCCACCAGAACAGAACATATGCCAAAACACAAGCCATGATTCTATAACACAACATAATGGAACATTTATTGAGAGGTCACTGTCCAACTGTACATCATAGCAACCTTTCCACCCAAAGGATTTTTTTTTGTAAGTTTCAAGACATTAACCTTGCTATGGTGCAAAAATTATTTTAAGGCCATTTTAATGTGCATTTGTCATTTATTGTTGTGGACATCCATTTAAAGAATCATAGGGTTTTCTGTTCCATCTACATAGCACTTCAGAGCATTCAAGCTTGACAACAACACTAGAAGGCACATTCGTGTTTTAATCCGCTTATAGCATTTGGGAACAAGGCCAAAGTAAAAGGTTCTGCTACCCAAAAGGCAGGTTGGGATGGTTCCCTGGTCCACCCATATTCCATGCATAGTAACAGTCAAACAACCCACCTAGTCTGACCTTATATCAACATTGCAATTAGGGCAACATCATCCACAGTATCTCAGGACTTCATACAACTCCACTTACTTATAGCTGCCCTGTTGTGTAAGCTTAGGTCACGACAAGTTTGGCATACGAGAGGAGTGGATGAATGTAAGTGGAGAAATGTCTGGATATACACACAACTGCCATACTAGTTCTGCCCCCGATCCACTTGTTTTAGGATTCCATCTGTTTGGCAGGAGTGGTGGATGAGATATACACACTCAGGTTCAAGTTCATCACCTTGGGCCTAAGCCACCCTCGCCCCTCCTTAGCTTGCGCTCTCCCTGTCAAATTTAGTTGATGATCCCTTTGCTCATGACAGAGTTATTCTTGTTTGAGAGACAACAAGAAATCTCACATATCCTTCCATTCATGCTGGAGGTGTTTATTCTCCCATGAGAAAGGTCCACACAGGTCTTGATATTGGTTTATTCACAACTTCCATGGCTCACTTGAGATCTGAATCACAAGCTTTCTGGTCTCACTCATCCAGCAGGGAACCCTGCGTTTTTCTGATCAACAGATATACCTTTTTTCCAAGTCTACATTGTCAACCATAAATTAACTGTCATCCTTCTAAATACCTTTTTTCCAAGTCTACATTGTCAACCATAAATTAACTGTCATCCTTCTAAATTACATGACAACAGCCAAATTGGAACCTCTGCTTAGGCCTGATTAATGACCTGGCAGCTTTCCAGTGCAAAGTTGGAGCTTCACTTTTTGGGGAAACTTCCATGTGTGAACGCTGGCAGAGGAAAAGGTAGCCGATGAGTCAAAAACAGGTGGCATCTCATTAAACGGTTCTGCCAAAAGGCCAACGCTCTTTCATCTAGTGGTAGCATTGGTTGCCATGGTTTACATGATCCAAATTTATTGATATTATTATCTACAGGTCTAACCCAATAACAGCCATCCTGTAAATTAGGGACATCGGTAGACCAGGTTATTAATCATGAAAGGTGCCTTTGAAATAAGAAGAAGCAACCAGCTTTATCTTGGTTTTTTTCCTAGAAATCAGCAGAATAGCAATCTGTAAATGGAAGTACAGTGGACCCTCATACAACAAATGGTTTGTATAACATAAAATCTGTACAACAAAAAATTCTGGAGATAGGGAAAATCTGTTTAACAGAATCGTCTAAGGAGTGAATCTGAACAACTTAAAATTGTAGATATTAGGGATTACTATGTTTTCAATGCATTCCTATGGGAAATTTGTACAAAGGAAATTTTGCTTAACATAATTTCATTTGGAACGAATTAATTCCTTTATACAAGGTACCACTCTACAGGTTTCAACTTTCTACTGCTGTACCACGGGTTTTCCTCTTAGCTGTTTCTCACAGTACAGGCATCCATCTTCCAGCCCCCGTGGGCTATAATTTATACTTTCACTTAATGATAGGTAATTTATGCTACCATTCATGTAACCTTTTGGTTGAGCTAGAAAACTCTGCTGCCTTTGTTCTTTTTCCAAAGCTAGGCCATCATTACGGCTCTCAAACCCACAGAAAGCCCCACTTAGAGCAGGCAAAGTTGGCTTTTAGTGCCTTTCTAAGAGCTGTTTGGGCATTCTTAGAAGAAAAATAAATTGTCGTAGAGATCAAATTTCCTACTCATCCTTATTCATTACTCCACTTCATGTACCTACTTGTGGAACATGGTGGCGCCTTCTCTCCCTACAAAGAAACAGGCCCATGACTTAGCGGCAGCAGTTTATTTCTTTAACAGCCCAATCCTGGGCACAGTGCCTCAGACATAAATTTCACTGAGGTTTTATTTCACGGTGACTTCTTCCCCAGTAGGTGTGTACAGGTCTGCAGCTTGAATTAGGAAACTGACAATCTGTACAGACCAGGGATTTGGAACCTCCTGGTTTACACTAAAAAGGTTCTTATCTTCAGTGTTATCTATTTTATCTCACATTTCCTTCAGTTCATATTGGAGGTGTTTATTCTCCCATGAGAAAAGCCCACACGGGTCTTGGGATTGGATTATTCGCAAGCAAGCTTTACTCAGTTTACCCATGCATAATTTTACACAGCTTTCTCATGAGTAAGGAGGCTGCAGCAACAATTGAGGACAACAGTGTCCTGAGGGGGAAATCTTGGGAGTCAATGTTCCCTCTCAGCTCTGGGGAGATGCAGCGTTGGGTCAGGGCTGTGCAGCTGAGCCAGAGTTGTCATTGTCACCCATTTTCTTCCAGTCATAGCTGGAACCCTGCATGCATGGGGCAGGGCCTCTGCCCCATATTAGCAGAAAATTTGAGGGTATGCTGCTAGGGGTGAAGGTTGGGAAGATTGAGGAAAACTCCTGGGTGACATCCCATAGTCAGAAAAACAAGACAAGTAGGTCTGCTGAGGTGAGGTTACTTACCAGTAATTGTGATCCTTCAAATGCATGAGCACACATGGATGTTTCTGTATCAGCATGGAGCTTATCAGAACATTCCAGAGCTTAAAGAAAGAACCATCAGAGCAGCCCTCCCACTGTGCTCCTCCCTGTGCCTAGCGGTTATCCTTTAGTTCCCCCAGTTTACTGGTGGGCATGAAATGAACTACAGTAGGACCCCAGTATCCGCTGGGGATTGGTTCCAAGCCTTCCTGTGGATAATGAAAACCGTGGATAAGAGAGAACAGCAAAATGTCCTCAAAACTGCTGTTTTGTGATAGTAACTTGCTTTACGGCTACTTTGCAACAGTAGCTTGCTTCCCAGCTGCTGTTCGTGACACTAGCTTGCTTTCCAGCTGCTGTTTTATGACAGTAGTTTGCTTTGTGGCTGCTGAATTATTTATTTTCCCCCCTGCCAACTGTGGATAACTGAATCAGTGGATATGGGGGTCCTACTGTAGTAGCACAGCAGACTAGGAGAGTGATGCAAGTTCACAGATGACTTCTCAAACAAGCGCAGTTACGGGGGAGTAACCAGTTCTCCTTTGTGGTCTCTCAATTACATGTGTGAGTGACTTACAAACTCGCTCATTAGCTCATGGGATGTAACACCACAGGAGAAGAAATTGCTCCTCTTCCAAACACATCAAGTTTCATTCTTATGCCCAACCTGTAGGGTTTGTTGAATTTTGAGGGTTGAAACTTTCTTGCACATTTCATTGAAAATGTTTATGGTTATCTCCCACTCATGGCCTTGAGCCATTTGTCTGTTCAACTTGTTGGCTAGTTGGTGGTCTTCCTCTGCCACATAGATGGCCATCAGGAAGTTGTGACATAGAAGGCACCATTCCAAGAAGTGGACTGCAAAGAGCCAAAGAGATATGGAATGAATTCTACCCTGTTTATTTAAGTGGTGGTGTCAGTCGCCAATGTATTACCTGGTCCTCAATTATTATTTTGGTTTTTTAATCACAACCTTTCTAAACTTGTTGAAACGCTGACAGTGTTTTGCCTGATGTTCCTCACAGAGGCAGTACAAATACTGTAAATGTCCTTTATTGAGAAGGATTTTGTTGGCATATGAATGGATCTGAGACTTGAGACTCACAGTTGAGTCACACTTAAGTAGCACCTGCAACTTGACTTGGATTTGACTTATGGCTTTTCCCCAAAAGACTCACACTTGATACATAACTTGGGACCACAGGTGTTCCCTTCCAGGAGAATGCCCAGAAGCAGCAAGCCTGGCTCCTGGAAGCAAAGCCAAGTCTACTGCTTGCTTCTGAGGACAGCAGTGTGTGAAAGGGGGGAGGGGGGAGGGGGTGGCGATGGCAGAAGCAGGTAGGTACCAGGCATGGTGGTGGGGGGGAAGTGGGGGGGGGGTGATAAGAGGTGTAGGTAGGTAATGGCAGGAGTAGGTAGGTGCCAGTGGTAACAGAGGTCTGGCAGCGATAGGAGCAAGTAGGCATTGGGAAGAGCAGGGGCCAGCCCCACTGCTTCTGAGCATGCCTAGAGGCAGGTGCCTGCTCCAGAAAGGGAAGCCACGCCCACAGCCTCTGCAGATGTGGGTGTACATGTCCCCTCGCAGCCTCTGACTTGGGACTTGGGAACAAAGACTTGGAACTTGACTTCATTCTTGGCACCAAAGACTTGGATTTGGGTCTGAAACAGTACCAACATCCCTGCATGAAACACACTTTTTAAGCAAGCCTGCTGAGCCATAAAGGTGGTCTGAGCCGAACAATGACTAATTATTATTCTTTTTCTTAAAGGATGACTCACAAGGGAACGATGATGGTGTAGGAGACAACAGTGGCAGCAGAAGGCAAAAAGAAGGTGAGGTTTTTAATATAAGAAGACAACATAGCTCTAATGCAGGCATGTCCAAAATTTTGGCCCTCCTGATGTTTTGAGCCATAACACCCAGAATTCCAAGACTGTACTTCCAATGGCAAAGGACTATGGGAGTTGTGGTCCAGAACATCTGGAGGGCCGAAGTTTGGACATGCCTGCTCTAATGGAACATACTGAGAAGTTTCATCATCAGTTGCTAAAGGGAATGAAGGGATATCCGCTAGGTAGAGGAACATGCACCATAGGGATGGTGTTCTAATGGTGCAGGCACAGAAACACCCCCATGTGCCATTTGCAAAGACCATGATGAAGAAGGAGCAATACTAATGGGTGACAGAGAGAAAAGTGACACCATCTCCAATCAACATATTCCTGGGCGGCATCAGGTTAGGAAAGGCTGACATGACCATTCCTGTGCTTCCCATTCTGCTGGGGCAAAGTTTACCACCACCAACCCACTTCTTCCTGAATCAACTCCCATTATTAAGGCCTAGCTGAAAATAGACCATATTTAAATTGCCCAACGGGAGGCAACAGATGACTATCGTCAAAAGGCTTAAGCTCCCCTTCTCCTTTTTATGTGTTCTCATCATCCACCTATTCCCACCACTCACCTTAGGAGAATACGTGGCAGATTCTTCAGAGCTAGTCCCCCCACCCCCATATGTGACATTGGAGCTTGTCTTTCTGGTCCTTACCCCTATATATTTTAATGACTTCAATACACTACACAGTTCTGTTGTAAGATGAAGTACAAAAAAAAAAAAAAAACACCCCGCCCTCTCCATAAGTAATGTGGTGCTTCTGTGCTTAGCAATTTTCTCGTGAAATTGAGGTTTGTGGTTTATGAGGCTTGGTTGTAAAGAATATATTTATACAGAAAAATGTATCCCATTCCTCAAGGGCCTCTCAGAACTGTAGTGGAAATCTAATACAATATATACTGCAAGATGGGCTTCCATCATGTCCTTTTCCAGCAAGACCCTTTTTAATTTCCTTCTGCTCACCCCTTCATTTTTCTTCCACTTCTACCTTTCTACCACTTCTACACTCGAAGCCTTGCACGGATGACATTCATTTGGTCCAAAAACTGCATTAAGCTTCTACTTGATTAATTTTCTTTTAGTACTGGGATTATCATGGCTCATCACTGACTTGTAAAAATTCATATATTCTCGGTTCAAAACTTCAATATTATTATTATATATTTGTTTAGGTGTTAGTAATGTTGACACAGAAATTCAAACCATAGATCAATCCCCCTCCCCATTGTCACTCTAAACATGGGAGTATCAATGCACTCCTTTTGTACTTACATTCCCATCCATACCAATAAACACGAAAGCGTTAGTGCTCACCAGTTGGGTAGAAGAACACCTACTTCATGGTGTTAAGATCTGCAAACAGCCCATCTACAGAATAGCCCATCTGCTGGAGAGCTTGGTGTTTCAGCTGTCTGGCTGCAGAGTCAGATGTTAGAAGTTTGATTCCCCACTGTGCCTCCTTGACAAGGGCTAGACTCAACGATCTATAGCATTGATGATGAACCTTTGGCACTCCAGATGTTTTGGACCACAACTCCCACAGTCCTTTGTCATTGGCAGTACAGGCTTGGAATTCTGGGAGGTGTGGTCTAGAACATCTGGAGGGCTGAAGGTTCACCACCACTGATCTATAAGGTACCTTCCAGCTCTGTAGTTCTAAGACTATAAGTACTACTACTAGTAGTATGTCCTCTTTACTGGTTCAGTTCAAATGATCTGAATGCAGACAAATGGAATTCCAAAGTGTTTAATTGGCTTAATGCTTGATAAGCAAAGGTCTCCGTCTTCTGGATTCTTTAGAGAACCAAAGAGCAGAGCCCATCACTTGTGTTTATTTTGGTTGGAAGATAAGGTACAGGAAGGGTACATCAGTGTGCCCATTTTGTGAATAATAATGGAAAAGAGGTTGCTTTGTGTTTCCCTGCATTGGGGGAATATAGCTTCCACCATAATTTTTACTTTAAACTAAAGTAAGGCTTCACCCCTTCTGTTTTTTTTTTAAATGTGGAAAAATATAGATGCCAATCATGGGAAAAGAAAACATGTCTTTATTGAACAACGTAGTAAGGGGGGGGAACTACCCCAAAACAAGATGCAGAAATAGTCGGTGACATAACGCCTTCAGCTCCTTGCCCAAAGCAAACCATTTTTACAAACCATACTATATTTGATCTCCAAGCAAGCAACACCTACACAGAGCTGCTATTGTAATTTTAAATGTGTCCTTCAAAGTAAAAGATCCTGCATGCTACAAAGTGCTGCTCATATATCTGTCCCCCCACAAGTACTGATCAGAAGTTTTGTCAGGGAAGGGGGGGATACAGAATCAAATATGTTCCACCAAGAGTTAGCATTGCCCAAGGCAGGAGTAGGGGTTATAAAACCACAATTTGCACCTTGCAATTATCACTGTAAACTACCCATTTGTGTAAAAGGCGCAAGCTGAAATTTGAATACAATAAAAATGCTATGTTTCAAATAAAATCCATTATGTTCTATGGGGGAGGACAATGTTGAAACCTGTCATCAGCCATATCTACACTCTGGCAAGAGCTAGCATGCAGTATACTACCTATCCTGCAGTCACTTCAGGGTGACACACCAGTACTTCCCTCCTCCCACACTGTAAGAATTCTGGGAGAAAGCTGAGCGTGTGTGAACAGTCCAAGGTCATCCAATGAGTTGTCACACTTAAGTCGGGATCTAGATCTCCCAAGTTCCATTCCCCATGTTAACCTCTATCACACACTGGAGTTGTTAGAAACCATATCAGCTTCATGGTGCTGACCCAAAGAATCTTGTGCAACCTTAAAGATTGCCCCAGTTTGGAAGGTCAACCATTCACTTGGAGAGGGGAAATATATTGAAATATTGTTATATCTCTTAAATCTGTCATGTGTGCCAAGTTCTTTGATTGCCATTCATTCTGATCAATATTTCATAGAAGTCGAGGAAGGTTTAGCCACTTCCATCTGTTGCAACAAAACAAACAGAAATATTTGGTATCTTAAAGATTAGAGGATTTTATTTGTCTTGCCCTTTCTTGGACTAACTTGTGTGTTTCTAAGGTGCCCCGAGACCATCGTTTGTTAAACACAGCCACCCTTCTTTGATGTGGATGAAGCCAATTATAACAAGTGACAGCCTAAGAACAAGCAGTCTTAACAAGTCTTAGAAATACAACAATATATTCAGAATGTAATCCTTCTAAAATAATTAGCCCGAGTTCTCCTTGCTTCCAGAAAATATGCTAACATCCATCTCTTTAATCTAGTACTTATAATTATTTTTACTGTGCTTGTTTTTTAAAAAAAATTAAACAAAAATTTTTTACAAAAACCACTATTTTACATTCAATGTCATATATCCCCTTGCAATTGCCCTTTTCCCTACATCACACTGAGCAATCCACCCATCCCCATCTCTGGTAATACACTGAATCTTCTCCCAGTGTATATCCATTTCCCTTCTGAAACACATGTACCAAAAACAAATTCCATATTCTTTTGAAATCATGAGTTTTCTCCTTTCCATTCCTTTTTCTAATCTTGATTTCACAAGTTAATTTGTCATTGATAGCCATATTCTGATTTTTTTAAAAAAAAAAACCTACCTACATACACTTGTTTAAACTTGAGTAGCTTTTTGAACAGTCCCTGAGGGGAACATTCCTCCCGTCCCTACCTCACCCCAGAGAACAATCACTCAAGTGCCACGGAAGTACTTTCTTCCTGCTCCTTTCACGGAGCTACCCACAACAGGTGTGAACTGAAGAAAATTTGGCCCGTGGTTCTTCCCTGTTCCCATCCATTTGCTTTTCCTTGCTTCGCTTCAGTGATAACCATTACAATTAATAACCTTGCCCTGGCTGGACTCTAAATCATACTGTCAGCTGGAAAACAGACTTCAGTAATTAGAGTGGAAGAAAAATCCCACCTTCCCGCCTGGATCTCTCTCCTGTGGATTTTGAGGTACCATTTTGTGACTTGACAGGGCACAAATCATGACCTGTTGTACGGCCCTTATGATATCTACGGCACATGAGGTAACTGCTGAAATGACTTTCGGTAATTTAAAAGTGCATCAGGATCATAAGCATTGGGATGCCAGAAATAAATAAGATTTTTATTAATGTAAGGGGGAAAGGTTGGGATGTATCTGTTTCTCTGAAAACAGGATGGAGAACATGGCAACAAACCTGGGTTGCTAGCCTGGATTATACAATTTTAAGCAAACTGTGTTGTTCCAGATTAAACCCATCAACAGCCATTTTAGTGCTGACTTTGCTGTCACGTGAAAGCATCAGCATTCATCAGAGATACTGGGCAGCAGAAGCAAAAGAGACCCATTTCAGACTGGGGTGCATTTTATCTTCCTATCTGTTCAATCTATATGCAGAACATATCATGCAACAAGCTGGAGTAGTTTCAGATGAAGGGGGAGTGAAAATTGGCAGATGAAAGATCAGTAATTTAAGATATGCAGACAATTACTGGCAGAAAGCAGCAATGATCTGAAATAACTACTGAGCAAGGTCAAAGAAAAATGGGGGGGGGAGGAGGAAATATTACAGTTGAACATTATGAAGACCAAAAACATGACAATAGAAGGATTACTTAACTTTAAGGTTTATAAGGAAGAAATTAAATAGTTAAAGATTGTCCATACCTTAGTTCAGTCATCAATTCAAATGGAGACTGTAGCCAATTAAGGAGACGGAGACTCAGAAGTTCAGCTATGAAGGAACAAGAAAAGATGTTTCAGAATAAGGAAATGCCACTGGAAATGAAAGCAAAGACATATACATTTGAAACTTATATAGTGAAGAAATCTCGTGGTGGTGGTGCTTTACAATAATTCACAATACAGTACCGTGCTGCAGGAAAGTACCATGGACCATCCAAAAGACAAATAAGTGGGTGCTATGATCACATCAAGCTTACAACTATGAGCCTGCCCAGGTGTAAAACCCGTCCCATTACCTTCACATGTACATTTGGTGAAAACATTGGCAAGGGCCTTCTCTGTTGCAGCTCTCAGACTTTGGAACTCCATCCCACTGGCAGACAGGCTGGCTCCATCTTTGGTGTCCTTCCACAAGCAGGTGAAGACTTTCTCTTCAGGCGAATTTTCCCACAATGACTCGTCTGAGTAGGATTTTAAATGGATGGTTGTACTGCTTTGAGTATGTTTTTGGTGTTGCTTTGTTTACTGTCTTTTAGTGTGGCTTTTGGTGTTGCTGTGTTTACTGTCTTTTAGTGTGGCATTTGTTTGATGATGATGATGAT
>JAHTLZ010003547.1:22467518-22479740 GCA_023846285.1 Phrynocephalus versicolor
TAATAATAATAATAATAATAATAATAATAATAATAATAATAATAATACAGTGGTACCTTGTATAAAGGAATTAATTCGTTCCAAATGAAATTATGTTAAGCAAATTTTCCTTTATACAAATTCCCATAGGAATGCATTGAAAATGGAGTGATCCCATTTTTATGTTGTACAGATTCTCCCCATAGACAATTGTGTTCTGCAAATTTCCCCTATCTCTGTAATTTTTTATGTTGTACAGATTTTATGTTATACAATCTGTTTGTTGTACAAGGGTCCACTGTAGTAAACTTTATTTTTATGCCTCCTTTCTCCCCAAAGGGACCCAAAGTATGTTAAATAATATATCTTGAGATGCTTCCCTTGGACATCTTGAGTGGCTTACCTCTTGGCCTTGCTTCTCTCTGATCTCCAGAAATTCTTCTCCAAATGGGCTTATTGTAAACTAGACCTAAATTGTATTTCCCTCAAAAAAAAAACAAAAAAAAACAAAAACACCGAATTCACAGACACAGGCCCAGATTCAGAGGAAATTTTAATCAATCATCTCATCTGTTTTTGTTATAGATAGCTTAGTTTTGTTCTCAAAAATCATTCACAGAAGGGAAGCTTTGAGATAGTTTCTATTCAGTGGGTAAAAGCTCACAAGAAACAAACTTTTTCCAAAATACCTTGTGGATTTTCATTAATGATGTGCATCAAGAAAGCTGGTTATATATGATTTGTCATGTCACTGGGAAACAACATCCACCTTCTGTCAAACATCTATGAAGTCTTAGAAGAAAATGCTGTTAATAATTCACCAGATATGGTTCCAAGGGAGAGCGAGCAACAAAGCATATCCAAAGCCCATATTGACTTTAATGGGGAAACAGTGATTGACATCAATGGACTTATGGGTCACTTCGCCAGCAAAGGAAAACCCTCCAATCAATCAATTTAGACAAGTGACATATGGAAGAGAATGTGACCAGGCTGGCAACAGCTATACAAATGCATACCTTCACTTCCTCTGGCTCTACAAAGAAATCTCTGTCTGCATTCTGAGCAGACACTGCTTGACCACTGCCCTCTTTGAAGGATGTTACAAAGAAGATTTCAGGAATCACATACTTGCAGCCCATATATATAAAACTGCCATGGTTTGAGACCTTTGGTTAAGACTCTGGACCAGAAAAACTGATAAAATTTGGAAATGGCAGCTTGGGCATGCCCTTCCCTAAAAACTAAAGCCACCAGCCTTACCTAATTCTAAGGGTGAACCTACCCAATAAATCAATAAACAAATTAAGGTTAGCTGCATGCAACCACCATGCCCAATCTAGAGCAAACCACCCCCACCACTCTTTTTAGTTTGCTATATTATACAGTATATGGTGGCAGGTACTGGGGAAGGAGTTACACACCGTTTGTCAGATAATGGCTGGGACATGGCTGGAAACCAAGAGAGGAAGGAAGGAAAGTGAGGAACAAGGAAGGGAGGGAGGGAGGGAGGAAAGAAGGTGGGGACCAAGGGAGGGAGGAAAGAAGGAAGGTGGGGACCAAAGGAAGCACAGGGAGATGTGGCCACAGGTCGCCCCTTGGAAGAAGTGATCTGTGTGACCTTACACACCCCCAAGCTGCCCAGCGGAGGCGATGGCTCGCCCACCAGCCCACCCCAAAGCTCCTTGGCGGTGGCAGAGGCCCACTGGCCTGCCAACCACCACACATTCCCCTGTGGTGCCAGTGGCGGCAGACCGCCCGTCCGCCCAGCCGCCCAAGCTTCCCAGCGGTGCCAGTGTTCCCGAGCTTCACAAGCTTCCCAGCGGTGCCGGTGGCGGAGGCCCGCCCGCGCGCCAAGCTTCACAAGGTTCCCGGTGTTGCCAGTGGCAGCAGCCCGCCCACGCACCACCCCCGCGCACGCTCCCAGCCTCACATGGTTGCCGGCGGGTCCAGTGGCAGCAGCCCACGCAATGGCTGGCTGGCCGGCCCGCCCAGCCCCACAAGCTTCCCGGCGATGTCAGTGTTGGTGGAAGATTTTTAAAAAGGGGGGGCGAAGGAGGGGGAGAGAGGGGCGGGCCAGCCAGCTGCAGGCCACTCAGAATGGCCTGACGGGCCGGATTTGGCCCCCGGGGCAGACTTTGGGCAGGCCTGGTCTACAGGTATATGATTTAAATTACAGGCTAAAAGAAAGAGAATTGCACACCTACTTATACAAAGAGAGGGGCAAAAAATGTAACAGAACAGACCTTATTTCTTCTAGTATGCTTAGCATCAGCTCCTCCGTATTTCGTTTCCCCCTCAGAGGGAAAAATGCTGCTTAAGTAGATAACCAGCTCCAAGAGCAGGTAGGCGAGTCGCCTTGGCGAGAATGGGATATCTTGATCCAGAACTCTGAGCCTATTAAGGAAATACATAACAACTTCTCTAGATAAGAATCCAAAAAGGGCCCCTTTCACAACAGCTATTTTTATTCTCTGGAAAAAAAGTTATTGTAGCCAGAGAGGTGTCAGAGCCAACTCAAGGGCACAAATGCTAAGGCCAACATGTAACAACTTGTGAACATACATGTAACCACAAGTTACATATTGTAACTCATACCAAATGTTCTGTAGGAACCAGAACCCAACCATTCTTGCTGAGGGAAGGATTTTATAACCTTAAAAATACATATGATCCTTTGTATTCTTTGAGCAGCCTTGTCTAATTTTGGCTCCTCCACTCTTGCAAGACTCTATTTTATTTCTTCCTCAGCAAACCCCTTTTCTCTACTTGCAAATTACTTGTTTGTATTGGTTTCTATCATTTTCTCTTACAGGTCCTTGCCAGAGGAGCAATGAACCTGTAAATTTTTTCCTAAGATACTTTTATAAGAGGAGAAAAAGCATTTGAAGACTCTAGGGTTGGGGAGGGGACATATCAGGTGGTCAAGAGAGAAGCAGATCAGGCTTGGCAAATGGAGACAGCAAGCCAAAAAGGGGGTGCAGTTGTGTATCCCCGAAACCTGCAGCATATCTGTTTTTAAAAAATCATTAACTGGTGCAGAGAAGAACCAAATTGGGTGCCATTTAGAAGTATCATATGACCTGACATTGTACACAACAGAAGTTGTGGTGGATCTGATATTTCTGGAAAGTATAGTTTTGGTCTCAGTTAGTAACAATAACCATTGGCTGTTCCTCATGTGACAATTTCTTTATTCGTTTAAAATATTTTTATCCCGCCTTTATTCTTAAAGAGAACCCAGTGCTGTGGTAAATTCTCTTCCACTGCAGTGGCTCATAAATTTAATCCATGACTTTGTCCTATCCATTTCTCTATCTCCTGTTCATTAGTGGCAGTATACACCTGAAAGTTATTTCATCATATACTCTTCCTCTCCTGCTTTTCTAATCAGCATGTACAATACATGTTTAAAAGGATCCATACTACCTGGCCATAGAGCGCTGAAGAAATCGAGCGCCAGTGCTGAAGGGTAGGGGGTTGGGGTGGAGAGTCCATCCTCAAGTAGTGTTTGTTTATTTGTTTCTCTAAGCTTATATTTCCATAGTTCATCTAAGAGTCCCAGGACAGAGTGTATAAATATTAAGGAAAGAATATAAGTCACCCTGAGATCAAAAGACAGTACTAACAAAATACACAGTGTCACTTTGTTCCTATGTGTCATCAATTCCCTTCTGACTAAAGGGAACCATGATAGGGGTTGAAGCCTGAACTCCCTCGAGAAGGAGAAGTGATGAAACTGAGGCTGCTGTAATATGAGCACATATATTATAAAAAGAAAAGAAAAAAGACCTTCGGAAAAGACAATAGCGCTGAGAAACATTGAGAGCAACAGGAAAAGAAGGCCAAAGATGTGAAAGACTGACTCAATAAAGGAGTCAACAGCTTGAGTGTGCAGAAGCTGACCAAGGTTGTTAGCGAGAGGGTTGTTCTTTGATTGGGTTCTCATACGTTAGAGGCAAGGCGGTAGCACACAGCAGCAGCAGCAACAACATCAACATCAACAGGGATTTCAATTTATGTTAAGATGTTCCAGGAGTTCCTTACCAGGGCCACCTCACTCTCATTGAGATTCCATGGCTCAGTAGGGATTTGAATCCATCTCCTCCAGGTCCTACCTAATCCAATATATTCACTATACCACACTGGCCCTCTGCTACTATGTAGTCATATCTGTGCTAACGTATGGCAACTCTTGCCAGGGTTTCCTCGGTGTAGTACTTAAAATGGCTTTACAATTCCCTTCTTCTTCGGTGGCAGTCCTCCTTACACCCACACACTGCCTCTTTTGCTCGGAGGCATAGAGCAGAATGGAGCTCCCAGCTTTTGGCTCTGCCATCAAAAGCAAAGCAAAGCAAAGTGTTCTGCTTATATACCGCCCCATACCACTACAAATGGTCTCTGGGCGGTTTACAATTTTAATTACAGTGTGCAGGCTACACATCAGTGACTCCAACTCTCTGAGCGTTCCAACCAACTACATAAAGCTTAACTGTTGGTGGCAAAGGGCAAGGGGAGTGGAGAGACACACATGGCACTTATATAGACACACTGTATAAAATCTATAAACCCCCATTTATTTGTTTTCCACAGTATTTAATGGGGAACCCAAATTTTTTTTAAAAAAAACTTTTTATTTTCATCCAAATATTTCCCAAATTGAGGCTGATCCTATGCTTTGAAAAAGAACTGGCATTTTATTAACTAATAGCTGCCAGACTGTGGTTTCTGTGCTACAAGGCCCCTGTGTACCACCACAGTGAGCAGTGGGTGATTGTGAAGGTGTAGCTCTGAAACAGTGATTCCCTCCCAAATAGCCTTTGATCAGCATTCCCCAACCTGTTGCTTGTCGGATGTGTCAGACTACAACTCTCCTTATTCTTCCACAGTAACACCTCAAACAAATTAAAAATGTCAAGAGAATTGAACAGACACACACACGGTAGACCATCTGAAAAACCCTGTCTTGTGGATCCCTTCAAGTGAATCCCCCAGGAGTCCCACTGTGAGGAGAAGTGTCACTTTCATGATTGCCATCATCATGGGCCCCTTTCCCGTTAGTCAGGCACCCACATGGGTGATTGGCAATTCAGAGAGCCATACAAGCTGTGAGAAGCAATCATGCCACTTCTCCGGAAGCCCGGCAACTTTCAAATGCTTCACTCTGAAGGTCCTTGCTCAGCATGAGGCTTATTGGGAGAGGTGGCCAAAGGGAAAGCGGAAAAACTACCTCTCTCCTCCCTCGCACACTCTTAGGGGACACCTGCATGGTGAGGCATCAGGAAGCCCTGCTGGCTGTTCTCCTACTCCAACATTTATCACAGCAGCGGAGAAGAGGGGTAACTCAGAAGCACCCACTAAGTTGGTTCATTGAGTTGGCAGGCAGCAGGACTTCCTCACTGAAGGATGCCATTTGCCACCTTTCCTGCTTTCCAACCTGAAAGGGTAATGCTCCCTTCTGCAAGGCCCAGCCTGGAGAAGTATGTAAATTCCGTGCACTGCCACTCTATGGTCCCAACAGATTGTTGTGATCCATGGTAAATCACAGCATAGAAGGGAAACATTTTATAGAATGAAAGGAGGGGAAAGTGGACGGGGATCGTGTCTGATGGTGAGTGAAAGTAAAAGGAGAAGCAAGAAGATTTGAAAAGTATATATGCATTTTCATGCAAAAGTGAGGGATCTTCCACTTTGACGGATAACATAGTCAAGGCCCAAGAGAAGAGGGAACAAGGCAGTGACTGACGGTGATGGATGGAGCAGGCCAAGACTGAATAGTAATACCACGTTCGGTGCATTTGAATTTCAAGAGGCCCAGCAGAAAAGTGCACATCCAGCCCTGCATAGCAAGTTCCCTTTCAAAGGCAAACCCTGAGATGCTTGAGATGTACAACCAAGGACCTGGGGCTAGTGAATGTGTCCATCAACCATAATCTACCAAAAGGGTTGCTTTGGCGTGGTCTATTAAGGATGGCAGGAACAGGCTGAGACCAGCTTGAAAATGACCTGTTCTCTCACCCTCCAAAGCGCTTTGCATTTCAGCGGAGACTAACTCCTCAGTGGGCCATTTCTTTTCGGGATAATGGAATTAGCCGGCAGTTCTGGAAGCCCAGACTTGCCTGCTGGATTCCAGGGACACTTCACCTCTAAGGGTAAGTTACGGCAAAGACAAATATACCCGTTTAAGCAGGAAAAGGGATGTGAAGCAAAGTTGCTGTTTGCCAAGTGTGGCAAGGAATGTATTGTGAGTGGGATCTCTGCCACCCATTTTAGGCCAGTTGAGGGGAGTAGCAGGCAGAAAGCCCACAAACTAAAGGAGTCCAGGGCTCCCTTGCTGCTGGTATGAATTTTTTGATGCCATTTCAAGGACTTCCTATAGCAGTATATATCCTATATTCCCTTTTTTAAAAAACTAATCATTTTTCAGGCAGAGTCTAATTGTTTACATATTATGTGCCACTTGCATTTGCATCCCTTACTTCCCCCATAGACCTCAAAATAGCATACCCACACAGATCAATACTTATTGTTTGACTCCCACCATCCAAACTAGGAGTCATCAGGACCCTAAGCCACAGAGCAGAGAACATCCCCACCTCCACAGAAGCCAAGAAGAAGGAAGACAGGCACCTGAAGACAGCACTTAAGGCATGTGGATATCCAAAGTGGGCCTTCAACAAAGCAGTGGGCCATCCCAGAAGAACAAGGGATCAGTCTGAGACCCAGACCCGGCGGAAGAACCTGGTCATTCCTTACATGGCTGGAGTGTTGGAGAAGCTTAAAAGGATTTTTGGCAAACACCACATCCCTGTTTATTTCAAACCCACAAACACACTAAGGCAGAGACTTGTCCACCCAAAGGATCCGATACCAAACCATAAAAGGAGCAATATAGTATATGCAGTCCAATGCAGTGAGGAGTGTTCAGACCTCTACACTGGAGAAACTAAACAGCCATTAAACAGAAGGATGGCCCAACATAGGAGGGGTAGCAGCTCAGGACCAGAATCAGCAGTACACCTCCATTTGAAGGGCAAAGGGCACTATTTCAAATATGAGGATGTACACATATTAGACAAAGAAGAGAGGTGGTTTGAGAGAGGAGCAAGGGAAGCCATTCATGTGAGCATTGAAAATCCCTCCCTCAACAGAGGTGGTGGGCTCCGGCATAGTCTATCTGCTACTTATCAGGCTGTGCTTTCCAAAGTACCCAGACAAATAAAAAAAGCCTTCACCACCAAGGTCATAGCTAACGACCCATTCTTGATGGTTTTCAGCACCTTAGGCCATTGTTCACCTTAAGGCTATGGATACTATTGTCTCCCTAACGAGCCTATTCAGGCCATTGTTCATCTTATGGGCCTAATTCAGACCAGAGTGACAAGAGGTCAAACCTGACTATAAGATGGAGTACATGCACTAGCTGTATTCAGACCGATAAAGCTGTTTGGATGAACAGTGAAACGTTTCTATCTCTCAAAAAAGAAGTCCAGTAGCCATGACTCAACTTCCAGATAAACTCACCTGGATGACTGAGAATCTTCACAGACAAACAGCATACATAATTTTCCACTCCAATAACATAGGCCAAATTGAGAAAAAAATCTGGCCTGAGATCACCAAATGAGCTACATGGATGACTGGGATTCCAATTGGACCTCCCAATCCCAGTCCTGCACTCTAACCACTGAATTAAACTGCCTCACATCTCAAATCAATAACAGATTTCCATTTTACACAGATTGTGCATATGTTTCTTTGGGAAAAGTTTAGAAGGCTAGTCCAAAGCAATCATTGTGTTGGACTAGCCTTCGTTAAGTTTCATGTAAGAATCCGTCATGAATGAAGTGTTCCCATACGCTTTGATGTTTTATGTTTTTAAAAAAGCCCTACGACTTCAAAAGGAGGTGCATCGTCTTGTTCAAAATAATAAAAGTAAAAGAAAAGAATAAAAAGAAAAGAATCAGAGAAGATTCCATGCCCCTCCCCCCTGCTGGGTTTGGAAGTGCCCCAGGGCACCCAGGAGTGCTGCAGGGGCCACGGTGCACACTTTGAGAACCCCTGTATTTTGATAACAATGAGAAACAGTTCTTGGTTTCCTACTTGGATTATAGGAGTTTTCAACTAGGTGCTGATGTTTAACCTGGAATTTCCTCCATTATAAAGGCTGGAGATATTAGTGGCTGAAATCCAGTTGTAAGTCAGAAGTAGAGTAAGGCCACTGAATCTGTTGGGATTGTGGCAAGTCAGTTCCTTCATAGGTTCCACTGATTCAATGAACTTGCTCTAGGTTGCAGCTTCCTACTGGGTCTTGTTAGCCATTGTTCTATAAGCTCAGCTGTACTGTGCAAAAGAATAAACCAGCCGGCTTTCCCCCAAAGCGGTTCCAAACATCTCAATCTTGTTCTGGAGCAATGTTTAGTTCCCCCTCTCAACTATTTTCACCCATGCCGCCTTCCCCTCCTTTCTCAGCCCGCCACAGTCACTGAGTAACATCGCCTGATTCAAAACTAATTGCAAACATGTAATGGCTTCCAAGCCAAATGTGAAAAAAGCACATCCAGGGAGGAATCAATGGGAGCGAAATCTCGAGCCAACTGGAATTTACATAACACAAGATAACAAATGTGTTCTTGGGGTGGGAGGGGAAACGCTCATCTATTTTGGGAGCAAGCCACCCATTGCTCATCTTCGCCGTTTGATGCTTCTACCAAGCAAGGGGTTTTAATAGCCAACCTGTTCACTAAACTATCTGCTATTATTTTACACAAAATAAGTCTTGGAGTATCTTTCTTTCAAACACTACAACAACATTTGGCAGCTTTTTTTTAGAGCCACAAATACAGCAGCAGCAGCAGCAGCAGCAGCAGCAGCAGCAGCAACAACAACAACACTGTAAAAGTAAAAGGCTTTATAGAAATGTAGTTAGACGCAAGAATGACCTCTTTTCCTCTCTTATTTCTTTTTTTACACTCAGCTCGCGATATACCTGCAGCACAAAATGAAAGGACACAGTAGGGCCTTCGTTCAAATACAACTGAAAGATGGATTTTTGTTTGATGGAAGCTATGGAGCGAATGGCTGTTCTATAGATCACTGACCTACCCAGAACTAAGGCTAGAAAGCCCATGCCCCCCTATAGATTCCAGACTATAATGCTAGCCAAGGGAACCGAACATGCACTAATGATACCTGATCTTTTTTGGCCCACGGACAGTTTCCCTAGTCATCATCCACTGGAGCGTGCTTAATTTCTTGCCAGCAAAGTAATCAAGTCAATGTTACTATCAGAAGTATCCTCAGGTAATCAGATTACCTGACAACATTAACATACAAAATAATGTAGGACAACAAGAGAAACAATGTGAAAAATTATCTAGCAATGAAAATACTGTACTGAAGTAGCCTTTTATGAGGAAATTAATAAATGAACGTAGTGCAATATTAATCAACATTAAATCAGTATTTTTCTACTTACATTACAAATGTTTCACTAAAGAAGAATGGGGTTATAAAACCTTTGACACATACTTGAGCCAAGAATGTAAATTCCATTGGACAATATGTCAAAATATTAGGCAAATCTATCACCTCATCCACAAAAAAAGGCAAATGCTATTTTAGACTGCTTTTACATGACCCCTAAAATCCAAGGCAAAGGGCTCCCAGATACGGAGCTTAAAATTGTTTTCCCACCAGCTGTGGACTTTAAACAAAGAGCCTTTGTACACAACCCCTAAACTCTGCAGCAAATGGCTGCAAGCTCCGGAGCTTACAATTGTTTCCCCACCAGCTCCGGGGCTTACAGAAAATTAAGTGCAACCACTCCCCCATAAGCGCGTCCCAGCACACCTTTCAAGTACCTGCTCTCAGAAGGTGACAATTCCTTTATGCGCATCTGCCGGGCTCTCCTGGCTTCTTTTTGTTGTTGTTTTTTGCCTCCCGCCCCTTTAAGAGGAATCAGGAAGTGACGGGGGCTCGGAGCAGCTTCCACTGGCACCCGGAGGTAAGCCTTTATTCTTTTGTCCCTTTTTAAGGCTTTTTTTCCTCCCTTCCCTCACGCAGACAGAAGCAAGGAAGTGCGGAGCGGTGGGGAGGCAGGAAGAGCAACGAACCCCCAAGATCTCTGGTCTGAATTTAAGGGGCCAGCAGATCTTAGGGGTCATGTGAAAAGGCCCAAAATAAAGTATGACTATGCCTACTGAAGCGTGCGCCAGTGCACTTTAGAAGTACCTGGTCTCTGGAGGTAAAAAAATTCCCGATGCGGATTGTAAAGCTGTGGATGCCAGGCTCCCCTCACCTTCAGTTTGTTTTTTTGTCCCTGCCACCCCTTTAAGAGACAGGTATCCCTACACGGCTGCTCTGGACGGCAGAAGGAGGTGAGTGGAGGTAAGCCTGCATTCTTTTCTCCCTTTTTTTCTCCCTCCCCTCACCACAGACAGAAGCAATGAAGTACGGAAGAGTGGGAACACAGGAAGAGGAACAAACCCCACGATCTCTGGTCTGAATTTAAGTTGTCAGCGGATTTTAGAGGTTGTGTAAAAGTGCCCCTAGTCAATTTAACAGAAGTATAGTCTCCAAATCAGGCAAGGTACTAGTTCCCCTTTATGGTTAGCCTTCATCTTGAGTATTGTGTCTCATTCTGGACACCACTCTTCAAGAAAGATGCTGACATATTAGAACAAGTTCCGAGGAGGGCAACAAGGATGATCAGGGGTCTGGAAACCAAGTCCTATGAGGAAAGACTGAAAGAACTGAGGATGAGACAAGGAAATTGAGGGGAGCATATGATAGCACTTAAAAATACAGTGATACCTTGTATAAAGGGATTAATTCATTCCAAATGAAATTCAGTTAAGCAATTTTTCCTTTATGCAAATTTCCCATAGGAATGCAATTGAAAATGGAGTAATCCCTAATCACAACCATTTTATGTTGTACGAATTCGCCCCATAGGCGATTCTGTTAAGCAAATTTCCCCCATCTCCGGAATTGTTTATGTTATGCAGATTTTATGTTATACAAACCGTTTGTTATATGAGGGTCCACTGTACTTGAAACAGTGCCAGACAGAGGTGGGGCAGGGTCCATTCTCAATCACCCCAGAATGCAGGACATGAGAAAATGGGCTCAAGCTACAGGAAGCCAGACGTCTATTGAATAACAGGGGGCAAAGGTGGTGAGCGCCCCAACGCAGAGGCATTCAAGAGAAATTGGGACAACCACCTGGCAGGTATCTTGCATTCCTGCATGGAGCAGGGGGTTGGACTCAATGGCCTTGTAGTCACCTGTCAACCTCATTTATTTATTTATTTATTTATTTATTTATTTATTTATTTATCTATTTATCTATTTATCTATTTATTATTGAATTTATACCCCGCCCATCTTCCCAAGGGAACTCTGGGCGGCTTACAGGTGCTGATCCAATCAGCGAATTTCCATGACAAATAAATAATACACAGTTTAAACAGTTTAAAATAGACACAAGAGACATACACATAGGCACCCTTGTCCAGCATAGGTACTCACATAATTATCAGAGAGCTTAAGCTGGGAAGCAGTAGATGGCGGGGATAGAGGAGGGGGCGGAAAAATTAACCTGGGTCGCCAAAGGCCTCGTGGAATAAGATGGTTTTCACAGCTTTGCGAAAGGCCAGCAGGGACTCTGCAGGCCTTTCACATGATTCTACACCTCTGTGCTTCTTGCCTAGATGCCCTAAGCACATCCGATCTTGCCTGATTTCGGAAGCTAAGCAGGGTCGGCCCTGGTTAGTACTTAGATGAGAGACCACCAGGGAATACCAGGTGCTGTAGGCAGCCTGGAGTAGGAACTGGCAAACCACTCCAGTATTCCTGCCAAGAAAACTCCATGGACATGGAGTCATGAAGAGTCGGCCACGACTGTAACGACACAACACACATGCTTCTTGCCAGAATGCCTAACTCAAACAGCCATTTTGTATGCAATGTAAATGACCATGCTTTCCATGATATCTACTTCACTGCATCCACACTTCTTGCAAGCTATAAAATGTCTCATTTATTAATAATTATTTATAAAGATAGAAAGATAAATAAATAAATAAATAAATAAATAAAGACATTTATTATCTTGTATGCACTTCTAAGTAAGATACCTTTTTATTAATAATTATTTATAAAGAAAAAAGAAACATTAAATAAATAAATAAATAAATAAATAAATAAATAAATAAATAAATAAATAAATAAATAAATAAA
>JAHTLZ010003547.1:22487599-22499269 GCA_023846285.1 Phrynocephalus versicolor
TGTGTGTGTGTGTGTGTGTGTGTGTGTGTGTGTGTGTGTGTGTGTGTACACCCAAGACCTCAACAACAGTACCATATCGCTTATTCATAGCCTGGCTCTTTCTTAGTCTCACCCCTTTCAGGTGTACCAAAAGGTTATAGGGGTTAAACCTAAATCGCCCCATCACACACATACTTGCTCCCTTGTCCTTTGAAGAAGGAAACAACTGATCCCACGGAGGAGGGGGGGATCTGTTTGAATCGTTCTGGTTTGAGCAGCAGCAGCAGCAGCAGCAAAAGCACACACACACACACACAGAGAGAGAGAGAGAGAGAGAGAGAGAGAGAGAGAGAGAGAGAGAGAGAGAGAGAGAGAGAGCTTTCATGTTGGGGGAGTAAAAAGCACAGAACCGATTCGACACACCTTTGCTTCATGTGATCAGTACAAAAAGAAAATAGAAAAATAGAAAAAAGAATTCATCCATTTCTTAACCTGAGCAAATCCCTCAGTATTTGATGGTGTTATGCTTGCTCACTAGTCATGGATAAATGTGGAGCCGTAGCATTCTGAACACATAGCAATCCAATAAATGAAATATAATACATTCTGTCAGAACTGACTAGTGATTCTAGAGCAGGGCAGAAAGGTAACAGAATGCTGTGCAGCCTGACCGGCACAGAGGTGCAGTTCTAACAGCCGGATTCTGCTGCAACACGACAGCCAAGGCAACACTGTAGTCTGACATGTTCCCACAATGCTGCAAAAAAAAAAAAAAAAGAAGCCATTTCATATTCCCTTGATAGTTAGTAATATTATGCACCATCCAGTTCACCCTGACTTAGGGTGTCCATTTTCAGGGTTTTTATTTATTTTATTTTATTTATTTATTTATTTTTACAGCTTATATGCCGCCCACTACCCAAAGGTCTCTGGGCGGCTTACAACAAGGAATTAAAACAGTTAAGACATCAAATATCAATAAATAATTAAAACAACAGCAAAACCTTGTACTAAAATCATCACTAAAATTGCCATCAAAGGACCCCAGTCTATGTTGTATGTTTTCTGGGTATACAGTAGAATAATCCAAAGCGGTTTACAATTAGTATCTTCTGGGGGCATCCTGGGACTGTGCAGCTTACTCAGGCCACCACACAGGCTGCCTGAATTCACATGAGGTATAGTGAGGAATTGAACTCCCAACTCTGTCACGTCAGCTTGATACTGAACTCACTGAGTTATTTAGTCAGCTTCCATTTTGCTACGTATTTGTTTGTGTGTGTGTGTGTGTGTGTGTGTGTGTGTGTGTGTGTGCACGCACACACACATGTTAACATCTTTAGCATTAAGAATGTTGAATAAATGTACTGCATAGCTTCAGCTGCGATGCCTGGTACAGACCTACAATAGAGTTAGGTGTGAGAGTGCAGTTTATTCAGTATTCATCTGCATTAAAAACTCGAGGAAGGCAAGAATGCCCAACTTTGCTGAAACTTGCTAATCTCTTCATGGATTTTACAAAAAGAGCTTGGGATTTTAAACATCCAGGGTTGGGAAAAATGTGAGCTGATATATTCATCCATCTGGAAGTAGGAAGCTTGGCTCTTAAAATTCTATGGACACGTCAGCATCCATCTGTTTTTATGGCTGTGAATTACGGCTGCCATCACTTTCTCCCAACATATTGCTTATGAATAACAGGTGCAAAGAAGGCAGGTACAACAGAGGGATGCAGATGACCATACAAGCTGGTGCCAAGTGAGCAGCTGGCAAGGCTTCCTGCAGGTGAGATAATTAAGGAGAGACTTCACCAGTCACACACACATACAATCACTAAGTTTCCATGGCTAAGCAGGGATTCGAACCCAGACATCCCGAGTGCCAGTCCATTACCCTATCCAGTACTTCTCACTGGGTATCATTCTGGGAATGCCCATATCCATTCCATTCATCCAGGTGGAAGGTATTGAGAATTCTGTTTTAGTCATTTTTCATCTTCACCAAATACCTTTACCATCCACAAAGCTGGTGGATGTAGCTTGACAAGCCAGACATCGGAATGTGACAGAGAGTGAACCTGCAGCCTCTCTCTGCCGGCTCATTCATTCCCACTTCATTCTGCTGCCTCTTGTAGCGCCTTGAAATGAGCCACAGGGACTGCACGGAATATCAAGAGGTAGAAGAGTGTTCCTGAACAAGATTGGAGAGACTGTTCTGAAAATCCGATTCACAACCTTAGAAATCAAGTTGCCAACCACAGAATGAAAACAAAACAAAACAAAACAAAACAAAATGCTGGCCTCTGTCAAATGGGAACATAAGAGGGTGTCTTGGGGGTGGGGGAGGGAACCAGCGCCTGAATGACTTGTCATTAAACAATGGAGGCAAGCAGGGCCCGCGCTAGGGTTTTTTTTTTTTTTGCGCCCTAGGCGAGGGGTGGGGGTGGGGCGGCGGGCAGCGGGTGGCAGAGGTGGGGGCATGGCAGGGGGAGGCAGATGACGGGGGACGGCGACAGGCGTGGGGGCTGGACGGCGACGGTCACAGGGGGTGGGCGGTGGGGGGGCAGCAGGCTGGCCAGCACCCCCTCCCCATTTTGGCACCCTAGGCAACTGCCTAGTTCACCTTAATGGACGTGCCGGCCCTGGAGGCAAGTTTGCAGCTGGCAGGACAGAACCAGATCAAGGCCCCCAAATTCAGCGAGAAATCGAACTTGGATTCCCATCAGCATCCCATTGGATTTTCTAGATGAGAATCCTGGGTACTTGGTGTAATAATTATTTTCCAAGGGTTGGACCAGGAAATACTGGTGTCTGGCGATCTGGCTTAAGCATGGCTAGTAATGAAAAGTGAAACTTTCCAGAATTGGCCCAACTGCTTGCATTTTAGGAAAATAAATACAGTGTTTCTGAAGACATACATGATTAATTTAAAAAAACTGCCGAAAATCCATTGCATTTATGGAGAGAGCAATCTCCTCTTTGAAGGCATCTCCCAATGAAATGCCCAGTTACAATCCAGTTTAAGGATAAAAAAGGCAGAAGAAAGAAATGTATACTCCTTAAAGGCACAGCCATAAATAGAGTGCAGTGATTGGAATTTTGACTCAGCGCAGAAAATATAAAACATACTAACATTTGCTTCTGGAAGAATGAAAAGTCTGCATTGATGTCCACTTTTAGAAATACAGGAGCCCAAGCAGGTGTATCACCCCCAAACATTCCTCTCCGGCCAGAAGGCAACACAAAACAGGTGATGCTCAACATGGAGCCAACATGACTGCCACATTCCTGCCATTTCTCCCCGTTGCCTCTCTCTCCAATCCATATATGACAATCTCATATGGTCCAGCCTTCACTGATATGTCCAGTGGGCACCAAAACTTCTAGTTACACCTTTGTTTGAAGCTGCCTGTTAATAACTGGTGCCAGAATTGCTTGTTTTATCTTTGCAAGTCAAGCTAGCCATTCTTCTGTTGAAAGAAAAGAAATGTGCTTGTGCAACATTGTATGCTGTATAATCCTAAGTGGGAGAGCAAGGGTCCTGAGGCTGTGTTCGAACAATTCTCACTGAACTACAGTACTGACTAAGTAGGCACACAAATCACCCAGCCACAGACACCAGGGCCACTATACTCAGATATACAGGTATCTACACTATTTCCTTTAAATTACAGTGATTGTTATAAATTTCCATCTAGAAATATAAATTAACATATGTAAATTTAAGGCAAATTTGCATTGTTTTCTTTTTAATTTCCTCTTAAACGAGTAGCAATCTTTAAGTGATCACTGATAATTAGGGATGGGCTCTTTGTTTCGGGAGCAGTAGCATCAGGCTAAGCCCCAACCAGAAAGAAGTTTCCTGACGTCATCTGTCCTTCTCCCTGGCACTGGCCAGTCAGGAGCTGTGCAGGGAAATGCATCATCCCACTGTCCTGTCTGATTGGCCAATGCCAGGGAGGACAGATGACATTAGGAGACTTCTTGGTTGGAGTTTATCCCGATACGACCCTGCAGGAAGGTAAGTGATTGGCTGCTTGTGTTTTGGAGGCTTCCAAAAAGCACCTGGTCTCCTGTGGGTTGTTTCAGAAGCCCATCCCTACTGATCATCTCTGTAGTTGTAGAGTTTGAGGCCATTCACATCAAGGCTCTACTGCCCACTGCGGAACATTTCCAGGCTTAATTTGGAGTTTTCTATACTATGGAGTAGGAACTGGCAAACCACTCCACTATTCCTGCCAAGAAAACTTCATGGACATGGAGTCACGAAGAGTCAGTCATGACCGTAACGACACAACACACACACACATGCTATGGCACTGGCAGTTCCTGCTGCTGAAACCACTGTTCCTGTTCCCATGGAATTGTTTAATTATCCCATTGCAAGGCTGAAATGGCTGTAATTCTCACCTTGAGCACAGCCTCCCATCCTATTAACGCCATGTTCTTCTGGGTTTCCTGGCACCACACAGAGCCATGGCACACTGTTTGGGAAACACTGCCATATCTATTACTCTGACTTCTTTCTTCTTCTTCAAGTGCCATGTCCTCGTAGAACACTGGCGATCAGCAGCCTGAACTGGTTTCTATCTAAAGCTATTCTAAACATAGCAGCTGTGCTCACTGTGGACCACTGGCGTACGTCCTTAAGCCAGAATGTTCTTCTACGCCCCAGGCTACACTTCCCGTCTATTTTTCCTTGAAGGATAATCTGCACCAGATGGTATTTCTTATTGCACATTATGTGTCCTAAATATTGCAATTTCTGACTTCTTTAAGTTTTAAAAATATTGACAGGTGACAGCACAGAATTGAAATGAAAATGTGTCAGCCTTGCAAAGAGTACAATTAAAAGAAAACCTCAGGTCTGCATGATTGGAAGACAATGGTTTATGATGAGGATGATGGCATTTCCTAGACATATTATATGCATAAATGGATGAGCTCAGAAGTACATGCATCTTTGTATATGCGTAGAACGGCGCCTTTCTCTTTTATCAAGAATTTGGAATTGTGGCAATGGAAATGGTTAGACATCTCATGATGTTTTTTGTCTCTAGAAAGGTGGGGCAAGAGGGATCTGAAGGAGGCGGAAATGCTTTGAATTGCAGATTGTACCATGTGTAAAAAGAAAGAAAGACAAGTGGGTGGGTGTGAAAAGTCTCTTGGATTTGACAGATCAAGGAGAAGAGCAGACTTATGTGTCCTTGCAGATTCCTCCTCAACACAGAAGACAAAGCCCCAAGGAGATATGCTGGTCTTTCCCCATTCCTCTCCAATTCAGCAAATAACTCTCTAAACTGCTGGAAGGTGGTAACCACTAGGAGGCAATTATGAAGACACCACTTATGTGATATAGCACTACATTTAACAGAAATATTTTTAAACACTTATCCTGGGGAAAGTCAAGAGCTGATTGCTGGTGGCGGAGGGTGGGAGGGAATTATTTTTTTAAATGCTGTTGTTATTTTGTAGCTTTCTTTATATTCTGAGAAAATGTTGCGCTCTAAAGCTTCTATCTGCCAATGCAACCCCCCTAGCTCCTTGTCCTGCCTGGCTCATAAAAGCAGCCAGGCCATAAATGTGTCTTTCTTTGAAGGTGAAGCTATCAAGGAAACAATCATTAGGCCCATTGATAATCCAACTTGGCAACAGACAATATTGATTAATAACCATGGACTCCATGTCATAGCATGGAGACAGCAATGGTTGTCCTGCACAATGACCTTCTAAGGGTGGCCAACACAGGCAAAATGTCACTGTTAGTCCTTCTCAGTTTCTCAGCTCCATTAATACTGTCAACCAAAGTATCCCCCTGAGGAGGCATTTGGGTTGGGGAATGGTGGCCTTGCTTGTCCTGGCTCTGATCCTTCCTCAAGGACTGGCCCCAGATAGTGCATCTTGGGGAGATGGTTTCCACCCCATTGGAGTCTCAACTGCAGAATCCCACAAGGGTTTCTGTTGCTATTTAATGTCTATCTGAGACCACTGGAAGAGCTCATCAAGTACACTGATGACACCCAACTCTATTTCTCTTTCCACCATTCTGCAGTGGATGTTGTCTTGTCCCTTGAACACTGCATAGATGCTATGCTGGGATGCATGAGAGATAATAGACCAAGGCTGAACTTGGACAAGATGGAGGTATCTGTGGTTTAGGGACTTCCTTTTCTTTTGGAGAGGCTACTCTCTCTGCAATATGAGGTGTGCAGTTTACTGGACCGTGATCTACCAATAGAATCTCAAACAGAGTCAATAGTCTACTCTGCCTATTCTACTTTAGATGGATTGTCCAACTGCACTCCTATCATGACACTGGGTCCCTTATCACATTGATGCACGCATTGATAGTCTTGAGAATAGACTACTGTAATGCAGTTACCCATGAATCTTGTGCAGAAATTCCAGCAGGTCCAGGGCATGGCAGCCAGACAGTTGAGTGAATTATACAACATATTTTCAAGCTGGCCACCTTGCAGTGGTTACCTGTTAATTTTCATGCCACCTTCAAGGTCATAATGTTCACATACAAGGCCCTAAATGAATTGGGACCTCGAGATCTGATGGGACACCTTCTTCCACTAAGTTCCGCCCACCCTACCCATTCTTCCCAAGCAGGAAAGCTGGCAACAGGAAGGGAAAGGCCAGGAAGGGAAAGGCCAGAAACTTCTCACTGGTGGCACCATGATTGTGGAATCAGCTCCCTCCTAACATACACCTGACCCTTTCATTAGACACCATTAAAAATAATTAAAAACAAAATTGTTTAGACAGGTCTTTCCATCACCGGAATGCAGAGTTTTACCAGCTTCTAAGCCTACGATTCCAACATCTTGACTGTTTCTATTGAATGTTACTGCTTTGTCTGTGTTGTGTTTTTAAATTTAAGTTATAGTATTTTCCACATATAAGACTATATTTTTTCTCTAAATTGTTAGATTAAAATTTGAGGGTTATCTTACACATGGATGTAAGTTGAGGAGAGAACCGCACAGTTGAAAAACTGTAATTTTGGTTTGCAAAAGTGGGAGTTGTCTTATAAACAGAAAAATATGGGTACCTGTATATTGTTTTCATTGATTTGGTGAATATTGTAAAATTTGATGTTGTGGGTTGTTTTGTCCTGTTGTAAACTGCCCAGAGTGGCCGTGGTAGTCAGATGGGCAGAAAATAAATCAAATAAATAAGTAAATAAATAAGTAAATAAATAAATAAATAATAGAATAGAGTTAAAAATGAACCCACAGTATCTGAAGCTAACCTTAGAAGACTGAATAATGGATTAGTGACCAGAATGTTGTATGAGTTAGATAAAATGTTGAGAACTCTATGCAAATTATTTTAAAGCTTTCTTTTACTTCACTTGATGCATCTTCTAAATCAAGGGTAACAAACTCACACTCCAGTGTATGGCTATCCAAAGGTGTAATTATTAGACATGGGCACGGAGCGGCGAAATTGTATCCGTTTTTGGTTATCGTTTCCGTTACGTAACGGAAACGGTAATGATAATTACGCCGCTCCAGCTCGAACCCAACCCGAAAAAAGAAAAATTGGGTCGGGTTTTTTGATGTCGTTAATGGCATTGCGGCGATCGCGTGATGCGAAGCAGCACAGAAAAAAAGTTTTAAAAAGTTTAAAAAAAAACCCCACTCCCGGCCAAAAAAGCAGGCGAAAATATGCCTGCCTGAGGACACCTACCACAGGGGTGGTTTCGGGGGGGGGGGTGTCCCCGGCCTTTCATCCCCCTCCTGTCCTGGGCTGCTTGCACCAGGCTGGGGGGGTCATCCTCGTCGTCTGTCTCGCATGCCATGCGGTGGGGGGGGGATCCAAAATGGCGACTGCAATTTTTCTTTAGAAATCGTGGTCAAAAAACACACCAAATCACCACAGAAACATGTGAAATTTATTTACAGTGGTACCTTGTATAACGTAATTAATTCGTTCCAAATCAAATTACGTTATACAAGGTTTTCGTTATACAAATTTTAATTTCCCATAGGAATGCATTGAAACTGGATTTAATCCGTTCCAATGCATTCCAAAGGCGCTAGGTTTTTGGGGGCGAGGGGGGTGGGCGGGAATTCCCCCCCGTGAACCTCTTCCCGGCGCCCGGGGAACCCCCCCCGCTCAGCCCTTGCGGGAGGCGGGAGGGCACACAGGCGGCGGCGGCAGCCTGCTTCCCCTCCCCTCCCGCCCCGCGTCCTCTTCCCGGGCGGCCTTGGACAGCGCCCGGGAATTCTCCCCTGCCGGCTCACCTCACTCCCCCGCCCGGGAGCCGCCGCCGGAAGTGGCTCCCCTCACCGGCCTTGCGGGGCCGTCCCGGGAGCCGCCGCCTGCCTCCCACCGCCCGTCTGTGATGGCTCCAAAAGGGGCGTCGCGGTAAGCCCCCCAACGTGCCTCCTGGATAAGAGAAAGACCACGGAGCAGGGCAGCAAGGCTCCCAGGCTCCCGCCTGCCTTCCAGCGTCTTGAGGGGAAACCGGGCGCGCTGCAGTGTTGGGGCGATAAGTCACAGGGCCGGAGCTAAGGCGAAAGCCCTCAGACTGCGGGAGCCGTTCAAAGGCAGCCGTTGGGCGGGAGGGCCGCCTTTTGGGCTCAGAGCGCCTTGGGCGGAGGAGAGGCTTCGGGTCCTCCCCGCCTGAGCACAGAAGGAGAGTAGCGCGTCAGCGGGGGAAGGTGCGCAGCCCCGAGCCTTAGGAAACCCAGCAGCCCCAACCCAAGTGTGGCCCCGAAGCGGCAAAAGCCCCAACCCAGGCTCTCTCATCCGGAGCCTTGGCTCGGCTCGACTGCTCGGCTCCCTCCCCGGCGATCCCAGCTACCGAAGGACAGATGTTCCTCCCGGCCCCGCGCGGTAATTCTCATCCGCCGCCTCCGCTCTGGGGAATCCCCCCCGCCGGCTCACCTCTTGCCGGAGGAGCGGAGGCGGTGGATGACGGGAGCTGCTTCCGGCGGCGGCAGCAAGGCAGCGGCGGCAGCAAGGCAGCGGTGGCTCACGGGGCCGTCCCGGGAGCCGCCGCCGCCGCCGCCGGGAGGAATCTCAGCATCCGCGGCAGCGGCAAGCGGAGGACCTCTGTGCAGGTGCCAGGTAAGGGCACCCCTCCCTGGCTCGCCCCCTCCCTGTCTGCCGCCCCATCCCCTCCCCTCCCCTCTTTCCCCGACCGCCCCCGTCCTCTTCCGGCCGCAGGTGGAGGTGGTGGTGGGGAGGGGGGCGGATATTTTTTTTCGTTGTACGAGTTTTTTGTTGTACGGACCCTCCGTTATACGAGGGTCCACTGTATTTTAAATGCCTGCTTTTTAATAGTAGCAGCAATGGGTTTTTTATAGCAATAAAACGTTGCATGGATTTTATTTTATTTTATTTTTTATTTTTTTAGACCTGCCCATTTGGGCTGGGCATGGGATGGGACCATGCAATTTTTTTGAACCATTCCACCAATGGCATGGTCAGGTTTTGACTGACACTAATGGATGTGCCAGAGGGCATAAAAAGCCAAGGCACCTTCCAGAAGTCGCAGTCGGGTCTTGGATGTGGAGGGTGGAGGGCTGTGTGGCTGGCTGCTGCTGGCTGATTGGAGGGAGGCTGGAGGCTTTAGATTTAATTTAGGCAGGGAGGGAGGGAATTGAATTTAGAAAATAATTTCTTTGATTCTCTGCAGCTTTGTCTGCTGAAGGGAATAGCAGTTTATTGTTTTTTTCCCTCTGGCAGTTTGTGAGGATTTTTTTTCTGATATTGGGTAAAGGGGGAGGTTCGACTGGGAGGAGGTGTGGATTTATTTAAAAAATATATTACATTGGGACGTCAAATCGCGCTAAATCATGGTGGAAATGACAAACGACAAACGAAATGACGAAACGACAAATTTTTGAAAAATTTCGCGACAAACAGAAACAACCCGAAACGGACCCGTTCCAACAAACGAAAACTCAAAACGTCAGTTTTTCTGGTCATGCCCATGTCTAGTAATTAAATTAATTGCTGAAATCCGATTGCTCAGCATAGTAAGTGGAACTAGAGTAAGCCCATTGAATCTATGGGGATTTGGTGAGTCAACTCTTCTGTAAATTTCTTTAATTAAAATGGGTCTATAGTGGTACCTCTATAGACCCAACTTAAGAGCAATTCAACCAAAGAGTGAAAAACCGTTTTAACTGCTACCTTACAAATTTTAGACCGGATGTGTTCTACTTGCAATTTTCTTTTTATTTTTTCAATGTTTTATTTATTTATTTTTTATTTTTATATAGGGCTGCACTACTTAAGAGTTGTTTGATTTAAGAGCATGCATTCAGAATGGACTAAACTCGTAAGTAGAGGTACCACTGTATTCTAGTTGTGATTTACTAGGCTAAGCAACAAGATTTCAGACAACACACTCTGTAGGTGTGCACGCTTGTGTGCTGCTAGCTGACAGGTGGACAGCCAGGAATTTACCTAAGGGGACAAGATGTCTAAATAATATTCTAATTATTTTACTCTTCTTTCAATAAACACTTTTTGTCCTTTTAACTTTATTTCTCTGACTGCTATGATGATGATGATGATGACGACGACGACGACGACAACAACAACAACAACAACAACAACAACAACAACAACAACAACAACAACAACAACAACAACAACAACAACAACAACAACAACAACAACAACAACAACAACAACAAACTCAGCGGCCAGGTGTTAAGCTGGAGTTGGCCTTCTCCAATGCTAGAGCTCTTGCCAAGAGCTTAGGATGACTGGAGATATCTTCAGAGAATATATATACTGTTCCTAATAATGTCGCCATTTGTAGTTGACTGATGTTGATCTTGTCAACACCGAGGGTTTTCAGATGTTGACCCAGGTCTTTTGGGATTGCACCCAAGGGGCCTATTAGCTTTTCAATTTCTAAGTCCCGATATTTGGTTATATTTTATAACTCTTTAATCATTGACTCTTCTGTCCCCTGGTATTGGTGGTGGTGGTGGTGGTGATGGTGGTGATGATGATGATGATGATGATGATGATGATGATGATGATGATGATGATGATGATGATGATCCACCCTTATCATTCCCAAGCCTGTTATTCCTTCAAGTTATTCTAGTGATACTTAAAGAACAATTGCAGCAAAAGGACACTGAACATAACCTACATGGTGTATCAATGTCAAGATTGTGCTAATGGAGCACAACACCATTAATTTAAAACCTGACAGTAGCTTCCTCTTGTGAACAGGAGCCTTGCGCACACAGCAGAACAGCATGTGTCACCCATGGGTTCTTCTTCCTTATCTTCTTTGACAAAGGTATGACCTTTAGCTGCAAAGGATGTGATGGGGCTGTCTTGTGCTTACTCACTGTAGCCGGAAAAGAGTGGCAAGATGCATGTATATCATCATCATTCTTTAAGGCCTTGCTCATCAGTAATTCCAGACAAGGCTCCACTTCCACATGCGCCAGAGGAACTGCTGATTGATTATACTGGATTTCAAGAGTTCAGGCTCTTAAACTGCATTCAAAGAGTTCCTAAGCTACTGAAAGCACAGGAACACAGTCCTGCTTTAGATCAGTCTATTTTTTCCTCTCCGTCTAGCCAGATAGAGAAGGGAGAGGTTTTGCTGCCTGAGGTCGCGAGCACAATGACACCCCACCCATTTTACCAGAAAGAAAGAAAGAAAGAAAGAAAGAAAGAAAGAAAGAAAGAAAGA
>JAHTLZ010003547.1:22499279-22509462 GCA_023846285.1 Phrynocephalus versicolor
AGAAAGAAAGAAAGAAAGAAAGAAAGAAAGAAAGAAAGAAAGAAAGACGCCTTTACTCAATACTTGTGATGAGGCACCGTCTTCCAACATATCTAAAAGCCCAAGTCAAACAGCTTGAGGGGCACATGCCTTTGGGGACATTGTCCTCTTCGCCAACACTGCTGCTCTCTAGGATCTGCAACTTAAGGCAGCTGTTTCACATTGCCTATGATGGGTTTGGTCCTGCAAGCTGCCCTCTGGAATCTCATGCCAAATTATATACTACACAGCATAACTTTTTATTAAATGAGGGACCTTAGCTTTGAAAATCAGTGTGCCATCCAGACGTAAGCACAGGATTCATCTGCAATCACCAAAGTCTGCCTGAACCATCATGGAATACTAATATTTACATCCTCTAGCAACAGGCCAAGCTGTAGCTTGACCCTTAACTTAAGCAGAGGAAGGTCTTTCCCATCATCAGCGACTTTACACTTGTTTTCAGCTAGAAATGAGAAGTATTGAATTGATGTATCCCAAATGCCATGTATACACTTTGTTACTGAGCAACAAACCTTCCCCTAACATGACTAAGTAGGTTCACTGAAAGCAATGGGACTTATGCAGTGGCACTGGTGACTAATATCTCATTCAGTTGCTCTTTGTTAGTTTTGCTCAACACTGGATTTAGTCCCATGAGTTGTTGGGAAAGGATGGGTTGAAATAGGCACTGAAGGATGTGTGTTCTTGAAACACCTGAGCCGTTTCCATCTATGTTTTGGTCATTCTCCCATTTCAATCCTTCTCTCTGCATCACAGCCCATGATGTCCACAACGTTATGCGTTTTGAGTGTGCTTTTTAGGATCTATAAGAATGAAAAAGTTCCATGGCCCAAGAGGCATAGTGTGCTAGATCCATTGTGCAAAAAGCCTTCCAGTGACACATCTTTGAATCTAATCTATTGCTTGGGGTGCATTGATGAGCTTTTTAAAGGCATTGGAAATTGATGCTGTTGTTGTGAGAAAAATCATGGGTGAGAAGAAGACACCAAGTTCCCCTTCAAAATCTATGGAGGCTCCAAGGACTTTTTGTTTTAAGGGGGTGTTTGAAAAGTGACCGCTAGTGGGCTTCTTCATCAGTGGCCCTGATGGCAGACAGAGGGATGTAAAACTCAAGGTCTGAGCAGCTGGGTCCAGCTGCCAGTTTTATGTCCCTATGTGCTGCAGAGTGGCACAGCTGGCTATCTCCAGCTTTCATTTCAAGCACCACTATAACCAGCCATTCCTGTCAGGTCTTTTGGTGGGCAGCTGAATGAGTCATGAGTGTGACAGTCTCTGAGGGTCCATCACAACCTGGCATACTTTGACAGCTGCTAGGGCCCCAGTACCACTCGGGTCACCACATACTTTTTTTGGTTACTGTTGTGCAGATACTGTGGTTGTCAGCCTGTAGCTAGTTGCCTTATCAGAAGGTCCAGTAATGGACCGAATCCCCAGTTACCATAAGAGATTCCCTCAACATGGCTTTAATGCATCTGGATCCTAAACCCACCTATCCAGCCAGCCAACCAGATGGCATAGCAGGTTGAAACAATTTCTTGCCTTTCTAAGCAGTCAACAGGCTACTAGAAAGAGCATCATGTCCTGAGACCCTGAGACTAACTAATAAAATAATCCATGAAGTAACTAATAAAATAATGCACAAAGTAACAGGTGCTCAGACCTCGAAGGAAAATTTTGGAATGGGGTGCACCTCCTCTGTATTATAATACTGCCATTATCTTAGAACAGTGGTTCCCAACTTTGGGTTTGCAGATGTTCTTCAAAAGAAAACTCCCCAAAGCCTTCACCACTAGTTATGCTGGCTAAGATTTCTGGGAGTTGTAGTTCATAAACATCTGGGGGCCCAAGGTTGGTAACCACTGACTTAGATGAACAGCAATGCTACTTTAACTTCATGTCTATTCAAGGTAGGATAGTGAGTGGATATCAGAGCTTTGAAGTGCTAGGCATGAAGCTGGCCAGGTTTGGACACTGCCAGTAGTTAGGACAAAAGGTTGCATTTCAAAAAGGTAATAACACAGTGGAGTACAGAAGCAGGTAGTTGACTCAAGCAGTTGCAACTGGAATGTTTCAAATCCCTTGGTCAATGTGGAATGCAATGCATGACACAGTATAAAATGGAGAAAGAAATGAAGAAGCATTGATCAGATGATTATCTCTTAATTCATCTTTAACAAGAGGAAATTTCAGCCAGGGCATTTTGTAGGCCAAGCGACACCTTCTGAAACAGTCTCTTCAGCACAGCTATTAAAACTGCAGTAGCCCCAATCTCCATTTCTCATGGCCTCAGCCTAGCACCAATCTATTTGGACATGAAAGGTCAAACCCAGTACTTTTCATTGGCTATGAACATAATAAGATGGATGACATGGGCAAGCACTTGTGAGGAACCAGGATACTCTGTTTTGAAACAACTGAAGTTTCTGTGCTGCTTTGAAAGGCTACCCAACACAGAACACCTGGCAGCAATCCAAAATGGTGTTTACTCTACTAAGAAAGGAAAACAGACTCAATGCCCTTTCTGTCCAGGTGGAATGTCATCAGCCTAAGCCTGAATTGCCAATGACAAAGGACTGTGGGAATTGTGGTCCAAAACAAAGGTTCGCCACCACTGGCCTGAGCTGACAACATGCACTTCTGGACCCTGTGGCCACCTTTGCTTCTAGTGATCACGACGGATCTAAGGCCACTTTTCAAAGGACAAATCGCATCCCATAGGGGGAGGGCAGCCCCTCAAGGACACCCTTTATCTGGGAAGATGAAGTACCCAAGGCAGAGTCTCCATCTTATCTGAGATCAAACTCCATTGTTTGGCTCTCATCCAGTCCATTACCTGTTCCAGTCAGTTTTATAACATGATACTTCTAGAGCAAATAGCTTAAGTGCCCTTCTCTCCGAACTTGTGCTGAACCATTCTGGGAGTGCGGGTGGCTGTTTAAGAGGATGTGGTTTAATACAAAGCAAACTAAAGTGGAATCAGTTACAGTATGCCATACTTGCATCTCTGTTAATACGTTTTCTACTTGATATTTTTATAGCCAAGTGACAGTAATTAGGCTAAATGATAAGGATTTTAATAACCATCATTGAACTAAGTGAATAAAACATTCATAGCTTTGTTCCCACTAATTATTATGACTGACTTAGCTGAATAGTCAGGGAGAAAGATCAGCATAAATGCTTTGGGGTTTTTTTAAAGTCTGCTTTTTAAAACCTCTTTCAGGGCAGACTTATATATCACACAGTCAAAATAATTTAAAAAAAAACACTCAGAGAACCCCACTTGTAGAATCTTGTATTTTACCATTACAGGAATATTTGAACATAAACACATTAGGACATAAGCATTGGCTATACAATGGACTAACTTAAAAAAAGGAAAGTAGGTAGTCATTTACCCAAGCCACTATTTTTTAAACAGAAACTTGTTTTGCATTCTCCAAATTCTGTTGTGTGAGTTGTCATGCCAAAAATAGGAACTTTCCCACCCTCCACCTCTTACTCTAAACATGTTTGGGGCTTTTTCAGACATCACAAAATAAGTCCATCTGTCATTGTGAAGCACAGCTTCTTTGCATCCCATCATTTCAAGCAACAATGCACGGATTAAAGAGCTATCTGTAAACTATTAGTAGAGGGTGCCCACATGCTACACTTCCTAGTTGAGACAAGTTCAGGGAAAGAACATATGTTAAGGGAAATACATCTTTTTGTTCTTCCAATGTTTGCCCTCCAGGCACATAAAGTGTTCAAAGACACAATAAGTGGTTGAGAAGTCAGACATGAAAGAAACCTCTGTAATCTTCTGAAGACCACTTACAAAACAAAAGCAAGCTAAACCAGCAAGCTCACATTTGAATCAAGAGACCATTTTTACCCTTAAGGGAAGCTGTGCTTCTTCTTCTTCTTCTTTTTAAAAGTTTATTAGTAAATTTAAAGTCCATGCAATATTGTACAACATAGCATAACTATACACTCTTTCCTGATTTCAAGGAAAAGATGCTTCTCTTTAACTTCCTTTGTATTATTTTCATTTGCTGTTTTCTTTGTACATATAATAATATCTTTGCTTAATATTTTTTCATTCTTAAAACATATTTTTGTACAAAGAATAAATAATTATATATTATATCATATATACATAACTGAGGGTGCTTTTACATGACCCCTAAGATCCGCTGGCAACTTAAATTCAGACCAAAGATCTTGGGGGTTTGCTCTTCTTGCTGTGTTCCCACCCCTCCACACGCCATTGCTCCTGTCTGCGTGAGGGGAGAGAGAAAAAAAGGGAGAAAAGAATGCAGGCTCACCTCCGCTCTGCTGTTGGGAGCAGCCCCGGAAGCATTCCAGTCTCTTAAAGGGGCGGGGGTGGGGCAAAAAACCAAACAGAAGGCGAGGACAGCCCGGCACTCACTGCTTTACAATCCACATCAGATTTTTTTTTACCTCCAGAGACCAGGTACTTTTAAAATGCGCTGGGGCGCACTTAGGTGGGCGTGGTTGTACTTAATTTTTTTTAAGTGTGCAGCTGGTGGGAAAACAATTTTAAGCTCCGCATCTGGGAGCCCTATGTCTCGGATTTTAGGGGTCGTGTAAGAGTGCCTGAAAATACTTATTGTACTTCTTATAACATTCTATTGATTTCAATTTTTAATTTCTTTTCCCCATCTTACTTCTAAATATTTTTATACCACCCCATTTATTATCGAATTCTATTCTAGACTCTCCCTTTAGTGATTTTATTCATTTATGCCATAAGATGTATTCTTGTAATTTTATAAAGAATCAACAGTTCTTCTTCACTTTTCCATTTTCTTGCTATTTGATTTCTAGCTGCACCTAAAATACAAAGACATATTTGATTCTCTTGTCTTGCTTTCTCCTTTATCATGTTTAACAAGTAAGTTTCTGGTTTTAATTCTAATTGGATTTTCAAATTCTTAGTCAACATATGATCAATTTCTCTCCAAAAATTTATTTATCACCTTACAGCTCCACCACATATGATATAGTGTACCCTTTTCTAATGTATATATCCAACGCTTATTTTTATTTGATTTTGGTATTTTTGCTAACTTCTCAGGTGTTGTATACCATCTATATAATACTTTCATAAAATTTTCTTTCAAACCAGTACTTGTAATTAATTTTTGGTTGTATTGGTTTTCCTATATCTTGCATCCACTTATTCATATTTTCCTTAATTACCTCTTGCTCTATTTCTCTTTATAATAAGAGTTTATATATTTTTGAAATTTGGTGTTCTTCTTTTCCCCAAATTATCCTGTCTAGATCTGAGGCCCCCTTTTCAAACCCTGTTACTTTACTGTTCATACTCATCCTTTCCAAATTGGCTAGGGAAGCTATGCTTCTGATGGCATCATCCAGCTAATTGTACCATATAGTTCAGACCTCAGAACCCATCAGCAGCCTGGCTCCTCAAACCACACCAATTGCTACTTAATAAACCTTGTAAACTATCCTTGGCCTGTGGGCTATTTTTGTTATTTAAAAGCACTTGTTCCTTTATAGGTCTACATCCAATTACTCATTCTGTTTTTGCTGGGGAGCAAATGGAACTTTTGGACAGCATGAGATCAGCTTATAATAGTATACCCATTTTCAATTTCAAAACTGCCAGAGCAGCTTGTGAGGGGGCAGAGAGGCACCCCACTAAGATGTTGGCATGAGGTGCTTGTCCAGGACAGCCCATGAGCCACTCTTGCATCAGTGTGGACCACTGTTATGCTGCCTTAAGCCCGAAACTCACTATCATGCTTGTTTACATCACTGGGGAAAATACGTATCTCACTGCCAACAGTTCCCCACTCTTAAGTTGAATTGCTCTTAAGTCGGGGTACCACTGTAGTTTGGCCCAATCCCAGTGAAAAGTAGGTACAAAGTTTTCCAGGGACTTGAAGTCAGCATTACATCACCTTATACAACAGGAAAACTTCAAGAAATTTGAGAAACACATCAGTAACCATGGCAAAGTAAGCCGAAATGGGTGTCCTAATTGTTAATACACAATGCATGAGTTCCTGTAAGGCTAGACTACAATGTGCAACACCCCTTCAAATGCCACCTGTGGTGCTATAGCTCTTGCTCCAACTCCAGTTCCAAAACTCTGCAAATATATGAATGGCATGCAGAACTGACCCTATCATTAGGCAGATGGAAGGAACCACCCCAGGTGATGTGCACTGGACAGTGGCAGCAACAGAGGCAGCCGATCTCTTCTGTCTAAGTCCCTGGCCCTGGCCATTCTCCTCTCTTAAAAGATAGGCCTCTGTATGCTACACACAGAGAGGGGGGGCGGGCGGGGAGAAGTTCACCTCAGCATCACTTCCCCCAAAATGTCTTCCTGCATGGAGTGAAAAGAAGCTGAGATTCTAAAAGTATTTAATGTAGGAGAAACAGGTTCCTTTATCCAGACGTAGGGTTCTAGGTAAAGTTCTTTAAATTATTCCATGCTCCTGTCCTTCTTTGCCATTGAAGGACAGTATTGTACTGATGAATAATGGTATTAGCTATGTTGATCAATTTAGTCTGCTGTAGCAAAAAAACAAAAACAAAAAACCCAAACACACAATCTTGCTGAATTTGAAATTCTAAAAAATAACTATAGCTTCTGTTCATCTTATTCTGCTTAAAACAAAAATCATGTCTGTCTGTCTGTGTTCTTTCTTCTTTTTAAAGGAAGACAGTAGGGGAAATCTGGCTTTTCAAAGATCTTTTTCTCTAAACAAATGGTCCATACGTGAAGAGGACTTGCAGAGATGGACCATCAGTGTGCTTTGATCAGCAGAGACACTGATTCCCACCCATCCCAAAGCCCCTGTGAACTTAGCTAATATCTTCACAGTAGCCAGAACAAAAAATGGATTCACCCAGAAATAAATACTGTAATGTGTTGTTGTGACATAATAATTTCAACACAACGTTTCTAGGTGGGCTTGGTCTTGGTTGGGGAGTGAAGACCAATTAGCTTGACAAAATACTTGGTGGAGACTAAAACTTTTGGGACTGGCTAGCTGATGCGAATCCCCAGATGGCCCGTATATATGGGCTGTCTGTGGGGACTTGTAGCCATCAGCACCCACACTTCTGCCGCCAACTTCATAGAGTAAGCATTCTTCACACAGTGGATTTTCTTGCCAAAGTTGTGCCTGATACACAGCATTTCTCTGTTCAGCGCTCACGGCTGCTCCGTTTTTTCTTTTAAGACTCTTTCCTCTGAGCCTGCTTCATCAAAGCTGCCTGGTTTTGTCATGATGAAATCCCACCCTTAGGCTAAAACATTCTCTGCACAAGATAATATCCTCTTCCAGGCAGACCTTTTTTTCCTGAAATATAACCTGGAGGTCAGCCTTCTCATGCCTTCAATAAAAATATTATTTTTTTAAAAACTGTTGAACTGAATTTGGCCTACAAGTGCAATACTTTATTTTCTGCATACATATTATTTCATTGTGGCTAGCCAGCTATCCACATACTCTCCCCTTTTTCCTGTATTCTTCTAAATATAAAGGGATAAAAATAAAACATCAGGATCAAACAGGGAACTAGCTTTTGAGAGATGAGAAATGTAGGTATGTTCAAGCCAGCAAGATTTATGTAGGGAGGGTGAGGAAGATGACTCTGAATCACTGAATTACTCACATTTTAAATCTTCACACAGGTATGTGAGGGGAAACCCCATAGAACTCAATGGTGTTGAAAGGAAATTCATAAAGAAGGGCCTGTAAGGGCTCGTCTACAATACAGTATTTGTTCTGGACCTATAATATTGGGCTCACTCAAAGAATATGCAACATACCCTGCAAGTCTGTTGGCCCTCAGTTATTACGCTTTTCCAGATTACTTTCCCCCCCAATGTCCAGTATCTTAGTGGGTTGCCAGCAACTGGGGTAAGACAAATTTTGTGGGGCTAAATGAGACAAAGTTACCAAAGAAAAGTGAGTCAGATGTAAATGCCAAACATTTGTCGCAGCACAACAGCTTTCAGTCAAGCATAGCCTTGCCATTGTGCAGACCAGTGTGCCTTCTCCAGGTAACACTGCCAGTCTGCAAACAACAGCCATTTCCACTCTCTGACCTACCAAATAAAAGGAGGTTGCAATTAAAGAACCTTTGGGAAGACTGAGGCTTTGTAGGTTTCTTTTCCCAACACAGGCCCTATTTCCCAGGACTTTCCCCCATGTGAAGATTTTTGGTCATCCAGGTGAGTTTACCTGGAAGTTGAGCCATGGCAACTGGACTTCTTGAGAGATTAAAATGTTACACTGCTCATCCAAACAGCTTCGTCAGTCTGAAGAAAGCTAGTTGCAAGTCCTCCATTTTATAGTTCACTTTGACCTCATGTCACCCTGGTCTGAAATAAGCTCATAAGATGCAAAATGGCCTGAATAGGTTTGTTAGGTAGACAATAGTCTCAATAGGCCTTCAGGCCTTTGATCATCTTATGAGCCTATTTCAGACCAGGGTGACATGAGGTCAAAGTGAAATATAAAATGGAGGACTTGCAACTAGCTTTCCTCAGTCTGACAAAGCTGTTTGGACGAGCAGCGAAACATTTCAATCTCTCAAGAAAAGAAGTCCAGTTGCCATGACTCAACTTCCAGATAAACTCACCTGGATGACTGAAAATCTTCACAGACATTCTCCTCTGATCTTTATTTAGGAGCCTCTTCAAAACAGGTGTGTAAGTGAAAGTAAATGGCAAAGAGTAGAAGTGATGTGTCACATTTCAGGAGTGACAAATAGGAATTAGGGATGCAATTAGATGGCAAGAAAGATATGTACTCAATCACACTGGAAAAGGTTACTTTGCAGGGAGCAAGTGACCCTTTGGTCTGTTAGGGAATTTCCCTTACCTGGGTCTAGAACCCAGCAGGTGAATGAAAAAGGTCCAGATTGAACATGGATTGAGATTAGGCTGGGGCACATTCCTCTTATAACATGTGATTGCCAAGATGTGAAATCTTGTGTGTATACACTGTTAAAATGATTAAGGTGGGTGTAGAAGAAATAGTCCTTAAAATGTAAGTGGTTTTGGAATTGAGAGTTGAACAATAGTTTATTATAGTCGTATCAGCCATGGCATGGGCAGTAACTAGAATATGTGCAAGAGGGGTAGGACCAGAGTGTTCCCAGAATCCAACTGCGTAGTCAGCCAGTCCAAGCTCAAGAGTCAAAGAGAGGGTTGTCAGCCAGGTCAAGAATCACACACAAACACAGTCCAAGAGGGAGGGGGATGCCAAACAGGCAACTTACAGGGTAGCAGAGTTCTAGGAAGGATCAAGATAACGGGACCCAAGCTTCATGAGTCCCAGCAATCATGTTCCTGAGGCAAGGAACAGGGAGTGCTGGCTGATTGTTTTATGCCAGTAGCAAGCCCACCAGCTGCACTCCCTGATTGCCTCATCCTGAGTGCCACCGAATTCTGCAAGGAGGCAAAGTCAAACAGCCTGACAATAGTGACTGCCAAACAGCTAGGTAATTCTACAATAGCAAGGTCACTCTACAATAGCATATAACATACAATCGTTGAACATGTTTATGTTGCAGTGTACAAATATGGAGGTAATAACTTGCAATCATTGTAATTGTAATACCTTGGTGTTAACAATATTCTGATTTCCCAGTATTCTAGTGTTCTAGGAACCTGGTACATAAGACCTTTATTTCTCCAAGTTTTGCAAAATTTTAATCAAAACTATGACATTGTCATAGTGGCAGCTTGCCAGAGTTACAAGCACTTGGAGATACATATAGTTTTAATATAGTTTGGACAGAATAACATAAGTATTTACCTTCAACTTACAAGTAAGTTCAGTTATCATGTGTTTTAAGTATTCATGCCTACAGTTTTCTCATATAGTTGCAAGATATTTGGATGTTTTACAACTGTGAAGTATTTCAAAGAAGCAATGTAGAAATAAAACTCGTAGAATTAGACGTTGATATCAGCTGGAATTATTGCAATTATGAAAAGACTTAGACTTTGATACTCAGATGAATTTTGATATGATTGGAAACTATTCCCTGGCTTCATTATATAACTGGGATAAATCTCAGGTGTGACAAACATTTATTTATTTATTTATTTATTTATTTATTTATTTATTTATTTATTTAT
>JAHTLZ010003547.1:22509472-22526575 GCA_023846285.1 Phrynocephalus versicolor
TATTTATTTATTTATTTATTTATTTATTTATTTATTTATTTATTTATGGGCTTGTATCCCGCCCATCTTCCCAACGGGAACTCTGGGCAGCTAACAAGGATAAAAACACATAAAAACAGCAGTGAGACTGCAACCAATAAGGCAGCAGAAGACAAGATGGCAGCAAACCCAAAGGGGGGGGGGAGACTAATTCACAAGGTCGCCGAAGGCCTCTCTGAAAAAGAGGGTCTTCAAGGCCCTCTTGAAGGCAGGCAGGGACGGAAGCAGGCACAGCTCACTGGGGAGGTGGTTCCAGAGTGAAGGCCCCACCACAGAGAAGGTGCGGTCTCGTGTGCACGTTTTCCGCGCCTCTCTGGGTGTGGCAACCCGCAGTGAGTGCGCCTGAGACGATCTCGTGGGCCTGGATCCGGATGCCATTTGGGAGATGCGCTCCGCCAGGTACTCTGGTCCCAAGCCGTGGAGGGCTTTGAAAATCAAAACCAGGACCTTGAACCTGATCCAGAGGACAACGGGAAGCCAATGCAGGCGGGCCAGGACTGGGGTGATGTGCTCGTATCTACGGGCACCCACCACCAGCCTAGCCACCGCATTTTGCAGCCGCTGTAGCCTCTGGGTCAGGGTCAAGGGCAGCCCCACATAGAGGGCATTGCAAGAGTCGATCCTTGAGATCACCAGGGCCTGCACAACTGTCCTCAGGGAGGACTCATCAAGGTATTGGCGGATCTGGGCGATCCTGCAGAGGTGGAAAAAAGCGGCCCTGGAGACAGCCATCACCTGGGCTTCCAGGGAGAGAGCTGAATCCAGGACCACGCCCAGATTCCTGGCCCTGTCTGTAGGCTGGAGACAGACACCCCCCAGACTAGGGAGGGGGCCATTATACCCAGACGAAGGCGCCCCGAAGAACAGAACCTCCGTCTTCTCCGGATTAAGCTTCAGCCGGTTATCTCTGGTCCATTCCAGAACGGCCTCCAGGCACTGATCGAGGGAGCGGATCACCTCCACTGCAGATGATGAAAAGGAGAGATAGAGCTGTGTGTCATCAGCGTACTGATGACAGCGAACTCCAAATCTCCTGATGACCTCCCCCAGCGGCCTCATATAAACATTGACCAGCATGGGTGGGATTGCCGACCCTTGGGGCACCCCACAAGGGAGAGTCCAAGAAGCCGACAAGACATCACCCAGCTGAACCCGCTGAGTCCGGCCGCCGAGGAAGGAACGGAGCCAGGCCAAGGCCTGACCACCAATTCCCGCCTCCACGAGCCGGACCAGTAGGTTACCGTGGTCGACATGGGCTTCTGATTTTCCCCTAAATCTCTTTGGGACAGAATCTTTGACCTAACCTAATTGGTTGGAAATAGATTGTACCTGACCGTTATACAAATGGTTCAAAATTCAATCTACTTCCCTATAGGAATCACACCTTGAGATTTGACTTTTTGCTTCAAAAGCAACTGTAAATTGGAATACTACTACTTACTACTTGCCCTGCCTACTTGAACCATGCATTTACACAATAAATGTGGGAGATGTCCCTATTCTAATATTTAAAATATATTTCAATAAATGGAATTCTCAAGAGAACAATGGAGGATGGATATAAATGTCTAGTTACCAAGCTGCAGTTGAGCATGTGTTTAAGGACAAGATTGTGAGCAAGACTGTAAACCAAAATACACCACACTATGGAAAAGACGTTACCATTAGCATGAAAATACTGTACATGCAAATGAGCATTACCAAAGCCTGCTTGGAAATATTCAACACCCCATTGTTCTCTTTTTTTCCCCTAGAAGTCCTCCTTGGAGATGTTACAATGGCCATTCCTGGTTTCCACTCCATCTTCCTTGTTAAACTACATTTTTCTGTCTAGCAGTCTATCATTGGCCAAGAGCTAATAAAGGTCTACCATTGGGAGAAGCAGATTTATCTATATGAGAGACAGACAATCACGTCCTTCCCCTTTCTCCAATGAACAAAAAGATCCTTGGCTTCATTTATCCCTGAAGTGCCTCTTTCAAAGACCGCCCTCTGATCTCATCCCTTTTGGTGTCCTTTTGTAAGAAGAAAGGTGGGGTAAAACATATTTTAAACAAATCAACCTGCTGGCCAAGGGCCTACCTTCACAGCAGCCAATCATTTGCACGCCACCACTTTCAGCTGGTGCAACCTGACACAGCGTCCTGAGGGAAAATGCAGAGTTTTAATTAAATGCATCATCACATTTCCCCATTTATGCATTGTTTACCCACATGAGTTATCGGGATTAAAAATAAAAGCAAAGTTAAGACTAAATCTTTAAAAAGCAATTATGAGCAGAAAGATCCATTAAAGAGAAGAAAGATGTCCGAGCAAAGCCTGACATCATAGATTTGCACTGTTGAGTCTTAGGAAGCTGATAGGGGAGATAAGCGTAGCTAAGAAAGCCAGCAACATGAAACAATGAGCAGTTCTTTTTCATTTACACCACTTTAATTTCCTTCCAGTTTCATGGTGCTTTGCAAGTTTGTTTTACCCTGCCCTTAAAGGGCTGTCACAGATCACAGCAACACTGACTTCTTAGAAGATAATACTACCCTTCTTTCACTTGTCAAGTTAAATAGTTTGTGTTATCTTTCAGTACACTCCAGTGCTGCTGACTGACTTGCTGTTCCATTTATAATCCTCCATAAAGTATAGCATACTTCTGGAAGTCAGTTACAACCTGATTCTGCCCACCACCACCACCAGGACCAGATTTATTTATGCAGAATTCCTTTCAAAGAAATTGACCTTTAAACGGTTACGTTAATGAAGCAAATGTTAATTTTATGCAGCATAAATGATGAACACTCGCCAGGACATATTTCAGATTTCAATAGAGTTTCCTCTTAGAGCCAGGGCCATAGCAGGGCTGGGGACCCTGGCCCCCAGGCACAGAAGCTGCTGGCCCTTGGAAGTTTGGCATATATATGAGGGCTGTATTAGCGTGGATCTTTTGTATCACAGTGATATTGTATAAAAATGATTCTGCAGTCCCAGCACCAAGCACTAGATTCCATGAATATCAGCAGTTGACAAAACACATGTTGGATCTGAGAACCTGCCCAACATATTGTGACATCTGACAAACTTAAGGGAGCAACTATACAGGCATTTGCCCCTCCATTTGTGCCATGTTCGTCACTGTTCTTTTCTATAATTATTATGTCAGCTACATGGTGTTAGTACTCACTGTGAGTAGACCTGACCTTTTGGCATGAAAATGTGGTATATTTGTTCAGCCAACAGGGGTAGTTTCCCCCTTTATTGTACCATTTCCTTTTCTGCCATTTTGCCTTTGGTTGTCTGATTGCCCATATTAGTAGTGCTTTGCGATGCACAGAGGATAGTTGTGGTATGGAAATAAACCTTACTTCTTTTGCTTGTCATCCGCTCACACTTTTCGCAGCAGTGCATTTTTAAAATTGCATTTTAAAAACCGCTTTCTCCTACTTTTGTGCTGTCGCTATTGTGCTAAACCGATATGAGCACTAGGGTTATGTATTTCTAGGACTTCCAGTCCGAGAATATTTGTCTAGAATTTCCTGAGGCAGAATGCTGGGGCTGGGAGAAGAGAAACCAGAAGAGAAAAGAGATTCATCCCTACCTCAATTTTCTACTTCATTTCACTCTGTGTGCTTTAACTGAGAAGGGAATTAAGTTGAAGAAGGCAGTGCATCCAGAGTCCCATTACTTCCTGGGAACTGGCCGAGTGATCCATAGAAAACATAGCTCAGTGAGAGGCTCCTCTATAGATTCTAGTGAGTAGGAAGACCACCCTTCGCATTGGGGTGTCTCACAGGAAACACTGGGACTGAAGGACTGGGACTCCCATTCCCCCTGCCCCCTCCCTGGCAAAGCATATGGATTGAAGCTGAAAATGGAGGTAGGAAGAAATTTGTTTTTTGTTCCGGTTTCTCAGCTTTTGGTGCCTGAATTCTCTCTCAGGGGAATCTAGGCAAATTCTGGAACTGCAGGTCCTAGAAATGCAGAAGCCACATCCTTAAAACAGCATGAATTGAAATGCTTACCACGTCTTGCCAGATCAGTGCTATTTCACTTATTACATTTTTTTTAATGAAATGACTTAAATGGTCATAGGGGGGGGTGAGAGGTGGTGATAATGACAGAGGGAAGTGAGAAAAGGGGGACCGTGTGACATGTTTACACTTGAAGTGCAACTTTCCAGTATAATTAAATAATCCTGAGTAAACCAAGACAGCAATTTAAATGTCAGGATGTTTTACAGAGATGTATGCATCCACCTGGAGGATAAATTTCTGTGTGTTCATGCCCTGAAACACTGTTATGTCTTTATTTTCACAGTTATGGTCAGGGACAACCTTACTGTTAAGCAGGAGCAGCTTAACTTTCTCATCTCTTCGAGCCGGAAATAGGCAGCTGTCTCACACATTGCTGTCTCACGGGGGGGGGGGGGGGGGACAACGCTTCCCATTGGAGACAGGCCACTTCCTACACCCTGCCATGACTGGAGAAGGAAGCGGTAAGCAAGCAGCACAGCAGCCAGCTCTTCCTTATATGCTCTTGGCTCCTAAAGGTCCCCTTGGAGCCGCACATGTTGGAAAGACATCCAGATGAACTGTAATAATGTAAGTGATTTCTCTGGATAGCCTCCCATTGTCCTTTGGCTCTGAGGTAATGCCTAGGAGCCAAAATAATGAAGTGGAAAGGAGGAAAGCTGTTTGCTATGTCACTCTTCCTTCTCCACCAATGGCTGAAGGCCAGAGCTGTGGCTGCTTTTCCTTTCTGCATTTCTGGCACAGACCGTCATGGTAGTTCACTGACAGTCTGAGGGGGAAAAGAGATACAGGGACATATTTGCCACTTTCAGAGCTCTAGCACCTGGTAGGCAACTGCCTCGGTGCACCTAATTGTAGGGCTAGCTCTGATCATTGGGCAAAGAATTGGGCAGATTTTGTATGCTATCAACGGGCAGCAAATTGTTATTGAAGTCATTATTGCACCTTTACAGCAACAGGAAGAAAAGTTTGTGGGATTTGCTGCCTCATGTGTGAAAATAATGTGGCTAGGATTGCAATACAGTGACCCCCCGCCATTTCACGGTTCAGGTACCATGGTCCCACTACATCGCGGGATCTCAGTACCTGCACTGCAGGGGGGGGCGATCTGGTCACTCCGCGCCGCCCTGCACCTCTGAGAAGCTGTGGGGGGCTGCACGGAGTGAACATGTAGCTCTCTGTCGACCCCCCGGGCGACTCCGAAAGGCCTCGCAGGCACCCGGGAGGGCTGCGCAGAACAATTGGGTCGCTCCACCCCCGCCCCCCGGATGCAGAGCAATCGGGGCGCTCCGCCACTGCCCCCCGGACGCCTCTGAAAGGTCTCGCAGGCGCCCGGGAGGGCTGTGCAGAGCTATCGGGTCGCTCTCCGTGCCCCCCCCCCGGTGCCTCCAAAAGGCCTCACAGGCATCCGGGAGGGCTGTGCAGAGCAATCGGGTCGCTCCACCCCCGCCCCCTGGATGCCTCCGAAAGGTCTCGCAGGCACCCGGGAGGGCTGCTCAGAGCAATTGGGTCACTCCGCCCCACCCCCTGGACGCCTCCAAAAGGCCTTGCAGGCACCCAGGAGGGCTGCACAGAGCAATCAGGTCGCTCTCCGCGGGGGGGCCGGGGGCCTCCAAAAGGCCTCGCAGGTGCCTGGGAGGGCTGCGCAGAGCGATCGGGTCACTCTCCGTGCCCCCCCGGGGACCTCCGAAAGGCCTCGCAGGCGCCCGGGAGGGCTGCGCAGAGCAATCGGGTTGTTCCGCGCAGCCCCCCCCACGCTCCTCCGAGGCTTTTGGGACAGGCGCGTGATCACCCCCCTGCCCCCAGGCCCCCACCCTCTTCCACATATCGTGGATTTTCGTGGATCGCAGGTGGGGTGAGTCCCTAACCCCCGCGATCGGCAGGGGGTTACTATACCATCCACATTGGGTCTGGAAATGGTATTGGTACCCTTTGCTATATTACTCCTCCAGAATGTCGCAGGCGCTCTCACTTTGTGCGGCCACAGCCAGGGAGGCTCGGAAAATGGCCACACCCAGCCAGGCCTTTTCTGAGGCTGGTCCTATTCTCTGGAACCATCTCCCAAGTGAGTTGCACCTTGCACAGTCCCTGCCAGCCTTTAAAAAAGCCTTAAAGACCTGGCTTTATCGTGAGGCATTTGGCGACCAATAATTTCTCTCTCTCTCTCTCTCTCTTCCTCCCGTCCCGCCCTCTGGCCCATGAATTTTGTTTTGCTTCCCCCCCCCCCCCATTTAATGCAGTTCTATTGTGGTATGTATATTGTGATTTTGTTTTCTGTTTTTCTCTTGTTTTTTTACCTAGTTTTGTTACAATTGCCATTGCTGTAAACTGCCTGGAGTTCCCCTTGAAGACGGGCAGTATATAAATATTTAAATAAATAAATAAATAAATAAATAAATAAATAAATAAATAAATAAATAAATCTTGGTCCAGACCAATTTACAATACTAACAGTGTGTCTGCTAAATCTTGATCACACGATTCTGCTTCCACATAGGCATAGATAGCACAAATTATTAGCCAGCTTTTGTGCCACTTTATAACTGGATAGCTCAGTGGTTTTGAGAAGAAAGCTTTGACTGTGCTTAAGGGGAGAAAGGCTATGAATAAGCCTGCCACTATAGGTTCTTCAGAGGACATATCACAGCAGAGTTTAGTCATGTGTTTCCAGCAGTCTTTGACCTGACTCAGGAGTGCTACAAGCTGGGAGATTAGTCCTGTGTTTCCAGGAAAACCTATCAGTTTTTGCCACCTCATAATGATGCGATCTGAATATGTGTCACAGAAGCAAAGCAAATAGGTGTTTGCAAGGGGGACTAGGGAAGACTGTGACCCAAATAATATGTTACAGAGAGACCATCATTAGGTGCTGAAGTCCTCAGATGGTCCAAATACACAATTTAGGCATAGTTTTATGACAGAACACTCCTGCTGGCAAACAAGTTCTGCGCTGACCTCTCGATGACCAATCACAAAACAAAGTGAGGTTATATTTCAAACAGCAGAGGAGACAGAGAAAGCTCTAGCTGTGACAATCACACATTTTTCAGGACTTAAGAAATTCTTCCAATCCTTTGTAAGGGACAGTTTATCCATGAGAGAGACACTGAGACAGAAAAGTGAGTTCTGAGTCTGCAAAACTACAGTATCAAGATACAGGGAAGCTGATTTCTGGAGAACTAATGTAGAACAGTGGGATTAACTATCTCTTCAAATACTTCAGCTCATCTTCTGCCTATATGAAATCTGTATATAGAATCTGTAAAGAAATTAAAACTTCCTTTCTACTTATTTGTATCAGAACACTGCACAATTACAGTGCAACACTTGTGGAAGTGAAGGATTGATCAGTTGCACACCTGTTGCTCAGGTGCAGTGGAGTGTTTTTTTCACAATGCTTTTCCAATCTTGGCGGTGGGGAGGGGACTCTCCTTCTATGTCCTCCATTAAAACTTTTATAAAGTGTAAATAAGTTTGAGAGACCTCCTTCTCAGGGAAACGAATAAAGTCCTGTACCCTTAGAAGGCAATGTCACCTTGCCATTTTATATCAGTCAGAGAAGCAGGATGGTCATAGCATCAGACAGTTTAATTACCATGTGCTTTGTAACTGGGAAATTCACAAATGATTGTGCCCATGCAAGAGGTTGCTATGCTGTTTTGACTGGTGAATCTTACCACCTTTCCTTTAGATCCCAATCTTTTTTTATTGTGTTTAATCAATGCTATGCTTCTGTGTCATTTTTTTGACTAGGGAAAGGAGCATGCAAGGCCTCAGGCACTGTCCCTCCCATCATTTATCTTATTTATTTTGGTGAACTATGTATTGGAGAATTAATGGGAAAAGGGATAATATCGATGTTAATGAGAATACAAAGGAAATTGTGAGTGTAATATATAAGGTGTTGGCCCAGATGGTACTAGTAGTAGAACAACAGCTCTAAAGAAAATATGGCAAGAGGAGGTAGAAACAGAACTTAAAGAGGAAGAATTGAATTCTATGTGAAATAAAAAGATAATGAAAAGAATGAGAAAAAGAATATACTATACTGGGAAAGAAGGTGCACATGTATGCTAAGACAGCTTTGTTGAACCAGGTTGATAAGAAACAAATAAAGTAGAAACAGATACAATCTGGAGCTGAGTTTTGACATGTATATGATAAAGAAAAACTACTCCTAGCAATAATTCAATTTATTTCTGGAAAGATTGGGGGCAACATTAGGAAGGGTGTCAGTCAACAAATCAATAATATAGCAAGTTGATTTTAAACAAAGAATAGCCTGGAGGGTGAAAGGTGCACAAAGTTAATAAGTTCTTGTACTGTTTGTTTTCTGTTTAGTTTGTATAATTTCGTCTTATTAATGTATGTATATTTGTTTTAATTATTTGTTTTGAATATAAATGATTCTAATATTGTATGATGTTTCTAATAACATGTGTTTTTGATTTTTTTTTACAATTTTCTTTAATAAAAAGGGGGGAAGAAATATAGATTTTACAGTTGTTTCCAAGATATTAGGGCATCAAATGGGTTGTTTTCCATTTGACCCAGTCCAGAAACAAACATTAGAAGCAGCCTGTAACTAGAGCTGAAAGCCCAATGATGTAGCAGAAAGTAAGCTGATTTGCATATTATTTTAATGTTTATTTATTTATTGTATTTTACCCTACCTTCTCATTTAAAAAGACCCTCTTTGGCTTATATCAATAAATATCAGTATTTGAAGCTTAAAACAATACGTACACAAATACTAAAAATAATCAAACAGATACTAAAAAGAATCCAGTCACTGAGGGAAATCTTGCCGGAAGAGAAAGTTTCTGGTCTGCTTGCAGGACAGTCAAGATGGGGCCACCCTGGCCTTCAGTGGGAGGGAGTACCAAAGTCTGGGACAGAGAAGGCCCTATCCTGATTCCCAGCCAAACACACCTGTGAAGGTGGTGGGATCAAGGGAAAGGCCTCCCCTTTTTAATTCACATTTCACTAAGTACAGTAATACCTTGGATAACGAATGTCCCTGATAACGAATTTTTCAGATAACGAATTGAAATTTCCGGGTATAACGAATATTCCCTATGGGCTGCCTCGGATAATGAATGTTTCTAAATGCCTTGCAAAAAAAAGTGTACCCAGGATGCATTGCAGCCCCTGTAGTTTGTGGAGGGGAGGGAAGAGTTAGAACTTTTTTTCATGGTGTTTTGGATCCATTCTGAACATGTTTTGCTGAGGGATACGTATTTGGAAAGTTAGGGAGCTAGCTTTTATCAGTCTTTGCACTGCTTTTATTTACACTTTGGACGGGAAAAGGCTGGGCTATGCTTTTGGGTTTTATGCTTATGTTTCTCTATTTGGTTCCCCCCCCCCTTTGCGCTTTGGGTGGAAAAAGGTTGAGCTAGGCTTGGTGGTTTCATTTCTCTGTTTTCAAGTGTCCCCCATTGCTTTGGAGGCAAAAATGGGCGGCATTTTACTTGCTACTTGTTTCTCTGGATTTTATTCCCCCTTGGCACTTTGGACGGGAAAAGGCTGAGCTAGCTTGGTGGTTTCATTTCTCAGTGTTTGCATTGCACTGCGGGGAGGGGTGTTCTGAGGGGGGTGTTCCAGCACTGCATGCCTTTAAAATGCACTTTACAAAGCGGTCTGGAGGAAAAAAACAACTTTCCCCCTTTTTTTAGACCTCCAGAATGGATTAACCGGTTTCCCATTCATTTCAATGGAAACCACATTTCGGATAATGATTTTTTTCCAGATAATAAATTGCCAGAACGAATTAAATTTGTTATCCGAGGTACCAGCTAGGTACCAGGTATGTGCTTTTTCTCGCATGTATTTCTGGCCTCAGAAGTCAACTCTCCTTTAAATTATTTCCTAGACACATATTTTACCCTGGTGCTAAGGGGAAATAAACTGCACCAGACAAGTTGCTTCAGTACCCCAAGGTAATTCTAATATTAGTGATGGGTGATGGTAGAAAGCACCTGGATTACTGTAACACACTGTGTATGAGGGTGCCGATATCAGGAAACTTCATCGGGTCCAAAATGTAGCAGCCAGATTGCTGACTGGGGCTGGTCATAGGCATCACATAAACCCCCTGTTAAAGCAGCTTCACTGGCTGCTGATCAGTTTCCGGGCGTAATTCCGAGTACTGGTTTTAACCTTTAAAATCCTAAATGGCCTGAGTTCAGGCTATCTCAAAGACCATGTATCCCACTTTGAGCCAACTCGAGTGCTAAAATCATCAGGAGAGGCCTTTCTCTCAGTCCTGTCACCTTCACAGGTATGTCTGATAGGGACACCAGAGAGTGCCTTTTCTATCACTGTCTTCAAATTTTGGAACTCCATCCAACAGGAGGCCAGACTGGGCCCATCTTTGGTGTCAGGGAAACACCTTTCTCTTAAGGCAAATCTTCACTCAGCCCTTTGACTAGGTTTTTAGTACTACTTGTGTTTTCCATTTCTCACACTAGCTTTTGTGCTTCTCCTTTTTTAAAACATTTGGATATGTGCTGATCTTAGTTTCAATACTGTCTTTTAATGACATGAACTGCCTCTTTATACACATTGCTGCTAACTTGAAATATTGTCTTTTAATGAAGTAAATTTGTAAACCACCCTTGTACAGCCATTGTTTTCAGCTTTAAATGTTGTCTTGCAATGTTGTAAGCCACCTTGGGGCCTTTTCAAGGAGAAAGGCAGGTTAAAATGTTTTAAATAAATAAATACTGTAATCTCAATTCAATTTGAAGAATGAAACAACATTCTATGAACCTCTTTTGATGTTTGGCTTGGTAGCAGTACCCTCAAATCACCTATGGCTGAACGTTCATTTTGAGGCCTTGATTCTGTTTGTACGAAATGGAAACCAAAGGGAGTTAAAAACTAACTCAGTGTTTATATGAAGCATGGTATTTGGCTGCAGAGGCTTGCTCAACTAATGTAATCCAATAGTCACCGTACATTTGTTTATATTTTTTCTCACGTGTAACATAGACACGTTTCAAGCCGAGGTAGTGACATTGATTGAAGAGGCAGCAGCCCTAAACACAGTTAAGTGCCAACGTGCAAATGGGGTGGAGGGGGGTTTGCAGTTAAAGAGTTAAATGCTTCAGTTATGGGAGGTTCACCAGCCCTGGACTTTCTGTTTCCTAAGCACAGGAATGCAGGGGCCCAGAGAAAATAGGGGTATGTCCTGGCTGAGTTAACACACCTTCAATAACAGCCAATCGGAGGTCTCTGATGTTTAGCTGAGGACAGGTCTGGTATATCTCGCAACACAGCGGCCAGAGACAGGCACAGGACAGTAAATACTGGCTTAGGTCATTCCTGTTAATTATTTTGGTGGCGGTGTGTGTGTGTGGGGGGGGGAGAAGACAGCTAAAAGGATGATATATAACTTAACCAGAAAGCTGTTGTAAGCACCCATATGCAGTCCTTCATAAGATATCCTTCCTGTTGGCTCTGCTGAAAGTTGGACAGTATGACGTTCCTTTTACCAGACTCAAACAAGCCTATGGACACTGAAAGGGAAAATTACAACAGGTAAGTAATTTACTACTGAAGTTGTAACTCACTATTGCAATTGTGTGTTGATCTGCGGTACTGTATATAGTTAGCAACAGTTTTATACTACTTCATGTGCTGTGTCTCCAATGTCTCCATTGTAATGAATCCTAGGTTCTGTAGTTTAGTGGGATTCTTAAATTTCTCTTCTAAACAGCCTTTGTTCACGTACCTGAACTGTGTAGGATTAGAACTCTAGTACTAGGGAGCCTCTCCAGACTATAAATCCCAGGATTCCACAGGATGGAATGATGGCCATTAAAGTCATATCACTGTGTACTGCTGTAACTCGGGTGCAGAATTGACCATACCTGGAAATCAATCCAGCAATATACTTTGTGTAGCTCTGGTCCATCTACAGGTGTAAACCAGTCTAACTACATCTGCTACAACCAAATGGCTCAGAACACATGCCATTTTAAAAATATTCCAATGCACTTGATCTTGTTTTAATAACTAAACATGGACCTGCATTCTTGTGCCTTGAGACCTTTCCATTTGCAATTATGATGAGAGAGAAAAAGAATGTAATCAGAACTCTTTGAGTGTTTTGAAAATAATTTCAATTTAAATGTAGATTGAAACATAGTCTTTAATCAAGATGACGAGGCAAAAACATTACAATTATTTATAAAAGAGGAGCTCCAAAAAAAAAGATTATTTGTAATAAATGAATATATAACTATGCTTACTTTTGCTATGTTTAGCAGAAAGCCATCGTGAAGATACAGTTGATTATTTTAGTGATGAACTGCAGTCTATGAATGAGAAGAATGATCTGTCAGTTGATTTGTTGTCTCATACGCATCTTAAACAAAACTATAATTTCAGCTGCTCCTTGCCCTGAGTATTAATTTTAAGTCATTACATAACATATTCTATCTTTCTTCCCAGGAACTTAAGGCGACGTGTATGTTCCTTTCCTTCAGTTTAATTTCACAATAATAGTAGTTTAGATGGATAGTTGGTAACTAGACGAAGGTTATCCAGTAAGGTGTATGAATAGGACCAGAATTGTCTTCATTATAGTGCCAAACTGTTAACCACGGTTGGCTCATGGACCAAGGAAGAAGGGGTGCTCCTGTCCCCACTGTTTCAGGTTGTGTTTATGTTTGGTACATGAGTCACCAGAGCTAACCGCACTGAATCTCTTTGTCAAACGAGCTAGTCATAAGTAGAGATGGGCACGACTTAGCGAAATTTTCGTTTCTGTTTTCGTTTTTCATTTTCGTTATGTAATGAAACGAAAAACAAAAAACAGTTCAAAAATGGAACAAAAACGGAAACGAAACAACTAATTTTGAGTCAATTTTCATTTTTCGTTACTGGAAAAGCACTTAATGGAGCTAAATGGGAAGAAACGAAAAAAATTGTTTTCGTTTTTGTTTTTCATTTTCGTTACGTAACGAACGAAAACGAAAAATTTTGAAAATTAGCTCACGAAAACGGAAACGAGCCGAAACGGACCCCTAGACGAAAACGAAAACGAAAACGAAAAATTTTTCTGAGTCGTGCCCATCTCTAGTCATAAGTATGAAAGTGTGAAATAGTCTAGACAGCCCCCATATCTCTCCTTGCTATTTTTAAAAAGCTAGTCTGGAACTTGTGAAACCCAATAGAGAAGATTGCTGATTTTACTAGCCTTCTCACCTTTTTCTGTGTATCTGTTTAACTGTATTTCTTCTCTCTAGCATTCAGCTAGGAAATTTACATTTCTACCGTAAGTGCTATCTGAGATTTTGCTACAGGCCTTTGCTTGGGTCACGTGGCAGCTTCAAACTTATTTTAAATGAATTAAATAGACACACCTTACATACCGTATATACTTGAATATAAGTAGAGTTTTTCAGCCCTTATTTTTGGCTGGAGGCCACCTCGGTGGTGAAGTGAGTACAGCCCACGACCCAGGCCCACCTGCTGGGTTGCTGACCACGAGAGCCTGGTATCAGGCGAGGAATATAAACCGCCCCAAATATAATCCCTCGGTTTATACTGGATGACAATAAGTTTTATCAGTTTTTTGCGGTAAAAAACCGCCCTTGACTTATATTCGGGTCAACTTATATTCGAGTATATACGATATGTTTTCCTCACACAAATACTGAAGTCACCTCCATGCTTACCAGGATGATTCTCCTAGGATCACAGAGCTAACTGCCTTTAAAGATATGAAAGGTCTTAGCCCAGAAATGACTTTGCTAAAAGTGTGATTTGATAGGCTGTTTACTGTGATAATCTTCACATTTCAGTCCAAATTCTAGCACTTCAGTGGTATGGAAATGACAACAAAAATTAAGTAAATGCACGGTGGGACTGGTCAAAGTGAAATATGTCTCAAAACGCTGGCAGCTGATTGAACAGCAAGCTTTTCCCCTTGAGATTGTAACCAGTAGTAATGGTGGGAAAGGGTATGTGCAAATTCCACCTGCTGTATTATTTTGAAACCAAAAGCCTGTGGGGGAGGCAGCTGCAAAACAAACAACCCAAAAGGGACACCAGAAAGAACTGGCAGTAGGCAAGAGACAGGTGCTGGTGCTGCAGCCAAACCGAAATGAGTCACACAGGGCAAGGCAGCTGGGAAGGGAGGGCTGCACGTAGATTCTTTTTTGGAGGGGCAGCAGTAAAAATGCTGAACAAAACAACTTCTTGCAAGGCCATTCAAGGATCTCTTAACATCTATTTTCTTTCCAGCAGTATGCTTTCAGCCTATTTATCCCCGGATGTCTCTCACAGCTAGTGATTTATATACATTTTGAATCAATTTGTTTCTCTTAGTGGATGGCATTAAGGCTTCCTCCGTGTTCCTCAGTGACGGGAACTTTCAGGACCTTGAAACTTCTTGTAGCATTTAAAGCACCATGTACAGAGATAGATGGTAACAGAGAGAAACTGAGAGATGGTAACAGCCCCCCCCCCCAATTTTGTTTTGTTCCATCAGAGTTTTGTGAGAGGGCATGTGATTACTTGCCTATGTCTCGGATGTATCAAGCTTCTACTCTGCAATTTTTGGACAGGCCTCTGTAATTGTAAACATCTACCCACCCCCCACCCCAGTCCATGGTTTTTATCACCATGTCTGATGGAGAGTTCTGAGAACTCAAAAGCTTGCATATTTTGTGAATGTTTTTGTGATAAAAAACCGCCCTTGCCTTATTTAAAGCAGTATCTGCATGGCCTGCTCCTGGGCATCCTAGAACCATCTGGTTGGTCAGCTGTGGGAAACAGGAACCTGGACTAGCAGGACTTGCCCAGCCATTAGGCAGAGTGAGGCAGCCTTCTTAAATGGCAGATACAAGTGGGGCTGGAAATTAGTGGAAGATGCTGGAAATCTGTGTGTGCCACATCACTAACTTTCTCTGCTAGGCTGTGGCCCTTGGGTGCAATGGTAGAGTGTGGTGCTATGATTCCACTGCCCAATATACTCATCTTGTTGTCCAGCAGTAAGTGGAGGGAACCAACATCTTGCCTCTTGCCATTCATAGCAAAAAAGACACAGACCAGCCCTGTGGACTAGATGCATACTCAGTATCATCCAGGAGGACTCTTTTTTACGAATTACTGTACCTGCTTTTCCTGTAGATACAGCCTGCAAGGGCACAGCTAGAGTGTGTGTGCTTGTGTGTTTTGTCATAACAACAAAACCTTTCTATGAAAGAACCTTGTTTTAGATGGCCATTGCAAGAGTGACAATTATGCATTAACCTGGGGTGGAGGGGGGTCAGTGACAATATTTCCCAAGTTACGTCGTGTATAACTGAAAAACATTGAAATGCACAAAATCCAAGGAGGAAGGCCACAGTCGACATATCAAATGGAAATCCACTGTGCACTGACTAACACTGCTGGAAGTGATGGTTTAGAAAGAACCCCTCCCCCCTCTCCCTCCAAGTCCTCTCTCTTCCCTTCCCTCTCCAGTTCTCAGCATAATTGATATAAAAGTGGGCCATTTAAGAACTTGCATCCATTTTCAAGCTGTTTTATTGCATTTTGCTGTTTTTTTCTTTGGAGTCTTTGTTTGGTCTTATGGTTCTCCTTTCTCTTTTCTTTTCTCAGGAATGGGCTTGTTTATGTTAAGAACCCTCACTTGGATTTAATGGATGAAGATATTCTCTATCACTTAGATTTAGGGACCAAAACGCACAATCTGCCCGCTATGTTCGGTGACATAAAGGTAAAAGAAGCGTTACACAGCTGAAGTATTCTGAAAGCCTATTTTAAGCAACTCAGGCTTCTCTTCATTTCTTCCCCTGTTATGTTTTATCACGGTGTCTTCTCCGTTCTAGTTTCAGAGATGACTTAAAGGCCCCACAGGGACTGAATCAGTGTCCATTCTGGAAAGCGTGCTGCAGCTACTGTTATGGGCAATTACCCTTCCTTTCTGGGGGAAATAAGTAGACTGAGGAAACGAAACCTCCTTTTTTTTGTATGATGAACTAAAATTTTCCCTGGGGTAGTTGCATTGACTTCAGTTCAGAAACACCACATGAGGGAAATCGGTTCATCATGGTATGATTGCCATGTTCATGTATTTTATTACAAAAAAAGAAATTAGTTTGTGCAACAGCAACACCTCAGGTTCCACCATGTTTTTGTCCTTTTTTATTTTACTTTTTATTAATTTTTGTTTTGCTGTAGCATCCCCATTTCATCCTGTGAAGAAAACATGTGTTCACAGTTGCTTTGACAGGAGAGCCAGGAATATGTAATTAATTCATTTTCTCTCCTGTTGAAGGTTGAACTAAACTGCATTAAAATTATTGAAGAATATTGTCTTGGTAATGCATTTATAGCTTTTTATCTACTGCCGCACTAAACGGTAGAAGAAGGAGAAATCTCTCACAAGAAGGAATATCACATGAGCCAGAACTGCACGTTTGCAGATATAACCTGCAGTAAAAAGTTCATGGAGGGTTATGTGTAAACTGGAACAAAATTGCTTGAAACACATTTATGTTTTAATGTGTGTGTGTGTGTGTGTGTGTGTGTTTCACATGACTGGATGGCATTGGGCAGTGGCTGAGGAGTGAACTGGCATCAGTAGTAGCAGCAGGTGGAGGTGTCTCCCAAGCCATTCAAGACACTGACGGCAACACTGCTGCTGCCGCCACCATATTCTGAAGCATTGTTCCCCCATCACTTCCCAGAGAAGTTCTCTTAGCCAGCTGGCAGTGGCAGGGGAGCACATTGGCAGCGGTTATGGGTGTGCTGACATTATTGCCGCTGCTGCCATCACAATGTTTCTGTCCCTCTGTCCACCAAGCAAGCCCAGTTGAGCACAGATGAAACCCTTCTGTGGATTAAAATTGTGATTTGTTTACTTTAGTTGTTTTTATGTCTACTTAATATGTGCAAATATTATTTTCATTTGTTTTATTAACTTTTTTGTACATCGCTTGGAGTTGTTCTTTGAATTAAGCTTGGCAAATAGCGACAGATAGATAGATAGATAGATAGATAGATAGATAGATAGATAGATAGA
>JAHTLZ010003547.1:22526585-22543552 GCA_023846285.1 Phrynocephalus versicolor
AGATAGATAGATAGATAGATAGATAGATAGATAGATAGATAGATAGATAGATAGATAGATAGATAGATAGATAGATAGATAGATAGATAGATAGATAGAAAATATGCATTGGGTACCATTTTTAATTGCAGTAAGGCTTGCATCCTCTGAAGTCATGAATGTGACTTTAACTTCCACCCATTTTTTTCTGGGTATTTTTCAGGCTTTTGCTGCTGTCTTGTGCTGTGTGGTGACAATATGGTAGCATACTACGTAAGAAATGAGGTTTTGTTTTTGTTTTTGTTTTACCATTGCTAGTGGCTTGTAATCTTCAGGTGTCCTTTTTAAAAAAGTAGCATTGAAACAATCTTCTGATAAGTATGAAGAGGATTACTTTTCCAAAAAATGTTACCGAAAGGTCTGCTTATACAAATCTTGGGTTAATGAATTATTAAAAGTACAAACAAACATTTCCTGGGCTCTGATTCAAGGTGCATTTGATCATACGGAAAGGTTTTCCAAGCAATAGTCTGAGCTTGAATGTAAAGTTGATTTGGAGGCAGACGCCCAAAGAAAGGGAAGAACTGAAGAAGGGGAAATGTCATCCTAACCAGGTCATACTATTTGTCCACTCCACTCAGGATGGTCTGCTACTTTATCTGGCAGCACTTCTCTAACACAGCAGTGCCAAGTCTTTTCCTGTCACCTGCTATCTGATAAGTTTAGTAGAAGCTTCCATGGATTGAACGAGGAACACTCTGCAGGCACAGCACGGTGGTGACCTCTAACCTGTGGACGTTTGCAGGGGGTGTTCTGAAGCCTGAAGCTGTCAGTTGCAAACTTTCTCTTGCAGTGAGTCTCAGCTGGAGGCTTGCCCTGCAGAATTCGCTGTGTGAGGAATCTGGGGAGAGGGGGGGGATGAGTTTGCTTATACAGTATCTCTAGAAATAACGCAGCCTAAGTTAAACTTTCTAAGACCCATTGATTTCAATGGCTACCGCATTATTACACGGTTCTCAGTGAAACCAGTTTTAAGATGCTTCGTTTTGAATGGCACATGCCTTTACCATGGTTTATACACATTTCATTCCTTTTAGTTCTAATCAAAACCTTGGAGAGGATCAGCAAAACTTGAAACAAAATTTGAAGCAAGGCATCATGTCGATATGTGTCTATAGTCTATTTGCAATTGAAGGATTGTTCTAAATGGAATGATTCAAAAGCCTCGTGGCGCAGTGGTTAAATGCCTGTACTTCAGGTAAAACTGTCCCCACGACCTGGGGTTCAATCCTCGGTAGCCGGCTCATGGTTTACTCAGCCTTCCATCCTTCCGAGGTCGGTAAATTGAGGACCCAGCTTGCTGGGGGAAGGGCAATTTGTAGCCTGCATAATTAAAACTGTAAACCGCCCAGAAACTACTTGAAGTGGCATAGGGCGGTATATAAGCAGAACACTTTAGTCTTACTGTACTAAGCTCAATGGGGCTCCGCTGTGTTTTCTCAGGCTGTGCAACACAATGCAAAACTGTAGAGAACCTTAAATTATTGGAATATTTTTACAGTATTATTTCTGAATGCAGTACTCCCATGGACAACCAAGCCATGTTGACTAGTCACCTTCTATAGTCAGAAGTGACACCCCTCCTTCACCTATTAACATGGCTCTTTCTGACGTGTTCTGTTCAAGGTTGTAACTTCTGGGATGATGGGTTGTGTAATTCTGAGCAGTTCTTGACATTTTAATTAAGGCTGTTGAAATAGTAAATCAAACCACATGGTGCACCAACATCTCATTCAACTTCAGTATCCCAAGCCCTGTTGCTTGATGCAGGGCACTGTACTAGAGGAAGCCCATTGAATCAATTGGACTTTGGTGTATTGGCTTTTCTGTACGTTTCATTGGTTCAAATGAGCCTACTGTAACTGTGACTTACTTAAGGGTAGATCCTTTTGAATCGATGTAACATATGCATTAAATGCCCATTCATTTAGTGAGTCTCCTCTAAGGCGATTTACAATGTTAAACAACGATTTTGGCATGCAAAGATAGCTATTTACCATTTACCTTCAGCATCCACCTTTGAATAATATTATACTGAATCAGTGGGGTCTCTTCAGGCCACATTGAGGTGATATTTTGCTTCTGATTGTCAGTCCTCTCCTTACCCACAGGCATTGTCTAGTTAAATAGTGTATTGTGTGATGTCATTGCCATTCCTGATTCAAATTACTGTAGTCCACTCCCTGATTCCAGTCCCCTACCATGTGCAGGGGCAGGAGAAATGAAAAATCCTTAAATGGAATTACGCAGGTTGCTTTACTAGATGTTTACTAGATGAGCAGAGGAATGCATACAGCTGCTCTTTTCAACTGCAGCCTTCAGTTCCTCATAGCATAGTCTGGTTTTGGCTTCAGATTTCATGACGCTAGTACAGAACAAGGAAGTTGAATCCTTGGTCCCTGGGAAGCACATCCAGCAGGGAAAATCTGAACTAGATTTCTTGTGGTGACTGAGATCAAAATGTGTGTCTATTGTTGATAACGGTGACAGCCTTGCTTAAATAGGTCAGGCAGGCAGTCATCTCTTTCTTCCTTCTCACTCCCTTTGGACAGAACATTTTATGAAGGCAGTTCAGCCTTTTATCATTAGCATCAGCCAAGCCTCAGTTGTTGCTATAACTGATAATCGGATGATTTATTTCCAGTTTGTCTGCGTGGGCGGGAGCCCCAACAGAATGAAAGCTTTTGCTCAGTTCATGCATAAAGAACTTGGACTTGAAGGAGACAGCAAAGAGATGAAAGACATTTGCGCTGGGACAGACCGGTACTGCATGTATAAGGTTGGCCCAGTGCTCTCCATCAGCGTAAGTACATGCTGCCCCCCCCAGAAATGTTTCCATTAGTGTCACAATAGTAAGCAGCGGCTTTAGCACATTGTTCACATCCTCTGCTTAATATTTAATGCAAGTCTAACACTTGTGAGATGAACTGGAATGAAAGCCTTGATAATCAAGGGACTTTATAAAAACCAACCATGCAACTGCTTTGGCAGGAGAAGCCAAGCTTTCCAGGAATGCACCTCATTCCCTGTGCCCTGCCAGTTCCTTGGCCTTGACTGACAAGCATCACTTCTGTGAGAAAGGAACACTTTTAGCCTTTTATGATTTTTGCTGCTTCCATTGAAGCTGTCAGGATGAGAGCCTGAGGGCACATCCTGTCAGTCCTCTCCTTACCCAAAGGACATCCCTTTGATGCAAAATCAGAAATATGGGAAATTGGATAATGTGGTTGTTTGGGGGGGAGCAGAATGCAAAGTCTGTTCTTTGCAGATTTATACTGTAAGTCTATGTGCGTTTCTGTCTTTGTTAGTGCTGCATCTGCTGTTGCTATTTATTTATTTGTCCATTCGTCCGTCCATCTATCCGTCTTGCCCAACTAGTGGCAAATCTGCTGCTATGTCACCACCACCACCATCCATGTGTTGTTTCTAATGGCAGCACTTCTGTTTGCACAGCTTGGGGCACTTAAATTTCTCCTTCCTCAGCTTCCATGCGATACCCAAAGAGTTACTCCCTGAAGGTGGAGAGACAACTGCCAGATGGGTGTGCAATGGGATACAGAGTGCTTCAATAGATTATAGGTTTTGCTACAAATTGGATGCCCAGGTTTGACAAGCATGTGAACTTGGCCTTAGTGCAAAACCAAGCCATCATTGGATACAACCCATAAAGATGAATTATATTAACCTATGACTGCAGTTGTAACTGTAACTTTCTAACTCCAAGCTATAACTAATATTTAAGTACTTGCTTGTATTTAATAAAATATTTGAAAGATTCTCTGTTTGCAGACATTTTAATTATACTAATTCAAATGCAAATGGTCTGGCTTTGTATCTGTCTGTGTTTAATGTCCCATGATGGTATCAATCATGATGGCTATAAGTGAGGTTCAGTAGAGTGTTTGTCTATGCATTGCTGAGGACCATTTACACAAGGGTGCTATCCTAATCAAGTCCTGTTTATGGGGCCCCCACGGGCAACTAGCTGACCACTGTAGGAACAGAATGCCAGACTAAATAGGTTTTTAGCTTACTCCAGTGGGGGTTCTTATTCCTTTTTTCTTTTCTATTAAACTACTTTTTAACAGATAAGTGTTTAAAGTTAGACTCAATACCAGATTAACTTTGGACCTTGAATGTATGAGCGCTAGCCAACATATGTAAAATTGGTGTGTAAGTGTACATAGTGTCAGTCTCACCTTACAATGAAAGATGTTTATTTGTATACCAAGTTGAATGAAGAAAGTTGAATACAAACAGATGCTGTGTATCTATCTTGTCCACTAGCCTTAGTCAGAACAAGAGTGACAATGTGACAAAGGATGAGATGGTTTATGTGTTCCATTCTGTGCTGCCTCCTTCCCACCCTAGATGGGTTCTTCTCCTGCTTATTCTGCCTTAGTAGACACATATGCAGCATATATGCAACACATTGATAGGGTGTTGGTGTTGGTAGTGTTCGTGGTGACATGGCAGCAATTCTGCCACTAGTTGGGCAAGGTGGATGGATGGTCAGATGAATGGACAAATAAACAAATATGGATAGCCTTAATATACTTTTGTATCCTTTTGTCAAAGAGTGTTTAACCCTCTCTTTGACATACTTGAAATGTGTGATGTTTGTGTTTGTTATATGATTCTATTTCAACAAAGAGTACTTTGCATACGGTTATGAGTTGTGCAACACAAGAGAACTCTAGGAACTCATAGGAAGATTCCTCCTGGATCAGACCACGAGTTATCTAGCACAACATTCTCTTTCTTATAGTAGACCTAATGAAACAAATGAGAGGTCCACAAACATCTTCCTTTTTTATGGTCCTCCTAAATCTCTTTCAGTGACCCTGGATTCTTTTATTATCTTACAAAAACCTCCATATATCCAGTTTGCCAGTCCAAAATAATTTGTGGAACCCCTACCACATCTTTTCCTCAATAACCATTGTATTTAATGCGTTTAATCTCCTAATAAATGTCTTTAGTATGTTTCAAACCTAATGTTTCCATAAAACAGAAGAAAATCCAAGGTATAGAATTGCTAGGGGAATAATACAAATGACTCATGTCTCCCAAATTCTAGTACAGTAAGTTCCCAACTCCTTCAATGCTTATTTTATAACTAATTTACCAGTAATGTTCTTTTTTCTCCCCTTCAGATACTTCTCAAGTAGTTATTGCCAGTCCAGTCTTTCAGGCATTTAGAAATGCAACATGTTTTAAACTTTAATACCCTGAGTGAAAAATTGCCATAGCTTGTTCTTCGCTGTTTCTATAAATTATTTCCCTGCTTTTCAGATACATGGAATGTAACAGATGTAGAGGCCTGCTTGAGAAATTCCCTCTCTGCATCTCTGATAGACAAGGAAGACTTCAGATTAATAGGCCAGGAGCACAAAATCCAGTTCCCCAGTCAAACGGGGTGTCTTGTTTCAGCAATGAATAGAAGTCAGATCAGACTTAAAGAGAATGATTTATAATATTCTTTGTTCTGAATCATGTAATATGTCTTGGGATGCCGTATATTGACTATAAAATAGCTTTGTGTTACTTTATTAACAGAAGCCGCACAAGTTAGCAGCAGTGTATACTTTCAGGACTTAGGCTTAGTCCCCATTTTATGTAATGTGAAGTATTTAGAAGAAAATGCTATCAATAGCATTAAAGTACTTTTCATTGTGATCCGCAAATGGCGTAGAACATTACAATGTCTCAATAAAGCAGGCTAGATTATGTATATTGTTACGTACAAGGTTACTGCACATACAGTGTATTGTCTAATTAGGCCCTCAATTGTGTGTCTGTCAGTGGCGGACTTACCTTTCTGGAGTCTTGAAACTCGAAAAAAAATTTAAAAAAAGAATCACAATATTCAATTAATATTGCCGGTTCATTAAATATTCTTCTCTTCATGTTCATGAGGTCCAGAGACCTCCACAAATATGAAGGGATGAATATTTACCTGTCTATATTTGTTCCTTCGTTGGCATAGTCAGAGAGGAAAGGCTTCTCATTGCTCTAAGGCAGTGGTGGCCAAACTTCAACCCTCCAGAGGTTCTGGACCACAACTCCCACAGTCCTTTGTCATGGGCAATATAGGCTTGGAATTCTGGGAGTTGTGGTCCAAAACATCTAGAGGGCCAAACAAGCCTCCCCTTTCGAAAGATGGTGGTGCCAGGAAAGGGAAGATGCAGCCACCATCTTTGCAAAGATGGCAGCAGTAGCAGCAGCGGTGGCCACAGGCAGAGGCCCAAGTGAGTGTGGCAAAGGTAGGGAGTTGAGAGCAGGGGTTAGGCAGAGGGGGCAGGCTGTGTAGCCTGGGGTTATTTATTTATTTATTAGACAGCCACAGGCTGTCTAAAAATAACCTGACAAACCAACAAACTGACTTTGGCAGTTCGTCCCCATCTCTAATATCCAGCCTTTTTGATTTAGAGTAGCCAGTGAGGCAAGTGTACAGTGACAGACACCTAGTGAACTGTGAAAGAGTGGTCATGTTGAGTGAACTGGAAACTGTGATGGAATAGGGCTAGAGGTACCTGAGTTCAAATCCCCACTCAACCATGGAACCTCACCCGGGAGAGGGTGAAATTTCTAAAACCACTCCTTAAGTGGTTTAAGTGGTTCTAAGAAGGCTGTACTGGGGAACGTAACACACAGTAGTGACTCAGTTCATAATCTTGGTCCTGGAACAGGATTTAACTGAAGACCTAATGGTAACAATATCTGGCAATATTTGCTTCTTCTCTCCCTTTCTAATGTTTGTTAGGCACATTTTCAGTGAAAATTTGAATTTGAACATTTGCATGCAATTTGCAGCATTTTTATTGCTCATAACAGAAGTGTTGGCCAGCTGTGGATCTGGAGTTTTATTTCCTCATAGACCAGCAAAGTTACCTTTTTGATTAAAATTTATTAATATATTTCTAGAAGAAACACCTTGTGCCATTCAGAGACCGATTCAGCTATTTGGATTGGGTCCACATTCAACTGGGATATGTTTAGGCACAATCAGACCAAGATTCAGACATTGAGTTCTAGTGGGAACCCAAAAGTTGCTATTCTTTCTCCCTCCTCCTTCTCCTCCTGTACATGACATTTACATATACAGCAGACCCTTCAGAGCAAATAGCTCTTTCCAAAGGTTTGTGCCAGTCAACCTAAATGTTTTATTTTTTCTTAAAAACAGATTTTTAAATATGTGTGCACTCTGCCAAGTGCTCTCTGTCTTTCTTCTTCATGCCACTTTTATTTATTTATTTATTTATTTATTTATTTATTTATTTATTTATTTATTTATTTATTTATTTATTAGTATTTTTACCCTGCCTTTCTTCTTGGAAAAGGACCCAAGGCAGCTTGCAGCAGCAATGAGGGATAATATACAGTCCAGTACAATTAAGACACGTTCAAGTATTGAGAACAAGGAATTGAGGGACATCTTACAGCTTTATAGACAACATTACATTAAAGCCACAAAATTTTTGTGAACCTACAGATTCATATAAAAGACACATAATAAGCAGTCCATCATTCAGGGAAAGCTTGCCTGAAGAGAAAGGTCTTTGCCTGTTTCCAGGAGGACAACAGAGATGAGGCAGTCCTGGCCTCTGGTAGGAGGGAGTTCCAGAGCCTGGGTGCAGCAGTCGAGAAGGCCCTTTCATGTGTTCCCACGAGACACACAATAGAAGATTGGCAGCAAGTGGAGCTGTTTTAATAGGGGTGTATTGTGATCTCTGTACCCTACCCCAGTCAGCAGTCTAGCTGCTGCATTTTGGACCCATTGAAGTTTCCTGAGACTGTTCATTGGTAGTCCCACATAGAACGCATTACAGTAGTCTGGCTGGGACATCTCTATGGCATGTGTCATGGTGGCCAGAACTGGTTTCTCAAGAAAGGGGAGTAACTTGCATACTAGCCTTAATTGTGCAAATGTGTTCCTGGCCACAGCTGTGACCTGGGCATCCAAGTTCAAGGATGAGTCAAAGAGCAACCCCAACCTGCATACTTGATTTTTCAATCGGAGGGTGACCCCATCCAGTACAGGCTACATCCCTATCCGTTGTTCTCCCTTTCGACTGACCAGAAGCACCTCTGTCTTGTCTGGGTTTAGTTTCATTTTGTTCATCCTCATCCAGTTCATTACTGCAGCTAAATACTCATGTAAAGTTGAGATAGTAGTTCCCTTAGAGTCCAGAGGTGATGAGAGGTAGAGCTGGGTATCATTGGCATACTGGTGGCACCTAACCACAAAAGACCTGATAATCTCCCCCAGTGATTTCATAGAGATGTTAAATAACATAGGAGACAGAACAGAACCCTGGGGAACTCCACTGGTCAGCAGCTGTGGTGCTGGACATGAATCACCTAACACCACTTTCTGCATTCTATCCTGCAAGAAGGACCAGAGCCACTTTAATACAGTACCCCCAATTCAAATTTGTCAGGAGTCAGGAGGATGTCATAGTCTATAGTGTCAAAAGCAGCTGAGAGGTTTAGCAAAACCAAAAGGGACTCAGATCCCCTATTCATTCCCCTGCGTAAGTCATCTACCAATGCAACCAGTGCCATCTCAGTCCCATAGCCAGGCCTGAAGCCAGACTGAAATGGATCCAGGTCGTTTATCTCATCCAGATAACTCTGGAGCTGTGAGGCCACAACCCGCTCTAGGGCTTTCCCTAAGAATGGGATATTTAATACCTGTTGGTAATTGTTCAGTATCATTGAGTGTAAGGGGGGCTTTTTTTAACAGCGGTTTTGCTATTGCCTCCTTTAAGCATGCCGGAATCCTGCCCTGTTGTAAGGAGGCATTCACTACTCTTCCTAACCAGTCTGCCATGCCTTCTCTGGCAGCTTTTAAGATCCATGAGGGGCAAAGATCCAAAAGACATGTGGTCCCCAAGGGTCTTGACCCCATCATTCGGCTGTAGGAGCTTAAAGTCATCCATTAATACAGGACAAGGAGGGTGTTGTGTTTTATTTACAGGCTCTGGTTGCAGCACACTAATGTCTGCGAGGTATGTGTATTGCTGGTAAGACAAACAGTATGCAAAAAGACAAGAGGAAAAAGTCAACAAACACAGTGTAATGTAAAGTGAACTTTCAAACTGGTTATGCTTTGGAGGCACCAAGCTGGAACCCTCAACAGGATCTCCAAGTTTCAGAATCCCAGTAGACCTCCACCTAAGAGCACAGCTAGATATCTGAAGTAACAGGCAGGGTTAATTGCAGTACTACACCAAGAGACAGTGTAATCTTAGGCACAAGATGGGCAGGCAGGAGTAGCAAGTGCCAAAGATGGGCAGGAAGAGTAAGAAAACTGAGATACGCTGCTAAATCTACTAAAGAAATAATACTTGTATGAGAGAAGCAAATGTGTAGTTCATTGAATACATATCATCCTTCTCGCTCAAGTGTCCAGTTTGATCCAGAAGTTGGAATTTGTCTGAAGCAATTGTAAAGCCTTCCCTGTAAACAGATGGGAGGCACCACAGGCATATTTAAACACACATAATCACATTTCAAGCCCACTAATACCAATGTGAGAACTGTAACATTTCAGTGCTTAACTTTGCCCGTGGTTGTCTGAATTTATTTTTGCCCTGTGTAACATAATACAATGTAGGAACGATTTCTGTTTATCTAAAGGCCTAGCTAATGGAGGCCGTTGTGCAAATACTGTATATCTGGTTATCTTTATCTACTGCATTTACAAGACGTCTTGATTTCAGTGGAAGTAATCCAAGTTGAATTTGCTTGGCTTTGAGGAAGGCCAACATCTATGCTGCAATCATACACTGATGGAGGCTTGTATTATGTATCAAAACTTTAGACGCAAATATACTTTTAAAAAAGACAATTTCTAGACTTGCCGTTTCGATTTTGTTAAGAATTTTATCCTTGTTTCTTTCTGTTTTCCTAACAGCATGGGATGGGTGTTCCCTCCATTTCTATCATGCTTCATGAACTAATCAAATTGCTACACCATGCAAAATGCCGTGATGTTACCATTATACGCATTGGTACTTCAGGGGGATTAGGTGAGCAAAGAGCTTTGCTACTGCCAGACACTGGAGATGCAAATGAAACAGATCTCAGGAAAAGGTCATGTCTTTATGAGATTTTCATAACTTAAACATCAAACCCACCAATAACAACCTGCTACAGCATATGAAAAACTACAAATATGTATTTCCTAATAGAGTACCGGCCTGAAAGCAAGCTTGAGGCACTTTTAAGATTAGTGTGATATGGATTACCTTTTCCCCCACACTCCACAGACACTTATGATCCAGAAAAAAGGGTCAGCATTTTGTCAAGATATAATGCTTTGCAATGTTGCTCAAAAAGTTCTGCTTTGAAATTGATGACCTTGGGTCTTTAAAACAAGGTATTCTTGATGGAATTTTTTTTTAAAAAAAAACCATCATGAAAAAGCCCCATCATAACTATGAAAACAGTCTCAGTGGGAAACAAATTCTGTGCTGAACATGGGTGAACAGCTAATTCAGTCCAGATACAGCATGTACGTGGAGAAAGCTACTAACTAGATAGTGCACTAGTTTGAGTTCGGAGTCCAGGTCCCCCACTGTGCCCCATTGGACTGCATGGTCTTCTATAGGATCCCTTCCAGCTATGTAGTTCTAAGATTATTATTCTTATTGTGATGACTGGAAGCTTTTCATCCACAGAATGTATGATCTGAATGGGATCCAGAAACTAAAAATCTGACAGGTTCCTTTCAAATTCATGGGCCAAAATGCCATATAGACTTGATAGCTCTTCTATAATGCAAACCAGAGCTGTTTGAATAGTTGGAAAATACAGATTATTATTCTACAAAGGCACCAATCTTTTACCAGTTCCATTATGTATGATCTTTTATCTCTCTGAATAAAATAGCAGCTTTTTGTGCATTTTCAGTATCTTATGCAGGTATACATTAGGCCTGCAGCAAAATCAGTGCACACTTTTAACACTACAGTCATATACACACTTCTTGTTGTTGTTGTTGTTGTTTTGTCATTACACACAGGGGATTAAATGACACTGAAGCCAGTGGGACCTCCTTGCTAGTAAATGTATAGGATTGTGCCCAAAGACTTATTTTCCTAATAAAGTAGGATTACAAACTAATATTCTCTATGACAATTGTCTGCAGTCACTTTTTTATGATCAGTGGTATTCATTCTTTGGATAATGTATACACAAATTATTACAGTAGTCATGGGGCCAAGTTGAATTTTTGTGGGAGGGATAGGCTTGACATTAGTACCCCCACATACATATTATGATCTCACCCCACCACCCCATAGAGTTTCAAAAGATAAAAAAATAAAAGTTTAAATGTTAATTTTCATTTTATATTTTCTACACTTCTAAAAACACACCATGACTCATGGGGGCCCTTTTCTACCATATCTGTTTAGTTTAGCCTCTAATCTGAGGAACGCTCCTATTAAATCTGCTGATTTTATTGTTTCTTGGTGAGTCTAGAGAAAAGTGCCTCATCAATACTTCAATCCCCCACCCTAAAAAAAAAAAAAAATCTGATTTACCAGTGTGGCTGCAAACCATTGATAGGGAGGCCCATTCATTTCAAAACTTTGTTTTCATTTTATGTCCTTGGTTGTATACTGTTCTCAACAGTTGTCCCTGCCTCCTAGCTACATAGAAACCACTTGGAGGACTTCTACTCCCTGACAGAATGTCATATAACACTTATTTACCGACCTTCCAAGGTCGGCAAAATGAGTACCCACCTTGCAATGTGTAGCCTGCATACTTTAGTTAAAACTGTAAACCACCCAGGGACTACTTGAAGTGGTATGGAGCGGTATGTAAGCAGACGACTTTGCTTTGCTTTGCTTTTGCTATTCAGTCATTAGCAAATTTGGTATGGTGGCTTAGTAGGCTAGAGTGCTGAAACTGTCGGCTGCAAAGTCAGCAGCTTGGTGGCTCGAATCCCAGCTGCCACACAGCGGCGTGAGCTCCCACTGTTAACCCCAGCTCTTGCCAACCTAGCAGTTCGAAAGCAGGTAAATGCAAGTAGATAAATAGGTACCACCGTAAAAAGTGTGAAGGTGAACAATGTTCTGTGTGCAGAAATGCATTCAGCCATGCCGGCCACATGGCCACGGACTTAAAAATGGCTCTTTGGCTTAAAAACAGAGATGAGTACTGCCCCTACAGTCGGACATGACTAGCACACAAATGCTGGGATGACTTTACCTTTACCTTACTTTTACAAGCAGTAAAGAAGAGCACCTTAGACATGTCCCTTCTGTTTTTGGTTCCACCACTCTCTTATATAGAGAGAAGGAAAATACAGTGGTACCTTGTATAAAGGAATTAATTTGTTCCAAATGAAATTATGTTAAGCAAATTTTCCTTTATACAAATTCCTATAGGAATGCATAGAAAATGGAGTGATCCCACTTTTATATTGTATGGATTCTCCCCATAGGTGATTCTGTTAAGCAAATTTCCCCTATCTCTGGAATTTTTAATGTTGTACAAATTTTATGTTATACAAGCTGTTTGTTATACAAGGGTCCACTGTATCTCAAGATAAGACCCTCTGCTATTAAGGAGGCTGATTTTTGTAGGATCCTGATTTATGTGGAGAGGTCCTGTGGAGAGCAGCAGCTCTTCAGAGCGATCAGAATCTGCATGTAGGGAGTGGGGCCAGAAGACGGCAAGTGTATGCAATTAAGTAATGACTGAATTTCTCCAGTTTCCTAGTGAAATTCTCCAGCCCTGAAAGGTAAAGAAATGTGAGTTGCACATGTGAGGAAAGGGATGCAGTAGTCTTTTTCCCAAGCTGCTATTTCTGTCATCATCCACAGCCTCCTCTCTCTGTGGAGGCTTTACATGGCTACAGAAACTCATGCAGAGAGACACAATGCCAGAAACATATAAATGATTCCAGAGAGGAAGGCAGTTTCTGAAAGCTGTTTCTCCCTCTTAAACTACAGGCTTAACTTCATTTAACTTTACAAGCACTGTCTTAAGGCCAGCAGCTCATTGTTCAGTATGCTGCTTCTCGGTTTGGTACCGGTCAACCCCAAAATATCTGAAGAATAGGAATAAGAATAGGAATGCAAGGGGTGAAGTTTCTAGAACCACCCCTCAGGCTTCCTCTGATTTTTCTGCATGGCACCCCTTGGAGACTGACTCTAGTAAAGTGTCCCTCAGTGGGCCTTGGTTTGGGTCCTGGCAGGGCTTGTTGGCAGTAACTGCTGTGGTTTATAGAAGAAGGCTGTACTTCTGGCACAAACCCAACAGCCCTACATACACAAAGCGTTATACTTTACTTATGATAATAACTATTGAAATACAGAGTCTCCACAGTAACCAGGCAAAAAGCAAATACTGGCAGTAGAATCTTACAGCCTATTTTCATCCTCAACCACCCTTAACTTCAAGTTCCTGTTAGCAAGGACCAGTGCTAGACATTTCTGAAACACCTCTGAGTCCGTAGTTGTTCAGTGAGTATCTATGATTGTTCACTACATACTGTGTAGTATCTGCATAAGTCTTTAATTTCATCCACACAGTCCCTGTATCTTGTTTTCCAGTCCACCATTCCCACATAGACTATGAGGGTTACAGATGGTAGATTAAAGAAACGAGTCTTACATCCATAAACAGTTCCCTGCCATGGAGGTGGCTTGTAACATGAAAATAGGTCTACAGCTTGCTAGGGTTTTACAGCAGAACCATCCCATTTCTCTACATTTCATGGTCAAAACCTGAGTCTAGGGGCAGCCCCTTGTGATGTCCCAGGATGGGGCACACAAGGGATGAGAGAGGAACCAGAATCGCAACAGACTGTGGAAGTGGGCATAAAGAGCTACTCTTCCTACCTTTGTCTGAGTTGCATGATGGGCTCATAAGCATGAACCCACCTGCATCTCACAAATACCTAGTATTCATTCCTGGCTTTCTGGTGTGCTGTACAAGCACAAGACACATGCAGGGAGATGCATCACAAGTGCTAGGCTGAGATGGAATCTTTAAAGTTGCCTCACTCATACCCCCCCCCACACACAAAGGTTCAAGGTGTGAGTGCAGATTATAGAAACTGGAGGGATGCTTGAACCTAAGTTTTGCTTCCTACCCAAGCATATATGTGGAGATTCTTCTCAGTCATCCAGGTGAGGTTATCAGGGAGTTGAGTCGTGGCAACTGGACTTCTTTTCTTATAGGATTGAAACATTTTGCTGTTCATCCAAGCAGCTTCTTCATTCTGTAGAAGTTGCAAGTCACAAGAAGTCCAGTTGCCATGACTACCCAAACATGTGAATAATAACATCCATGTCCGGGTTGCCTGTGAACAGACCCTTGAAATAAGAACCTACAATAGATATTGAACACTAAAGAGGTGTGAATTAAGATCAAATTTCAGCTTTAGGCAGATTCAGTCATTAAAATATCTTGTGCCACTTACACAACATATACAGGTAACTGTGAGATAAACCCTAGTTGAAACTTAATAGTCTTTGCAAACATTTGAGGCATTCACAGTGCTCAAATTAAAATTGCTAAAATGTGTAAATGTGGTTTTATGTTATGTTCATGTAGTACTTAACATACCTTCTCCTGCTTTCAGGGATTGGACCTGGCTCTGTTGTAATAACGGATATCGCAGTGAATTCGTTTTTTAAACCTCAGTTTGAGCAGGTGATACTGGACAATGTGGTAGTACGAAGCACTGAACTTGACCAAGACCTGGCTGAAGAACTACTGGAATGCAGCAGACAGATTAAGGATTTTCCAACACTTGTCGGCCATACCATGTGCACCTATGATTTTTATGAGGGTGAGTGAGATTGTTTTATAACCTATTTATTTCATCTGAACAAAGAACAGAAGAGCCATGCAAGATAGAATCATAAGCCTGTTATCATCCAATATTCAGGATGAAGAGTGGCTACCAGACGCTCAAAGCAGGAGATAAGTGCCATATCATCCCTAACCCTCAAGTTGTCCAGAACCTCTGGCACTGGATGTAATATAAAGAAAGCCATCATAAGTAGCAACTGTTGATACTCTTATCCTCCGTTAATTTGTCCAATCCTCTTTCAAAGTCATCCAAGTTGGGAACTCAGATCCCCACACAACCCCAGTTAAAGGCATCCCTAGTTCTGCAACATGGCAAAATAAAATAAAATAAAATAAAATAAAATAAACCATGGCTGCCATTCTCAAACTATAAGGAGGAAAGAAGACTTTATTTGGTTTCCTGCTTTGTCAGCATCCTATTGTTAGTCTGTAAACTGACTGTGTGGTGCATCACTTTTATTCTTATTCTTTTTTTTTTTTGAAATGGAAAATGAATTCATGAACAAATGTGTATATATGAAGGCTGATAACAGCAAACTTAGAATTCACTATTAATTGCACATTAATTTTTCAATGCAATTAGGTACAAAACTGAGTTGTCTGTGTAGATTCTCAGTCATCCAGGTGAGTTTATCTGGAAGTTGAGTCATGCAACTGGATTTCTTTTCTTGAGAGATTGAAACGCTTGTATGAGCAGCAAAACATTTCAGTCTCTCAAGAAAAGAAGTCCAGTTCCCATGACTCAACTTCCAGATAAAACTGAGTTCTTTTCCAGGTAAGGGGTGTTAGACTGTGACCATTAACTGGTGATTAGAGATGGGCACGCCTCAGAAAAATTTTTCGTTTTCGTTTTCGTCTAGGGGTCCGTTTCGGCTCGTTTCCGTTTTCGTGGGCTAATTTTCAAAATTTTTCGTCTTCGTTTCGTTACGTAACGAAAACGAAAACGAAAATGAAAATTTTTTCGTTTCTTCCCATTTAGCTCCATTAAGTGCTTTTCCAGTAACGAAAAACAAAAATTGGCTCAAAATTAGTCGTTTCGTTTCCGTTTTCGGTCCATTTTTGAACCATTTTTCGTTTTCATTTCGTTACGTAACGAAAACGAAAAAACAAAAATGGAAACGAAAATTCCGCTAAGTCGTGTCCATCTCCACTGGCGATAATCTCTATCAAACGTACATGGACTAAGAAGCCTTGGGTCCTTTTTAAGGAAAAAGGCCATGTAAAAATATTTCAAGTTAATAAATTACATCTAAGTAAAAAGAAGTAAAGGGCAATGGTTAGGAATGCCCTTTAAAGAAAGAACCAGACTCATGAATCTGACTTGCAATGTTCTTAGGAAGATGCATGATTCCCATAATGCTTTAAAAAAAGAGGGGGGAAACCAATCGAGTCCTCTTCTTCTAAACCTTGTACACACTAATTGACATTTGGGAAGAAACAAGTATATAATATTAAACTGTTAAAACCAAACGGTCCTTTGACAATAATCATATGATGTTAACAGCTTCAATACATTCTAGTTACTTTCCCTGGTAGGATTATAGCTTCCAAAAATTGCCATACTGAAGAAAAACGTCAGGAACTGTGGCATTATTATAAATAACCATTAGTACCTCTGCATTTCCCAGGAACCTTTTATTTGGAAGTCATTGAATGCTACTTGCAAAGTGGATGCTGTGGAATAAATGGAGAATTAATAATCTGAGGGCTATTTATAAACCTTTGGATCGGTTTGCAAGCATGGCCATCTGTGTTTTTGCTCACGGCCACATTGTTTCAAGCCATTCCAGAGGATTAATGTGCAGAAATTAAAATGCAATGAAATAGTTTGCCCAGGTTAATATAGCTGTGGGTATATATTTGCTGTGTTCAAAAGCTGGCTGGCGAACTTAGTGACTGAGGCCCCTAGCTGCAGAGCCAGAGGTTAGGAGTTCAATTCCCCGCTGTGCCTTCTGTAAATAACCTATGTGGCCTTGGGGAAGCTGCACAGCCCCCCAGAACCCCCAGAAGAAGGGAACGGTAAGCCAAAAAGGTAGAGTTCTCTCTCTCTCTCTCTCTCTCTCTCTCTCTCTCTCTCTCTCTCT
>JAHTLZ010003547.1:22543810-22557326 GCA_023846285.1 Phrynocephalus versicolor
CTATAGTTTGCTATTATCCACTGTTATATCCACAGTTTCCAAAATCCAAGGGAAGAGAGCTTGGATCCAATCCCCACCAGGTATGGTGGTCCTACTGTATATGTCAAGCCCTGCTGAGGCAGCAGAGGGCAGGCCAACCAACCCATTGGCCCAAACGGAGCAACAAGCAGCATCTGAATAGGTCTTCTGTGATGCTCTGAAATAGCTGCAGCAAAGGGTCCCCACCTGCCACGTTTACAATAACCATGTTATGGTTTCATTATTGGCTTTGTTACCCTGTGCACAGTAATAAATAGCATATTATCCCAAATTTATTGATTCCCCTCCTCAGTAATAAAGCATTTTAGATCCCACATTTTATGCCCCTGTTTATGGCTTACTTTGTGCTATTTTGTTATTATGTTAAAAAAAAAAACACATGGGAGATAAAATTATTGATATTTTAAAGAGCATGCTGTTAAAAAAATGTAAAAAAGAAGGAGTTTTTCATGCAAGCAGTATGTCAGCAAATTAGCCGTGGGCTTCCTGGAGAAAGCATTCTTTGCCTGTTGAATGAACCCTACTGACACTCGTTTTGAGAATGGAACGCATGAAAGGACCATAAAAAACTGATATTTTCTTTTCTTTCTTTCAAAGGTCAAGGGCGATTAGATGGGGCTTTGTGCTCTTTTTCCAATGAAAAAAAGCTTGAGTACTTAAAAAGAGCATACAACGCTGGAGTCAGAAACATAGAAATGGAGTCGACAGTGTTTGCCGCTATGTGCAGGCTTTGTGGCCTTAAAGGTAAGTCAGAGGGCACATTCATTCTCCATCATAGTCGCTTTCTTTTACTAAAACCACCTCCTGGCAAGTCACCTTCTGCTCTGTTAGAAGCACAAACCTTAGCCAGGTTACCATGTTTGCAGCTTTTATTACTTTTCAGTAGCGGTGCTTGTGGGTAACTTTTGTTGTCTTAGAAAAAAAGCAACCATCTGCATCTAAAGTGTACCAGAAGAGAATGTGGTGTTTTTTTTTTTAATTAAAAGAGTGAAGATCTCTCCTTTCTCCTTTTACTCTCATACCTCTAAATTGAGCCCAGTACCAGCACCTCAGGCTCTCTGAAGCATCAGGCAGGAACTGGCCCTCAGCCTGAACGAGGATGCTCGTACCTACTGTGGATCTGGGAACGGCCATTTTGAATCCCCCCAGTGCTTGCCCCTAGTGCGGTTACCCAGCGTGGCGTAGCGGATAGAATGACACACAAATTGGTGTTACCAATTTGACTTCCCCAGTGGACTTCCACGGCCAAGTGGGGATTTGAACTCTTGTTTCCAAAGTCCAAGTGAGATAATTCTATGATTCACTAGTACTTTGGAAACAAGAGTTCAAATCCCCACTTGGCCATGGAAGCTCACTGGGGAAGTCAAATTGGTAAAACCCCTCCTTACCTGTCTCACTTATTTTGAACTGCTAGTTCAGCAGTTTGTTGTTGTTCATTTCCCAGCCCAACAGCTGGTCCTTGGTTTGGTGTCCTACTCATTTCATCAGGTGTCCATTTGGCAGTAGCACCTTGCTTCTTCTGGGTGCTACAGCTGAGTGGACCCACACTGGAGGGTGTGAGGCATTGACCTATGGATCTGATGTTTTGCCCAGAAATGAACTGCCAAATCAGCAGTTTGTGCCCATCTCTGCCCTTCTCTGCAATGCAATCTGTTTTATCTCACACTTCAGTGATCCTTCAGTGCACATTAGAGATTTTCTGCCCTGAGAAGGGACCCCTCAGATCTTTAGATCATCAATTTAGTCATGCGTGAGTGTAGCCAGCTTAAGCAGGTGAAGACGTCTGCCTGGGAATACCCTGCAGCAAATGGTAAGCCACTGTGTGAGACAGAATGCTGGACTGGATGGTCTGTGGCCTGTTCCAGCAAGGCTGTTCTTACGTTCTTATGCATAGGATTTACCTAGTTTGCTCATGAACAAGGAGCCAGCAGCAGTGGGGCAAGCTGGGTGGTAGCAGTTCTTACATGAGGAGAAAACATTGGGGTGAAGGTTGGGAAGATGGAAGGAAAGCAGCTCTCCTTTTATCTACCTCTCCCTTCCGTTGGGACTCTGCGGAGACTGTGCTGCCTTGTGGGAGTGCAGCCCATTGAGTCAACTACGGTAACTCCATTCCCCATCTTTTCCTATAGCCACTGTTCAGTGACTATGGTAACTTCCCTTGTTGTTGTTGCTAAACAAAGTCAGTGCCACATTGCCACTGTAGTGCACCAGCCTAGCATGGTATGAGAATTAGGATGTGCCAGAAATATTTTAAAAAGAAAACAGAGGGGGGGTGTTTCCTCTATCATCCCTTTTAATGTGACAACCTCCTGAAGCCCCCAAATATATCACAGGGCTCTCATCTCACTGAAAATTGACCATAGCTCCACTTGGGTGCAAACCAGCCAGCCTCATGGGCTACACAAAAATAATTAGCAGCATGCTGAATTGTGTAAAACAACACAGATGCCCTACCACTGTACCAGAAAGGTGCATGACAGCTTTAAAGGGGCAGGATAGGTTGATTTAAGCCAGTAGTTCCCAACCTGGGAGTCAGGGCCCCTTTGGGGGTCGAACGACCATTTCACAGGGATCACCATGAGCCAGCGAAGAAAATTATTTATTTATTTATTTATTTATTTATTAGTCTTGTATCCTGCCTATCTTCCCAAAGGGAACTCTGGGCGGCTTACAGCGATAAAAACAAGTAATAAAGCACACACAAAAAAGGAAAAAGGAAAAAGGAAAAGAAAAAAAAAACAAGACAAGGCAAAAGAAAAGCGATGAGGCAAGATGGCGGCGGGGCCCAGGCATTTAAAAAAGAAAAAAGAAAAAAAAAGAAAAAACAGACTAACTGAAAAGGTCGCCAAAGGCCTCTCTAAAGAGGTGGGTCTTCAAGGCCTTCTTAAAGGCGGGCAGGGACTCCAACAGGCGCAGCTCACTGGGAAGATGATTCCAGAGCGTGGGGCCCACCACAGAGAAGGCACAGTCTCACGTACGTGATTTCTGTGCCTCTCTGGGTGTGGCCACCCTCAGTGAGCGTGCCTGCGCCCATCTCGCTACGCTCCACCAAGTACTCTGATCCCAAGCTGTGGAGGGCTTTGAAAATCAAAACCAGGACCTTGAACCTGATCCGGAGGACAACGGGGAGCCAATGCAGGCGGGCCAGGACTGGAGTGATGTGCTCGTATCTACGGGCACCCACCACCAGCCTGGCCGCCGCATTTTGCACCCGCTGTAACCTCCAGACAAGGGTCAAGGGCAACCCCATGTAGAGGGTATTGCAATAGTTGATCCTCGATATCACCAGGGCCTGCACAACTGTCCTCGGGGAGGACTCATCAAGATACTGGTGGATCTGGGCGATCCTGCGGAGCTGGAAAAAAGCGGCCCTGGAGACAGCCATCACCTGGGCTTCCAGGGAGAGGGCTGAATCCAGGACCACGCCCAGATTCCTGGCCCTGTCTGTAGGCTGGACGGAAACACCCCCCAGCATAGGGAGGGGGCCATTGTACCCAGATGAAGATGCCCCGAAGAACAAAACCTCTGTCTTCTCCGGATTCAGCTTGAGCCGGTTATCTCTGGTCCATTCCAGAACGGCCTCCAGACACAGATCGAGGGAGCTAACTGCCTCCACTGCAGACGACGAAAAGGAGAGATAGAACTGTGTGTCATCAGCGTACTGATGACAGCGAACTCCAAATCTCCTGATGACCTCCGCCAGCGGCCTCATGTAGACATTGAACAGCATGGGTGAGATTGCCGACCCCTGGGGCACCCCACAAGGGAGAGTCCAAGGGGCCGACAAGACATCACCCAGCTGAACCCACTGAGTCTGGCCGCCAAGGAAGGAACAGAGCCAGGCCAAGGCCTGACCACCACTTCCCGCCTCCGCAAGCCAGACCAGTAGGTTACCGTGGTCGACGGTATCAAAGGCAGCTGAGAGATCAAGGAGAACCAACAGGGAGGAACACCCCCTGTCAGCCTCCCTGAGGAGGTCATCCTGCAGAGCGACCAGGGCAGTCTCGGTTCCGCGAAGAGGTCTAGACAAGAGTCTGACGACATGGAGGAAAACACCAGGTCCAGGGTGTGGCCAGCTCTATGGGTGGGGCATACAACATGCTGAGATAAGTTCATGGTAGTCATGGATTCCATGAATTCCAGAGCCGCACCAGAGAGTTCCTCCTCGGCGTGCAAGTTGAAGTCCCCAACCACCAGAAGGCGGGGGGACCTCAACAAAGCAGCCAAGACGAACTCAGCGATCTCTGGGAGGGATTGTGCTGGGTTGCAGGGAGCACGGTACACTAGCACATTGCCAAACTACTCTCGCTGACCCACTGATAGATGGAGGCATTCGGCCCCAGAACACACCATTGTCGCAGAACTGCTAACGTAAAGGGATTCCCTGTAAACAATGCCCCCGCCCCCTGCCCTCCGATCTGACTGCCCACTGAACCTGAAACCTGGGGGGGGCACAAAAGGGAGAGGGAAGCCCCACCCTCTGCGCCCACCCAGGTCTCAGTAATAAATGCCAGGTCGGCTCGCTCATCCATGATCGAGTCGAGGATGAGAGGGGTCTTATTATGAACCGACCTGGCATTAATCAGGAGGCAGGACAGGTCGGGGCGCTGGCGGACTGGCACCCAGGCACGAGGCGGTGAGCAAGGGGATCAGAACAGGGGACAGGCAGAAGATGCCTGGCCCAAGTTCTTCTTACCCGACCGATCCCTCCGCCCGAAGCATATTTCCCGCGGCCAGACACCACTGAGATATGGGTCCCTGCCAGCATGGCAACCGGGACCAAAAAACAAAAAAACAAAAAACAGACAACGAACAATAAGGCAAAAGTAATGTACAATACAAAATTAATATACAATAGAAAGCAATAACTAAATACAATAAGCAGTGCAAAATAAAAATAAACCCCATCAAAAGAAACCAATAAAAAGATTACAAAACATAAAATTAGGCACCGCCAGGGCAAGGAGGGGGATGAGGGATAGACGAAATGGGGGTCCCAAACGGAGGAGGGGAGAACAGAAGCCAGGATGGAAAAGTGAAGACCGGCAGGAAGTGGAAGGCTAGGACGGCAACGGCAGATGGCATAGCGTTAGGCCAGCAGTCACCAGGGTGGGCCGACAACGGCCTCGAGGCCCAATTGGGCCCAGACCTGATCAGCAAGGTGGAACAAAGCCACTCCCCCACACCCCCTAACAGTCCAAGGGGACCAGAGGGGCAGGAAAGACCAGCAGGGGGAGGGTGGAAGGAGCAGGTGGAAAAGAGCTCCACACCCCCAAACCCCTCAACAGTCCAAGGCGAAGCACAAATAGCTTGGGTCTGGAGGAGGAGGGGAGGAAGGGAGGGGAAAGAGTAAGTTACAGATTGATAGGTTGGAGGGGATGTCAGTCAAGGGCACCGGAGGCTGTGATTGGCTGAGGGTGGCTGTAGAGGGAAGTTCTCTATGGCACCTGTGACAGTGGCCTACCAAAGGGGGCTTGTGGCCTCTTCCAAGCAGGGCAAGGGGTCGCCACAACATGAGGGTCATGGCATTAGGAAGGTTGAGAACCACTGATTTAAGCAGAAACACATGTGGACAGCACAATTTGGTTTGAATCAACCACACCACTGGTGGTCCAAATACCTGTCTGGGCAGGTCCCTGTGTTAAGCTACTCTTGTATCTTGTGGCTGCTAGTTAATGGTGTTTCCCCTTCGTCATCAAAGGTATAAGAGGCAAGCAGGCAGAGAGGCAAGGAAGAGGGGAGAGAACTAAAGGAACTGACAGGGCTTGAGCTGGAACTTAAAGTGGCTGATCCATGACAGGGCCACCCATTACATGTAGGATATGGTTGTACTGCAACTTTTCTTCTTTTAATGTCTCACCAAAAAGTGTCTGATGGTATAGCCTAACCGCTAGCTTCAAAGCTCCTAATATAGGGGGGCCTGGTTCTTCTGCTCCAGATGGGAAGATTGGGTGAGAACATGTTCTCCAGAACATATCTGTTGGATTTTTTTTCTGTGTAGCACAAAGGGAAGTACACTTGTGTCAACCTCCAAATTTAGCCTGGAGTAATACAGCTGAGCTTCAGCTTTACTACTTCAGTGATAACTTGACTTAGATATATAATGAACCTTAATTTCTTAGCAATAACTCAACATTTTGATTTCAAATAAGAAGGCCTCACTCTGGAGTTGGGGAGAGGCAAGGATAAATCAGGGCAGCTTAATTTTTCCAAGACACCATAAGATCTGTTTTGCTTTTTCATACCACCAGTCAAGATATCCCCACTTCACTCCTCTAGATCTTGATCAGCAAGGATATTCTTTACTAATCTGTTGTTAATTGCTCAAAGTTTATTTAGGCCTAGAATATTTCCTTAATACTTTGAACAAAACTTTCTGTTGGTTTGGAAAGTACCATAAGCTGCAACATGCATTTTTTTTAAATGGTGGCTGTTCCATCAAGTTACTTCCAAACTGTGGCAACCTTATGAATTATTGACTCTTGCCCAGCTCTTGCAAACTCAAGGATGAGGCTTTGTTTATTGTTTGGGCTTCTTTATTTCCTGTGGCCTTCAAATTTTCTTCATATTATTTCCTTTTCTGAGGAATCTCATCTTCTCAGGCTATGTCGAAAGTACTACAGCCTCGTTTAGTCATTTTTTATTTTTGCTTTTAGAGAGACTTCAGGCTTGATTTAAGCCAGCATCCACTTATTATTTTTCTAGCGGTCACTGATTAAGCTCTCTCCATTAAGCTCTCTTCTCACACCAGATTTTAAATGAATGCATTTGGATGGAGGATTGTGTCAGCTTTTAAAATTTGTGTTTAACTATCTAGCCTTCTCATCCCTGCATAGTAACTGAAAATTCACTAGTGTGATCATAGAGTTGAAAGATATCTCAAGGGCCATCTAGCCCAACCCCCTGCCATGTAAGAACGTGCATCAAAGTACTCCTGACAGATGGCCATCCAGCCTCTGCATAAAAACCTCCAAAGAAGGAGATGTGGATGACCTTGGCCTCAGTCTTCAATGGCATATCATTATTTTAAGGGTTTTTTTCCTAGTTCCTTCATGGGTGCCTTTCTACTTCTCAGTCTTCTTCTGATTCCTTGGTTGAAGTCTCAGAATAAAAATATTTAGCAATGTATTTTAATCTTTGTTTTAGTTTTTTTGAGATTTGTAAATTGCTTCAAAAAATTTTTATTTTTATTTATTTTATTTGTGAGCTTATATCCCGCCCATCTTCCCAGCGGGAACTCTGGGCAGCCGGTTAACAGCAATAAAAATAAAAATAAAAATTGTCTTTGGGTATGGTGGGCATCACCATCCTCATATTAGAACTGTCAAGTTGGAAGGGACCCTATGAATCATCAAGCCCAAATCATATAAATGTATGACATCAACAAGCAAAAATTTTATACAGTGCCATTTATTTTATGAAGTAAATGACTCCAATCCAACTGGCATTATATTTTAAGCTCATTTGGAACGTTTGATTATTTCATCCATTAGATTAAAAGATTTTTAAAAATTAAATTAGCTTAAATGGTAGCATCAATTTATTGAGCAGCAATATATACTTGTTTATATAAGTCCTTTTTAAAAAATTGGAGATGGACAGTAATAGTTTAGATGAGGAATTTTACTTTCCATCCAACAATTGAGGAATTCCTTCTAAAATGTTTGCTTTTACCCCAGCTGTGTACAATATCTTTTTTAAAATGTCTCTCTCCCCCTCTTCACTACTGGTATTGTTTTACTACTCTAGAAAATTCTGCAGTTGATTACATTAACTTAAATTAATAATATTACATATCAAATAATATTGCCTTAATAATGGGTCCTTATTTTAGGGTGTATATTTCTTCCTCTCTCTCTTTTTTTGTTACAAACATAACATGAGGCAGTCACATTTATTCAGGCTTTATCATACTAACTTACTTTCCTCATCAATTCTTAATTTATAAGATTCATATTTAATGAGATAATTAATATTTCTAATTCACCAGATCCTAAAAGCTTCAGGCAGTTAACAGATTGTAGAAAAGTGGAATATATCAAATTTGACTCTAGCATTTACTGTCTCCCATGATAATTATTTACATATACTGTGTGCATTATAAAAAACAAACAAACCTGATATTCTCTTTTGTATGTTCATCTGATTTCTAGCTGCGGTGGTCTGTGTGACTCTCCTTGATCGACTTGAAGGTGACCAGATCACAGCATCTCACGAAGTTCTAACTGAATATCAGCAACGACCACAGCAACTAATTTCATTGTTTATCAAAAAACGCCTTGGGCTATGAAAGCCAAGATAATTGTAGGGTAACTCAGGCATCTACTTGCAGAACATATGCACTTGTGTAACATGTACATAAATGCAAACACATGTACCACAAATGCTATTTGAGCGGACCTCACTGTCCAGAGATTAATGTAGTGTCACATTAATAATACAGTAATCCCCCGCCTATCGCGGGGGTTAGGGACCCAACTCGACCTGCAATAATGGAAAATCTGCTGTATGCAGGTGCTGGGTCAGGTCGGGATTGGGTGGCTTATCTGGGCCCTCACATGAGGCATGGTGCTGTTCCTGCGAGATGCAGGAAGCTGGACTAGATTGATCTTTGGCCTGATCCAGCATGGCTCTTCTCATTGGTGTTGACTCCCAGCTCAGTGTTGTTAAGGCTGTTCGTAACAGCCAACTGAACTAACTATTGAACCTCAGGGATTACTTCACTGTCGATTGACTCAAAAGTAATCCTGACATTCCATTGTTTTACTGTTTATTCAGCACACCTGTAAAGAAAGAGTTGAAATATTGTTTTAGGACCCAGTGGGGTAAGCATTTCATTGTAGGCATCTGTCAGGAACTGATCCAGCTTCAAAGTATTTAGACAGAAGATGTCATTGTCTGACAACTCTATAGTAGCGATGGGCACGACTTAGCGCAATTTTCGTTTTCGTTTTCGTTTTTCGTTTTCGTTACGTAACGAAACGAAAAATGAAAAACAGTTCAAAAATGGACCGAAAACGGAAACGAAACGACTAATTTTGAGCCAGTTTTCATTTTTCGTTACTGGAAAATCACTCAATGGAGCTAAATGGGGAGAAACGAAAATTTTTTCATTTTCGTTTTCATTTTTCGTTTTCGTTACGTAATGAAACAAAAACGAAAAATTTTGAAAATTAGCTCACGAAAACGGAAACGAAACGAAACGGACCCCTAGCCGAAAACGAAAACAAAAACGAAAAATTTTTCTGAATCGTGCCCATCTCTACTCTATAGCCACACAGAAAATGTTCCTAGTTGATTGTGCTGTGATGCTCGCTGAAGATGGAACACTATGACACTGGCTTCCTATGTGAGATGAGCTCCAAAATGACAGTGAAACCAGAGTGGGGGGAAATAGCAAGGGTTACTGTTTTAAAAATATGATCAGAAAAACTGTTCTGAACTTCTGACAACTACTGTCTGAATATTAATCATAACTCAGGTATAAGAGTCATAATTTCTTCTAGAAAATATATCTATATGAATCTGTCTGTACCAAAGTTACATTTCAATGCTGGTGCAACTGGATTTGAAAACTGTGCTGTCTTGTAATACGTTGCAGTTGTTTTCTATAGTTTAATATATGGCATTACATATGTTTAACACATTGGCAAAATTAATTAATAGATACTTTCAAAATAGTCCTGAAAAGAAAATGGGGGCAAATTTTGGAAAAAAGGAAAAGATTGTTGCATTGTGATCATATCTGCTAAAATTAATAAAATATGTTATGGACTATGTTTAAAGATTTAGGTCAGAAAGAAACAAATGTGGGGGTGGAGTGGGAAAGAAAAAAATTATATGGTATATACGCACACATACACATGTTAATTATACGCCAGAGGTTTATTGTTCTAGTGCTTAAACAACAATTTGTGCTCTTTCAAGGAATGAAGGGGTATAATTTATGTGACCTGTTGGTTCACCTCTTGGTTTGCAGTCTTGAATGAAGACATATTATGAAGTTCTCTAGGGGTTTCTGTCATGCATACTAGGGCCTATTGCCAATGTGAAAATTGCAGAGGGCAGTATACCATTAAGTAGAAGTAGATTACAGAACCAAGTTGGCGTTCTTATGCCAAAAATCAGGGGAGAGAGGCATCAACTCTACTTTGGTGGAAAATGGCCTATAATTAGGGACGGGCAAAAAATGGAAATATAGGGTTCCGTTTTGTTCCCCCTTGCGTTTTGTTTCATTTTGTAAGTAATTATTTTTTTTAAAAAATGTTACGAAACAAAATGAAGCAAAATGAATCCCCCGCTGCACCAGCACTCTAGCTGGTGTAGAGGGGGATTTTAAAAAGGCTCTAGCCCACCACCCAGGTGGTGGGCTGGAGGCTTTATAAAATGTGCCACCACAACAGGGAGAGTGCTGGTGGCAGGACGTTTTTAAAAAGCATCTAATCCACCATCCTTGGTGGTGGACTAGAGGCTTTTAAAAATGGGATTCCCTTACCGGACAGAGCAGAAGCAACCTCTCTGTCAGCGCTTCCCTCTCAGCACCCTGCTGTGGGATTCCCACCACCTCCCAGGTGTTTTTTTAACAGCTTGAGCTGTCAAAATCAGCTGGGAGGCAGTGGCAAGAACCAGGAAACAGCTGCCAGATTGCAGCCCCTTGCATTAAGGGAGACCTGGCGGCAGCTTGCCGGTTTGGAGGAACCGAAGCAAAAACATCATTTTGGTTTGGTTCGTGATGACACACTGTCTGCCATTTTGTTTCATTTTGTAATGTTTCAAAACCTTACGAAATGACGAAACAGTGTGTTTTTTGGTAAGGTGCTATCCCTACCTATAATGTTAAGGCCCTGTTTATCTCAGTAAGACTTTGACAGTGGAATTTGCACTGGGGTTGGGAAGCCCCTTGGAAAATATAGGGGTGCATGAGATATAATGGGGGAGAGTGGAGAAAAGGAGGAAGCCAGACCTTCTGTTTGACACTGAATTTTACTGAAAATCACGTAGTTCTTGATATCATTTAACAGCAAGATTTCTGGGTTCTTCAGATATCCACTCCCAGAAATGGAATTAATAATAAAATACTGTGCTACCCAAAGTGTGCAGGTAACTGGAAAGCAATAAAAACCCTTCCAACCTAATTTTAGAAAGGCCTGGGTACAGATCTACCAGTACCTCAATGAGTCCTCCCTGAGGACAGTTGTGCAGGCCCTTGTGATCTTGAGGATCAACTACTGCAATGCCCTCTACGTGGGGTTGTCCTTGACCCTTGTCCGGAGGCTCCAGCGGGTGCAGAATGCGGCGGCCAGACTGGTGGTGGGTGCTCGTAGATTCGATCATATCACCCCAGTTCTGGCATGCCTGCATTGGCTGCCCGTTGCCCTCTGGATAAGGTTCAAGGTCCTGGTTTTGATTTTCAAAACCCTCCATGGCTTGGGACCAGAATACCTGTCGACCGTATCTCCCAGAGGTCAACTGGGGTTAGGCCCACGAGAATAGTGCAGGCGCACTCACTTAGGGTGGCCACACCCAGGGAGGCACGGAAATTGCTCATCCGTAACTGCGCCTTCTCTGTGGTGGGCTCCACATTGTGGAATCATCTTCCTAGTGAGCTGCGCCTAGCACAGCCCCTGCACGCCTTTAAAAAGGCTCTGAAAACCCTTCTTTTTAAGGAGGCATATAGTGATCTTTTTATTTAATTTTTTTTGCCTGCACCACCTCTTGTTTGAGAGTTTCCCCCTCTTTAATATATTAGTTTTTTCTTTCTTTTTCTCCCTTTCTTGTTATACATTGTTGGTTTTATCCTCGTTTGTAAACCACCCAGAGTTCATTCTGGAAGATGGGTGGTATAAAAATGCAACAAATAAATAAATAATAACTAATAAATACTTATGGGGCACATATGCTGCCTTTCAGTGCAGCAAAAGTTCCAACAACACTTGTGGGTTTATTGGCAGTGCTGAGGAAGACTGCCATGTGAACTCTGGTCAATTCAGAATATTTGCTTATATTTAATCAAATGATGTTCATTATGGTCCTGCTTCCAATGGCTCAAGTGACTGAGGGCATTTTTAGACAAAGCCACTGAGTTGCCTCAGAGGAATAAATGCAGAAAACAAAGGAGTTATAATACACACCAGATTTATTGCATTCCTCCACAGCAGGAGATAAAGCACACTTTAGGCTGCATTCAAGAAGGTACATTTTTCCATTCTGCAAACCCTCTAGAAGATGTCATGGGGAAAAGCACACAGATATTCCCTCTGGTGTATTTATTATATTAATTTTCTATACCTCATGGGGCAGAGACTCCACAGCAGAGGCTGGTCCAAATTCCATTAAGCCTCCATTGTCTTCCGCAGTTTAAGGACCAGACCTGGATGCATGAATAGAATGGCAAGCTGGAGTACCCATGATGGAACACTGGAAGCTAGAAGGTCACATCCTTTCCACCCAGTTGTGGATGGCTTCAGAGAGTTGTGATACAAGGAACCTTCCAAGCGCTGTCAGGAGCCATGCTTTGGCCAAATGTTCAAACATCCACGGGAGGGACTGGAACTTGCTCACTACTGATTTTTCCTCCCAGTTGCAACCCCTAAAGATCTCCATGGCAACACATCCCCCACTTCCTGATCTATGGAATTGCCTTTAGTGTTTTTTTTCACACCATAAGTGGATTTTTAAAATAACACTTCAGGAGGCAAATGGAGAACACTATATTCCGGTAACTGAAATGAAACTTGTTTTTTTCTCTCTTTATTTCACACTGAAACTAGACCTTGGAGCCTATGTTGCAGAAGTCAAATATTACAGCAGTAATCAACTGTGCCATGCAGTATTGAAAACTGTAATTTTCTTACAGTGAATTGCAGAGAACAAACCATTTGTCACAATGCGTAGAGTGCATGAATTGAGTTTTCTTCAATGGTTTTGGGGAGAGTGCGATGTACTTTGTCACTTTTTAAACCATTCTACTCCCCCCCCCCCCGGTGTGTAAGTGATCAGTGTTGATGAAAACTGGAAGTTCATTTTCTAATCAATTCAGTTGTTACATATATGGGTCTCATATCACAAATTTCACATTGATACACAAAGGGCTCCAGTGCAGACTCACAACCAACTGGGGGGGGGGGCTTCAGGAGTTGAAAAGTACAATCTGCTCCCAAATTTACATCCAGCCACATTCATAGAATCTTGCAATTATTACACTGGAAGATACCCAAAGTTCATCCAATAACAACTATAACAACAACAATGTCAAGAAATTTCACACAATATTACAAGCATTTGCAGAGCTATCAAAATGGCATTAGGAGAGCCATGTATATTGTGCTGATATTTAAGATATATAGTACATAGGATTTTAGTTAAAACTTGGGTTTGTTATATAATACTAGTCAATGTTTTTATAAATTTGATTGACTATGCCTGGTGTGTAATAATAATAATAATAATAATAATAATAATAATAATAATAATAATA
>JAHTLZ010003547.1:22557336-22576810 GCA_023846285.1 Phrynocephalus versicolor
ATAATAATAATAATAATAATAATAATAATAATAATAATAATAATAATTCTCCAAGTGCACAATGGAGCAACTAGAAATAACAGCTGATATGATTGCCAAAAGAGTACAAAGGGACATCACCTGGCAATGACTAGTCTGCATGGAAAAATGGCCCAACAATTTAATGAAATGTTGAGGACGGGTTATATTAATGAGTGGTTAACAACTGGCAAAACCTATTTGATTCAGAAGGATCCAAAAAAAGGAGCAATACCTTTTGTGTTTACCAACTATGTATAAACTGCAGACAGACAGGGGTTTGGAGCATAATACCCCGTATATTGTGATTGTGGAGAAGAAAAAAGTGTGGATCATTGATGTTGCTATACCAGGTGATAGTAGAGTCAACGAGAAACAACTTGAAAAAATTGCCCAATATCAGGATCTGAAAACTGAACTTCAGAAACTCTGGAATAAGCCAGTACAGGTGGTCCCAGTGGTAATCGGCATGCTGGGTGCGGTGCTTAAAGAGCTAAGCAAGTATTTAGAAGAAATTGGAGTTGACAAAGTCACCATCAGTCAGCTGCAGAAAGCTGCCTTACTGGGATCTGCTTGCATAATTTGCCGATACATCATATAGTCCTAAACGCTTGGGAAGTGTTTGACTAGTGATTTTGAGAAGAAATTCTCCAAGTGCACAATGGACCAACTAGAAATAACAGCTGATATGATCACCAAAAGAGTGCAAAGAGTCAAAAACTGGACATCACCTGGCAATGATCAACTACAGTGGACCCTCGTAGAATAAATGGTTTGTATAACATAAAATCTGTACAACATAAAAAATTCCAGATATAGGGGAAATTTGCTTAACAGAATCACCTATGGGGCAAATCCTTACAACATAAAAATGGTCATGATTAGGGATTACTTCATTTTCAATGCATTCCTATGGAAATTTGTATAAAGGAAAATTTGCTTAACAGAATTTCATTTAGAACGAATTAATTCTTTTATACAAGGGACCACTGTACATGGGTTTTGGCTTAAATACCTGACCAGTCTGCATGGAAAAATGGCCCAACAGTTTAATGAAATGTTGAGGACAGGTTATATTAATGAGTGGTTAACAACTGGCAAAACCTATTTTATTCAGAAGGATCCAATAAAAGGAGCAATACCGGAAAATTACAGGCCAATAACGTGTTTACCAACTATGTATAAACTGCTGACAGGCATAATTGCTGACAGAGTCCAGGATTATTTGGAATCAAATAACATCATGCCAGTAGAGCAGAAAGGGAACAAATGGGGAAGTACAGGCACAAAAGATTGGTTACTCATTGATAAAATGACCCTAGAGAATTGTAGAGCCCGGAAAACTAATTTATATATGACTTGGATTGACTATAAAAAAGCTTTTCACTCAGTACCACATAGTTGGATTATTAAATGCCTGGATGTCATTGGAATATGTAAAAGTATTGGTGCCCTAATTGAAAATGCGATGAAGAACTGGAAAACAGAATTGCTTGTCAGGGATGAAAGCTATGGATTTTTTAGCATTAAACGAGGGATTTTTCAAGTTGATTGTTTGTCATCTCTGCTATTTACTATTGCCCTGATTCCCCTTTCAATAGTTTTGCAGAAGACAAATTTAGGGTACCTGCTAAAAATTCAGGGAAATTTTCTCATCTATTGTATATGGAGGACTTAAAGTTATATGGAAAACCAGAAACTGAAACACTAACTTGGGAGGAGAAAGGAATCATCCTACATCTGGGCACTCAGGCCTCGGTCCAGGGCATGGATGAGGGGGGTGACATGTCCCAGGCAGGCCTCAAGACCACAGAGGACCTGGTTGGTCTCCTCAAAGGGCTTGAGGATGTCCACCATTTGGCCAAGGGCAAGCCAATTGATGGAACTGATGTCCAACTCCCTCCCCCCCCCTGGCAAAATGGGAGTAGTGGACATCATGGCCTTGAGCACGTCCTGCTGCTCCACCAAGCAGGAAATCATTTCGAGGATGGAGTTCCACTGGGTGGGCATGTCTTGCACAAGGACGTGCTCTACCATCCCCATCTCATCCTGCTTCTCACACAGCTGCTGGGCAGCCTTCATGCTGCATGAGAAGTGCCCTACCAGCTGCCTGCACTTCTCAAGGAGTGCCCTGGTCTCCCTTGTCCCCTCACACCAGGCCTCCCTCACCTGGCTCCCCAGCCCCATGGCACTGTGCACGAGCAGGTGTAGCTTGTGGGCCATGCACATGATGCCCTTCAAGCATGCCTCATTCAGCATGGACAACATGTTATGGCGTCAATATGTAGCCATGGTTCTTGTTCCCCTCAGGTGCAAGCCCCACCCCCTCAACCCAGAGAGAAGCTCCTCTGCAATGTTTTTGCCTGTGGCAGAGTCCTCCATGCTCTGTGCAGAACCACTCTGTAGCCTTTAGGTTGGCTGGGGGGCCTCCCCCTGCGGCCCCGGCTGTGATGCCATGATGCCACCACGTTCGTCCTCCGGCTGCCACCAGTGAGCCATGAGGGACAAGTAACTGTGGTGGCTGCCACTTCACCTACCTCCCCACCTTGATGTGAGCACCAAATCCAGTCCAATTGCCTTGGTCACATGAGCAAAAGGACTTGCTGCTTTGGGTGCCGCAGAAACATTTTTGAAAGGTCATTGTCCTACCTTTCTGGACAGTAGAAATTCAGAAAAATAACATATTCAATAAATTAGTGTTCACTGCTCTTTCATAGCAGAAAAATAAGTGGCCTAAGGCCGTCGTCACTCTGCCTAATAGCTGGGCTGCCCAACATAGGGAAGGCAGACTCAAGAAAGAGAAATGAATGGGAAGAGACATTCTTGATTAAAACAACAAGAACAAACCCTTTATCTATCTCCACACTCAAGACTGCTTTTGGCATTCGGCAAATGCCAAGTGTAGTTGAGGGGCTGCCCACCTCACCTCACCTCCAACTTGCGCTCTGTGGTGAGCTGCCAATGGATAAGATCTGGTCCAAAATAAATGGAAATGTTAACAATAAAGCCAGTGCCATTTCCTCTGAGTGCCTCCGCTGCTCAGTCTGGATATGTCATTCTGAGCTTTAGTTTGTAGCAGCCATAGTACAGTGGCTGCAACACCAAGGTTCTGAGCAATGTTAATCTCAGTGGAATATCCTCCTTGGAGAGCCACCGACACCGCCCGAGGGAGCCATCATTCGGTTTCTCTGAGTCTGAGGAAGTGGATGCTCTGAAACAAAGCCAGGAGCCTCTAAGATGCCACAATAGTCTGTCCTTTGTTTTCATCTTTCCTCTTCGTGACCCCCCCCCCACATGCACGTTTTTATTTTGGCCACCATGTTGAAATAAACTAACATGGATGTCTCTTGGGAGATTGCAGGGATTTAGAACAGAAGCACAAGGGCACTGACAGCAACACAGCCAAAGAGTCAGCTCACTCTGGGACCTTTGCCGGGTGGGGGGGGGGCAGCGAGTAGCAGAGCACACCGCTATGTTTCTCCTTCTTACACAAGCCATACCACTTGGGAGGTGGGGATGGCAAATGGGGGCTTGTCTAAACTGCCTGTGAGGGTTCAGGTCTACCTGCCCTGCAGAACCCAAATAAGACGCTTCTCTTTTAGAACGAACCAAAGATTTATTTTCTTCATCCAGGTCCCTGGAGGCACTCCCTTTAACATCAGTTCCAACGTTATCAAGAGCAACTGCAAACGGATTATTTTTAGAATCTCTGGATGGGGTAGAGTCTGCAAAGCTCAATCCCCCTTCTGCTCTGGAGGGAGGGGTTCCCACCACACGCTCTCAGAGGTTCTGAGTCACGGCTCGGAATCTCCGCCTGTACCCCAGCCTCTGAGGTAGTTCTGCGTCTAGTTCTTCTCGCTCACTAGTTCTTCCGTGGGAAGTCATCCCGCAAGGCTAACCGCCTCCCTGTGGAGTGTTTCCCAGTACGCCGATCCTCCTCCTTGATCTTCTCCAGCCATCTCTCAAACTCCAAGTCCCTTCTGATTTGCTTTAGCTTACGGTTATATTCCCAAGCCCCTCGCTCACTCCAGTACGAGCACCCCTTCTTGTGTGCCCTTTGGTGATAATTCTCCCCCTCAGCATGGGGCATAATCATCTCCTCCCTTTGTTTGGTGTAGGGATCCTCCATCCACACCCATTCCCAACCTGGGGGCAGGACTCTCGGTTTTCCCCTTTTAACTTCTCCAAACCCCACCTCCACGGCCGTGGGTTGGCTGGATCCTCCCACCTTTTCCCTCTCCAGTCCAAGGGCTTGCTCGGGTTTACCCGCCTCTGCCTTCTTTCCCGCCTCCTGTTTCTCCTGTGCCTGTCGGGCTGTCTCTTCTTCTATTATTTTTATGGACTCTCTAAACCTCTGCCACAACATCTCCTTTTCCTCTTGCTCTCTTATTTTATCGAACCTGTCTCCCTCCCTCTGTTTCTGCTTCACCAGCCATTCATCCCTTTCTTTCGCAGCAGGTGTGGGTGGCACTCTCCTCAGTGGAGCTTCTCCCGCCTCTCCTGTCCCACACTGCCCAAAAAGAAAGAGGCCTTCTGCTTCTATTCCCTGACCTGTCATTCCGTTCCCCAGGCCGTGGCCACTTTTCTGAACAGAATTCTTGGTATTTTGCTTAAAGTGTTCATACGAGGAGCATATGTGTATTACAATTTGAGGTAACACTGAATCTCAACATATAATTTGGAGATAATGGAAACTCTCCCTGGCCAGGGTAAAGTAAATGCTTTACACAGTCATGTGAGAAACAAAATACATGCTAATTTGAGGCTTAAGAGTGACTGAATAAAGCACCCGTGTTCATTCATTCAGGTAAAGAACAAGGCAAACAAATTACTTTTATTTAGACCTAGGTTGTCTGTCCATGGTAGTGGCACCGTGGCATGATGGCTCACAGGATCGAACCCATAGGACTTTCTGAACAACTAGGATTCTGTCACAATATGTACCTCATCCAGGCTTCCCTCTTCCTTCTGAGCTTAGCTGCAGTCATCACAATAGCTGGAAGAGGAATAGACATCTCCATGAACCATATATGTATATGGAACTTCCCTCCTGTAGCACAGTGCAGTTGAGGGTTGTTTGGCCTTGCATGGATAATTAAGAGACATTAACTTTACAAAAAGACCTGCTCTTCATTTATAGATATGATACAGTTGCCTGGATTTTTTGGCTCTAATTAATGGGTAGAGGCAGCTATGGGTAATGTCATGATGAACACACCTCTACTCTTAAATTTACCACTATACCACTGACCCTTCAGGACACTTAAAGGGAGGTGGGGCCTGCTTATAGTTGAGCTGCAGGGCCAAGCTGGTAAGGAAATCTAAGCTCCTCACAGTCAGGCAAAATATTTCATCAGGCCTGGGTAGCAGTAGGGATAGGTCAGGCAGGTTTTGGATTCTTACAATACTGTTTGCTGTAAGAAGAGAGAAAGATGGAAAGCCGTTAGGAAGGATTCTGTGATGGAGCTGGTAACTCGTTTGAGCACAAAAATATCCCTGGAACCAGCAGGGAAAGAGGTCAAGCGAGGAGCGAGGGAATAAGTGCCTTTGGCCATTTCAAGCCAAGCTGCTACTGGAGAGTAATTTTATGTGGCATTTACTACCGAGAAAGAAGCAGGAGTACTTATTAGGGAAGCCCTTAAGGAAGGAATCCTTCCTGATCTTTTGGGGGCCAAACACCCTGCCTCCATTTCCTCACACTCACTCACTCACTCACTCACACACACACACACACACACACTGCCCAGTCACCAGCCTCCTCCTCCTCCTCAGAGTAGACCTCCCTCCACTGTGGAGCTCTCCAACTAATCCACCTTCCTCTGTCCTGATCCACCTTGTGGGCTCTACAGCTGAGCTACCAGGAGTGGTGGATTAACCATTAAGCACTATAAACACGTGCTTAGGGGCATTGAGGGTTGAGGGGGCATCACACTAAATATAATATGATAACAATATATCAGTCAAGCGAACAAACACCAGCCACAGAAAAGCTTTATCTTCCGCCTAGAAATCAGCCCGAGAACAAGCCATGCCTCAGCACTGCTAAGGAGAAAGGACAGTTGATCTCTTCTTACCTCCCTGATAACATCAGAGGGCGATTTATGGTTGCTCTTTGAAGAAAACACTATATCAAAGGGGGAGAAGGCAAATGTTCCATTTGTAAACTCTGTTTCTTCTCCCTTCCTTTCTGTTGTCCATCAGCAATTAAATTCCCTGCTAGCCTCTTCACATAAGCAAAGTGTTTTTACCAGTGTTTCCTTTGTGTAACCAATGCCTCATAGTATGCACGCCCACCTTCCTGTGACATTCCTTTCTGTAACTCCACCTCTATTATCTTTGTCTACTGGGTGTTTGGCAGGTTTTTAAGACCTCAGCAATGACATGAGCACTCATGGGAGTGTAGATCTCTGCCAAGGGTTATGAGATTGAAGCGGGGAGGAAATCCCCCCCAACATAAATGAAACCAGGGGGAACATTGTATGCAGTCCGTTGTCAACTGAGAGTGAGTGTGCAGGGTTGCTAGTAACTGACAGCATCCAGCGTGCAAAGAGGCAACAACACAGGTGCTAACACTGTAACTTTGTGTCAGGATCTGGCCTACATGGTCCTGGCAACTGCAGGATCAGGGCCAGCCTGACCCAGGAATTGCCTGGTGTTTGTAGGCAGCAGCTACTAGGCCACTCGTGAAGCCCACCCAGAAGCCTGGAGGGAAGGCCTATTTAAGGAGTGCTTTTCCCTCCCAGACTTTGCCTCAGAAACACAAGTGTCTTCTGCTCTTGTGCTTTGGCCTGTGTGTCTTGCCTTGTTCTGGCCTGGTTCCTGCCTTGTTGTTCCTACCCAGTAGCTGCCTAGTAGCTTCCAGACTCTGACACTTTGTAAGTAAGCTGATTCCCTTTTTAAAAAATAACACTGACAACAAATAATGTAATTAATGTTTTATAATTTTGTGGAAGTGTTTATGAAATGTCATGAAACTCATGAAAATGGCCAAATTGTGTTGCTTTTGACTATGCATGTATTTTCTGTTTGTTTGTTTTTAAATTTATTGCATGGTGGTGTCTGTATTTTACAGGCCCAAGAACCAAGATGAAACATGTTCAGTTAAGTGATCCACAAAAGCAAAAACTACCAAAAAAGAAACAAGAGAAGACTTTGGATTTAGAGTCCAAGATTGCAAAGCTGTCTAACTTCTTCACACAAGTTCTACAACATGATATACAGTGGTACCTTGTATAAAGGAATTAATTCGTTCCAAATGAAATTATGTTAAGCAAATTTTCCTTTATACAAATCCTCATAGGAATGCATTGAAAACAGAGTGATCCCATTTTTATGTTGTACGGATTTTCCCCATAGGCAATTATGTTAAGCAAATTTCCCCTATCTCCGGAATTTTTATGTTGTACAAATTTTATGTTATACAAGCTGTTTGTTATACAAGGGTCCACTGTACTTATTTTAGGTCAAAACCAATCTCTGTTATCAGACGTGGATACAAATGCAATAAATACCACTTTGATCATTTCAGAATCAAAGTCTGATGGTGTTAGAAGAATCACTGAGGTGTCACAAGCAGGTTCATCTAGCACAGTGGTTCTCAACCTGTGGGTCCCCAGATGTTCCTGGACTGGAATTCCCAGAAATCCCTTCCAACACAAGCAAGGAGTTGCAGTCCAGGAACAACTGAGGATCATTTAGTCCAGCCCTTCTGGGAGTTGTAGTCCAGGAACATCTGGGGACACAGGTTGAGAACCACTGATCTAGCACATGTCTCACCTTGCCTGTAAATTCTCTTGATACCTCTACTGCAAATGTTGATTCAGGTAACTTTACAATACATTCTGGGGCTGAAATAATTGATGAAAATGAAAGTTTAGTGGAACATGGTGATGGTGGTGAAATTATTCTGTCTGTAAAAGAAGTAAATCACAATGTAGCAAAGGATCCAGAGTGGTGGCTTGGTTTCTCTGCTGATCGTGTGGCTTTTTGGATTGTTTGTGGACCCAGTGACTGCCAACACCACCATGGGCCATTTGATAAGTCTTACTGGCATTTCAGTAGTGACAAACCAGTACATTATTTTTCACAGAAACGTTTTGTTTGGACAAAAGCCAATGGTGAGAAATACAAAAGAGAGTGGTTAACATACTCACCATCAACAGGATCAGTTGCTGAATATTCTTATAAGAGAAGGGTTCAGTGACTGGCAAAATACTATTATAATTGATAATCATGAAGAAAGTACTACTCACCGAGACTCTATGCTAACATACTTATCTCACAGCCAAGGTGTGGGATTGGGGCAACAGTTGGAGAAACAAATTCAGGAAGAGTGATTATTGGGAACAGGTCTTGAGGTGTGTCATAACTGAAAGTGATTTGGCTTTTCAAGGAACAGAAGAAAGGTTTGGATCACTGCAAAATGGGAATTTTGTACGGCTGCTTGAACTTATAAACCAATTAAACCAATTTCATATGTGAGCCATGTTCAGTGCAACAAAAATGTAAAAACAAAATTCAGTTCTGATGAACTTTAAAAAATAATTGTAACAGTAAATGTTGAGTGTGCCTTTCCAAATGTAGACATTGGCTTTCATATATTTTTAACATTAATGGTCACAAATTGCTCAGCTGAATGTTCATTTTCTCAGTTGAAGTATATTAAAAATCCCATCAGAACAACTATGCAACAAGGCAGGCTGGAAGCCTTATTTCTGTTAAATATAGAAGCAGATGTGTTCTATAAGATGAGTTTTGAGGATCTGATCAAAGACTTTGGATTTTAAAAAGTAGGAGAAAACTTTTCAAATATAAAGAAAGTGGAAGTATACGGAAATATAAACATTATTTTCAATCTTACTGTAAATGTTATTTAATTTTAATAAATAAAATTTTATTTTATTGCTAATTATTATTTTATTGTTATTTTGAATTACATATATTTGGGAGCACCAAAATCTTTTATGTGCTTAGTCTTAATGTGGCCCTGGCTACCAGGCTGAGATGCCTTTACTCCACTCTCTGCCTTGTCCTCCTCTTTGGAACATTCCTCAACCACACCTGCATTAAGTGTAAAAACAACCACAAGGCTACAGTTACATGCTGGAAGCCACCCAGAGTGGTGGCAAGGCCATTAGATGGCGTCATGTAAAAACAAACAAACTGACTGATCAAAGTTTTCTCTTGCCAAGGATAAAGCATGATCTTAACTCAGTTATATGTTGCTAGAAAAAGGAATCAATTGCAAGTAACTAGTTATTTTATAGTTTATTCAAACTCTGATTATTAAGCCACAGAAAACTATTTTATCAGCCTGAAGTCTGGTGGATCTTATACATTCTCTGAAAAGCCGATACTGAGGATACAGTACTTTCTTTGTCACCTCAGGTTTCACAGTTGTAGGGCAATAAGAGTAAACCTCAATTCCAAGCAGGCACAATGCAAATATGATGCAAAGCGAATATAGACAGCAAGATCTGGTGAATGGGACTCTGCTGGCAAGTGTTATCATACTTGGCAGGTTACTTTTTCTAAATGGGGATGTGCACACTGTGAGATGTGGCCAATGGCCATATTTCTCCCTTGCCTCTTATTTGACCAGCGCACACTAACCAACCAACCGCTTGTTATATCTAAAAATGACACCTTCCATGCATGACTTAGATCCATGGTCCCTTTTTCTTAGGCAAAACTCTCTCTCTCTCTCTCTCTCTCTCTCTCTCTTTCTCTCAACTCCATTGATCACCATCCCAAACCCAGCTGTTAAGGGGGAAAGGGACATGTTGATCATGAAAGCTGCAGCTAGACAGATCTTGCATAATCCTCCTTGGATAGGGATATGCCAGGTCAGATGGTACAGGAAATAAAATTTAAAGTACAACAATCAAAGTCTGACAGACTGAAAACAAACAAAAAGAATGTGTTCCTCTTCAAATGTTCATTATTGATTTTGTCTTTTTCTACCCATTTTCCCAGGGATCTTGCGAAGCCTGGTAGACTGCCTTTCTTCACACACATTGGCCTTTTTTATTTAGCCCACATTTGAGTCGGTCACGACTGTAACAACGCAACACACACACACACACACACACACACACACACACTTTTCTGGGCGTGTGCAAGGAGTACCCCATAAGCATAAGCCCTGTTTGTTATAATAGTTTCCAACAGCCATAATAATAGGCCAAAAACTGCATAAAAGCAGACCAGGCACATAATAGCTTTCTGTTTATGTTGCAGGAGGATATTGATCAGATACATGGGTGAGGGACCCACAACCAACCTCTGCAGGTCTATATGCAATGTACACAGAGTGTTGGCATTTTAAAGAGGTAGCTATTACAAACAAAAAACAGCCTTTAGCTCTTGCAACCAAACCTGATTCAAGACAGTGTGGATAAATATGTTGCAGAATGCCAACCATCTGTAGTTTCTCATCAGCCCTGTTCATGAAAATTAGATGCAAATTATGCTAATTGCATTCAATTCAGCCATGCAAATTAGCTCTGGTCCCTTCGATGACGACATATCCAGTGTGGTTCCTGTTCACTGTCCTAGAAAATCCCTCTGGAAAGGCAGAATGCCTGTTTATTCTACCAATCGGTTGCCATGTCAAGGAAGGGGGGGGGGAATCAAACAAGATGGAAATAAGCCAGAAGGAAAATAGCTGATGAAGCTCTTTTAATTGGACCTAGCAAGCTACCTTTTCCAAAGCCTCTTCCTGAGCTCCGGGGACTGTTTTTCTGTCAGAATTATAGCGACAGATTCTTGAATGATGGTGACTGACTGGGAACATTCTGTCTGTATTTATTCACTGCTTCTGGGCATTATCATTGCTATGAGTCACTACTATGCCTGAGCCTAACCAAACCCAGCAGTTACTTTAAAACCCACATTCCACCTCCAAGAGGATTAGCCAGAATAATAGCGACTAGGTCATGTACTTGGAGCTGCTCAGCTGGGCAGAGCGCTGCTCGTTTCACTCCACTTTTATCTCTAGTTCAATGGGCACACAGATGCATGCGCACCCACACTGAGAAAACTCACCAGATGTATTTTGGTGTGATTATCTTGTTACAAGGTCAACAGCATTCCAGGCTTCAAAGCGTTCTTTTGCCCAATCCTTTATTTTCCATATGTGCTTTCGGTTTACCCAAGAGCTAAAGAGGCAAAGCACTGACATCGGGAACATTTTAAACCAGGGAAAGCAAGCAAGCATATACATCGAGTGAGTGTATTTCTGTGTGTAATGGGAGCATTTTTCCCTGTAGGTTTCAAGGCTTAAACAGAGAGGTTTCCTCTTCACAGTGCAGTTCTTCCCTCAAATTCCCTGTGGGGCTTCTCTGTATTCTGGAGAACGAGCAAGTCAGAAAATGACTGTGAACCACCGAGTTAAAGGAGAGGATGTTTGACCAGGGCTTGGCTGTCAGCTCAAACCAGAACAAATCAGGCTCAGTCATCACATCTGTTTAACTATGATTAAGCCCTGCTGGGACCTGCTGGGTTGTACCTCTCAACTACAATTGAATCCTCGGAGAAAATGGTAGGGCTGGGAGTGACATTTCGGATGTGCCAGGGCTGAGATCTACAGTCTCCTCCGCCCCCACTTTCCTTCCCTCCGTGAAGCTGCAGAATCCTGAATCATTGCATCAAAAATATAGCTGTGGCATACAGACCCTCTGCAAGACATCCGCGTTGCTTTTCTTTGGGGGAGTGTGTGTCTGCAAAGATGGAACTTCCACTAAATTCTCCACCCAAGGCAGAAAATGTTTCCGCCACAGCTAATTGGCTAGCTATAGATTGGACACACCTTGTTGACATATATTTCATACGCATGCAGCATAAGGTCTGCAAATGCTTTTAGTGTTCCCAAATGGAATGACTTATCAAGTTCACTTTCATCTAGCAGAATAAATAGGGTTCTCGGCTGCACCATAATAAAGACCCCCCAGAGCTGAAATTCCTTTTTTTTTCATTCTGTAATTTATTCTGAAGGGCTAATTTGCAAAATGAAATTGTTTGGATGATTGGTTTGCAGTAAACATGATGAATCAAATTGGCTTCTGCAAGAAGAGACAGCTTCTATTTCCATTTATACTAATAATCAAGCTCATAGTAGCTCATATTAATAATAGTAGCTCATACTAATAAGGCCAGCTTTTTTTGGTAATAGAACTTGCAATGAAAGTGTCATGGGATATTATTACGTAGGTGCTGCAGGCCTCTTTTAGATGTATTTTTTTATGGGCAAGGATTACATTATAATGGATCAAAACCCTACCAATAAGAAATACGGTCTGCTAAAGGTCTAACTGCCTTTTGCTGCCCCTGTATTGGGAAGTACAACAGAAAGAAGTGGAGTGGGGTGGGGGTGGGGATAGGGGACAGATGATGCATACAGATGAACATGCATAAATCTAAACCAGTGATATTTTCCCCTCCTGCTCAGAGCTTGAGAAACTAGCCTAAGGTTAGGCAATGAGCTTAACAGATGAGTGGGGTGTTGAACCAGAACTTTTCCATTCAAATCCAACATTCTAGTCAGTACATTACCCTCACTCTCCAGTCCTAATGGAAATAATTAGGTCCATTCCCACGTGCGTATCCAGTAGCATTCTCGCCTTCCCTCCACCACCCCCTCCCCTCTCCATTTCCACCTAGAAGGGTGATTTCTCCTCACTGCATTAGGCTGCAGTCAACTGCATTCCCAAGAATATGCTATGACACAAGGCTCAAAATTGGGAGGGAGGGTCCGACGAAAGGTCTGCTGAGCATTTCTTGGCAATGTGACGTTTTCTGAGACATGGCTTGACTCAAAATAAGGACTCCATACCAAAAACTGCAACATAGTCACACTATTTATAGAATTAAGAGTATTTCTCTGTTAGGAATTTAGTTTTAAATTAGAAATTCAAGTATTCCTAACAGACTATTCCAAATATTTCAAAGTGTTTTTATTCTTTTTTGAATTCTACATTTTAAATACAGTGGACTCCATGTCCCTCCTTGGAAGTCTGGGTGGAGGGATTTTAGGTAAAAGCTCTTGAGCGTAAAGTGTTCTATGAAGTCCAGCTTCTCGCAGTGCTAGTTCAACACGAACCCGGGTGTCAGAAATGATCTGTTATTGAAAAAAGGATATTAAGCCATGCAACATATAGACAAAATTTGAGAACTAAAGCCCCTATCATGGAAAAAAATCACACTTAATTGCAGTGTCACACATTCAAAATACAACATGCAAGTCTTCAGTTGCAAAATATTGTGGAAAGCTACCCAACAGAGTCCCTAATAATATAGTCCTCTAGATACGTTGGAGAAATAGATTTCCCTCATTGAAGAAAAATGTTCAGGATCTTGGATACAGCAATAAGCAGTGACAACCAGTGTGATGTATTGGATAGAGGGACAGACTGTGACTCAGGAGACCAGGGTTCAAATCCCTGCCAGGCAGTGGAACCTCAGTGAGGGGTGGTGTTGGTAAAACAACTCCTAAAGTAACTCACATGCCTTGGAAACTCTACTAGGGTTGCCATCAGAACCGGCTCAATGATCCGTAACACACAGTGTTATGAGAGCGGCTGCAGGTACAAAATCAAGGTACTTAATTCCTGTGGCCACCAGGAATGTGGCATGCTGTAATGCATGAAAAATCTCTCAGAATTACAGAATGCATCAGGATATGAAACAAGGAAGGCTTGATAGAAACCTAGCATTTTAGTGTTGAAAGGGATGGCAAGAGTCATCTGGTCTAATCCAAACCCCACCAGTGCAGGAATCATCAACCAAAATATCTGAGTATCTGAGGCTGAGTATCTGCAGCTGATACTTTTTCTCCTACCTTGTGGTCACATATCTTTCCCAAATTAAAAAAAAAAAAAGAATGATTGAAATCTATTCTAAGTCCTGTGCTCCCCATTTATCCAACACTAGTTGGGCTTGTTTCTTAGATAAGTAAGGTACTCATTAATGGAAAGATGCCATCAAATGAAGAGTGTCTGGGGGAACAATCCCACTTTACAGTGTTAGATACCACAGGTCTCTGTCCCCCCAATCACACATTTAATAAAGGGGAGGCATAATGAAAAGGGAAAGACCATGCACTTCCTACACTTGTGAATGAGGAGACTTAATTGCAATGAGGTGCGGCAATGAAGGGGACAGTGTGGTCCCATGGCGTAGCTCCCATCTTTAAAAGTATCACATATACCGATGTATCAGTGCCTTGGCTCCAATGCCCATAAGCCCCAGTGAGACTCTTCACAATTAGAGGGGAACACATTTCCTCCTCTTCCAGATTCCCATATCCCACCCCTGCCCCCAGTAACCAAATGCTTGCCGTATAGAACTTAATTGCTTTTTTAAAAAATGTCACCTTCCTGTGATTAATCTGGGTACAAATACACAACACCAGATGGTCTACTACCATACCTGTTCAGCACTGAATGTATGCAGTTCAAACAGGGGCTTTAGCAGGAAAAAATCCTCTTCTGTCCCAATACCCATTCGCGCTTTGGATGCCACTGTGTCGGCCATCATCCGAGCAGGATCAAATTGCGCAACAATAGCAACCTATGAGAAACACAGAGACAGTTAGCCACACCAACACTTTATATGACTCTCCCTTCTCTTCAGACCACATGGAATAAGGCAATGCCAAGAGTCATATCCACTAACATCTACTACCAAAGAGTAATACTTTTTGTCCTCATGTGCTTGGCATTCTAATCACAGCATATCAACATAATCTACTCTGCCATAATCTACTCTATTATCTATTTTTTCTCACTTTACACTTTGTGTGCACCTACCCTTCTTGCTTGTTCTTTATATTGGGAGCTGTATAACAAGTAAATTTTCCTGATGTAGGACTAATAAAGGTTCACCTTCTCTTCTCTTCTCTTCTCTTATCGAAAGTGGCCATGCTGGCTAGGTTATAATCTCAATACTCTCAGAAAGGGACCCTTTGGATCATCCAGTCCAGCCCCTGTCAGGGAGGCCCAGTGGGGAATTGAACTCCCAACCCCCTGGCTCCACAGCCGAAGGCTAAGCCAATGAGCTATGCAGCAGTATGAATAATGTTTTTCTTTCCTCATCCCTCACAGCTCCCGCCATTTCAATTGGGCCATGTACCATTCCTGTCTTGGTAGCGGTTTTCCAGAAAAATATTTTTATTCAATGAAAAAGTAGGGGTGGTGGTGGAAGCAATGTTCATCTGTCAAAGGAAGGCTGCAGATGATAGAGATCACAGCAAATGACTGAAAATGAGACAGGTGTTTTGCCTGTGCCGTCTGTTGTGCCCACTGGTATTTATTTTATTTATTTTAGAGTATTTTCACTCCGCCTTTCCCCTTGGAAATGGACCCTGTATTAGCTGACCAATTCCCTTTTTTTGGTCACAATAGAGGAGACCCAGTAGTAAGTCGCAACTAGAGTAGGCCCATTGAATCAGTGGGAATTTGGAGAGTCAACGGCTCCATTGATTCCACTCCATTCAACTGACTTACTATTGGATTTAGCCACGGTATGTTTGGGGTATTACTTTCTTGGAGCACCACCAATTTGCCTTAGGTACAACTTGCACCTGTAATGTTTTGTGAGGACAAATATGTTACTTGGCATTCGGAGCTCAGACTTTTAGTGAAACATTTTGGCAATAATGTGTGGGTGTAAAAATGACTGTAGCAACTCCTTTATAAGCGAGCAAGGTCTCCCAGTGACAGCCAGTTTGTGAGAGTACCTGTGGCACCCTCACAAAACTGATTATGGGTCCTGGAAGCTGAGTCATGGCAACTGCACTTTTCTTCTGAGATCGAAACGTTTCACTACTCATCCAAGCAGCTTTGTCAATCTGAGGCCATTGTACCTCTAACAAGCCTATTCAGGCCACTGCCTACCTAATGAGCCTCTTCAGACCAGGAGGATGAGAAAGCAAGGTGAACTGAAAATTTTAGGCCTTGCCCCTAATTTTCCTCAGTCTGACAAAGCCGCCTGGATGAGTAGCAAAACATTTTGATCTCACAAGAAAAGAAGTCCAATTGCCATGACTCAGCTTCCAGATAACATCACCTGGATGACTGAGAATCCTCACAGATATGTTGAATATGGGACCCACACAAAGTGTCTGGCATCTCTGATGAGACAGACTAAGCTGGTTTATCTCAAAACACCTGCTCTGTTTACCTCACCCTTGTGATGCCCTGTGCTCTAACCTGTCAATAAAGGGTTTTTTTAGGCTGCGGATTCTGGTGTCACGTGGATATAAGAAGACATGAGCTAATGGCATTTAATGAAGAGGGAGAAAAAGCCCAGCAAGAGGCCTGAGTATAAATCATTCTGAACTACAGAACAGGGGCTGACATATCTAATCAAATGTTTAATGCAAGAAAAAGTGCAGAGTAAGCCAGAGAGCATCTTGAATGTTGCATTTTTTCCCTGGCAACATTTTTGCATTTGTTTTAAGGCACAGATAAAAGAATTGCTTTTACGGCTCCGATAATTGAATATATTACTGAAAAGAGTAAAGGTGATCATCTTGGTAGCTGAGTATCAAGGTCACAATTCAGTGATGACCCAGACCACCTCAATGAAACCAACAATGCCTGTTTTAAAATGTGGATTTGCATTGGAGCTGCCTCCTGTGAAAGTAGATTGAATGTGAAGGAAATTATTTTGTACCATGCATGGCAGGCACAGGACATCTCTGGCCCACAGCCTGGATGCAACCTATCAGATATCCTATGGAGCCTGCAAGGTTTTCGCATTGCAATCTCTTTTTAGTGATCTCAGAGAAGAGGGCATTTAAGCACATTAAACTGTTAAATACCCTGTACTGCATTGAGCTATGCTTTGAATAGTGGAAGCTGTGAAGAATCTCAGTCATCCAGGTGAGTTTATCTGGAGGTTGAGTCAAGGCAACTGGACTTCAACTTCCAGAATAGTGGAAGTTATTTCCCAGAACTGTGTTGTGGTTTGAAGACCTGGAAGGTGCTCCATAAAAGCCCCATCTTGAGTGGATACACATGGAATTCAGGAATGTGTTGTATGAATGACTAGAAAATGTCCACCTTGGTTGGAATCACATCCGTTTATTTGGCTTTCACCTGACCCATGTCCTGTTTGTTCAATATATGCCTCCTTTCTGTAAAATATTGGTGCTCAAGCTAGCTAACACTGGTAATAGTAAATAAGTAACTGAACTAAAGATTTTAAAGAAGATTAAAAGTACAGGACTGTGCTGAAAATACATGACTGATATTTGCACCACCCAAAGGATCAATTGGAAGCTTTTGATTTAGTTAAATTAGTATCTGGAAATCAATAGCCTGCTCTGACTGCAGTAGCCAATATACATGGCTGCCAAAAACATTGGTCAAAAACATTGGCCAGCCTTAGACAAATAACCTCTTTACAGCTCTGCCCTCCACACATGTGTTTTATCCTATGTGAATCTGTTTAACAATTGTGCATTCCATTATGGAAAAGCAAGGCAGAATAATTATTGCTGACTTTCATATTTACTGTGTGGTATTTCAACTTTGTCTACTGGTTGTTTGGAAAGCTAGTGGGAATTTAATAATTACTCCAGTCTGCTCACTGAAATATAGAAGATATCATTCAGTCTACCAGTTCCTGACTTTCTCTGTGAATATCCTGTATAGGTTCTGGCGATGGCGTTGCCCCTCTGACAGCCTGAATTTTAGCAACCTAGGGTTTGCTAAATTTCACCATACAACTTCAACACAGTTAAATCATGTTTTTAAAAGTGAAAGGCCACTGTAAGTCAAAGTCAAATGACTTTTTATATAAAATGACACAATGCAGTCTCGGAACAATATGATCATTCTACTTGAGCACAGTTTCCTCAAGTTTACAACAAAATGTTTTTGCTTCAATGGGTTTAAACTCTGGAACATTCACTGAAAAAAGGTTGAAACAAATGCCAAATGAATCTTAGGTTTGAAACTACTTGTAACAAATGCAAAATGAATGTAGTAATTTCAGGGTAGGAAAGAACAAACTAGACATTGCACAGTCTTTATTTACTCAAGCAGGCAAAAAAAAATCTTAGATTTTCTTTCAGCTTGTGAGCCATAAAGAGTGACTATCCTCTCCTTCCCCTCGTGCAAAACAAAAAAAAAATACACAAAATGGTAGGAAATGAGTCCAACCAACTCAAGGCACTGCAAGTCCATTTGTCCTAACCATTGGCTATCCTGTTTTGGTCTCATGGAAATTCAACAGTATTGGGAGGGCCACAAATTGCCCATCCCTGGGGAAATGATTGCAGTGAGATTACTACACATAGAGTAACCCCCCGCCTATCGCGGGGGTTAGGGACCCACCCAACCCGCGATACATGAAAATCCGTGATATGCGGAAGTGGGGTGGGTGGGGGTGGGGGGCGATCAGAGCGGTGGGTGGAGGCAGGGATTTGATCGCTCCCCCCCCCCGGTGCATATCTGAGGCCTCCCGGAGGGGGGGGCGGTGGGAAGCAATGCGATTGCTCCCCGCTGCCCCCACAGGTACTGCGATCCCACGATATAGTGGGACCGCAGTACCTGAACCGCGAAATGGTGGTGGGGGTGACTGTATCACTAATGAAGCCGAGTTAATGTTATAATTACTGGGAAGCCTTAAATTTTCTAAACAATCTGATATAATAATTTCTCAAATGCGATGCAACCTCTGCTCTTCTAATTTTAAATTTCCAGCACTGAAGGTAGAAAACAAAGATACCTGTTGCCGGAGAGCATCAAGGCGCCTCTTTCTTTCTTCTTCCTCATGGGCTTCTTTCAGGATGGCCTCTTTTTTCTCCATTAAGCGCTTTTCCAACAGTTTTTGTCTAAACTGAACCCTTTGAATGGGAAAACATGAAGTCAATGACCCACTGCTTATCTGTTCTCTGATACCATGTGATTGTTCGATGGATGTGTTAGGAACAATTAAGATATCATCTGAAATAGCTATCTAATCAATAATTTGCCTACAGGGGAACCTGTGCTTACAGTGACAGTATAATCTTAGCCAGGTAAGGAGGGAATTCAATACAAAACTGATAGCCTGCCATATACAGTACAGTAATATGTTAGCTCTGATTATTATCAGTGTTCACATATGAACAATTGCCATTCCAGCTGAATTGTTGCATCTCTTAAAATCAATTTCTGATTATCATTTTGAGGGTGTGAATAGACAGTGGCCTGGATCAGGCTAATGAAGGTTGCTTGAAAATGTGGTCTGATGTTTAGAATGATCCTTTTACATCCTCGTGTAGGAATCAAGTTGCTCCATGATAGGAAACCACATAGCACCTCAAAGCAACCCTAATTACCCATTTTGGTCCACCTCAACCTCCATGGCTTCACATCCTGTCCTGTCCCCATCTCCACAGGGAGCAGGGGAAAGCAGGGGATAGATAGATAGATAGATAGATAGATAGATAGATAGATAGATAGAT
>JAHTLZ010003547.1:22576820-22612876 GCA_023846285.1 Phrynocephalus versicolor
GATAGATAGATAGATAGATAGATAGATAGATAGATAGATAGATAGATAGATAGATAGATAGATAGATAGATAGATATCCCCTTCAACATCCTCCTTTTTCTCCACCTTTTCAGGGAACAGGGGAAAGCTGGATTACCATATATACTCGAGTATAAGCCGGCCCAAGTATAAGATGAGGGCCTAATTTTACCCCCCAAATTGGGAAAACTTATTGACTCGAGTATAAGCCAAGGGCATTTTTTCATTATACTCAAGTATATACAGTATAGCGGCGGAGCTCAAAAGGGGCTGGGGGTAGTAATTGGCAATGTGTGCAGGGAGTGTGGAGGCAATTAGGGAGTTAATACCATAGAGCAGTGATGGCGAACCTTCTAGAGACCGAGTCCTCAAACTGCAATTCAAAACCCACTTTTTTTTTTGCAAAGTGCCAATACAGTAATTTAACCTGTATACAGGTGGCTATGAATGGGCGATGCCAGGTGCCCACTGAAAGGGCTCCAAGTGCCACCTTTGGCACCCATGCCATAGGTTCGGCATCACTGCCATAGAGTAAACTCCCTGATTGACTCCACAGTCCCTGCACAGTTGCCACTACTACCTGCAGACCCTTTAGAACTTCATAACTAAGTCCCCTTACACCTAAATCTTTCCAGATTTCAGGGGGTTCCCTAAAATTGCTTCGGGGAGGTTCCCCTGCTACTTTGGAGTCCCAAGGTAAGTAAATTTTTAGTGCATATATTAAAAAATAATTTTCAAGTGTATATTTTAAAATTTTAAAACTCGATTAATTTTTTTTTAAACAATGCACTAAAAATTACTTACCTTGGGGGCACCAAAGTAGCAGGGGTATCTTCAGAAAGCGATTTTAGGGAGTCCCCTGAAATTTGGTAATAGAAGCTCCAAAGGGGGTGCCCCTAAACCTTCTCATTGGAATCATATGGGAAGCGGAGACACCACTATTGCTTGCTGGATCAGGACTTGCTCTCCGCCACCCAGCTGCCTGGACACCTAATTTTACCCCCAAAAGACTGGGAAATTAATTGACTCAAGTATAAGCTGAGGACATTTTTTTCCAGCCAAAACTATGGGCTGAAAAACTCAGCTTATACTCGAGTATATGTGGTACTTTTTTTAAAAAAATGTGATACCTGTATATCACTGTGCTCTCTTGCCATCCAAATGATATGGCACTGGATTGTTGGGTGAAACACCTACCAGTGCTGCTTTGGTTTAATATAGAAGATCCCACATCCTGGGAACTGAACTAAAACACAGCTATCCTTTCCACAACAACAACTTCAAAAAACCAGTAGCACCTGCCAGTGATCCAAAAAGGTACAGACAAGGAAAAGAATTGGGCTGGTTTGCAACTACCAGTACATTGTGCAGGAGCTGCAAAATATATCAAACCTGACTATACCAAAAGCATTCCAAAACATGAAATAAATCACTATCTGATCTTACCCATAGATGATTGTCATGATTTACAGTGGTAATTCTGAGTTCTGAGATATTTACAAAATCCACCTGAGACTGCACATGGTAATGTTCCATTCACCATGTTTCAGACATTCACAATACTAGATACTAGATACTCTAAACATAGCTGATGGCTGATAGCATACTCTATTCCACAGAGCTGATGGCTGAAGTAGAATTCTAGGAATGTATAAACACCCATTTTGTCTCTTCAGCTACCACAAGGCTGATTCAATTTTTTTTTATTTACAAGAAACATATTCTTAAAGTAGAATATAGGCCCAAGGTGTAATCTGCACCTTATTTGATGAAATTAATGCAATGATAAAATTATATTAGAAGTGATGCCTGTAGACGATTCTCTACTAGAACAATGTATCTGAGATTTTTAACAGGCTACTGGCATGAAAAATTGTTTCCCTTGTGCCAGATGGGCTCTATTTATATGTCCTAAACCTTTTCAAACACAGGAATATTAGTTCCAACCCTTTCCATTTCTCTTTATCTCCTTGGATAGCTCACTGATCAAGCAAGGCTGTGGCCGACCTCCAAAATATCATGGGAGCACCGCTTGTGCTTTCTTCTCTCTGTTCTATAAAAAACACAAGGATGATAACCCGTATCCGGATGGGACTCTGGATGGCTACAGAACAGAAATCAGCTGTGAGTGTGAAAAAGAATGAAAAGAATATAAATGTGGGCTGCAGGAGATGTCATTTGTAGAGAAATGCAGAACGAGCCAGGACTTAGTTTTAGATGGCTCTCCAGAAATAAAGCCAATTAATTCAGCCAGCTGCAAGTGCTAGAAATGTCATTTCTGGATTCTCCCTAAAGTCAGGGTACAAATGATGTGGATGAAAACCTTGACATCTCTGCATAGTTATGAAAGCAACAAAACTCTCTGCCCATAGATAGATTTTCAGATATCTGGGAGATCATGTCAAGCATTAACTCATCGCAACAAGTAGCTTGTGCTGTAAACTGAATAAATTGGAACATACATGGGGCCATATCATCTTTATCGTGTATACTAGCTCAACCAAGCTTCTACAGATTCCTTGTCAACACAAGCAGAAGGCTATGTGGTATTAGCGGTTGAAATCTTCTATTCTAAATTGCTAGATCAATGGAACCTGTTTTTATGCCAGTAAGAACATCCCTTTAATTGAAAACAGTATTTTTGGAAAGGCAGCATTTCTCTTCACCATGGCTGCTCTCTTTGTCCCAACCCTCAGGCTGTTCCTCGGCTATTATTTACATTTTTAACATTGCATTGTCAAAAGGTATATTGAATGTATGCAATGAATGTTGCCTCTGACTCCAACCTAACGGTTTCTACACCACAGAAAATGAAGAAGAAGAATGCATGTGAAATGCTCCACCTGGAATGAAAACTTGCCAAAGGATAGAACATGGGAAGGGCAATTTAAGAAACACTGAATTCAAGTGCTTCTGCTGTCAGAGCGGTTTCGACATCTTCCCTTCCTTTACCAGCCCAGGTGTACCTTCAAAGTGTGCTCTTGAGGGCTGGGGGGACATTCCAGAGTAAATTGGGAGAGTTGGAGCAGGGGAGGAGAGAAGAAAGACGCCCATTGTGTCAGCTGATATCTGACAATGGCAGCGTTTTCCCTCTACTTGGCAAACACATTTAGTTGAGTCTATAAGCCGTACACCTCTTTAGAGCAGCTCTTCTCCACCTCCCCCACCCAAAGGCCATGGGACTTCTTCTCAGGTTCCAGGGCCTCCTATCAACCAAGGATACAACATCAACAGAAATTTCTCATTTTTTTCTGTCTAATGGCCCCTTCAAATGTAAGACCTCCCAGAGGGCCATACTGTTCTCACTGAAAATGGCTGATCTAGAGGAACATAATAATGGCATTAATATGGACCCCATAACTCAGGTAGGTAGGTTCAAGGATCCCTCCTAGATCTCAATTCACTTTTGGGGGGTTACATGCTGAAACCATTTCTTATGCTTAGAAAGAAATGTTGTTTCAAAGAAAATCCTAGTGTGATGGGGAAATTAAAATTTCCCTCCCTCCCCCATGATAAATTTTAACTAAATATCATGTTTAAGTAACACTGTTTATTTGAGCAAAAGTTAAATAAGGAATTTAGTTTATTGATTTCAGTAAAGCCACCTTTTGAAGTACTGTGAATACACATGCATGTAATTTCTGATAAGCATAATTTCATTAAAATTGCTTTCAGCATCTTTCTTTATTTGGATGTGCCTCATACATATTTAACACAGCAAATATAGCCACCATATTTATTATACAAGTTTTAAAAGAACATTGTTTTTAATATGTACAATATTTCACCAACGGCCCCCTTCTCTGCTTTGACTTAAGTAACTATCCAGGGAAGATTCAAAGAGGTTCAAGCAAGAGAGTTTTCTGTATCAGCTAAAGACCAAATGAGAAATTTAGAAGAAGGGAGGAAAATCACTCCACTTTCTTTTCTGATAATACTACTTATGCAGAGGGTTTGAAAATTTGGATCAAGTGAACTAGTCTCTATATTTTGCATTGCCAACTTCATGTTGAGGAATGTTATGAGGACAACAGATACAGCTGAGCAGCAATCCAGAGTCCAGACTATCATTCTGTAATAACTATACTTCATCTCTCCACCTCATTCCTTTGCTTTCGTTCAAAACCAACGGTCTATCATCTATACCAAGAGTGCTATCATCTATACCAAGAGTGCATCACTTGAAACATTTTCAAAGGAGTTCCCCTCTTAGCTGTTGTCCTATTATCTAAATCTATTGTACTTTATACTTTAAAGACAGATACAGATTGCCAGAATTTTGAATCCAAACTCTACCAATCTCAAAGTAATGTTTGTTCCAAACTCAACAACACCATGATGAATAAAAACTCTTTATTGCTTCCACTCCTTTGCACAGCATATTTTACATGTTTACTTTTGAAAGCACAGATTGACTTCAAACCCCCACCCCACCCCACTTTCACTGTATTTTAACTGCACTGGGAAAGTCATTATCACGATGGATGTTTTCAGCCCTTCATTTAATGAATGCTATGAAAGTGGGGCCACCCAAGGCTCTTAGGGAGATGGTACCATAAATTTGAAAAATGCCAGAATCAACATTTACAAAAGAATGCAATGAGCCCAAGGTGAATCCCAGTGCATATTGCTTTCCCACCACTCAGTGGTGGCTTCCCCCACCTTTTATATTTTATACCTGAGTAATACCCCCTCACCAGCTCCTGCTGACTTCATGACTTTTTGAAACTGGCACAGAAATCTAGGCACAATTTTTGGAACTCTTGCATTTAGTCTGCCTTGCCCACAAATGAAGACTTTTATGGGCCGAAAGATAGCATTTACTTCTGATTGATTTGGGGGGAGGGTCTACATAAGAACCCTAAGAACAGCCATGCCGGAACAGGCCAAAGGCCCATCTAGTCCAACTTGCTGTATCTCACAGTGGCCCCACCAAATGTGTCAGGGAGTGCACAAGACTAGGTATCTGATACCACTCCCCTGTATCTGGCCTTTGAAATACCGTCTTTTAAAGCCTGGATATTACACATCTCCATCATGGTTTGTAACCTGTGATGGACTTCTTCTCCAGGAATCTATTCAATCCCCTTTGGAAGGCATCCAGACCAGAGGCCATCACCACTTTGTGGCAGGGAGTTCCACAGACTAAAAATACACTGGGTAAAGAAGTATTTTCTTTTGTCTGTTCTTACTCTCCCAGCCCTCAATTTGAGTGGTTGCCTCCTAGCTCTGGTATTTTGTGAGAGGGAGAAGAGCATCCCTCTATCCACGTTACTCATGCTCAGCATAATTTTGTACATCTCAATCATATCCCTCCTCAGGCACCTTTTTCCTAGACTAAAAAGCCCCAAATTCTGTAACCTTTCCTCATAATGGAGGTGCTCCAGCCCAGTAATCTCTTCTGCAACCTTTTCAGCTCCACTATGTCTTTTTTGAGATGTGTTGACCAGAACTGTATGCATTGGCATTATAATGTTGGCTGTTTTATTTTCAATCCACTTTTTGATTATCCCTACCATGGAATTGGTGTTCTTCACCACTGCCACACACTGGGTAGACATCTTCATTGAGCTGTCCACCAGCACACCAAGGTCTCTTTCCTGATCTGTCACGGATAGCTCAGAACCCATGAGTTGATAGATAAAGTTTTGATTTTTTTGCCCCAATATGCATTACTTTGCATTTTCCTACATTGAAATACATTTGCCATTTTGCAGCCCATTCTCCCAGTTTGGAGAGATCCATCTGGAGCTCTTCACTATCTTCACTGATTTTTACCACACAGAAAAGTTTTGTGTCATTTGCAAACTTGGCCACCTCACTGCTTATCCCTGTCTCCAGGTCATTTATGAACAGATTGAAAAGCACTGTTCCCAGGACAGATCCCGAGGTATCTAACCGAGGTATCACCTAGCCTTGCCTTTGGATTGTGTACAAAAACTGCATGATTCCATCATTTTGCCTTACTGAAATTACTTTTCAGCTGGACTGCAAACCAGAACAATTAACTATCCTTCTAAGGAGAACTGGGAGCTCAATAATAATAATAATAATAATAATAATAATAATAATAATAATAATAATAATAATAATAATAATAATAATAATAATAATAATAAAAGCTAGAAGCCACATTCACTCCACCAGCTCCAAAAATTATAGGAAGTGAAATCTGCCTACTTAGCAGTCATTAAAGAAACTTTAATGCAGACATATCTGCAAAGATGAGAGAATGAGGGGTTCATTATGCTACTGAGATAATGCCCTTAGTCCCATCTATATCTTTTTTAGTCTGCAATTGACTAATTCTTTAAGCAAGTAAGTACTTACCTTGAAGAAATTGTTCTGTTTGCCTTGCCACACACAGAGGCACACACTGTCATTGCCACATATCTGTATGCTGCATTTTACCCTAACCACATCTGATCTCGCCTGATCTCGGAAGCTAAGCAGGTTCGGCCCTGGCTAGTACTTGAATGGGAGATCCATCCGGGAATACCAGGTACTGTAGGAGCCTGGAGTAGGAACTGGCAAGCCACTCCAGTATTCCTGCCAAGAAAACTCCATGGACATGGAGTCATGAAGAGTCAGTCACGACTGTAACAACAGAACACACACAGCTTTGACTTAATGTAATTGCTTAGCTTTAGGTCCTCTCATGTTGCTGGGTGCATCGGGCAGCAGGTGCTTAGCAGGAGGTCCAGAAACTCAAACTCATCAAGTACCTAACACTGTATATAAGTGGTAACACTACACCAGAAACTGTGGCCCTCTTACATACATCATCCATGGACACAGATGTTCTTATTCACCTTCCTCTTTCCCCACAGAGGAACACATCAAGATCTGGGATGGAATGATGGATATATGAGATAATCATGTAGGATTTTGCCTAACTGGTGAACAAGAGACACAACATGACTCAATAAGTGGACTGGATTACAAAAAAGCAGGCAAATCTGTGGGAGGAATTCCCTTGCATGGCTCCCTATGTGAGCTGTACCTTGTACATAATCAAAAAACACAAAGACATTCTGTTGGGAGCCTCCTGGACAATGTAATGCCTGGTCCTTGACAAGCAAATTCTTGCTTCAATTTAGTGTCACAATGAATTGCAAAATACATATTTGAAAAAATTTACAGATGGACCAGATTAAAAAAACTAACTGTATAAATTAAAGGTTTAAAAACCTCTACACTTTGACATCAAAGAAAAAGGCAACAATGTATGCACTTTCAAAGCAATAAAGCAAATCGATTTTTCTTGAGTTGTGAACTTAAAATTCCTCACAAATAGGAGGGCTGGAATCAGTGAGAGGATATAGCTGCCGTTCTCTATTTGATTTACAGCCAGCTAGTACAGCAATGAAACATTCTCTTTAAATCACTGTGCCTTCTGTTGACCCAGAGCCAGCATGACTGCAAGCACTCAGTATGCATGTGACTGAACGATGTGTCACACTGTCCAAAGTAAAGTTATTCCTTACCTGCTTAACCTTGGGGATTACGATAAATACCAGCCCAAATAACAGGATGAAGAAAAATTATACTTGAGAATCACAGTTCCCTGGCCCAACAAGCCAGGTAGAATTACAGAACTCTACTGGAAGATTTTCTGTAGTTTTTTGCAGCCTACTCGATGTATTTTTTTGCAGCCTACTCAACCTTCCAGAGAGTCTCGAGCAGCTCTGTACCTAAGAGGAGTTGATATATGTTGGCTTTCTATAAACCAGGCCCGCACAACCAGTAGCCCACAAAGGGTTCAAAAGTAGCTCGCCGGCCATCAATTTAAAAAGTGAGGGGATAAGTTCTCCACACCTTTCTCCCCCATCCCAAGGACCACCACTGCCCCAGCAAGGTTTTAGGTCTGCCAGCCCACTGTCTCTGCTGAGTGGGGCAGTTCGAGTGCCATGGCACAGTCCCCTGCTCCCCCCACCAGCGAGATGATCAGTGCGCCACTGCTCCCCTTCTGAGCCATTTGCTCCTCCTTATGACGCCATGGTGATGTGGTTGCCCCGCTGCTGGCTCAGCCCACCCCAGATGCATGGGGAACATGGCGAAGGTGAGTGAGAGTTGCAGGTGGCAGCGGCAGCAGCGGCAGCGAGGGGGCTGGAAGGGAGAAGGGGGGAAAGAGGAGGAGCAGGCTGGAGGGGAAGGAGAGTCCAGTCAGGCCCCGGGTGGGTTGGGAGGGAAAGTGCACCTTTAAAAAAAAGACATCCAGCAGCCTGCAATACGAAAACCACCAGTTAATAATATTGGGAGATTTCAATGCTGTACATATTCCGTCTGTGGACAGGAAAATACCAAAAGGGAAGAAACCCAAGACTTCGTCCTCTATACTGCCAAAATCGTTTCTTGACATGTCTGACATTCTAGAACTCCAAGATATCTGGAGAAGGAAAAACCCATTAAAAGGTGGTTTCACCTTTCATTCAAGACAACACGCCTCTTTCTCCCGCATCGATATGTGCTGGGCCTCATCTGATCTTTTAATTAATACAAGGGACATAGAAGTCTTACCTCAAACAATCTCTGATCATAATGCTATTTTGTGGACATTGAAATCCTCGGGTAAGCCCAGACACTGGAAAATCAACTCAGCTTTGTGGACTGATAAAGAATTTATTCTGGAGGCAGCCAAAGATTTGAACTTATACTTTGAACTGAACCTGAACAAGGGTACCCCACTGAAAACGGTGTGGGATGCCTCAAAACCTTACTTTAGAGGGTTTGTCATTCAATATATGGCAAGACGGAACAAAGAGAGGAAAAAGAGATCTGAATCTATCCTTAACACGATGAAAAAGCTTGAAAAGGACTTAATTCATGACCCTCGCAACGAGCAGTTGAACAAAGACTTAGCCTCCTGTAGGCATGAACTTAATTTGATCCTGACAGCAGATATAGCCCATAAAATTAAACTGGCCAAGCTGAATTTTGTGGAAAATGCAAACAAACCAGGTAAATGGTTAGCCTACAGGCTAAAAAAGGTGCAATCCCAAAAACTTATTCTAGCACTCAAAGATAAAACTGGAGAAAACCAGACAGAGCAGCTACAAATCCAAAAAATTATAGAGGTATATTACCAGAACTTGTTCAAGCCGGAGACGATAGACAAAGATGCCATCTTTCAATACCTTGAACAAGCCAATTTTCCAAAACTTACTGAAGAACAGAGAGCTCTGACGAACACTCCTATTACAATGATGGAAATAACAGAGGCCATTAATCACCAAAAAATGAACAAGGCTCCCGGACCTGACTCAATACCGGCACAATTTTACAAAAAATTCTCTGAGATAGTCTCTGGAAATATGAAAAATCTTTTTACATCCATTTTAGAAGGTGAAGACATACCAGATTCATGGAAATTATCCCATACAACACTGATTCCTAAAGAAGGGAAACCTAAAGACCTGATACAGAATTACAGGCCAATCGCTCTCCTAAATGTGGATTACAAAATATTTGCAACTATTTTGGCAAATAGATGGCGGATGATACTACCCTCTTTGATATCCCATGACCAAACTGGCTTTCTTCCGAAAAGGCACCTCCAATCCAACATTAGAACTTTTCTCAATGCGTTGGAATATTATGAATGCCACCCTGAGAAGCAAGTAGCCTTCGCATTTATCGATGCTGAGAAAGCATTCGATAATGTATCCTGGTGTTTACTCAAAACTCAGTTAGACTATCTACGGTGTGGTCACAGAATGCTACAAGCAATTGAACAAATTTACTCCACCCAAAATACTAGGATTGTAGTCAATGGCTACCTTACAGACAAAGTCAAGATACACAAAGGCACCAGGCAAGGATGCCCTCTCTCCCCCTTGCTGTTTATATTAACTTTGGAGGTGCTACTTCATGTTATAAGAAATACCCCAGGTATCCAAGGCCTACAAAGCAAAGGAGAAATTTACAAGGTGCAAGCTTTTGCGGACGATTTGTTGGTTATTATGGAGAATCCTCAGACCTTCACTCCAGAACTTCTAAAGACTTTGAGGCCTATTCCAAAATTTCTGGACTAAAGGTAAATAGAGAAAAAACATTGTTGCTTACTAAAAATATGACTCCACCCATGACTGAAAAATTGGTAAACCAATCGGGTTTCCAACATGCTAGTAAGGTAAAATATTTGGGTATTACCGTATCTAACCGTTGTAACACTTTACTTAAAGATAACTATGTTAATGGTATAAAAACAATCAAAGCTGACTTGGAAACCTAGTCAAGACTCCAGTTATCCTTAATGGGCAGAATTGCTGCAGTTAAAATGAATGTCTTACCTAAATTGCTTTTTTTATTTCAATCTCTACCTATATTACCTAATTTTAAGATCATTACAGATCTGGAAAAAAGTATACATGTATTTATATGGCAAAAGAAAAAAGCAAGGATTAGAAATGTTTGTCTACAGGACAGAACAAAAACTGGTGGCTTCGCCCTGCCCAATCTGGTGTTATACTACAAGGCTGCTACCATGACTTGGATCAAAGACTAGATTTTGATGACAAACAATAGAATATTGCAGCTTGAGAGCTATGGCCTAGATAAGGGCTGGCATCATTATATATGGTATAAGGGTAATATACCTACCCTTTTTAAAAAACACTGGATAAGGAATGCCTTAGTTAAAATATGGTTACCGATTAAAAAACAATTTTACTCCAAAGCACCATTGTGGTTATCTCCGTTGGGAGTGGTTATTAGCCCCCATATAAGTGAAACCCCCAAATTTTTAACTTACAGACACCTTCTGAACGCTGATCACTCTTTGAAACCATTAGAAAAATTAGTTTCAGAAGGTTATAAGTTAGACTGGTGGAAGTATAGCAGCGGTGAGGATTGAACTAAAGGGTGCGCCCCTGCTGCTGTTCTTTTAATTGTTTTTATTATTTCTTGCTGATTTCTGATTATTGTTTTTCTATTGTCCTGTATTGTACCTAACTGGTTGTATTTGCTGACTTGTTCAGACATGTTCGCCGCCCAGAGTTCCCGTTGGGAAGATGGGCGGGATATAAATTCAATAATAAATAAATAGATAAATAAGTATCAACAAATATACTCTCATTTCAAAGACCTCATTAAAGAGGGGGGCTTTATGACTAATGATACTCCACTTGACAAAATACTATGCTCCGGCGATTCTAAGCTCCTTAGTAAATTCTATAGTATTCTGTTAAATGAAAAAATGATTGATACACTGGTCAAAGACACTATGATAAGATGGGCAGAAAACTTTGGCTACTCTATTCATCTAAATAAATGGGATTCTTTGTGGAACACAGTCAAAATTTTCAAATCTATAGCCTTTAAGGAAAATTGCTATAAGATGTTCTATAGATGGCATTTTTCACCACATCGTTTATCTAAGATGTATAATTGCTCACCTAAATGTTGGAAATGTAAACATGATTGTGGTACTTTTTACCATATGTGGTGGACATGTAAAGAGGCAAAGGCATACTGGATAATGGTAAAACTGTTTTTAGAAAGATACTTGAAAATTAAGATAGAGCTTAGACCAGAACTTTCTTTATTAAATATAGTAGACATTAATATTTCATATGACCAGAGATATGTACTTCACCATGTAATTGTTGCTGCAAGGATACTGTATGCGAAATCCTGGAAACAACCAAATGTGCCAAAAGAGAGGAATTTCCACGAAAAGATAAGAGAATGTATTGAAATCGACAGACTCTCCGGCTTTTTAAAGGGAGACTACGATGAGATTTCTCGGAAAAGATGGCAAGAAGTAACAAAACTATTAGCACTGTGATAATATTTGGTTATCTATTAATATGTTAAATCGCTATTTTTTGCTTGATATATTCAATGTAAATTTTAAATTGTACTCCTTTTTCTCTATACCCCTTCCCCTTGCTCCCCCCCTTAAAAAACCAATAAAACTACTCAATTAAAAAAAAAGACTTCCAGCAGCCCAGGCAAGCGCTCAAGCCTGGTGCCAGGGAGGCATGTGCCTCCCTGGCACCCACACACACCGGCTCGAGAGGGTGCAAGGGAAGTGTGTGCATGGTTAGCCTTCTCATAGGAATGCACTGAAATCTGTTCCCTCAGGAACGGATTAATTGATTTTCAATGCATTCCTAGAGGAAACCACTGCTGTACTTACAATTTTTTTTACTTATGAGTAGAGGTGGGCACAAAACAGAAAACTGATGGTTCTGTTGGTTCTGTTTCAGGCCCAACCTTGGTTCGGTTCCGGTTTGGGTCTGTATGAATTTTTTAAAAAATTCATATGAAACCTTACCGAGCCGAACTGGGCCAGGCGGCGGTAGACCGTACCATTGCCACCTCCGCTTCGCTTCAAATAAAGGACATGCTAATTTTGATTTTGTACTAGCAAGAAATATCAAGGTGAAATCCTTTTGCTGAATTTTTAATTAAATATACTTTACATAACATCACACTGAATACATTACGTAACATATGTGGTTCTTCAAATGGTCATCTATAAATTCACACAAATGGGTTCTGGACCAGTGTGAATGCCCATCACAGAATCTTAACGAGTTTTACTTGCACAACTATCCTTCCCCAGCCTTGAATGTGAATTTTGCACCTCCTATCTTTTTCTGTGCAGGAGAGAACTAAATCTGGTGAGACAATAGTGGGGAGGCTGTGTGAATATATAGATATAGTAGTGGTTGTGGCATATGAAATGATGACACCACTTTTGGCAGGAAAGATGTATTAGTATAAAACATTGTTTTGTCTTTGCTAAATTGAATGTAAGGTAGATTGAATATTCAGTCCTCAAGAGTGTAATTTCGCTTAATCTTCTTTCTGAATAATAGCAATCAAAACTACTACTTTAGAAGTCAATGCTCTAAGATCTGATGTTGTTGAAGACTCTGCTCTCTCCTCTGCTGTACTGTAATTAGTGTATCAAAGGGAGCCTTCATTAGTTGTTTTTGACACCAAAGACAGAAACCAGTGGAACTGTATATGCTTCATATCAGATTAAGCATTTTTCAAAGCCTTTAGGATTTTCTTCACAATTAGATTCTTGAATTACAATGATGATGGGTGATTTTCAGGCTGGAGTGCCACTACTACAGCCACATAAACTTTCAAAGCTGAAACAATCCTAAGAGTGGTCAAAACATTCACAAAGTCACCATCCATTTTTGGGATTTGTGTACATGTTGACTCCTCTTAGATCAGGGGTGTCCAAACTTTTTGTAAGGAGGGCCAGATTTGGTGGCTGAGAATGTGGGGAGGGGCAACTGCTCCCTGCCCCTGCCGCCCCACTGCAAGCCCCCCCACTGACACTGTGCAAGCCCCACCCACTGATCCCTAAGCTCCACCCACAGAGTTATATGCTCTAGGGCTCCTTCACAGCCTTGGGAAAGACAGAGGAGTGGTGGAGCCATGGTTGGGTGCCCCAAGATTATCTTTTTGTCCAAAGTCTCCACCTTGAGAATTTTTTGAAGGTTTAGTAACACGAATATACTGTATTGGAGGGAGTACTGTATGTCAAATCCTATTGCATGACCATGAGTTAGGATGGATAAAATCCATATACTGGAAATGATAGTGTATAAATTGCTTAGATAAGACACTAGCATTGTGCCGCATTGCGTTGAAACAGTTAATGATGGAGGATGGATAAAACCAGCACTGACAGTTTCGGTTCTGCTTAGATTTCTTGTCAGTCTCTCCCCCCCCCCGCCTCTTCTTTAAGAAGGCGGTTATTTGGGCCTGCTTTGTCTGGTTTGTGAGATGTAACACTGCAAAGTTATCTACTGACTGGTGACTGATGTCTTTGATATTGAAAATTCCTCTTCCAATATGGTTTGTACCGTGGTGTTGGCTGGCGTTGTGTATTCCAACTCATTTTCCTTGCTGAGTTATTCCACATAATCGTGTGTTTTTGAGTTAAAGTGTCCCTTCCCATTAAATAGGTTGTCTATTGAGCTTTTCACACGACCCCTAAGATCTGCTGGCCACTTAAATTCGGACCAGAGATCTTGAGGGTTCGTTGCTCTTCCTGCGTCCCCACCCCTCCACACTTCCTTGCTCCTGTCTGCATGAGGGGAGGGAGAAAAAAGGGACAAAAGAATGCAGGCTCACCTCCAGTCCAAGCCGTCCCGAGCCCCGTCATCGTCCTGATTCCTTCTCTTAAAGGGGCAGGAGGCAACAACAACAACAACAACAACAACAACAACAACAAACAGAAGCGAGGAGAGACCGGCACTCTAGGTTATATCCGGATTTGGGATTTTTCAACCTCTGAGAGCAGGTACCTGAAAAGTGCAGTGGGACGCACTTAGGTGGGTGTGGTCGCACTTAATTTTCTGTAAACTCCGGAGCTGGTGGGGAAACAATTTTAAGCTGGGAGCCATTTGTGGCGGAGTTTAGGGGTCGTGTACAAATACCCTATGTGAGACCTTGAATTCCAGATGATTGGAGCCCTGCATTTCTTCTTAACACTACAGCCACTGCCATGTTCTTAGCTGCACAATCAGCCACATGATGTGCCAAGTGCATCTGCCATGCAGCTAAGGAGTATGCTTCTTAATAGAAAGCTATGAGCATTGATTTTTTTGTCCCCTTAGGCAAGTACACAATTATGGGCTGAAACGTTTCCCAGATAAATTGCTGATCTGCACCCATCATTTCTTGGTAATTTGAAATCCTCAAGTGTAGTGCTGCTGAATAATAATTTTTTTTCCTAATAGATCTAATTTTCTTCCTTCCTTGTTAGCAGGTACATTTTGTATTTTACCTCTGATTTTTTTATTGAGTACTTGTATAATTGCATTTAGCATTGAATGTTTAAATAAAAAGTTTGCTCCTTCCTCCTGTGCTCTCTCTATATTTTCAATGTGTCTAGAGGTTGCTGATATTGTTGAAGATTTCGGTGAGGACAGGGTAATTAGATCTATCAGTGTTTCTAACACTGACATGTTTACAGGTATATTTGTCTTTTTCTAAATTGTTGCAAATATTGAGCCTTTAGAAGACTGTGATAACTTTGCTATTCTTTCAATTAGGTCATTGTATGAGTATGGCTCTTCAGATGGGGAAAGTGGTGTAGTATCTTACACTTCTAAATTGGGTATGGATCTGAAGAGTGTACCAGAATTCTCATTATCTTCATTGCCTAAATTCGAAGTTTCATTATCTGACTTTTTATCTGCTGTTTCTGAGGCTTGGTTATCCCTTCAAAACTGGAGAGCTCCCCTTAGGCTTGACATGTCAGAAAATAAGGCCTGACATGTCAGAAATGGGGCAAGTGTAAAGTTTAGGGCTGGCAGCAGTAATAACTGGGTCTATTGGTCTTGTTCTTGTAGGAATTCTCAATGTCATCGCCAACTGCCTTTTGAGTGCTACTGCTTTTAGGTTTGTTCATTCGCCTAGGGGGAGATCTCAATACTGACTGTGCACTGACTGATGAGTGTGGTGTTAAATATCTCATTGGGTTCCTTATATCATCATGTTGCCTCCTAAGCAAATGTGACCTCGATTTTAAACAATACCTGGAATGATAATGTCTCTGATCACACACATCTCTCTGCCTACGACATCATGTGATCAACCCCTTGAATGTGATCTTTCTCTACAAGATACTGGTGATGGCAAATTCATATTTTTACATAGATAAGGAAGGGAAGGACAGAAGAAAGATGAATATGGATCAGACTGATATTGCATATCCCTTGAAGGGGATCTAGAATAGATGTCTTTCCTGTGCCATTGATGCAGATAATGATTTGACCTCCTCCAGTTCCACTCTGTGCTATATCTTTCAGAGGTGAATGCAACAAATCATGCTGAGGTCCTCTCAACTGTATCCTCAATCCCATCTCTCTCCTCTGCTGTACTGTATTTGGACGACATAATGGATGTTACTTGTGCCCTTCGAGTCGGAAGCTTTGGTGGAATGCTCTGTACAGAAGGGCTACACAGCTCTTCTCTTGAGCCAACATTTTGGGTGTCATTCTGTTGGTTTGCTACTGGTTCCCTTATACGTGGAACCATCACTGTCTGTACCTGAGGCTTACTTGGGGAAAATCTATTTTTCTTAGATTCATTAGGTTTGTTGGAATCAATAGCTGAGGCAGTTGTTCGTTTTCTGATATTGGTGCCCTTCTTTTCTGTTGATTGCGAAGATATCAAAGTGGATGGATTCAATTTATCCTTTGATATTGTCCTTGAGTGAGTTCCATTGCTCCTTGGATTTGTTGTGATGTTGTTTCTAAAAGGATCAGTTGCCTTCAGATATTTTTGATTGCAGGGAAGTAGAACCTCTGCACAACATTGCTTACTAGCCTCCAGGAAAATGGCAGGTTGGATTTATTTATTTATTTGAATATGTTTATCCCACCTTTCTTCTTGGAAAAGGACCCAAGGTGGCTTACAATAATGAGGGACAATATACAGCCCAGAACATTTAAGATATATTCAAGTTAAGAACAGGGAATTATGAGAGGCATCTTAGAACATTAAAATGTAACTTTAAAGCAACAAAGAGCACACAAAAAGAAAAAAATTCATTATAAGGGGTTGAAACTAACATGGAAAACACTGGTGTTCTTATGAAATCAGTAAATATAATCATGCATGGTAATCCATATAAAGGTCACATAGTAGGTAGTCCATCTTGGAAGAAAGTAAAAGGTGGATTTTGATGGATCCTCTTGATTTCCTATGATTTTTTTGCATGGGATTCTTCTCAAAGGACTATTAAATCACACATCTCATTCATGTCTAAATATTACACAATAATAATCATGCATCCTCCAGTGCATGGCTCCACAGTGATGCAAAAAACATAGATCCATCGCACTGATCCAAAGTCAAATAGTAAGTAGTCCCTCATTCAGGGAAAGCTTGCGTGACGAGGAAGGTCTTTGCTTGCTTTTGGAAAGACAGCAGAGATGGGGCAGTCCTGGACTCCAGCAGGAGGGAGTTCCCACTGGAGTTAAAGGATTCATAGAGGATGTATATGAGCCGTTGACCATTACTATGATTTTCCTGGCAGAATTGAGCAGAACAACCTAATCCAGTCCTACAGATGCTTCTAAACCTTATAGCTGTGTTGTCAATGTGAAGATGTCAAAAGTCAAACAGAAACAGTGGTCACTATCATTGCCCCTATTAATCTCAAAGGAGAATATTTCTGCCCAAAGCCATAAGTCGAGTCTCAATGTCATGGCCAGATCCAGCTGGAAAGTCTAGAAAACAGATGGTAGTCAAAAACATTTGGGCCTGAAAAACCAGTTCAATAGTCTTTCCCAAAAGGGAAGGTTTGAAATACATACAATATATTTGGCATCTGGGCTAGTTAATTGTTAGTTCTTGATTTTTCTGGAACCACCTGATCCTGAGTATGGCAGTAGTAAGTAGTAACAATAGTTAATAAGGACTTGTTTTCTCCAGAGATATTGTGACCGTCTTTATTTCACCACTACAGATTTCCTCATTTTCTGCAATAGCCATTTAATGGCAAAAGTCAAGAACTCTTCAGTAACATTAATCTGAACCTGTAGTATTATAAGAACATAAGAACATAAAATGGACACGTTGTGAGAATGGATGACGGCCGGATCCCAAAAGATCTTCTATACGGAGAACTAGTGCAGGGAAAGCGCCCCAGAGGGAGACCACAGCTGTGGTATAAGGATATCTGTAAGAGGGACCTGAAGGTCTTGGGAATGAACCTCAACAGATGGGAAACCCTGACCTCCGATAGCACTGTCTGGAGGCAAGAGATACAGCATGGTCTACAAAAATTTGAAGAGGCATTTGTCCAACAGGGAGAGGAAAAGAGGCAGGCACAGAAAGAATGAAACTCGAGGACCGGGCAAGAAACAGAATACATCTGTCCCCAGTGCGGTAGAGACTGCCATTCCCGAATTGGTCTATTTAGTCACACTAGGTGTTGTTCTTAGGATCTCTACTCCAGGCATGATACCATAGTCTTTCGAGACTGAAGGATGCCAATGAATGAATGAAGAACATAAGAAGAGCCATGCTGGATCAGGCCAAAGGCCCACCTAGTTCAGCTTCCTATATCTCACAGTGGCCCCACCAAATGTGTCCAGGAGCGCACAAGACTAGATATCTGTCTCGTGATACCAATCCCCTGCGTCTAGTCCTTGAAGCACTCCAGTTTTAAACCTGGAGATTACACATCTCCATCATGGTTTGTAACCTGTGATGGACTTTTCCTCCAGGAAACTGTCCAATCCCCTTTTGAAGGCATCCAGGCCACATCCTGTGGCAGGGAGTTCCACAGACTAACAACACACCGGGTAAAGAAGTATTTTCTTTTCTCTGTTCTTACTGGCTCAACCCGCAATTTGAGTGGATGTCCCCTAGTTCTGGTATTTTGTGAGAGGGAGAAGAGCATCCCTCTATCCACGTTACTCATGCCCTGAATTATTTTGTATGTTTCAATCATATCCCCCTCTCAGGCACTTTTTTCCAGACTAGAGAGCCCCAAATGTTTTAGCCTTTCCTCATAAGGAAGGTCCCCCAGTCCAGTAATCATTTTAGTTGATCTCTTTTGCACCTTTTCCAGTTCCACTATGTCTTTTTCGAGATGCAGTTTCCAGAACTGTACACAGTACTCCAGATGCGGCCTTACTATTGTTTTGTACAACGGCATTATAATGTTGGCTGTTTTGTTTTCAATCTCCTTTTTGATAGTCCCTAGCATGGAATTGGCCTTCTTCACCGCTGCCAAACATTGGGTAGACACCTTCATAGAGCTGTCCACCAGCACACCAAGGTCTCTTTCCTGATCTGTCACGGATAACTCAGAGCCCATGAGTTGATAGATAAGTTTTGATTTTTTGCCCCAATATGCATTACTTTACATTTTCCTACATTGAAATGCATTTGCCATTTCGCAACCCATTCCCCCAGTTTGGAGATATCCTTCTGGAGCTCTTCACAATCCTCTCTGTTTTTTACCACATGGAAAAGCTTTGAATCATCAGCAAACTTGGCCACCGCACTGCTTATCCCTGTCTCTAGGTATTTATGAACAGACTGAAAAGCATTGGTCCCAGAAAAAATCCCTGGGGCACACCACTTTTCACCTCTCTCCATTGTGAAAATTGCCCATTGACACCTACTCTTTGTTTCCTGGAGTTCAACGAGTTCTCATTCTATAAGAGGACCTGCCCTCTTATCCCCTGACTGTGCAATTTTCTCAGCAGCCTTTGGTGAGGGACTGTATCAAAAGCCTTCTGAAAATCCAGATAGACAATATCCACCGGTTCACCCAAATCCACATGCCTGTTGACCTTTTCAAAGAATTCTAAAAGGTTTGTCAGGCAAGACTTACCCTTACAGAAGCCATGCTGATTTTCTCTCAGCAAGGTTTGTTCTTCTATCTGTTTTAAGATTTTCTCTTGGATGAGGCTTTCCACCATCTTCCCTGGGACTGATGTAAGGCTAACCAGCCTGCAGTTTCCCAGGTCCCCCTCCTTCTTTTTTTAAAAAAATGGTGTGACACCTGCTATCCTCCAGTCCTCTGGCACTGTGGCCATTTTAAGAGACAAGTTGCATATTACCTTTAAGAGATCCGCAATTTCATTTCTCAGTTGCTTAATAACCCTTGGGTGGATGCCGTCTGGGCCCGGTGAGTTGTTGATCTTCAAATTATCACTTAAACCTAAAACATCCTCTCTTTTAACCTGTATTTGATTTAATTCTTTAGTCAAGAAGGGTTGTTCGGGCAGCGGAATCTGCCCAAGGTCTCCTGTCGTGAAGACAGATGCAAAGAACTCATTTAATTTCTCTCCAATTTCCAAGTCCTCCTTTACCTCACCATCCAGAGGGCCAACTGATTCTCTGACAGGTTTTCTACTTCTAACATATTTAAAGAAACTTTTATTATTTGCCTTTATATTGCTAGCCACACATTTCATAAAGTCTTTCTTTGCCTCTCTTATCATCTTCTTACATTTCTTTTGCCAGAATTTGTGTTCCTTTTTATTTTCGTCATTTGGGGAGGATTTCCATTTACGGAAATAACTCTCCTTGTGCTTTAGAGCCTCTCTAACTCCACTCGTTAACCATGCCAGCACCCTATTGGACTTAGATGAACTCTTCTTTCTTTGTGGTATGCACTTCCGCTGGGCCTCTACTACTGTTGTTTTAAACAGGCTCCATGCACTCTGGAGAGACTGGATTCTTTTTACCTTCCCTTTCAATTTCTTTCTAACTAGTTCCCTCATGTGAGGAAAGTCCCCCCTTCGGAAATCAAGGGTTTTTGTGTTTGATTTGCTTGACACTCTTCCCCCAAAGGAGGGAGTGTGGCAAAGGAGATTGCAGCATGGTCACTGTGCCCCAGAGGCTGAGTGACATTGACATCCATGACCAGATCCTGAGTATCACACAGTATAAGATCCAGAGTTGCCTGTTCCCGGGTGGGCTCCATGGCAAGTTGCTCTAAGGCACAGTCACTCAGCATGTCAAAAAACCCAGTTTCTCTTTCTTGCCCCCAAGCTCGCATTGGCCCAGTCAATAGGGGATAATTGAAGTCCCCTACGATTACTAATCTGTCCCTCTTAGACAGCTCCATGATTTGTCTCCTCATTTCAAGGTCCCCTTCAAGTTTTTGATTTGGTGGACGATAGCACACACCACTATCACATCGCTCCTTGGACCTGGTAGTTTAACCCACAGTGATTCTATGGTGGAGTCAGACTCACCGTCAATCTTCCTCTAAGGACAAAGTGTATATACCCCTGTTATATCTTTAGCTCCCAAGTGATGGAAAATTAAATGACTCAAGGGAATTTAATTTCCTTCTTTCCGTAATGGACTTACAAAATAGAAATATGTCTCTTTCTCATTTTTTTCATGCAAATATACTTTTAAAACAAAATTGTTGAGAAGTATTACTTTCCATAAGGCATGGTGGCTCAGCAGGTTAGAGCGCTAAAATGTTGCCTGCAAAGTCGGCAGCTCGGCAATTCAAATCCCAGGTGCCACGCAGTGAAATGAACTCCCTCTGTTAACCCCAGCTCCCACCAACCTAGCAGGTCAAAAGCATGTAAATGCAAGTTCGTAAATAGGTACTGCCATAAGAAGCAGGAAGGTAAATAGTGTTCCATGCACAGAAATGCATTCAGCCACAGGGCCACAGACTTGCACAACACTGGCTCATTGGCTTGGAAACAGAGATGAGCACTGCCCCTAGAGTCGGACACGACTAGCACCCACGTGTGGGGGGAATCTTTACTTTTACTATTACTTTACTCCTATTATTTAAAACTCCTCTTCCTTTAGCATTTCCCCCCCAAAATCTACAAATGCCCTAAACATTCTACTACAAAAGCCTGATTATACATTCAAAGCCAAATTTAATATTGAAGCACTGTCGGCCCTGGTTAGTACTTGGATGGGAGACCACCAGGGAATACCAGGTGTTTTAGGCGTCTGGAGTAGGAACTGGCAGACCACTCCAGTATTCCTGCCAAGAAAACTCCATGGACATGGGGTCACAAAGAGTCGGTCACTACTGTGACAACACAATACACACACACACTGTGCATACCTGCAGGTTCCTCAGAAGCCCTGAAACGCAAAGCTCACTTTGCTGAGTCCACAGAAACCGGCAAACTGGGGACATCAAAACCAAGGGTGGAACTTCATCTTTCATCTGACACTTAAAATAGGAACATGGTATTATTGATCAACGAGTCATCAGATCATGGAAATGTGTGTCTTCCATGTCAGTGGGGATGTGCTGTGATAAGTGAATGCTTAAGGCAGAACTGAAGTCTTGGAGTCGAGGTTATATAACAAATGTAGCTCAAAGGGGATCAAGCAAAATAAGTTGCCCTGAAGCTTCAATATACTTCTTGTTTAGAGCTTGAAAGGGCAGCACGTGAATTGCTGCGGGGGTGGGAGGGTGGAAGCTGTCTGAGTTTGTAGCCTTTTTCTTTTTTTTTAATGTAAAGAAAATAAATGGAATGAAAGGACCGAAAAGAACAAGGCAGAAACTTGAAGACTTGAAGGGAAAATATATGAAACACAGCAAATTGACATTAATGCACTGAATGATGTCAAAATGAAACTGAGTATAATGGATTTGTCATTCAGAAGCCCTACATTTTTATGCCCATTTCCACTCTCTGAAACAAATCTCATTCAGAGTATCTGCAAGCACAATTGATTATTGGAGTCAACAACACAGGGGTCAAAGCTCCTGTATCAACAAGTTTAGCTGGGGAGGAGAGTTAATTTGAACTGAAAACCAAATGTAGGAACAAGGAATAAGTTGAGTGTTCCACTGTAGGAACAGGAAGCAGAAGAGAAGATCACAGACTGGGGAAATCTACTTTGCATATAAAGGAAGGGAAAAGGGAGTAATGTGTCTGGAAAGCAGAAGGGAAGAACAGGATGGCCTGTGCCACCCACCAAGGTGCCCTGGCAGATTGCATTCCAATCTCAAAAGACCAATGACATGGCATCACACCATCCAGAAAACACTCAGCTTTGTCTGGTTTGGGAAGCTAAACATGGCTAGTAGAGACGGGCATGAAATGCAAAAATGGCATTTCGTTTCATTTCCAATTTCATTTTGTTTTATTTTGTTTCATTTGAAATGAATTTATAAAAAATTTGTTTCATTTTTTGTTTTGGTTCGTTTCGTTTCTGTGCGTTGTGTTTCTTTTAACTTTTTTTACTGTTTTGGCAGTGGGGGTGCGTGTTTGGTGCTTGTGTGACATTTGTGTGTGTATATTTTTCCCTCCCCCAAGCCCACACGTCAGCTGATCGGTGCTGGGGGGGGAAAGAATTTTCCCCCACCCCAGCGTTGATCAGCTAGAGCTGAGGATTTTGGGAGGGGAAAAATATTAGTGATAACTTAATAAGAAAATGCTGGCCGCTGCCACCTCCCAAACTCTGGATCAAGCATGCCTAAATAGCAACCTTCTTTTCGGATCCCAAACTTCAGACCACCACCACCCCCTCCAGCAAAACACTCCCCCCATAAAATCTGGAGAGGTTGCCTTTTTCCACCACCACCCCAATATGCCCACTTCCTTTTGCACCTCTTTTGAACCTTTTCCAGTTCCACTATGTCTTTTTTGAGATGTGGTGACCAGAATTGTACACAGTACTCCAGGTGCAGCCTTACTATTGTTTTGTACATTGGTATTATAATATTGACTGTTTTATTTTCAGTCCCCTTTTTGATAATCCCTAGCATGGAATTGGCCTTCTTACCCTTACAGAACCATGCTGATTTTCCCTCAGCAAGGTTTGTTCTTCTATGTGTTTTAGGGAGAGACTAACAAACGTTCCTTTGCTAGGGAAGTTCAAACCTTGCACGTGTGTACTGGGAAACCCATCTGTGTGGCTTCACAAAGCCCACAATGAAGAAAATATAAAATAAAATGATAGGTCACCATAGTACAGTATAAAGTGTATCCATTTTTGATAACAAAAAACCTCAAATAGTGAAACAGGATGGATTTTCAGCACCTGGTGCAAGGCCAGTATTACAGGATACAGATCATATGCCCCACAGCAATGGGTGGGACCATGGTGAGGTGTAGGAACAAAGTGGGAGAAGTCCCCAGGTTGGTTTGCCATGAAGTGGCCACAGAGCCACTCGAGGTCCATGCTGGATGCAGCAGTGGGCGTCTTCCGTGGCAGCTCAGACTTAAACTGCCGGAAAGGAGGGGGAGCTCAAGGTGTGGCTGTATGGCATGTCAGCTCATGCATTCCTAGGAATTGTGCACCGAGGGGGAACTGCCCCTCTTCCCCATCCCACCCACCCCCATGCTACACCACCGACCTCAAACCCTTTAGGTGTTGCTAAAACCAGTGAAGCTCACTGCCCTAGATTGATGAGTAAAGGAAAATGCTAAACTCAGTGTTATGTCCCAAAGATTCTCTATTGTGACTCACTTAGTTTCTAGGTATTTATCTCATGTTTATTAATCAAGGCTGTTAATTTTCATCGATTCATCTCAACCTGAAGCTTTTGAATCCTGGATCGTTTTGAGGACTACTCAGTTCAATTGAATCCATTATTAAAGAAATCCTTTCACACCAAGGCTTCTGAGACTGAACTGTTGTCATCCCTGTAGTTCTTTGGTTTTCTAAATCACTGAAAACTTTTAAGGCAAAGCTCCTAACCTTGACTAGCCTCAGGCAAAATCTTCAGCTAGGCTTTGCCATCCTCAAATGGATTGACAGCCAAGGAGAAGAAAAGACACAAGGTAGGTTGGTTTTAAAGAAACAGCAAATTATCTCTGTAACAAGGAACATAGGAACATCCAAGAGAGGAAAGGTGAAGACTGCCGGCTATATCAAGACATTTAATTTCCTTTGTTTGCCAAACAGCAGTACAAAAACAGATACGGAAAATAAATTGCACAGTCTAATTAGCCCCACGGAAATTTTGGAGGGTGGGGGGATCCTTCAGTGGAAACTGACAGAATGTAAAGGTTGCTATTCTGCATACAAAAGTGTGTGTGCGCGCGCACGCGTGCACTTGGAAGGGACCTCAAAAGCCTTCTCCTTCAAATTTATCCCCAAGCCAGAAAACAGCATGTGGCTTCCTTAACAGGCAGGCATCTTGCTTATGTCTAGAAATACATGAGAATGGTGGTTATTGTGAGCCGAATGATACGGGATAACTAGCATGGCCAAGACAGCTTCTGCTGGTCATCTTGGAGGAAGCTCCTGAGCAAAACCCAACAGGAGGATTGGGCCTTCTTGATGTACTACCCCAAAGTACTTTGGCTGACTGCTCAGCACCAAACAATGCCCAGTTGTTACAATTAAAAAGGTCTGTTGTTTTTCTCAGGTCCCTCTTAAACCCCTTCCTCAAGGCTGTGGAACAGTAACTACTTTGGTGCACTCTCTACTTGTGGAGGTGGGGGAATTTGGATTTCTTGTACCATAAAACTGTGATACTCTGATTAGGTGTTCTATGTTTCATGCTCTGGTGCTTCACATGGGCTCCTGCTGGGTGTTATTACTTGTCCAAAGGCAGACCCTTTTCCAACCAGGTTCTTGACCAGGCCAGCTGACTGTTGTGCAGCTCCTGGCAATCAGGCTTGCCTTTGCACTGCAACATGATTATGGAGAGTGTCCATATTTGTCCTCTTGTCTCTGGCCTCCAATTATAGTTTTCATTCATTCATTCATTCATTCATTCATTTATATACCTTGTATGCCGCCCACTACGCAAAGGTCTCTGGGTGGCTCACAATCAAAATAAACAATTCAGCCAATTAAAACATCAAAATTGCAATACAATTAAAACAATAAAACATTTAAATACAATAACTACAATATATTAAGATACTACACTAAAATTGCCATCAGGACCCACAATAATCAATTAAAAAACTTCTGGAACAGGAATGCTTTTACCTGGCGCCGGAACATCATCAACATTGGCACCAGGCGGGTCTCACTTGGGAGGGCACTCCATAATCTGGGGGCAGCTGCCGAAAAGGACCTGTTCCTACAAGCCATCCCTTTCACCTCCTTGAGGGATGGCTCTTTCAGGAGCCCCCCCTGGCTAGATGTTAATTGACCGGTAGGTTCATATGGAAGGAGGCAGTCCTTCAGGTATCTAGGTCCTAAGACGTTTAGGGCTTTATATGTCAAAACAAGCACTTTGAATTGCGCTCGGGCAGCATATGGTAACCAATGAAGGTTATACAGAATCGGCAGGATGTGTTCCTCGATGGCCCTACCACTCACCAGCCGTGCAGCACGATTCTGAACCAGTTGCAATCGCCGGACCGTCTTCAAAGTCAGCCCCATGTAAAGCGCATTGCAGTAATCAATACGGGATGTTACCAGTGCATGCGTAACTGTCATGAGGCTCCGTTTGTCCAGATAGGGGTGCAGCTGATATATTTTCTGCAGCTGGAGAAAGGCACCCCTGGCCAACTACTGTACATAGGTGCTCCCCTCACTGTTTCCTCAATAGCACGTGGAATGGTTGTTGAGTGGGGATCCCTATCTTGCTTAGCCTCTTTCATCTATGGAAGCAAATCTATGAAGCAAATCTTGAAAGGAACTTAATGTAATAGAAAGGCAGCGTGTAAATAATACAAATAAAATAAACAAATAACAATATAGTGTCTTTGCACAAGTACACTGGGTGGGGCTAAATAGGACTGGCTTTAGTATACGTCTCTATGTTCATATGAGGATACAGAAAGCAACTGAAATATATGGTATTTATTTAATCAAATGTATTTAAAATATTTTACCCCACCTTTCACAATGAAAAGACCCAAGGCAGCTGCAGAATAGTGGCACACAGAAGAAGCATGGCGATTGTTAATTCCACATAAAGTTCCACATTAGGCAATAGATAAAAGCATGGCCCCCAGGGAAATTTCTGCAATCTCACCAAACCCTTTTCTGTCCAGTTTTAAAAACTTTCAATGGCAAAAATAAGTTCTTCTACTCCTGGTGGTAGCAGTTTTACATAAAAAAGACCCAAACCCAACCCTCTCCTACTAAATTCAAATTCAGAAGTGAGTATCCAAGCATGTCCTATTTTGATTTTTAAAAAATTGTGTCTATTTTGTGACATTTCAAGAAGTGATGCAGCCTCCCCTGGGTAGGGTGGGGGCAAACACCTGGCCTGCAGACCTACCAAAAGCTCTTCATCCTTGCTCTAAACCTTGTGAAACCTGACTCCCTTAATTTATATTAGTGAAGGAGAGCTTTGAATAGGAAAAGAACTTAAGCAAACCAGAGTGAACTGCCAACCAATCTACACAAGTCTATTCAGAATGAAGTTCCATTGGGTTAAAGGGCGCTTCCAGCTGTAATCTAACTCTTTATTTAAAATAGTTGTGTTCTGCCTTTATCCTTAGAAAGGACCCAAGGCAGCTTAAATCATTATAAAGACAACACTTGAAGCTAAAAACAGGATATGAATATTTAAAAGAATTAAACAAGAATTACATTACAGTAAAATGGTAAATAAAATCAATATTAAAACACATTTAAAACAACAGAGCTCAACAATCTATTTAAAAACCCCGCCCTCTTAGATAACCAGTCACTAATGAAAAGCCTTCTTACTGATTGCAGAAGGACAGCAAATATGGGGGTCAGCCTAGCTTCCCATGGGAAGGTGTTTCAGAGTCTGGGAACAGCAAAGGAGAAGGCCCTCTCACATGTACCCACCCAGCACACCTGTAAGAGTGGTGTGACTGAGAGAAAGCCCTTCCCTGGTGCTCTCAATGTCCAGACAGGCGCATAGACGGAGCTGTGGTCTTTTAATAGCTTGGACCCAAGGTGAGATGGATGCTAAATGCTAAATAAAAGTAGGAACCCTTATGAAAGAAATAAAAACAAGTCTGAATTTTCCCTCTCCAATGATGACTCATTAAATGATGTCATGGCAATTTATTGGGGTTGGAGTGACCTTTACCTTTCTTTGTCCTTGATGACTTGTTCAGACATTAGTTTCTTAAATTCCATTAAACGTAACAAATCTCTTGTTTCCTGTTCTTGCCACTTGCGTTGCTTTTCAGCCCAATACTTTTTCACCTAAGGATTTAAGAAAGGAGAAATGTAATAAGCAAGGGAGAGAGGGGAGAGAGATTCCGTCACTGGGTAAAGGCTATTTTGAATTCTATAATAACAGTTTTATTTGCCCATAGCATATTGCCAATGATAGCAATTTAACTGTCCATGCCACACTCCAAAAATGAAAACTGGCTTGAAGAATGGCTGGGGCTGTGTTTGGTGCAGCACCCTCTTCTTCCACTATTTGCATAAAATGAATTATAGAGAACACGAGGATTGCACAAATCAGGAAGGAAGCAAATTATCTTCAGCCCAGGAACTTTTCTATATATACCAAGGGGAAAATAAAACAGCATTTATATGCCAGTAAGAGTGTGAACTCCAAATGTAATATCCAAGGTAAAATGCTAAATACTGTTTCTGAAAGAGAGCTTAGGTAAAGCAAGGAAGTGCAACAAACAGAATGATGGTCGGTTGGATTTGTGCATTTCTTTTAAAAAGCACACACAGCAGACTAACGAAAAGCAAATGTCACCAGAGGTGGAGAAAGAAAAACTGACAATATTTGGACACTCTGATCAAAGCCAGGAGCAATGAAAGCAAACAGAACTGAAGTGTCAGTATCAGTCTACGAGAACATGCATTGAAAGTGCTCTTCCATATTTCATAGTTGGCAGTTGGGCTATGAAGCTTTTGGAAGGACATCTGACAACTGAGGATATGTTTGCTGAGAGCAAAGGCTAATTAATAGGACAAGCGCTTATTCTGCTGTGAAGAAATATAAATCCCTACTACATATAAACCGAAGGTTAATTGAATGGAAGCAACCAATTCTTCTCATGTGTAAATGATGTGCGGGTGGTCCAATATCCCCTGGCCACACAAACAATCCTTCCTACTCACTAAAAAAACCTCTCTTCGAAGTTACTCAAAATATTTCCAAGTTTTATCTGGCCTTCTATGGAGGCTTATGGTCTCAGCTAAAACAATCCTTCATACAACAAGTAAACACCACCGTCTCCATCATGATCATCATCATTTGTCCACAGAAATCAAGGTGACTGCAGATCTCTGCCAATAGGCTGTTTCATCTCTTTCTAAGACCCACTGAATTTCAAATTACAAGTTCTCTGGTAGATTTGGGGGAAGATTATGTTAGATTAGGCTATCTTGAGGAACCAGGGGTTCAGAAAAACCCTGAAGGGCAGGCGAAGGAAATACAGTGGACCCTTGTATAACAAACAGCTTGTATAACATAAAATCTGTACAACATAAAAAATTCCGGAGATAGGAGAAATTTGCTTAACATAATCGCCTATGGGGAAAATCTGTACAACATAAAAATGAGATTACTCCATTTTCAATGCATTCTTATGGGAATTTGTATAAAGGAAAATTTGCTTAACATAATTTCATTTGGAACGAATTAATTCCTTTATACAAGGTACCACTGTACCACCTTTTTCTGTCCATAAGATGCTGCCATATATTAGACGTCCCCCTTTAAGACCCAAATTAATATAATTAATAAATTAGCAAAGCAAAGCAAAGTGTTCTGCCTATATACAGCCCCATACCACTTCAAGACCTCTCTGGGCGGTTTACAATTTTAATTACAGTGTGCAAGCTACACATTGCCCCCCCCACCCCAGCAAGCTGGGTACTCATTTTACCGATCTCAGAAAGATGGAAGGCTGAGTCAACCATGAGCCTGCTAATTGGAACTGAACCCCAGGTCTTGAGCACAGTTTTACCTGCAGTGCAGGCTTTTAACTACTGCACCATGAGGCTCTTAAATCCTCCTTGAGGTCTCCTCCTCCACCATCACCCTGCTGTTTCCTTTCCTTCTTGCATTCTGAAGACTCCTCAGCACTTTGTTGTTGTTTTTTTGTTGTTTTTTGTTTTGCAGACTTGGCACCTTCTTTCAGCAGGGAAAGCATTGGGGTTGAGCAGCCTATTAAGAAATGCTTTTCTATGCTGAAAAGAAGCCTTTGATCGATTATTGCAAAAGCAAAGCAGAGAGGAGGGCAATTAAGTGCTGAAAGAAAGAAATGAAAACAGCAGGGGATGGGGTGGAAAAGAACTCAAACTGACCTCACTGTTTCACTTCCTATCTAGCAGCACTTACTTTTACAATGATCAATCAGTGTCTTCTTTTCAGTGTGGAAAAGCACTTCTTAATGGGCTGTTCAACCCCCAAGTCTTTTTCCACTGAAAAAAGGTGCCAATTCTGCAAAAAACAAAGTGCGGAGGAGTCTTCAGGACACTGAGAGTAAACAAGGACTGACGGAAAGGAAGGAAAACAGCAAGGTCAGTTTGGGTTCTCTCCCACACCACCCCTTGAGAAAAACTTACTTCCATGTATATGACACCCCTTAATTTTTAGTGTCCTGATTTTAAGGAAAAAATAGTGTTGTATAGACAGTAGGGTACATCTAGGAATGACAGAAGGAACAGAGTAATGTAGAAAAAGCCCAGAAATTGTCAGAAGCCCAAGAAAGATTATCAACCCTCAGTAAAGGGAGGAGATCCACGGAGCTGCAGACAATAAACGAGTGCTTAGAGGTAACAACAGAGGAGAAAAGCTGAAATGAAGAAGACAAGGTAGGTAGGTGTGTCCAGACTGGGGATTTGGTATGAGAAGAGGAATAGGAGGGAAAAGTAGTTTGGAAGACATGGAATCCTAATATGGAATCCTAATAGCTACAATGGAAGAGGGAAACCTGATCAACCCAACGTGGTTGGTGGAGTTCACAATGACATGTAAGGTTCTCCTCCTCCCAATTTCTCATTACAATACCCCTCTAAGATATAGCAAGCTAAGAAAGTATGAGTAGCCCAATTTCATCCAGTGTGTTTCATGTTTCAGATGACCGTGGACCCTAATTTACTCAAGTCCTAATCAAACTCTGTGTCACCACTTCACCACATGGCTCTTCCTAAAAACTACTTTGCCTTGTATCCTGTTTTTTAATTATGCAGAATAACCACATTAACACAGTGCAGGAGGCAACTTAGTGGAAGAGTGGCATCTTCTGCAGTGCAGTTGCACAACAGGAATGAAATGGCCACAACACCTGTTAACACCTCATAGCGGACGTTTAGGTGGATATGAGTTTATGCAACTCCTCTAATGTCAGAACCACTTGGTTGTTATGGCTGCAAATTCCACCATCTGGATACTAGTCATCCTCTTCATATTTAAATGAAAGCAGTACCAAAGGACAGGTGAAATTATAGTACCTTCGGTTTCCTTGCATTAGTGACAAGAGATGAATAAATGTGGCTGGTTTCTCTAAGAAAGAAAGAATATTCAGTGAAGCTGCCTGTAGGCTTGTTTCCACGCACAGCATTTCTCTGGATGCTTCAACACATCTGAAGAATGACTCATGCAGTCCAACAAAAGAATTCCAGCAGCAGGTCTGACAGATATAATTCAAACTTTGTTGCTGTTTTCATTCCAGCGTAGCCCCTTGGAGGCCAGTTGCTTATATGCAGCTGTTAAGAAGCGTTTGCTAGGATTTCCACTCTAAGAGTGAGAGCTATTCCATTGGAACTATCAAGCGCTAAATGACCCCGTGAGGTAACTCTCAGGAAGGCCATCTGCTCCTGTGGAAACACCTACTGACAAGAAGTCATCCCCTGGGACTGGAGATTTCTTAACAAATTCTGTACTTGGGCCTTCACCTTTTCTCAATGCTGCAGTCTGGGGAAAGGGATCCAGCATCCTTGTCTGAGTCTAGAACCAACAATTCTCTATCTGGGGTGGCATCTCTTACATTCCTGAGGGACCAAGGTCAACAGTAGCAGCAGCAGCAGCAGCTGGCTCTTTTGCATTCTCAGTATCACGTGACACAAAATGGCTTCTTGTTGGAAGAGTCATCTGATAGGAACAGGTCTCCGCTTGTGTTAACTTCTTATCTCTCTCCTCCCTCACACATACACAACATACTCCAGAGGTTCTTGCAAACACTCTGTACAGATTTCAGGGAGTGCCTGGGAGGGACTGCAGAGAGAAGCAAAAGCTGGTTCACCAGCACTGTCCTTTCTCTCTCATCCATATATACAATCCCAAATAAGGACTTCAGGAGGTGACTAAACACAGTTTCACTTCACAGTACCTCCCAAACTGATAGAGACCTCTTGGTAGTGGGGCGGCTAAAAATCTGGAAAAATAAATAAATAATAGCTCACTTCCTTCCAAGGAACAAACATTTATTTCTTGAACAGTTCTGGGCCCCATGCTATATGAAGCTGCTAACAAACTAGAACAAGTTCAGAGGCAGGCAACAAGGATGATCACGGGACTGGAAACCAAGCTCTGTGAGGAAAGACTGAAAAAACTGGGCATGTAAAGCTTTCAGAAGAGAAAGGTGAGGGGAGAGAGGATAACACCTTCCAAATACTTGAAAAACACCCATACTGAAGAGGGACAGGATCTGTTCTCAGTCATCCCAGAGTGCAGGACATGTCATAATGGGCTCAGGTTACTGTAACCCAGTGGAATGTCAGCAAAACCTTCCTAACTGTTAGATAAATATGGCTATTACTTTGGGAAACAGCAAGTGATCCGTGAAGGGAAAATTAGACAACCACCCATCAGTTACACTTTGATTTAGATTCTTGCATTGAGCAAGAGAGGACTTAATGGCCCCCTTCTAACATTATTCTAAGATTCTATGCACATTTCATAGAACATTTTGCACAGCAGCAATCAAAAACACCAGAATGGCTGTACTTAGGATTCTTCTTAACAATTACTAAAAATAACAATTAAGGGAATGAATTAAGAAAAGAAAAGAGCTATCAGTTGTTTTAGGAAAATGAAAGTTAGCATTACAGCAAAGGCTCATTAACTCCAACCCAGAAAAATGCCAGTAGTTAATATTGAAAAAAGAAGCAAAACCATGATTACTATAAAAGCATAAGATTTGCAACATTTGTTAAAATTAAGGGGGACAATATGAATCTATAATTTATTACTAAAAAAATTAATAGCCTAATTAAAGAGCACACACACAGAAATTCCAATGAATGTGTTCACTGGCTAGGGTAAATAGTGCATAAATAATGTACGCCCCTGCCCATGAGATACTGAAGAATCTGAGTATTTCTGTTTTCCATTTTACTGTGGGCTCAGCAGCTGGAGAAGTGGTTCCTCAACTCCTAAGGGCTTTCAGACTCATTCAGACTTTCACTAGATGGCAGCCTCCACTTTAAATGGGTATCTCCTAAATGTCTTGGGCTGATGACATAATTGGAGTTAGATGCAACATTAGCCTCATCATTGCTTCTATGTGGAAGTCAGAGAATCATGCTACAGTACAGTAACCCGCCCACCTATCATGGGGGTTAGGGACCCACCCGACCTGCGATGACTGAAAATCTGTGATATGCGGATACAGGTTGGGGGGCCTGGGGGCGGCGTGCAATGCTTAAAATGCCTTAAAGCAACAGAGCCTTTGGCTCCGTTGCTTAAAGGCATTTTAAATATTCCAGCAGCCCATGCTAGCGGCGGTGGTAGATGTGACCCACCCAGGCTTTTAAAACCTTTTTTTCCCTTCCCCACCCCCCGGGCTCCAGCTCATTGATGATGGGGTGGGGTAGAAAACCTTTTGTTTCCCTACCCCAGTGCCAATGAGTTGGAGCCCGGGCGTAGGGAAGGGGGAAAATGTTTAAAAATCCCAGGCTTTAAAAACCTCCCCCCCCCCTTCCCACACCCCAGGCTCCAGACGAATAAAGGTTTTTCTCCCCCACCCCAGTGCTAATCAGCTGGAGCCCTAGCATGTACTGCGGTCCCGCAATATAGTGGGACCGCAGTACATGAACCGCAAAATGGTGGGAGGCTACTGTATAGCAGTTTTCTGGGCTAATATGGAATGTGGCACACTCCGCTTGGTAATCTACATTTGAACCTACAGCCCTGTTTAGGAACTTGATCATATTCAGAGGGTGGAAAACAGAAATCACATTTCATTCCCCTTTAAAACATTCAAGAAAGAGCTGTCTTCAACCTGTTAAGTTCACTGAAATCAGTGTAATTATCCCAGATCTACTGTTTTGAAAAGCAGACAAAAAACTTTTGTGATGACAACGCACATAAAGTTAAAATCAAAATTATTCAATCTCATTACAAATCAGGCTTATTGCCAACATTTACAGACGTTCAGCTGTTTCAAAGGAACAAATCAAGCAAAAGCAACTGAAATAGCTCAGTGCAACAAATGCTTCAAGTGGTTTCCCCAAATTCAACTGAAAATGCAACTTTTAATGAATTCTGCAGTCTCAACATTATTCAACCCCCTGAGTAGCAACGGCACAAATTTGCAAAGCAGGTATCACCTCAAGCATACCTGATGCAACTAATCTAGGGCTTCATTAGCTGTATCAGGTGTGCTTGAGGTAGAATACAGTAACCCCCTGCCTATTGCAGGGGTTAGGGACCCAACCCGACCTGCAATAATTGAAAATCCACGATATGCGGATGCAGGTCGGGTCGGGTCTGGGGCGCCTAGCTGGGGGCTCTTGTACAGTACTTACCCCCAGCCTGGTGCTGCCCCAAATGGGATTGTGAGGGCCTTCTCGGGCCTTTGGGGGCCTCCAGAAGGCTCGGGAAGGCCCTCACGTGCCCGTTTAGGGCAGCGCCAGTCCTGGGGTAAGTAAGGGGGGCCTGAAACAGGCGTTTCCCCCCTTATCCCAGGGGGCCTTTTTTCATACACTGCAGTCCCGCAATATAGCGGGACTGCAGTATATGAACCACAAATGGGCGGGGGACCACTGTACATGAAATACCTGAACTCAAGAGGGGTTTGTTGAGTATCATGTTGACTGCATGTTTAGAAATATGGCTAAGTAAAAAAGAAGGGTCCAGAATGTTAGGAGAGCACCACCCTTCACAAACAAGGAACAGGATAAAAAAAGATAGTGAAGGCACTGTTATGTTCCTAAAGACATCATTGGAAGCATAGATCACAAGTAGAGATAGGCACGAAACAGAAAAACGGTGTTTCATTTTGTTCCATCTTGTCCCCCCACATTTCATTTCGTTTCATTTTGTACAAATTTTTACCCCCCAAAATTGTATGAAATGAAAAGGTAACAAAGTGCTTCATTACCTTTGGGGGTCCAGCAGTGGCTCTGGTGCCAGCGGCAACGGGCCTAGGCCACCTGCTGGGCCCAATCTCGCCCTCTCCTTTCCAGCAGTGGCCACGGTGGCAGCGGGATGGCACTGCCTCTCACAGGGCCCGCTCGCCCTCCTCTCCGCGGGTGGGAAGACAAACAACCCGCCGCTCCCCCCCCCATCAGGCATGTTGGGGGAGAAGCAACAAGTTTTTAAAAATGTCTTCACAGCAACCGGTGCATTCCGCCACCGCTGCTTGCCTCAAAGTCCACGGCTTCTCCGCAATGTGCCTGATTAGGAGGAAACGTGGATTGTTTCAATGTCTTTAGCCACCAAAGGCAAGCACTTGCCTTGGTGGCTAAAGACATTTAAATGACCCGTCGCTTCTCCCCCAACTCGCCCGATTGGGGGGACTGCATGTTGTTTAAATATCTTTAGCCACAGAGACATGCAGTGGTGGCTCAAAGACAGAATGAAAAACAGAACAGAATGAACTGAAAATTTTCATTTCATTTTGTTTCATTTTAAAAAAAATGTTCTTTTTTCATTTCGTTATGTAACAAAATGAAAAACGAAACCAAACAAAAACATTTTGTGCCCATCTCTACTCAGGATTATATAAATAACCCACAGAAGTTTTGGGATCATGTTCTGTGCAGTGATGAAACAACACTGGATCTTTTCAGCCCCATGGATCAGTGGTATGCCTGGAGAAGCAAGACTGAAGCATGCACTGTAAAGAATACTCTGCCTACAGTGAAGCATGGTAGTGGCCTGGTAATGCTCTGGGGCTGCTTTGCATCCTCTGGCACTGGAAACCTGCAGTGTGTGGAAGGCAAGATGGATTCAGTGAAGTAGGAAATCCTATAAGAAAATGTCATACCATCTGTGAGGAAGCTGAAGCTTGGGCATCACTGGACCTTCCAAAGGGACAATGAGGCCAACCATGCCTCAAATTCCACCAAGGCTTGGTTGAAGAAGCAGACTGGAAATATTCTACAGTGGCCATCACCACGACAGTCACCTGACCTGAACCCCATAGGAAATCTCTGGTGGGACTTGAAGAAGGCAGTTGCAGCATGCAAGCCCAAGAATATTACTGCTCATGTCATGATGAATGGGCTAAGATTTTTCAGGAACACTGACAGAAGCTGGTGTCATGACAGCAAAACAGTGCTCTACTAAATAGTAAAGACACTTGACATGAAAGGGTTGAATAATTTTGAAGCTGCAGATTTCATTAAGAGTTTTATTTTCAGGTGAATTTGGGGGAACCACTTGAAGCATTTGTTGTGTTGAGCTATTTCAGTTGCTTTTGTTTGAATTATTATTATTATTATTATTATTATTATTATTATTATTATTATTATTATTATTATTATTATTATTATTATTA
>JAHTLZ010003547.1:22612886-22632056 GCA_023846285.1 Phrynocephalus versicolor
TATTATTATTATTATTATTATTATTATTATTATTATTATTATTATTACCCACCTATCTGGCCATCTTGCCACTCTGGACGGCTTAAAACAAGAGGACAATGCAATACGAAATAATAAAGTAAATATACAAAACCTAGTTAATAGAATACATCAACCACAAAAGCAAACAGACTGAACTGTCATTGCAATATTAGTAATATCATATCACATACAATGCATTATAAAACCAAGAAACTAATTAAATTAAACTAGGTCTAAAATTAAAATTAAAATTAAAATTAAAATTTGCTTATTGTAAATTTGCTTATTGCAAACAGCTGAAAGTCTAAATTTTGACAATTAACCTGATTTATAATGGGGATTTAATAATTCTGATTACAACCATAACAAATATGCTTATTTTAGTTGCTTATGTTGGAATGTATTCTCAGTTCAATTAGTCCTAAAATGCACTTTGTTAGAAAGCAATTTTTCTTTCCAGTGCATGAATACAATCCCATGGAGCAAGTTCAGAGGAAGTATTTCCAGAACAGTAATGTTTTAGCATACTGGAGTTCACTAGCAAAAGGGTGAAACCTAATACAGATTAATAGCAAGTATAGCCTTATTTAAGCTACTTTTATATGCACATAAAGTTGGGGAAATTAGATACCTGTTTACTACCACAATTCTGCTAAATATCACTGGACATGTTTATGCCTTATAACGAGATGTATCCTATTGCATTAATTGCCTAGTTTTATACAGTATTGCCTAAGTGATAAATCATGCTCTCACATAAATGCTGGTGGGGTCAACTCTGGAATTACTACCTGAATACTGAAGTCATGATCATGATAATATATGATCTCCCTGTGTTAACTGTCGCACCGCAGTGGCTCTACGTAGCAAGCTTATCAATCTAATATATTCTATGTGTTGTTGTTGTCTAACAAAAGCTATTTTGCTTCCCAAAAATACTACTTTTGGTGTGTAATTAAGCACACAGTATTTTGTGGTAGCCAAATACTTAATAATAATTGTGTGCTGTCAAGTCAACTCTGACATGGGCTATGCTTTTCAGGGCTTTTTAGGTATGGGGTACTCAGAGGTTGTTACCATTCCCTTCTTCCATGGCACCCTGGAAATGTGCAGCTGGCCCAAGACCACAGAGCCTGGCTCTTCTCCTAGGAGGCACAGTGCGGAATCCAAGTCCCAATCTCCTGCTCTGCAGCCAGACACCTAAACCACTAAGTTATCCAGCCAGCTCAGGAACGTTTGCCAAATTACAGAGCATTCAGTCAGAATAACATGTAATCAACATTGATTCAGTCTCCCTCCAGGACTTCAGTCTAGCTGTTTCATTCCTTATCAAAGCAGGGAACATTCAATGATGGATACGTAAAGTGCTCACGTTCTCAAAGCATCTTGAGTGGGAATATGAGAAGATGGTGGAGAGCTCCTGCAGTGTGTTCCTCACATTCACATCTCCTTTATGCTGGCATCTTCTCAGGCATTGGAAGCCACGAGAGATGGACATGAATTGCTTTGTCCCGAGTTGCCAAAGTCATTGATGCAACACCACAGTGCTCCACGTACCCTTCCCCACCCCACCCCAGGTGGGTCCCTCACTCACTGACCAGTGCATGCTGCCCAGTTCCTCCTTCTCATGTGACTATCCAGTGCTGGCAAGAGTGCCTGCTTCCCTCATCCACCTTCTCTGGCAGCCACCCACTCAGAGGAGGAGGTGGGGAAGGGATTCTTACAGTGCTGCCTTTGAGTAGGCAGCTGCTGGAGGAGATGCACGAGAGAAGCAGATGCTTCTGCTGGAACAGGATAGTTGCATTATGAGGAGGCACCAAGCAGTGTGAACCAGCTGCTGAGTGGGGCAGCCAGTTGGGGGATAGAGGAAGGGAACACATGGCACCTGTGGCGTCACATCAACAACTTTTAATGACTTGTCACAAACTGATTTGTGCTCATTTCTAGAAGCCCCCACTGTTGCTGGTACACACCCTGTTGGCAACATGTCATCTACCTACACATTTCTTTATCTTATACAGCGGTGCCTCTACCTGAGCTGCTCTACTTATGAGCAATTCAACTTAAGAGCAGAAAACCGTTGGCGTTTTAACTGCTGCCTTACAAATTTTAGATGCAGTCTGCTCTACTTACAATTTTTTTTATTTTTTGAAATTTTTATTTTTTATTTTTTAGATATGGCTGCTCTACTTACAATTTGTTCGACTTATGAGCATGCATTCAGAATGGATTAAACTCATAAGTAGAGGTACCACTGTATGGGGAATGCATATTTGAGTGGAGGTGTCCAGATGAATAGCCACCATGCAGAGCCTTCTACTCCATCTAGCGTGAGAAGAAGTTAACTGGAGACAGCTGAGAGCAAAGGTGGCATGTGCTCTGAAGAGGGTGAGGCATCTCATCCCCTCTGCTTTGACCATTGTTGTCACATATGGACCTTCTCTTATGCTTCGAGAAGTAAGGTGTCTGAGTATTTTTTAGACACAAAGCTGAAAGGTCCTAGTGGCATCACCTTCATCTGGAGTTGAAGGTGTGGTTTATCCCTCCCTTCAAAGGACACACCTTTTTAGGAACAGTGAATAGGAGCTTGTGGAGAGGTTCACCAGGACATGGCACAGAGTGGCGAAAGTGGTTGGGTCTAGATTAACCCACTGGATTGGAAGAGAGATGCTTTTTTTAAAAAAATGATGGAGCAGTTTTGGCAGAATTAAAAAGATAATTAAATCAGGATGTGTGTATTTACACACTTCTGTCGCAGAAATTCAGAGGCACGTGGGTGCGACAGGACAGAATTGCCATTTGGCTATGCTAAAGGTCCCCATTCTGTTTTTTTTAATTATGCCACCTAAATGCTGCCATCAGCCTTGTGATTTGGGTCAACCTAAAACCAGAAAAACAAACCAACAAGAAACCCTGGTTTCCTTCCCTGGTTTGTCTGGATAGCAAAAAAACTAAAGAGACCCAACCACAGCTATATACTGTAGAGACAATATAATTGTACAAGCCAGAGGAAGATGTTCTGTAGTTTACTTTGGCTGCACCCAGTGCAAGTGGGAACAAACAGACCAACATGCCACAGCACCAGGCTCGTTCCTGTTATGCCTGGGTTTCCTATCTTCTCATATGGTGACATTGCAAGCATTGTATCTTTTTAAAATGCAGTCCCACTTGTTGGCTTTTCAACTTCTCCTGGAGATTAGAGGGCCTTCAGCAACTGAAGGTGCAAACACACCAATGTTTGGCCTGAGCTGATGAGAACTTCTATATACCACAACTCGACATTGAAATCACATCAAAATGTTTAAATATCATGGAAATGTTCTTTTTCAAGTGTCCACAGTACCCCTTCTCCCTCAACTTTCTCTACCGCCATCACCATGCTCTTACCTACCTCTTTCTCTGGCATCCAGAGGTAGGACAACCTCAGGTGGCATGGGAGTAGCAGCTGGCTAGGTTGGAAAACTACTCACAGACTGTAGACTGTTCCAGCCTAGTTGAGGACTGGAAGGAACTGATTGGCAGGGGAGGAGGACTACAAGAGTTAATTCACCACCCCCGTGCACTACTGCAGTGGGCACCCATCTACTTCTTGTACTCCGCTCTCCTAACTTAATAAAAGCCATTTCAAGCAGCAACCAGAGTCTGGACTTTAAAGAGCCTAAAGATGAGGAGACTCTCCTGGACACCCCCATCCTTGGTCACAAAGAAAAATCCCACAAAAGCGATTGTGCATATCTCTGGATCCTGGATGGGGATGGTCAATAAGTAATATGCTGCACTTCTGTAATACTAGTTTTAGAAATGTAAATAAAAGACCAGGAGACTTGCTAATATTTTTCTTGACCAATATTTTAACATTTGTTTCACTGCTTCGAAAAAATAAAGCTGAACTTCTCTAATTGGTGCAACATTGACTTCTGAAATAATTAGACCTTTTGCTTTCTGATGCTTTTTTCTTAAGGTCTGAAACAAATTGAGCAAGAAAAAATTATCTGCATGCACTGAATTGTAGCCAGCATAATAGCATTCCTTTGAGCAAACCTTGCAGAAATTCTAAAAGAACTACCGTACTTGCACGGGGAAAAAAAGACTCGCACCCTCTCTCTCTCTCTCTCTCTCTCTCTCTCTCTCTCACACACACACACACACACACACACAATGAAAACAAAAGTTACATCATATTCTCGAAATGTTACATCATTGCCTAATTTTGTTGTTTGTACTAAGGAAGACATATATCTAACTTCCTTATTACTGCCTGGGTATCCCAGATAGAAGGCTGGTATAAAAAAATCTGAAAAAGGAAAAATGCTTCTTAAAAAAAAATTGGAACATATCTCAACCGGGATGCTGCTTTGCAAAAGTAACTTACCCTGCAGCACTATGTGCATCTGCTCAGAGGACAGCCCTACTTAATTCAACTGGTCTTACTGCCATGGGAGTACTTTTCCTCCTAGGGGAATACTTTATGTAGCTACATTCCTGGAAATGGAATCAAGGTAAGTAACCACACACATTTTCATCTTTATGGTAGGCTCCTTTAATTTATTTTCCTGAGTACACTCAACGTTTGGTTTTGTACTCTGCTTCTCAGCTGATCTGCAAAAAAATGACTAAAAACGCAGAGATATAACGGAGTGGTGGCCATTTCTCCTCATTCCCCACCCGCACGCAACTGGCCCTCAGCACACAGAAGCTGTCTCTGCGATGCTCTGTTTGCAGTGTGCAGTCATTACACTGAGGAGCTTATTTGGTGCATTGCAGCATGCCTTGCTGCAGCACTGGAAACCACCACCGTTTTGCCACATTAGCTCTCTTGACAGCAGAAAAACTGCTAAGCACTAGTTGCTTTGCACTGCCTGCTCTCCGAGACAGTGTGAGAGATGCAAGCATGAAGCTTATGCCTGGCAATGCACTGTTAACAATAATGGCAACAGCAAAGACACACACACACACACACACACAAACTGACAGCTGAGCAAGGATAACCCGGAAAACAGCATGGGATTCCAAGCTGCCAGAACCACTGGCAGATCTCCACTAAGCACTCAATAATCCTTATAGTAACTAACCTTAAAGACTATTTACAAGACTATGAAATATCAAGAGCAATTAACACTTTAACCATATTAAGCCATCTTCCTCTCTCTCTCTCTCTCTCTCTCTCTCACACACACACACACACACACACACACACATGGAAGCTTTGCCTACTTTTTCTTTATCCTGTGCTCTCTGAAGTGATTCTTTTTCTTTCTGAAATTTCGCTTTCTCCTTTTCCTCTTCCTTTCTTCTGGCAGCGATGGTGGCTTCCAGCTGGGCCGCCTCTTCCTGCTGCCTGCGCCACCGGAGAACCTAAACCAAAAACAGATTGAGACACTTGTTCAGTTCTATTCAGCACCATATCAACATAATTTCCAAGAACCCTGTTTCCCTTAGGATTTTTTTTTAATGCCGTTTTGGTAAGAACAAATGGTCTCCAACATACCCACAGAAGGAAGATGGATACAGTTAGTGGCCAAGAACCAGTTCGCTGTTTGGATACATCTGCACTGACGTCTACGATTATATCTTACCTTTTGGTTGGAGACAACGGTATTGGTGTGCTTGTAAGCTGACAGGGCAACTCTTGTAGGCCACATCCAGTTTCTGAGCTGGAGATTCCTAATTCCTGGTTTAGGGAATGCCAACACATGGCAGGCATTCAACTAAGTTAAATGGATTTACTGTATTTTTTCCATGTATAAAGCACTACACTATTTCCCCCTAAATAAAGGAAGTGAGAGGAAGTGAAACAGTAAGGTCAGTTTGGATTCGTCTCCACCCCACACCCTAGGGTTTACCACCCCCTGCTGTTTCCTTTTCTTTTCGGGAGTGCTTGTTTGTCCCCCTCTCTGTTGTTGCAGGATCGGACCCTTCTTTTTTTTAGTGTGAAAAGACACTTCTTAATGGGCTGCTCCACCCCAAGCCTTTCGCCAGTGAAAAGAAGATCAGTTCCTGCAAGAACAAAGCAGAGAGGAGTCTTTATAACATGGAAAGGAAACAGGGTGGGTGGGTGGGGTGCAGGACAGTTCAAGGAAGATTTAGCAATTTTATTAATCTGGGGTCTTAAACGTGGGGGAGAAGCATCTAATATATGGCAGCGTCTTATAGAGTGACAAATACAGCACCTAGCTTCACTAACACTGGTAGGGTGAATAACCCAGGGTGTCAAAGTGTCATGCACTTCAAATGTTTTACACCACAATTCCCATCAGTGCTACTCAGCCTGGTCAATAGTAAGAACAATAAAAGCGAACACAGTTGGAACTCAAAATCTTGGGAGAGCACCAGGTTGCCTATCCTGGCTCAGAACATGGAAGCTGTGTTTTCTGGGTTGTATCGTCAAGAACCCCACAGCCAACATGGCCTCTGGGTTCAACAGAAAGGGAAACGAAAGCTTCCAAGCTTCTTAGTCTGGCCATGCAAGAAGACACAGAGAGATACAAGTCAGAAGCTTTTATATTTAGTACTAAGATATACCGTAGATTAATACTATACCAAAGCCAAGTCAATATCTCCCTTTGAAACAATACTTTAGCCTGTAATACCCTGAAAAGGATACATGGATGTATCCCAATAGGCAGGGGTCCTACTGTCAAGCTACTTTCAGCTCTAGGGGGGGAAAAACCCAGCACTGTCTCGTTGGTATCTTATCCACACATGCAGACACAAATTGGAAATTGATGCAAATGTCATGACATACCTTGACTACAGGGCATCTTCCATATTTCCCCCTTGCCTTAACATTCACAAGTGGTGACACAAATGGGAACTTGCCTTCTTACACAGAGGGTGCCCATGCCAATATAACCCATAAACCCTATGCAAGATGTTGTAGTAATATGCCTCAAGTGCAATGAGGTGTAATTGCTGGCATGACTTTGCCCATTCTGAGCTCTGTTGAAGAAAACAGCAGGCAGAACCTAGAAATTTTAATTTCTAGATTTAGCCCTCCTCACCACTGGCCAGGGTGTGGGCATATGGCAGGAATGATAATGCAACATATCTGAGATAGTCTCTGGGAAGGCTGAATTAGGGGTACTAACATATACATTTTCAGGAAAAAGATTCTGCCAGGTTAGCAACAGCAATAGTTCAGACCTTGCCAATGTCTTTAATATGCCTACAATTTCATCCTCCACACTGTGCAACCGTTCTGGCATGTACATTAGCCATGAGACAGAAAACTGAGTCTCTTCAGCAAATACATCCTGCCTGTTTAATCAATAAAACTATATTTAATTACAAGCATGAGTCATTTAATCCTGTGATTTATTTAGTAGCTCTTCCATCCTAGCCAATGCTGCGCTGTTTAAGAATGAAGTATCAACTAAAAACCTAAACAGGCACAGAGATAGTATGAATGTTCTTTTTAGAACATTCAGTTCATAATCTCAAAAAATAATATAGAAAATTCTGGAGGAGGAGAGAGGAGGGGGAACTACCTTTAGTGCAGAACTACTCATCCACTAATTTGCAAGAGGTTAGAGCCAAGAGGCTAGAAATTGCCCATTGGGATTCTACAAATTAACCTACTGACTTGGTAGTCACAGGAGCTGACAGGAGCATCACATGAAGCTTCCTGTCAGCCTTCAAGGAATTTTCAGAATTTGTCAATATTGTGCATATTGGACTGATACCTTCACTGAGCAGAACAGTGATATTTCTGTGCACACAGAACACAGTGTGTCCCATGCTCCACTTCACTGAAAATGTTTTGATTCCAGATATGGTCACTATTCCAAAGTTATTATCTCTGGGTACACAGAGCATAAAGTCCTGGTTGCAGGACTTTAAATTACTGCAATACTTTTCAGTAAGTGTGGACAATGTTCTTTCCACCTGTCCTTCCACTGAAGCACTAGATGTAAGACATGTATTTCAATCAAAGGTCATTTCAAATTATCACAGACTTGGTTTAAAACAAAAACACCAAACATTCTAGAAAAAACAGGATACATGTGGCCTTTTGCAGTGGCCTACAGAAAACGTGTGTTTAGAAATCCACAATACTGTAGTTGTTTAGTTGGTGTGCATAGAATTGTCACTGAAGAGAGAGTGCATATTTTTGGAATTTGTTCAATTTATTCAACAATTTTAGCAGCAATAAGCAATGCATGTGGGCAGAAATAATAATTATGTATAATTAGATAAGTATTTCCCCTAAACTTGGAATATATGCTTGACAATTTTTCTTTCTACAACTGGGAAGTGTTATCTGTCTTCTTTAATAATGTACTGCATGCTAATAATTCACCACCAAACTAGATTGTCAACAGACAAGCCTACCAATTGGAAACAAAATCCCAAAGGAGAAGAGGAACAATGAAGTGTTACAAGACTGATTTCCATTATTATGCAGGGGTTGTACTGGAGATGACAATACAGACAGCAACATTTTTGGACAAGATCTACAATCTTTGACGTGATTTATAAATATTATTTATTTATTTATACTCATCTATCTCTTTCCCCATTCTTTCTCACAGACAATCTGCAACATCTACAATGTGCATTTAAAATTAAGATCACCACTGAGCAAATACACTGTGCAGGGTTTAATGGGAACTTTTCTGAACAGTGACTAAGAGAAAGTAGTAACCAAACAAGTGCATGTTCCCTCTCACAGCTGGATCACAACCTAGTATGTTGTACTGTACTGTATACCCACACTTTAAGAAGAATGCCAACAAACTGGAAGAAGTTCAGAGGACAGCAACAAGGATTATCAGGGGAGTGGAAACCAAACCATATCAGTGCAGGCTGAAAGAACTGGGCATGTTGAGTCATGAGAAAAGAAGACTGAGGGGTGATATAGCATTCTTCAGATACAGTGGACCCTCATATAACAGTGCTACTCACTTTGATAGGGGCTTTTGTAGCATGGACAATTGTAAAAAAAATGGACTTTTTTTATTCATACCTTTTGAAAAGATACAAAATGCAAGTAAATACAGTACAGTAGACCCTCATATAACAAAAGGTTTGTATAACATAAAATCTGTACAACATAAAAAATTATGGAGATAGGGGAAATTTGCTTAACAGAATCACCTATGGGGTGAATCTGTACAACATAAAAATGGTCGCAATTAGGGATTACTCCGTTTTCATTGCATTCCTATGGGAAATGTGTATAAAGGAAAATTTGCTTAACAGAATTTCATTTGGAACGAATTAATTCCTTTCTACAAGGTACCACTGTCTTTGAAAGGCTGTCATACAGAGGAGGGGCAAGATCTTTTTCTCCGTCTCCCGAGAGTGCAGGACATGTAACAATGGGCTCAAGATACAGGGATCCAGATTTAGGCTGAATATCACAAAAACATCTTAACTGCTAGAAAAGTACAACAATGGAATCAATTACCTCAGGAAGTAGGGAGCAGCATTGGAAGCGTTCAAGAAAAAAAACTGGACAACCATCTGTCAAATCTAATTTGGTTTGGATTCCTGCATTGAACAGGGAGTTTGGCTCAATGGCCTTGTAGGTCCTTTCCAACTCAGTTATTCTATTCTATGCATATTATTCATGTTTATTCAGAGGTCCCATTGTATTCAGCGATGCATACCCTCATGTATGAGAACAAGTGCAGCCTTGTGTAAAAACTCTAGATATTTTTACATGTATTTTTACATGTAGAAGTTAGAGTTTTGTCTAAAATTGTTAGACTTAAATTTGAGGGTCGTCTTATACACTGAAGTAAGCTGAGGAGAGAAACAAAGTTGCAAAACTGTAATTTTGGGTTGTTAAAGTGGGGGTTGTCTTTTACATGGGGGCATCTTATAGACAGAAAAATACTGTACTTGCCAGGAAAACCTCAGTTGGAATCTTTTTTTTTATATATAGAAACATGCTTAAAGCTAAGCTACAAAGCAGTTTTGGGGCATGATGGTTAAGATAGCAGCCATAATTACATTGTCTCAGTAATTCTTCTATGGAAGACCCCGTATTCTCAGAATTTGGAAATGTGCATATTTTAATGCAGTCATGAACATTTTCTTGCACACACACACACACACACATACACACAACTCACTGAGGTATATGCACACATAACTTGTATACAGAGATAGTTTTTAGTATTTCTGAGCTTCGTAAGAGTAAGACAATCTATATGTTGGTTGAAGAAATCAATAGGAAAGTACAGCTCTTTTCTCCTGCATAGAAGCTGCCAATGAAAATGTCAGCAAAAGAAAATGAGTGGAGAGAAGCTATTTTGCTATTTTCCCACTGAAGAGGATACTGTAATCACCTATTTAAAGAAGATAGTTTGCACTGAAGTGTGGAATGATAATAATGAAGGAAGCCAGATCAAGTGCTATCATTGCAAAGAAATGTGGAAACATAAGAGAGTAGAATGGGTCAGAATTTCATTACATCAGCCTATGGTTTTCCCCGGGGACATCTATAAAAGTCTTGATTTCCTCTCTCAAAGAAAAAAAAATTAACACCAATCTTTGCTTTCAACGTTTCTAAACAGAGATTGATTTTTTAACGGGTGGTTCAATCATCTGTAGCTTTAAAAAGACTAGCAAGCTTTGGCCATAATTCAGTACCAGAATGTATAAGCAAGCATTTGAAATTAAAATAGCCCTTCTACCCGTTCAGCAAGGAGGCCATCACCAGCACCCGTACTTTGAAATGTCTGTCCTATGCCTGGACATTAAACAATATGGATTAGTATTGGAAAGTATGAACTGTTCTCCACAAGTGTTCCAATAACATTTGCTGCCTCTCCACTTCCTGGCCTGGTTGACCTCTGCACACGCCCACATTCATGTCCCATCAATGTCATGCAACCACACCTTTCACAAAAACACTTAAGACACAACCAACATAGCCCTGTAGCGTCACAAGAGCAGCAGCTAGATCAAGTGTTACCTTACTAGCTTGTAGGTCCGTTAGGCTCTTGTGCATTAAATTTACTTTTTTAACTATACAGAATATTAATCACTAGGTATTTTAGGGAGCTGATTTTATTCATTTTTAAAAATTATTACCATAAGCCTATCTGGACATGCTGAAAGGCATGGGCTTTGTTCATAGAGTAAGTAAATAAATAAAAAATCACAGGGGGCACAGCAACAGCTTCTCTCCGGCCACTTGAAAAGCAAATCCTGGAGTCTGAACTAACAGAGATGTCTGATGTTACAAAAGCACACACTGACATACCAGTATCAGGGTAGAAGGCTGAGCTAAAGTTCCAAAGAGCAGTTCAGAGCACTTGCTCAGTAGTTTAGAGGTATCTGGCTGCAGAGTCAAAGGTTAAGAGTTCAATTTTCCACTGCTTTTTTTGATAGCAGGGTTGGACTTGGTGACCCATAGGGTCCTTAGGCAGTTCTGCAATTCTTAGATGTGTTTGTTTGCATGCTTGCTTGTTTTTACCCCACCTTTCTCTTTAAAAGGACCCAAGGTGGGTTACAACAATTAAAAGACAATACAGTGATACCTTGTATAAAGGAATTAATTCATTCCAAATGAAATTGTGTAAAGCAAATTTTCCTTTATACAAATTTTCCATGGGAATGCACTGAAAACAGAGTAATCCCTAATTGCAACCATTTTTATGTTGTATGGATTCGCCCCATAGATAATTCTGTTAAGCAAATTTCCCCCATCTCCGTAATTTTTATGTTGTACAGATTTTATGTTATACAAACCATTTGTTATATGAGGGTCCACTGTATTGAAAAGCTAAAAACAGCAAGTATACAAATATTAAAAATGAATTTTAAAAGAATTATAAAATCAATACTGAAAATACATTTAAAAGCAACGGAACACAACAGTCCATTTAAAAAACTCCTCTCGGGCCACCAGTCACTACAGAAAAGCTTGCCTGGAGGTCCTTGCCAGCTTCTGAAATTATGATGATGATGATGATGATGATGATAGTGATAGTGATGATGACTTACATTTAGGGCTCATTTCCTCTTGTAGAAAACAGGAACACAGTTATTTATTATAGTGATTTGTTGTACAATTCAATACAAGTGGGTATGCTAGATGAACAAATGAGATATTGGTAGGAATCCTATTTATGTTTGTGTCTGGGATTTGCTGGGGCACATCTTGATTGCACAACCGGGCCCGTGACTAGACACATGACTAAGAAGATGCATCCTGGCACCTTATCAATTAGCTGTAATTAGCCAAAGCATGACTTATGCAAGAAACCAATCGGATTCTGGCCATCCTGTAACTATTGTTAGGGTTTCCCTTGTCACATTTTATGACTTGGTGGGAGAATCAGTTGTTTTATTGCTGTTCAGATGCAGGAGATTTATTCAAGGAAATGAGAGGTTTGTTGAGATATAATTCTTCTGAAAGTGACTGAGAGTTCTCCAATGAGTAGTGAGGTACTGAAAATACAGTTTCCCTGGTTGTCCTAAGCATCTCCGAATGCAATTTGTGCTGACTCAGCACTGACATGAAATGTGTGGATAATATACTAATATTTAATACTGTATATCTTTCCAGCGTGTTGGGGGTGGGGTGGAGAATGAAGGTACAAGGCCAAGAATATATATAGAATAGTGAATTAAACTTGAGGTGTAAGATTCAAATAGATTGCCTAGTAAGTTATAACTCCCAGTCTCAATTCTGTGAGTCATATATATACATTCATTTGGTTTTGCCAAGTTAAGCAAAAAAAAATGGCTAGCTCCACAAATTCCTCCCTCCTGCTGCCTGCCCTGAGAGATGAGCACATTTTCAGAAAGCTGCTATTGACATGGGTTTTTCTCATAAACAGCATACTGATTCTTCTAAAAACTCACTCACTAGTGATGATTAGAGTTACTGTGCTGTGGAATGTGAATACAATGAGATGCATTGGTGCTGATGATAAGGAAAATGCATTTTACATTTGAAAGCCTTTGAGGGATTTTTTTTTTTTTTGGGGGGGGCTGTTTTCGGCTTAGAAGCTTTCCAGTATATATCTGGGTGCTGCTACTGAAGGAAATTGATTGATGTGGTGGTAAAGACTAAGAAAGTAATAATAATGACACCATTGTAGCTCTAGACCTGCAATATTCTATCTCTCTAATTACAACTGTTCTTATTGGAAATATTAAGCACCACAGCATAGGAAGGGTGGGACTGGGCACTTTTTAAACAAATGTTGAACCATGATTGAATAAAGTTTCAAAGGCTGAATTGCTTTGGCCTTTTAGCTCCCAGCATAAAAAGAACTTGGTAGTTAAAGTAGAAATGTTTTCACACTATTCAAAGATGACATCTTTGATGGCAAGGAAAATGCTAAGTAAAACTTACCAAAGATACAAGGGTTAGTCATTTGCCCAAATAGGAAATGCGACTTCACATAGCACAGTGCCTATGCATGAAGAATCTTGAGCCCTATTCACAAATTTTAAAGGATAATCACAGGAAGGTTGCTGAGCATGTACCATCTAGCATCTTCCTTTTGCCTTCAAAGCTCCCCAGATTGACAGGGAAAGGCCTAAGAGGTGTTCTAATACCACTCAGATGTACTTGAAGACCTCCTTGTGGGAAGCCGGAGTTCCTGATTGCATGGACCTCTGTATGCATCTTCAGCTCGACATGAGTAATGTTTCCTTGCAGATCTTCCCTGGCGACACAGGGAAGTTAGACGTGGGGTGTATAGTGTTGTAGCTTGCCTCCCTTTCCATGCTTACAATTTAGAAGATCTAAAGCAGGCTCTGCCTTACTGTAAAAAGCCGATGCAGCTCTTCTGACCAGCCTAATCAGCTGAGCAAATGGAAAATGAATGTCACCCAGGAGTCACCCAAAGCTTGATCCTGGATTATCACTTCCAAATAAGTTTTAGTTTGCAATTATAGCTTGCAAAGAATTTAGCAACAGGAGAAAATTGGAGGTCTTCAACTAACCTCTCTGAGACTGAAGAAGCGAATTGGATGAGTAGTGACATTTTTTGAGCTATAGAAGAAGAAGAAGAAGAAGAAGAAGAAGAAGAAGAAGAAGAAGAAGAAGAAGAAGAAGAAGAAGAAGAAGAAGAAGAAGAAGAAGAAGAAGAAGAAGAAGAAGAAGAACTTCTTGATAACCTCATCTGGATGACTGAGAATCTTCAAAGACAACATGTGAACAGCCATGAGGCTTAGAAGACACACTTTTTTTAAAAAAAAATCTATTGCTGGGCTCTGTTTATGGAAGAATTATTCCTACTATTGAAAGAATTCAAATCTGAATTCTGAAGGAAAATACTTCTCTCAATGATGAAGCTCTTTTGGTATGTACACTTGACTGGTGTGAAGTCCACCCTCACAGAAGAGAATGCAGGTATATAATGGATAAGATCTTTGGCTTGGTGGTAGAGCAACTGCTTTGCACTGAAAAAGTTATTGGGTTCAAATTCCAGCCATTTCCAATAAAGGAATCAGGCAGTAAATGAAGGGAAAGCTTTTGCATGAGCTTTAAAAGAATGCCTACCAATGCAAATAAAATAGATGTATAAATAATCTGGACAGAGATAATTATATCCCTAAGACAAAATTCCTTGGTGTGATTGTTACCCTTTAGAGGTAAATAATAAATAATTAATCCCATCAAGACAACTCTGACATGGCAACCCTTTCTAGGGTTTCCCAGATAGAGAATACAAAGAAGTGGTTCGCCATTCCCTTATTCTGGGTGCACTGGGACTCTGCAGCTCACTCAAGGCTACACAGGCTGACTCTACCTATGGAAGGCACACTGGGAAATCAAACTCCCAGCCAGATATTTTATTAACTGAGCTATCCAGATGGCACATTAATGTGAAGGGGAGTATCAAACTACCCGTTCCCATCAACTGCATTGCTTCTGTTATTAGAATGCAGAAAGGGTTGTGATGACTTCCCCAGAACATAGCAGATGTGGGAGACTCTGTGGAGAGGTATTTGGGAACATGGAAGAGAAAGAATACAGGAAAGAAAATCCCATAGCAACACCAGAAGCTTACGACCATGACCTTGAACTTCAACCAAAGTCAAATTATAATATATTTTCAGATAATATGTAAGAGAATTACATGCACACACACACACACACACACCTCTTCATAAGAGCTGGGAACCCTGCTGACCTCTATGTAAGCCTAAAGTAGACAATACACACATTTGTGTTTTATGGCTGCAGACTCAATTCTTTACTCTTTATAGTACAACATCTGGAATTGTGCTTTACTGTGTAAACATTAACTATGCAGCTCCAATATTCAACAGTCCTGATTGTTAAGCTAATATTAAATCAGTAGGAAACGGACTCCTCCACAGCCTGCTTCACAAATGAGTCTACATTTTAGCACAGCAGCGATTGCCAGGAGCAATAAGCACTGAATGCCAGCTGTAATTAAAAACTTTACTTTCACATATATTTCACAGTTTATACATAGCAAAAGGAGGTTTTGCCAAGTGAACACAGATTGCTTTGCTACACAGAGGGGTTACTTCTTCATAGTCAATTAATTATTTGACTAGTGTACACGGCTAAGGGTGTAATGTGCACTAACCACAACTAATGAAGGCAACAAATCCTGTGTTGTGGCACAAGGTTTTCATTCCATTCCAGTTGTGAAGCTGGAATCCACTCAATTGTCCATATGCACCAGGGACATTAAAATGTTACTCCAAAGAGGAAAATGATTTAGAAAGAATACTGATGCCTTCTTTAAGATTTAACTGTGAGAAGTAGCATGAGCCTGGGTCCCATGACTGATAGATAACAGCTCTGTTTCCACCAAATAAATTGTTGTTCTTTAATATGATGCCTTGTCATCCAAATGATCAAATCCACAGGGACAACAAGACTTTCCTGTTTTGAAGTTTGGCGAAGAAAACTGTCATGATTCTCTCCTTCTCAAAGCAGGCAAGGTGATCCTCTTTACATTCAGGAGCACTGACAGTTTGTGGTCCAAACAGGGAAGGCAACCTTGGCCCACCATTTTGCAATGAAGCCTCCTCCTTGGAACATGGTCCACATCTGCTGATGGCCCTCAGAAACACAGGCCAAAGGTATGATCTATGGCCAAAGCATAGAAATATTATCATTTTGGGCTAGAGCTCTGTGGGGTGGTGAGGACTTTGCCTCTATAGCTGGACCATCTGGGAGGAGGCCACAACCTCAGCAGAATTCCCCCTAAGGAATTTACCTCATGTAGTTATTTGGTGGGTTGTGTTGGACAGCACAAAACACCAGAAACACGTCAAGACACCAGCCAGTCAGAAGGGAGTGGCAATTAGAGGGAAGAGGAACACCCCTAGGGGAATAAAGATAAAAAGAGGATACAGCATGCCCAACAAAAGCAGCCATGCTCCTACTGGAGATAATGTGAGTGATGCCACCATAGACTACAACAACAGGGAAAAGTCTGACAGGAGACTGGAGATACCCCACTTGCAGTTGACTCCTAGGTCCCATCCTACCAGTGAAGCAGCATTTCTCTGCCTCCTAAAATGGTGTATATAGAGCCATCTCTATTCAACTGTACAGGCACCCTCCCAAAGTTTCCTCCTGTTGACCCACCACACCCTCCAGCTGTCCCAGAGTTCCCAGAGCTAGACAAGGCAGAGGTGATCATGATCACTGCAAGAGGGTGGATGACAGTGGAAATATTACACCCTTCTTGCCACACCCCATCTCCAAGATATCCTCAGCCTCCTACAGCAAAGCATTTGATTGTCCTGATGCATAACCTCAATAGTGGGCAAGAAGCTATTGTCAGGACAGACTATGGAGAAACACAATGGTTTCCTATAGGCCAAGCTGTCAGACAAGAACACATTTCATCCCCTTATCTGTTCAATCTATACACAGGATATATATTGAAATCCAGACTAGATTCTGATGGAGGAGGAGTGAAAACTGGTGAAAGAAGCATCAGTCATTTAAGATACACATATGACCTCATCTTATTGAATGAAAGAAGCAATGATTTGAAATGACTTTTAGTGAAAGTGGACAAAAGTGCCAAAGCAGAAATGACATTGAATATTAAGAAGACAAAAATCATGACTACAGAAAAGCTACAGATTGTGACTGTCAACAACAAATAAATTAAAAGAGCAAAATATTTCGAATACTTTGACTCAATCATCATTCCAAAAGGAATCAGAAAACTGAGACTCTGAAGGACAGCAATGAAGAAATTAGAAAAGATCAAGTGTAAGAGTGTGTCACTGGAGATCCGGACCACAATCATTCACACTTGTGCACTTCCAGTCACCATGTATAGGAGTGAAAGGTGGATAGTAAAGAAAGCTTAGAGGGGAAAAATAATTCATTTGAAATATGATGCTGGAGGAGAGCTTTGAGACTACCCTGGAAAGACAAACAAGTGGATCCTATATCAAATCAAGCCTGAACTATCCCCTGAAGCCAAAAATGATGAAAGAGACGCTGACCTACTTTGGACACATCATGAGAAGATAGGAATCTCTGGAAAGGACAACAATGAATCACAGAATCATCGTAGGGTTGGAAGGGACCTTGGAGGTCTTCACGTCCAACCTCTGGCCCAAGGCAAGAGACCTCGTACTATCCCGGACAGATGACTGTCCAGTCTCTTTTTGAAAACCTCCAGCGATGTGGCACCCACAACATTGGGAGGCATGGTGTTCCACTGTTTAATGGCTCTCACTGTTAGGAAATTTATCATTTCTGGGCTGGCTCTCCCTCTGACGAGTTTCCATCCATTGGTTCTTGTCACACCCTCAGGAGTAACTGAGAATAAATCAATACCCTCTCCCCTGTGGCAACTCTTCAGGTACTGGAACACTGCTATCATGTCTCCCCTCAGTCTTCTCTTCATGAGGCTAAACATGCCTAGTTTTTTCAGTTGTTCTTCATACAATTTAGCCTCCAATCCCCTTATCATCTTAGTCACTCTTCTCTGCACTTTTTCTAGAGTCTCTGTGTCTTGTTTGTATTGTGGTGACCAGAACTGGACACAGTATTCCAAATGTGGTCTAACTAGGGCAGTATAGAGTGGTATATCACTTCCTGTGATCTTGATGCTATCCCCCTCTTGATGCAGCCTAGGGCCATGTTTGCTTTTTTGGCAGCTGCAGCACACTGTTGCCTCATCCTTAGGACACCTAAATCCCTCTCACAGGTACTACTGTTAAGCCAGGTACCACCCATCCTGTACCTGTGCATCTGGTTTCTCCTGCCTAAGTGCAGGACCCTGCTTTTCTCACCATTGAACTGCATCTTGTTGGACAGGTCCCAATGTTCAAGTCTGTCAAGATTCTTCTGAATGTTGAGTCTATCTTCCAAAGTATTTGCATTTCCCCCCACTTTCTGTCATCTGCAAATTTGATGTGTTCTCCTTCAATCTCCTCATCAAGGTCATTTATGAGAATGTTGACGAACACTGGGCCCAAGACAGAACCTTAAGGGACCCCACTGCACACTTCCATCCATGTATATGTGATTCCATTGAGGACCACACGTTGGGCACGATTGATCAGCCAGCTGCAAATCCATCTGGTAATTGCACTGTCTATCCCACTTCATTCTATCTGATGCAGGAGTAGGTTGTGGTGTACCTTATCAAATTACTGAAGTCTAAGAATACTATGCCCACTGCATTTATTTGGCTCACTAATCAAAGAAGGCAATAAGATTTGTTTGGCATGTCCTTTTCCTAACAAACCCATGTTGGCTTCTAGGAATGACCTTGTTCTGTTCTAGGAATGACCTTGTGCTCGCAGATCTTCTGCTTGATTATTTTTTCCCGTATTTTCCCAGGGATTGATGTCAAGCTGATTGGTCTGTAGTTACCTGGATCCACTCCCACCACCACCTTTTGTAGACTGGAACCACATCAGCTCTTTTCCAATCCACTGGCAGTTTGCTCGTGCTCCAAGACCTCTCAATGATTTCATTCAGTGGTTCTGAGAGCATATCTGCCAGCTCTTTTAGTACCCCTGGATGTAAACCATCTGGTCTAGGAGACCAGAACTCAATCAAAGTTGCTAGATGTTCTTTTACCACTTCCTTACCTGTTTTAACCCACTTTCCTCTCCTGTCTTCCATAGTGCTGCTTTTGACGGGGTGGACAATTTTTCCCTTTGCATGAATAATAATAATAATAATAATAATAATAATAATAATAATAATAATAA
>JAHTLZ010003547.1:22632066-22708061 GCA_023846285.1 Phrynocephalus versicolor
AAGAAGAAGAAGAAGAAGAAGAAGAAGAAGAAGAAGAAGAAGAAGAATTAAGAAGTTCCACTTTCTCCCTGTTCTCTGTCACCTTCTTGTCATCTTCTCCCACTAGTGGTCCAGCCGTTTCCTTGACTTTCCTCTTGCTCCTCACATGTTGAAATATATATATATATATATTGCATTTGTTGCAAGTCTTAGCTTGTTTTGAGCCTTAGCTTTCCTGCCTCCATCCTTACAGATTTGAGTATATGCTAGTATTCTGTTCTAGTTATGAGCTGCCTTTTCCACTTTTTATACTTATTCTTCTTGTCCCTTAGCTTTTTGGAGAGCTCTTTAGACATCCATGCAGGTCTTGTCACACATTCCTTGTTTTTCCTTGTCACAGATTGCTTTGCTTTGGACAAAAATGCAGGGAAAGGTTGAAGGTAGAAGGAAAACAGGAAGACAAAATAAGAGATGGATTGATTCCAGGGTTGAGTTTGTAAGAGCTGAGCAGGACTGCTGAATATAGGACATTCTGGAAATTTCACATTCATGGTGTCACTGTAAATTGGAGGCAATATGGCAGGTAACAACAAAAACATGTATGCTTCCGTGCAAGCATTTGTTCTTGACTACTGTGGTTTCCAGTCCAGAAAAATAGCCAGTGACTACAAGTCTTTAGTCGTCTCAGGACTCTTTATGTTTGGAGTGTTTTCAGATCTTGTTTTCGGCAACTAAATATCTTTGCTGGTTTCTGGCTTCTTCATCTGGATATCATGTCCAGCAAGGCAAAGGTGCTCTAGGCATTCTGAATGGCAGAAGTTTGGTTGCAGGGAGAGGATACCCTCTTGAACCCAGCATCCTGGTCATGAAATGTTAGTCAGGGAGACTGTGCTATGAAGTTTTTTTAAGCCTCTTCCTCCAAGCTAAACAAACAAATCAATTCACTGTCTCTTTATTCTAATAGTTAGATACATCTGTCTGAAATGTAAACCTCATAATGGCTTCTCTAGCCTTCAAAGATTAAGTGAGAGCCAAATAGGTGAGCTATATGCTTTTTAAAAAGAGGGCAACCCCAGAGACTCCTGGCATCCTATTATATCATTTTGCTTTGCTTTAAGCCTTGATTTATTCTGTGTTCTAACATACGCAAAAAGAATTGGGTCACAAATCACTCATCTTCTTTTTTTTTTTTCAAATGGCCAAATGAGATTATATCTGCCTCCAGCAAACATGTTGCAAGGACTTCGGTCAATATGCTTTAACTTTCAGCCAATAATTCATGGTTCATAACAGGGGTACAACTAAATGCATATAAGCTTAAGTTTTAAGACCTTCTAATCCAAGGACAAATGGGGTTTAAATACCCTCTCTCTTTTTTATACCATTAAAAGGGGGGTGGGAGATGAAAACAGTCAACCTCCCTTCCAATAACTTTGGTCATGAAAACAATTTTTTTTAATACCAGATGTTATCCCTTTAAAATATATATAACCAGTCATTCTTAACCTGCTCTCACAGGCCTGACACACCATAGCTTTCCTGCCTAATAAAGGACAAGATTTACTGTAACATAAGTAGTAAACCATTACTGCAGTGGAACTTTCTCCTTATCCCTGGACATGTCTTCTATATCTGCTCCAGGAGACATCCTGGAGGTTGTAAATATTAATAAGAGTTGCTCCTTACTTTTCCCTACCAGCAACTTCAGCTAATAAGGATTTACAATATTTTTCTGTGTATAAGACTATATTTTTGTCTAAAACCATTAGGCTAAAAATTGACGGTCGTCTTATACACAGAAGTAAGCCAAGAAAAGAACCTTCCAGTTGGGGGCCATCTTATACATGGGTGTGTCTTATAGATGGAAAAATATGTGTAATTAGTTAACACACTAATTTTCTTATCTTGTTATACATGATGTACATGACACACACACACACACACACACACACACACTCACTCACTCACTCACTCACTCACTCACTCACTCATAGTGGCCAAAGACACTTTGCTGCCTGAAGTTAAATTCCAACTGATACTCTCCATTCATGTACCAAGTGTCTACACCTAGCCATGTCATTTGGACACATAAGCCAGAGAGGAAAAACAGTGTTCCTCTCCTTACCTGACAGTAAAAATACAGTAATAAACTAAGTAAGTAAAAGCTTCCTGCCCTTTCATGACATTCCAGATCAACCACCTGCCTCATGTAAGGGTGTGCAAATATGTTCTTGGCCTACAACTGTCAAACCTACACTGTACAGTCAATTGTAATGAAGTATGGGAACTTTTTTTTTTTACTTTAAGGAGCAAACTTCATTCTTAATCAGTACAATATCTGCTGCTTTTTGGAAGTCTCCTCAGAACTACTGATTGTGGTATAATATTGTGCTGAAAATCCTTTTGTACGTGTGCATGACCCTTTGTATCTTTGTTGATGAGTTTATTGCAAAAATCCATAACAAAGCTATATCCAAATAAAGGCACTGTTAGTCAGCAGTTACATTTCATTAGGAAGATGACACTCAATTATTTTGATGGCAGTTTACTGTCCCTAAACAGAGGTAAGCAATTTGTGGCCTTCCAGATGTTAAGCCAGCAGCAGCCTCCAGTTCCTCGAGAGTTCAAGTCCAAATCCTGAACCCAGGAAATGGACCTTGCAATGTCACAGAGATGGAGCCAGCAAAAGTTGGAAAGAAAGCTAAGACCACATACTGTAAATACCAGTGTTGGCGAACCTATGGCGCGGGTGCCAAAGGCAGCACTCAGAGTCCTTTCTGTGGGCACCCGACATCGCCCCTTCACAGCCACCTATATTCAGGTTAAATTGCTGTATTGGCACTTTGTGAAAAATTAGTGGGTTTTGAATTGCATCTGGGCACTCTGTCTCTAAAAGATTCGCCATCACTGGTATATACAAGCACTTTCATACTGAGCCAGAGAAGCCATGTTTATGGCTGAAGGCAAGCCTTTTTTAAAACAAAGGGTGTGTTAAGAGTAGCAACCCTGGGCGAGAGCTGATCACAATGAGTTTTCAAAGAGTCTGCCAAAAATCTCTATACAGCCATGAGAGATCACAGAAATTTCAACCAAAGTATCAGAGAATCATGGACCTGGTCACCTATTGGTGTGATTGATATCACCCTTTCCAGCAGGTCCCCTCTGCCCTCTGTCTTTGACCAAAATAGAAATGGACACTAACCACAGAAATTGTAACTCACAAAAGCCAATATCAATTCACTTTGTTACATGACCTCAAATTGGCTGTTTTTGAAAAAAAAGGGAGGAAATTTTTGTTATGGTGCCAACAAGTCACCCTCAACCAGCAACCAAGGAAGTTGATTCCATTCTTAATTTCCAGCTTGCACCTCAAGATTTAAATAGCGGCCAGGGTGTTTAAAGCCAACAGTGGCTACAATTGTGTTACTTACTGCAGTGCATCAGACAAGGGTAGGCCAATTAAATCAATGAAGATTAAGGAAAGCAACTCTTCCATAACTCCTGTGGATTTAAATTGGGCTATTCTAACTGCAACTTACTACACCAAGGTCAATCACACTTAAGTGTCACCATTTGAATCATTGGAACGTGTGGGGGAATTGACTCACCAAACCCCAATGATTCAATGAGCCTACTCTAGTGCAATTTACTACACTAAGAAACACAATTTTGACATATACATTGATTCTTTTTTACCCTAGACTTTATTTCTGTTCTAACTGATGTTTTATTCATCAGTTAGTGACAGTTTTAACTGCCCATGTTATAAAAATGACCTTAGTGACAGTTTTAACTGCCCATATTATAAAAATGACCTTCCCAGTTTGTTATCATACTGGATGTGTGGGGTAGGGTGAGGGAGATATGAGATAAGGAAGGATATTTTGGGGGGCCCAGTAATGGTAAGGTATCAGGCAGCTACAGCAGCACTAATATTACGTTTTTTTCTGTTCCTCTTTGTGTAATTTTGCTATTCGATTGTTGGTAGGTATATGAACCCTACAGATCCAAGAGAAATATCTACATAAAGATGCCTGATTTACCTGGCTTTGAATAGTCTACATATAATGACAAACGTTTTAAAATTTAAAAATTATTTTAACAACCAACTATCAATAAGCCAATTCATTCACAGACTAGGTATGTTGCCACCTGGTCTCCAGTGTTGATTGTTTCGCTCCTTGATTTTCCGTAGGCAGAGAATAGCCCAGGAGGGAGGGGGCTTTGCCATGCAAATAAAAGGTTATTCTTTGGAAACTGCAATTCATGACTGTAGAGGAGTAGGTTCCTATACCACTTGAGTTTCAGCTGTGATATAATTCCTATGTGAAATTACAGTTCCCTTAGAAACATCCTTAGCATAGAAAACAAGGATTATGTAACATGGCTTACCTTATAAATGCACACAGAACACACACACCCCAACAACTAACCCATTGCCAGGGCTTTTCTGGCCAACAGTGGTCAAAGGGACAAGTACATGTTGTTGTTTTAAGCATATGGCCTTGCCAGGATTTGGGGCTTGAGGGGGATGCAAGCTGAAGGTGATCCCTTGAGTGGCCATTGATCCAATTCACAAGATTAAGGCTTCTTGAACTATCGACACGAGAATTCTGCTCTTGAGGGCTGGAATGGAACTGAAAGGGTTTGTTGGATCACACCACGCTCCCAGACAAGGCGTATGTTTAATACTGTATAACTCAACCAAAATTCTAGTATTCTTCCTATACAGAATGCTGTTACTGATGCTTTGTGAACATTCCCTTCTGTATGTTTGTATAATGTTAAATTTGCTTATAAATTCAGGGAACCTTTTTAACACAGGAGTGCAAAACAAAATATAAGAAACATGCACAAGCCAAAACCCTATTGCAAAATACCACAAGTGTAAGTGACATAGTGCAAATGGTTGATGTTAATATTGGGCAGCACACTATAAGGCACTTCTGGCTTGATGGTACAAAACATGCATTCCCATCATGAACTTGAGCCTGCAACTGGGTACGTGACCAGGTATGTCTGACCATGTAACAGGCAGTTGGAAGAGTCATGTACAACAGTTATGCAGTTGAGAGTCCTCAGCCTTTGTTAGCTACAATCCTTTTAGAAACTCATTTCGGGTTCTGGGGACCCATGTCAAGAAAGGATATAACACAAACAAATGAACAGAAAATCCTCTTCTCCTATTTCATAGTCTTTGGCCACCTTCAAATGTGCCAGGGCCTCCAGGTCCCCCCATTGAGAAGGGTTGGTTTATACTGCACAAACCCAATAGGATTCTGGCCTATGTAATACAGCAGAAACAGAGATTATGCCCTTTAACTTGGACAGATGACAACAGATTGGGCAGATGAACACATTTAGAGGAAAATCGTTTTGTAAAAAGCTACAAATGAAACATAACAGATGACAACCTTACTTCCAAAATAAAAGGAATTTGGAACAAAGACATTATCGATCACAATATCCTCCTGACTTGTCTCTCTGAAATGGGACTTGAGGGCACTGTCTAACATTTGGCTCCAGTTCTTCCTGGAGGTGAGAACACAGCAAGTGGTGTTAGGGGGGCTCATGTTCAACACCATGGCCAATGACCTGTGGGGCCCCTCAGGGGTCTTCCTGTCTACTATGTTATTTAACATCTGTATGAAACCACTGGGGGAGTTTATGCGGAGTTATGGAGTTAAGTGTCACCAGTATACCAATGACACCCAACTTGATCTCTCGTTACCTCAGGATTCCAAGGAAGGTATTTCGGCTTTAGAACAGTGTTTAGCTTCAGTAATGAACTCGATGAGGATGAACAAACTGAAATTAAACCCAGACAAGACAGAGATGCTTCTGGTTAGTTGAAAGTGAGATCAAGGGATAAGGATGCAACCTATATTGGACAGGATTATCCTCCAATTGAAGAAAGAGATGCACATCTTGGGGATGCTCCTGGACTCTTCCTTGAGCATAGATGCCCAGGCCACAGCTGGGGCCAGAAGTGCATATGCACAATTAAAACTAGTGTGTCAGTTATTCTTGAGATACCTGCTCTGGCCACTGTGACACATGTTCTAGTGACCTCCCAGCTAAACTACTGTAATGTGCTGTATGTGGGGCTATTGATGGAAAGTCTAAGGAACCCTCAGCGGGTCCAAAACTCAGCAGCCAGATTGCTGACTGAGGTGAGTTATAGGGATCACATTACGCCCCTATTACAGCAGCTCCACTGGCTGCCAATCAGTTATTGGGCACAATTCAAAATGTTGGTTTTAACCCTCAAAGCACTAAATTATCATTTTTCTTCTTTTTCTCCTGTCTTTTATTTAAGCAATCACCTGGCTATTTTTACTTTCATTTTAGTTTTATTTTAGTTTATTGTTGTTTATTTATGTATATTTTGTTTATATTATGTTGTTTATATTTTGGTTTTTTAAATGTCTTACTTTGTTATTTTGCTATTCTATGTTGTAAATAGCTCAGAGTAGCCCGAGGGGTAGATGGGCAGTATAAAATTCAAATAAATAAATAAATAAATAAATAAATAAATAAATAAATAAATAAATAAATAAATAGTCAATAAGGTAGCAGGCAAATGCCTATTTCAGAGTTCACATTTCAGTGATCTGCTTGTAAAATGCTTAGTCCATAATATATACATAACCCTTTAAAATATTAATATGCTTTTTAAAAATATTGCCAATAATATCTTGAGATTAACTTTTGGTAAAGATAATCATATCTGCTGGAATATCCATTCTGCAGGGATTACCATTTTACATGGCACAACATATACACAATATGGGGCTCTTTTCTTGAAAGCCTCCCAGTTTAATTAGATACACAGAACAACAGGAAATAGCAAGAGATTGCAGGATGGAAGCAGGGGGCAAAAAACAAAAACAAAACCCCTTCAACAGAAGGCAGGGGAAAGGAAATTAGTACAGTAATGAGAGGTTGCTGTTATCACAATCAAAGGAGTCAATCTAACTTCATTCCATTATCTTGGTTCTTTAAGGAGGTAAACTGTAACTAGGAACAGTAACAGAAAAGTAGTCAAGGTTTCTTCCCAGAAAGCTAGACTTTAGAAATTGCATTCTGGTAAGGGTTTTTTTTTCTTGTTTTCTTCCAATATGAATGTGTAAAACAAAAGAGAATTATTTGCTTGTGAAAGAGATACAAAATTAAATCAGTTTGTGATTTAATCTTTCAGGGATTTCTTCCTCTTCTCATCCAAAGCCCTACTCAACTGTACTTCAATCATCCCCTTTTACTAAATAACTAAGGAAAGTTAAACTGCAATAATCTGCTGTCTCCTCCTGCTTCGCTCCTACCTCTTAATCTGAATCTGCCCTGTCATGGTCTGGTGCACAGTCCCATCAAGTGAACAATATCCCATGTCAAGAGTTCACACTCATATTGTTAAATAGTGTACCCAGAACTTAGTTGAAAATGCATCAAAATGATGCAAAGGTGGATCAATTCAAAATGAAAAAAAAAGCATTATTATTATTATTTTCCTCCTTTCCCGCGTGTTCTGCCCTGCCATCTCATTATTTTGCTTTTTGTCTTTATTGTTTTATATTGTTTTGTGATGTTGCACTTAATCTTGTTTATTGTTTGTTTTTCTTCGTTGTAAACCGCCCGGAGTTCCATCCGGAAGACGGGTGGTATATAAGCACCAAAATAAATAAATAAATAAATAAATAAACATGATAAAAACCCAGCTATGGAACCACTAATACAGCGGAACTTTCTTCACTTCCTCTCCTCTTGAATCTCTTTGCAAAATGAGCTCTGGGGAAATCTCCTAATTCTCCAGACTATGGAATATGTGTGCACACAGAAGCTCTAATAGAGAAGGTGGAGCCCCGCCTTCTGATTATGCAGGCAGAAACAGATTAATCCGTTGACATAATCCCTGGATCCTGGCCTATATTATCACAAGCCTTGTCTTTTCTATTACATTACAATTATCCACTGGAGAAACAAACAAAGAAGAAAAGCACACCCAAAATGAAAATGGTACCACCTACTCTGCTATTTCCGCTTGTCTCTTGATGCAAATACTGTATGTCTTTGGTGCCTCTTTATTTTTAGTAATGTGTTTCCAGTTTTCTGGAAGCAGCATGCATGAAGTTACTCTTTTTGCTTGACAGCAAGAAGCCATATAGGTTAGAGAAAGAAACAGTTAACTGTTGGTTACAATGAACCAGCAGTTTTCCAGCTCCACAGAGGGATGCACAAATGCAGATATACCCTAACAAAAGGCATTTTTCTAATTTTTTAAAAGAAAATACTACAAAGAGGGAGAGCGAGATCAAGGAACTTCCAAGCCCTAAGATCCGCTGGCCACTTAAACTTGGACCAGAGATCTTGGGGGTTCATTGCTCTTTCTGCGTCCCCACCTCTCCACACTTCCTTGCTCCTGTCTGCGTGAGGGAAGGGAGGAAAAAAGAGAGGAAAAATGCAGGCTCACCTCTGAAGCCCTTGTCCTGATTCCTTCTCTTCTGATTTTTTTTTTTGCCTCCCTTCTCTTAAAGGGGCGGGAGGCAAAAAAAACCCAAACAGAAGCGAGGAGAGCCCTGCACTCACCAGATTAAATCCGGACCTGGGGATTTTCACCCTCCTAGAGCAGGTACAAGAAAAGTGCGCTGGGACGCGCTTAGGTGGGCGTGGTCGCACTTAATTTCCTGCAAACTCTGGAGCTGGTGGGGAAACAATAGTAAGCTCCGGAGCTGGCAGTCATTTGCTGCGGAATTTAGGGGTCGTGTACAAAAACCCAAAGTGAAGACATGAATTTGGCTGTAATACTTTCCAAATCCTGGGAACAAGAAATATTACACTATGCAAAGCTCAGAGAGATGATTCCCATGGTTTTGGATACCATGGAAATAATACCTATTTTGGTTTCCTTTGCTTTGCTTCTTTGTTAAGTGTGTCATTTTGAAGGAATCTACCATGCTCCATGCTGTAAGAGAGAGCTGTTTTATAGCGATAGTTCAGCATACCATTGGTAAGAGCCAGAGGAATGCTATCTGGTTTCTGTAGATTTACTTTCCTTCAGCTTCTCAAGGTACATAATTTGCCTGCAGAGGAATTCAGTTTTCTCATGTGATTTAAACTGAACTCTTCTGCTTAAAAAAAAATCTAATCATTAATTTCAATTAAAATCAAGACAAAAGTCACTTTTCCATTCTTTCACTCATTTGTAACCTGTGTAACTCATTTGTAATTCCTGGCAATTCATATGATATTATCAACACTGTGTGTAGTTTCTAAAATTAAATAAAATTCAACAAGCTAAGAGCCCACATTGGCCTTTTCCTGTCCTCACTTTATAAATCACCACCACTTCCTCTGCTAGTGAATGTGGGTGGCTGCATGCTTATCAGTTTGAAAGCAAAGCAGACCCTCCCAAAAATAAGATACTGTAGTAGTTTTAAGCTTTCCCAAGGAGCATTTAGAAAATATATGAACCAATTACTTACCTGTCAAGGTGGTTCTTTGAGTGGACCTTTGTGAAGCCACACAGATGGGTTCTCCGATCCACTTGCACAAGGCTGCAGATGTTCCTAGCAACAGGAAAACTTGTTAGTCTCCTCCCCCTACTACTGTGGGTGAGTAGGAGGCTTCCCACCCAAAAACTTCAGTTCCCTCCCAGCTGCAGCTTGTAAGGTAAGTACCAGACAAAACTGTGGCAACTGAAGGGGAGGAGGAAGGGTGCTGTGTGGCTTCACAAAGGTGCACTCGAAGAACCACCTTTAGAGGTAAGTAACTGGTTCGTCTCCATCATGGCCTTCATGAAGCCACACAGATGGGTGATTGCAAGCAATACTCACAGGAAGGTGGGCAGTCACACAGTTACAAGGGACAGAACCGCTCTGCCAAAAGACGTGGTAGACCTCATCCAGGCATCCCTCCTGTAGTGCCTCACGAAGGTAAGAGGCTGAGACCAGGTATCCGAATTGCAGATGTCCTCCAAGGAGACACCTCTTAAAGAGGTAGTAGAGGAAGAAACTGCTCTTGTAGAGTGCGCCTTGACCGGGCAAGGTAAGTCCTTTTTAGCAAGCTTGTAAAGCAGCTCAATAGTTGAAACAACCCAATGAGAAAATCTTTGGGAAGAAACAGGGGATCCTTTAGAACTAGGGTCATAGCAAATAATCTCTGAGTTGAACATAGAGGATTAGTATGAGAGCTGTAAAAAGCCAGAGCTCTGCATACATCTAACATGTGAATTTATCTTTCATCAGGAGTAGTAGGATTCAGGAAAAACCCTGGTAAAGTAATAGGCTGTGACACATGGAATGTAGATACCACTTTAGGTAAAAAGGAAATGTCTGGATAGGCCATGGCCCTATCCTTATAAAACTGAAGATAGGGTGAGTCAGGTATCAGCGCACAAAGTTCACTAGACCTTCTAGCAGAAGTAATGGTAACTTAAAAAGCTGTTTTGAAAGTTTGCAAGTAGCCAACGGTTCAAAGGGCGGGCACAACACTTTAAAGAAAGCAACCACTGAGGAGGAATGGGTTTCCTATCAGGAAAAGCATTCTGAAGGCCTTTTTTTAAAAAAATGAGTGTAGGGTGGTGGAAGACAGCTGCAGCAGATGAACTCTCCAGCTGATTAGCCACTATCACCCAGAGGTAGGTTCAGTACATTTAAGGAAAAGCAAATACTGCAGAACCACAGCTAACGGGAGAGAATGTGAGGAAAATCTTTCTCTGCGGCATGGGACGCAAACTTCTTACACTTGTACTGATGAAGACGAAGAGTAGATGGCTTGCGGGCAGCAGAAAGTATGGTGTCAACTATCTCTCTATCCCCCATGCCACTAAATCAGGCATGTTCAAACTTCGGCCCTCCAGATGTTTTGGACCACAACTCCCACAGTCCTTTGCCATTGGAAATACAGGCTTGGAATTCTGGGAGCTGTGGTCCAAAACATCAGGAGGGCTGAAGTTTGAACATGCCTGCACTAATTGAAGGCAGGAGAGATCAGGATCGGCTTGCCTCTGTTCTGGGAAAGCAGGGTGGGACAGAGAGGAAGATTGAAGTAATCTGACACCATGTTCAGCAGGGTCGTATGGCCACTATAGTGCTATTAGAATAATATTGGCCCTGTCGTGGCAAATCTTGGTGACGCCCTGTAGAAGCAGAGGTATATGTGGAAAGGCGTAAAGAAGGCAACGGCCCCATTGGAACATGAAGGTGTCCCCCAAAGAGTTTTGACCTTTCTCTGCCCGTGAGCAGAACGTGTTGCATTTCTTGTTCTCGGGTGTGGCAAAGAGGTCCATTCTTGGGGCTCTTCAATGGCGAACTACCAACTGAAATAGGGCATGGTAACACTCCCACTCGTGAGAGATAGCTGTTGTCCTGCTGAGACAATTTGCTACAATGTTTTCCTTTCCAGGAAGGTGCACAGCAATAAGGTAAATATGATGCTGCATGCACCATTCTCACAAGTCGAGAGCCAATAGCAGGAGACCTTGTGAGTGGGTGCTGCCCTGTTTGTTGATGTAGTGCATGGTGGTCGTATTGTCGGTGACCACCTGCACTATATTGCCGGAGGGGAGATGGAGATAAGCTTGAATGCTTTGATGACAGCTAAGAGCTGGTTGTTGTGGAGTGACTTCTTCATCCATGACCATGTACTGTTGATGGTAAGACAGTTGCAGACTGCTCCCCAAGCGTCTAAGATGGTGTCCATAGTTACCTGTACAGTGGGTCAGAGCAGGTGAAAGGGACAGCTCATGAGCAAAGTGTCTTTGTTCAGCCAACAGTGGAGCTGATGTGAGAGCTCTGGCGTGACCCAAAGTAGTTTTGATGGGTGATCTTGCAGAGGATCGAAAAGAGCTAGATACCAGGGACCTGATTTTAGGTGGGCATGTGGAATGATCGAGGTTGTGGAACCCATTAATCTGAGCAGCCTTTGAACTGCTTGTGCTGGAAGGCAATGTCTAGGATGGAAAAGAGGGATGAGAGAGGCCGTCTTCCAGACGACTTATTGGTGGAAATGCACATGCTAAAGTAGAATCAAGAATTGCCCCAATGTAGGTGAGTCTCTGAACTGGATATAGATGGGACTTTTCGGCATTGATTTGCAGCCCTAAGGTATCCAGAGTGTAGAGGACAAAATCAATTTCCTTTTGGGCTTTCTCCTCTGAGGGAGACACTATGAGCCAGTCGCTGAGATATGGGAAAACGCACACATTGCAAGTTCTTAGGTAAGCAGCCACTGGAGCCATGTATTAGGTTAAGACCCTGGGTGCTGTTGCTACTAACAAAAAAGGGAAACTTCTAATGCTGCGGTTAGTGGGAACTGAGGTGTTTAGGTGGGAAGCCTCTCATACATGCACAGCTGGAGGGGGAGGAGACTAACGAGCTTTCATGTTGCTAGGAAAGTCTGGAGCCTCACACAAGCGCGTCAGAGAACCCAGCTGTGTGGCTTCAAGAAGGCCACAATGGAGAATCATTGGTATATTAAAAGGAAAAGGAACTGCTAGTGGTATGGAACACTGAGGTTTGAGGGTATTCTGAAGGGGGGAAGGAAACCGCCCTCTTCATGCCCTATAAACATCCTAGAAGTCAATCCTTATGGGGGTCAATGTCTGGTCGATAATAATAATTGTGTGCCATCAAGACACTTCTGACTTATGGTGACGCTTTCCAGAGTTTTGGAGGTAGTGATTATTCAGAAGTGTTTCACCATTCCCTTCTTCTGGAGGTGCCCCGGGACTGTGCAGCTTGCCCATGGTTATACAGGCTGGCTCTTTTCTCAAGGGGCACAGTGAGGAATTTAATTTCCAACCTCTGGCTCTGCAAACAGTTACCTAACTCACTGAGCTCTCCCGCCAGCTAACAATAGCTGATTGGCTATTAAGTATAACAGTTGTGTTGTGTTACATTGTTACAGTCGTGACCGACTCTTCATGACCCCATGTCCCTGGAGTTTTCTTGGCAGGAATACTGGAGTGGTTTGCCAGTTCCTACTCCAGACGCCTACAGCACCTGGTATTCCCTGGTGGTCTCCCATCCAAGTACTAACCAGGGCCAACCCTGCTTAGCTTCTGAAATCAGGCAAGATCAGATGTGCTTAGGGCATCTAGGCAGCTAAGTATAACAGACTGAAGTCTAAATGATAATTCCACAAACAATAGCCATTGTCTTCCACTACTGGTACTGTAAAGCTAATTTCTGACACAGAAATATATATTCCAGTTCCAGACAAGTGTATTGAACCAATGAATGGATTAATGCAGAAGGATGTTTAGTAGACACTGTCAAGATATGTAAAAGTTGACAAAAATATATATAATGTATATTTAACAGATAAGGGAAAGAGAATTGTAAAATGGAGGCAGTTAGATTCTGCAGTCTCATGATGTTATCCACAAGTGTAAGGGATAAGTAATCACAGGCATGTTATGTGATGAAGCACAGGTGGAATAATTTATAACATCATGGTTGCATCAGATTGTAATTAGTGATGAGTCATATCTGATGGGTGCTAAATTGTATATAAGCACTAGCTTGTCATATGTTAGATTGGGACTGTTATGGTGAGAACAGTACCCCACACTCTGTTTGTTGTATTGTAAATATTGCTTGGTTGTTATGCTGTTTGTATATTTGATGTATATATGAATATATGAGTTTTTACTCTATCCATTGTCATTGTTTTTTCCGTTTACTAACTCTGCAATACTTTATATCATTACTAACACTTTATCTACAAGAAAACGTCAGCGCGCTCTGTGCCACATTTATTTGTTTATTGTTGATAGGGTTATGAGTACCAGAACAGATAAAGTGTGTTTTGCATAAAGTTGTGTTTTGCAGAGTAAACGGTTTGGAGTTGGAACTGAGACAAAGCGGAGCTGCAAAGGTTTTTTCTCTCTGAGGCTTGGAAGCGAACAGAGGAGAAAGCAGCTGATAAGGGCAAGCCAAGCAAAACAGAGTGTTTTTGAATGAAAGCAGAGGAGGCTGAAGAAATATTTGCTGAAGCTGAAACAAGTGTTGCAGAAAACGGCGGAGAGAAGCCGGCACTATCAGCGAAGATGGAAAGTATTAACTTAGCTTCAATGCCTCTAGTTAAGTTGTCTGACAGTAATTATCTGAACTGGTGTCTGCGTATGAAGCATTTTTTGATTTTCCATGAGCTGTATGAGTATGTAGAAAAAGAGATGGATGAAGAATCGGATGAGCAAAGTATAAAGGAGGATGCACGAGCCTTGGCAATAATAATGTTGTCCTTGGAAGAGTCGCAGTTTGTTTATGTGAAAGAAGCTAAAACGGCACGTGAAGTGTGGTTAGCTTTGAGAACTGCGCATATTAAGGACACAGCTGGCAGCAAGATATCGCTAATGAAGCAGCTATTTCGGACAAGGCAAAGCCCAGGTGAAAATATTTCTGATCACGTAAGGAAAGTAAATAATATTTTTCAGCAGTTGTCTGAAGTGGGCATAAGTCATGATGAAGAGTATAAATGCCTTGTGATCTTGTCAAGTCTGGATGAATCATATGATAATTTAGTAATGGGGATGGAAGCGTTGAAAAGTGATGATTTGTCTGTCTCCTATATCCAGTCAAGGCTGCAGCAAGAGGAGCTGAGGAGAGCTGATTCTAAAGTAAATAAAAAGCCTGTGCAAGTTTCTGGAGACACAATTCAGGTACTAAGGAAATGCTACAATTGTGGGAGTGATAAACATATTTTACGTTTCTGTGACAAGGTAAACAAGAGGCAAAAGCAGAAAAGAGTTGCTGGCACACGCTGGAAGAATGAAGGACACCAGCTGTCTGTAATTAATGATAACAATGAACAGGAGTGCTCAAGGCAGGAATTATTTGTTGTAGATTCGGGAGCCAGTATTCATTGTGTAAACAAGAAACATTTGTTTGAAACACTAACTTTAACTCTAGAACTGTAACCTTGGCGGACGGAACACAGACGGAAATATGTGGAGAAGGTAAAATATTTTTTAAACCTCTCAAGTGTGTTTTTGAAAAGGTCCTGTACATTCCGTCTCTGAAAAATAATTTGTTGAGTGTGCCTATGCTTGTAAAGAAAGGATTTGATGTACAGTTCAGTGAGAGCAGTTGCAAAATTGTCAAGAATGGGAAGACAATTACCACTGGACGGCTGCAAAACAATTTGTTTGTGATTAGCACAGCTGAGAGATCTTTGAACGTGATTGAAAATAAACCTCTGCATGACAGATGCATCCATCTAATCCATAGAAGATTAGGGCATCTAGGTTTTGAAAATATAAGAAAGACTCTGCAGCATGTGGAACATGGGACTGTTCAGAACTGTGACAAATATTTAGATTGCCATGTTTGCAAAAGCACAAAGATTAAGTCTGCTCCCATAGCAAGGAAGAGTTTGAGAAAGTCACATCATCCTCTACAGCTGGTTCATGCTGATGTAATTGGACCCATGGCAAATTCATTTGGTGGTGCCAGATCCTGCCTAGTAATAACAGATGATTATTCTCGTTATTCTTGGGTTTACATAATGAAGCACAAAAGTGAAGTGAGTGCTGTGTTTAGGAAATGGTTTGAAATGGCAGAACGTCAGTACAAACATAAGATAGTAGCTGTACAGAGTGACAGAGGCAGTGAATTCTTATCTAAACAGTTTGTTGATTATTTAGAAAGAAAAGGGGTGAAACACAGATTGACTAACCCTGCTGCTTCTGCCGAACATGGTCTGGCTAAAAGGAAGAATGGAATTCTTCAGAACCTAATGAATGCAATGTTGACTGATGCTAAGCTTCCCAGAGGTTATTGGGCTGAGGCAATGAAGTATGCCAATTATGTCTCTAACAGAGTATGGAGTTCAGCTGTTAATGAAGTTCCATATACTTTGTTACATGGCAAGAGACTCACGCTAAATTTTCTTCGTATATTTGGCTCTGAGGCCTGGGGTTCTAGTTCCGAAGAAATACAGGCACAAAAATAGCCCAAAATCAAGGAAACTTATGTTTATTGGTTTTCAACCTGCTGCAAAATCCTGGCGTTTTTGTGATAATCATGGGAAAGTTTATATTAGCAGGTCTGCAACGTTTTGTGAGCAGAGAAGCTGGGAAGATATACATGCAAACAATGAGGTGTTTTTACCAAGCATATGTCCCCACACTGAACCTGCTGAGGAAGATTCCAGTGATGGAGGGGAGTCGACATCATTGCAAGATGGAAAGGTTGATGAGGAGCCAGTGTTGCTCAGAAAGTCTACCAGATCCAATTTTGGAGTGCCACCAGAAAGGTTTGTTGTAAATTTTGTATCCCATGAGCCACAGTGTTATGAAGATGTACTGCAGATGCCTGATGAGGAACAAAAGCAGTGGATGATGGCCATGGAGAAAGAGTATGAATCTCTGAAGGAACATCAGGTATCTACACCAGTGATGTTACCAGAAGGACAAAAAGCAGTTGGATGCAGGTGGATATATAAAATTAAGAAGTCAAGTGACAATAATATAACCTGCAAAGCAAGGCTTGTGGCACAAGGTTTCTCACAAGAGAAATATGTGAATTTCACAGATGTTTATGCACCTACAGTGAAGGCAGAAACAGTTAGAATGGTCTTGGCAATTGCAGCGTCAAGAAAGTGTCAAGTGCATCATTTTGATGTGGAGACAGCATACTTAAATGCAAGTTTAAAGGAAGAGGTCTACATGAAACAAGTCCCTGGATATGAACTTAAAAATCCACAACTTGTTCTGAAGTTGAACAAAGCCTTGTATGGTCTCCGTCAATCAGGACTGGCATGGAATAGACATTTGCATGAGAAATTGACTAAAATAGGTTTTTCTCAAAGTAGGGCAGATCCTTGCTTATACACAAAGGATTCTTTGATATTGATTGTGTTTGTTGATGATTTATGTTTAATGGTGCTTGACATCTCACATGTGAAGTGGTTTATGTCTTCATTAGGCAAAGAAGTGAAAATGAAGCATCTTGGTGAGATACAACATTATTTAGGGGTTGATGTTTCAACCAATCCTGAAGGTAATTTCTATCTGTGTCAAAGTGACAAGATAAAGCAGCTAATACAGAAGTGTAAGATGGGAGACTGCAACATAGTCTCAACACCTATGGAGGTGGGGTTCAACAGAGACCCTGATGATGGGGAGTTTGGCAATGTTGAACTATACCAATCTGTATTGGGCTCATTGATGTATTTGTGTTCCTGGTCTAGGCCTGATATTGCAGCAACTATCAACATATTGTCTCAACATGCTGCAAAGCCATTGAACAAGCACTGGAAAGGTATAAAAGGTGTTTTAAGATACCTTAAAGGAACAATGCATGAAAGGTTGAAAATATACATATGTGATAACCTTGATCTGATTAGCTATGCAGATGCTGACTGGGGTTCAAGTCCAGAAAGGAGGTCATTGTCTGGATATGCCATTTTCTTAGGTAACTCATTAATTGTATGGAAGGCCCGAAGACAAAGGTACATTTCATGTTCTACTACTGAGGCAGAGTATGGGGCTGTAAGTGACTTGTGTTGTGAGTTAACCTGGGTGATGCAATTGTTAAAGGATGTAAATGTAAATGTTAAACTACCAGTCAAAGTGTATAATGATTCTTTTTCGTGTATCCAATTAACACAGAATCAGAAGGTCGGATCCAGAAGCAAGCATATTGGTATCCGTTACCAGAATGTCAAGGACTGCATAAAACAACATTTGATTGTATTAGAATATTGTACTAGTGTTTACAATTGTGCTGATATATTTACAAAGCCTTTATGTAAAGAAAAACATGTATGTTTTAAGAAAAGGCTAGGTGTTGAAATCTGTTAAATATAGGAGGGGTGTCAAGATATGTAAAAGTTGACAAAAATATATATAATGTATATTTAACAGATAAGGGAAAGAGAATTGTAAAATGGAGGCAGTTAGATTCTGCAGTCTCATGATGTTATCCACAAGTGTAAGGGATAAGTAATCACAGGCATGTTATGTGATGAAGCACAGGTGGAATAATTTATAACATCATGGTTGCATCAGATTGCATCAGATTGTAATTAGTGATGAGTCATATCTGATGAGTGCTAAATCTGAGCAACGTCAAAGGAAGGTTACCAATCCCTGGACATACCCATTGTAAACAGTACTTTTTGTTTACTTTTTTTCCTTTGTTACAAACAGGCACAAGCTGCTCCTCAGTCTAGATATTTTTGAGTTGTGTATAATTGGGGAAAAAACATAACTAACAAAAAGCATGAGGGTTGGTAATGATTGCATTACATTTTAGTACAAATGACAAGAATTCAGGCATAAAACTGAATCTAAACATTTAACTTCAAAAGCATAAGCAAATAGAAAACTCCATTATCTGGTGCTGAAAAGATACTACATTCAACACTAGATGTACTTCCTAAGGATCTTGTTCTGTTGCTGGAGCACCAGAACAGACAAGAGTTTTCCCCGAGCCCGACTCATCTCCCTTTGAAGTCTGAGAAGGGCCTTTGCAGCCCATCACTGAAACTGGATTAGTTCATGCCAGAGCGGTAGGTCCTTCAAAATTACCTGAACATTTTGGCTTTCTAAGTTGAATAGGTCTGGTGAAAGGCAATATGAAACAGGGTGAATGTAAGATGCATCACAGGCAAGATTAGGGACATGTTTTATTGTGTATGCATTTAGCATGACAGGTAATATCAGGAATTCATTTTGGCATATAAAAGAGAGTCAGAGAGAGCAAAAATAAGCAAGAGATAGGTGAGACCTTCTCTATTTTACCATTCTTAAACTTCCTTGAGTGGAAAACTACATTAGAAAAGAGTTTAAGCTCATGTGTCACTTCCCTCTAACTTTAATTCTGTTTCCAAGATTGCTGCCTATCAATGAGGGAGAAAATTCAAAATATTAAATGTCACTTTTCCTTTCCTCTTTTCTTCCTGCAGCAGATTTAAGCTCACAACACACAAACTTCTCATTCACTCTTTTCATTCACGCACTTGCCTGCTGAGTAAAAGCCCAGCAATCACAAGTCTGTAGAAAAGCACTATTTCTACATCTTGCCATTTGAAGGTTCGCAATGTTTCAACCTAGAGTGTGGGGCTGTGTTGTCTGTTGATGGATTATGCCATTTAGCACATGGCCTTTATGGAAGATGAAGTAAGCTTGCCTTTGTTTTGTTCCTGTTTTCCTGAAATACTGTAGCTTACAGAAGTATAGGCCCTAACACTAGCTCATTGTTGGTGAACCTATGGCATGGGTGCCAAAGGTGGCACTCGGAGTCCTTTCTGTGGGCACCCGACATCGCCCCTTCACAGCCACCTGGCTTCAGGTTAAATGGCTGTATTGGCACTTTGTGAAAATCTAGTGGCTTCTGAATCACAGTTTGGGGGCTTGGTCTCTAAAAGGTTCACCATCACTGCTCTAGCTCTGGGGATTTCCTTTATTCCTCCAGGTGTTTTTTGGTCACAGTACCTACACTGGAAAGCAACAGAGGCAGCTTTTATTAATGCCTCAAAAAGGCAGAAGCCCAGCATACCTTTAATACGCCTGCCTACTTCTCAGAGACAAAAAGGGTGCACAAAGCACTCTTACACAGGTGGCCAGAGAGTTTCCTATTCCCCTAGACATTTAGGGTAAACTGTACTAGATAAGGAAATGTCCCTTATTCAGCAGGTACCAGCAGTCTCCCCCTACACAGAAGAGAAAAAGTCACTGTGCAGTCAGAAGGATTCCCACAATCAGATTATTCCCACCAGACACTAATGAATATAAAGGGAAGCCATAGCCACCCTACTACTCTATTGCCACTGCTGGCAAAATTCTCATCATCAACCCCAGAGAAAGAACTCCACTGCAGCTCTGTTCTTTGGATGAGCAAGTATTATCCTAAGGACAGCTTTACATCCTCCATTCAATTATCTGTGTAAACAAGGCTATGAAGTCAGGCTATGGCTATAATCAATGGAAATGCTAGACTGATGTGTACAGAAGCAAACTTCATTCCGGTGGAAACATTTCCAAACACAAGTCCAGGAGACATTTGTTGCAGCTGCTTTCCCACCACACTGCACAATCTCCACATTTCTTTGATCTCTCTGCACACAACCATTGTACAGTACTTTCAAACCAGACTGGTGCTGATTTGTTGTTGTTGTTGTTGTTGTTCAGTTGTTCAGTTCTATTTGTCTGTGTGCACCTTTGAAACAATGTGAGCCACAGACGCTCAGTGAATGCATAGATTCCTTGGCCTCTCAAGTGTATCTCATACACTGCTCTACAACAGTCTTAAATGGGGCTTTGCACATTTTTGAGATGCGATTTGGACTTCCATTCAGGATGTAACAAAATACACAAAGAAATGGAAGGGCTACCTAGAAGCACAGATCCAAGGGAGTGAAGGATTCTCATGATGGGGCATAATCTAGAAATCATATCATAGTGAATGTAGTACAGCATTATTTCTTTGATTTATAATCTGCCTTTCTCCCAACATAGGGACCCACCAAAACATATCAAAGGCTATCACAATTAGATAAACTATACCACTAAAAATACTGTTGCATTATTCGCTTAAAAAAGAGGTATAGAGCCAAGCTCTTCAAAGCCCATTTGACCATAGCCAAATCCTGCTGGAACAAAAAAATGCCTTTGCCTGCTGTAAAAGGGCTGCAGGACGGAGGTCAGATTGGATTCCTTAGGAAGGGTGTTCAACAGTATGAGGTGGACACTTAATTTTTTTTTCACAAGGGTATACCCACAAAGTGGCAATGGTGGAATTGAGAAAATTCTTCCTCAAAGATCTCAGAGTGTGGGCAAACTCATTTACAGTCCTTCGGGTACAGGAGGCACTTCAATCAGATACTGTACTTGAAAACACTGCGTTGGATTAATTCAGGAATAAGTTTCCAGAAGCTAGAGCAAAGCACACAGGGATGTTGGGTGGGTAGAATACGTTCATTGCTGTCGACTGATTCTGACTGATCACACTTTTGGCAACTACTGGGCTCTTCTTCTAGAAATAAACCACATTAGTCAAATATCCCCCAATATCTTTACACTGAATTCCTGTGGCAATTCTTCTTGTTACCAACTGTAATGCTTTCTTTATGCATCCCCTGTGATTATTTCAGTGCTTGAATGAAGGGAGAAAGAGCACCCCCTCAATCTTTCTGGTGGCTTTTCTAAACCATTATTTTCTGAAGCTACTCAGAGCTGCGACTGGTTAAAACTTGGGCAGAGATAGGGGTGGGACTTTAATAAAAATATCTCTTCCTGCCACCAACTGCATAATTAATAGCACAACCATATTAAACTTTCAGGTATAGACCCACAACACATATTATCTCACTGCAGCTTTACTCCTCAGGTTGCCCATTATGGAGGGTGGCAGCCATGAACAGTACACTGCTATATCCCCCATTCACCAGTTGAGGACACAATAAATAAAAATGCAATATATTAGGGAAAGGAAACACACGTGTGCTTGCAATTCCTAAAGTGTGAGTGCAGCTAAAGCACAACAGGTCTGTTTATTTATTTATTTATCTTTTTTTTCCCTTTGGTATTTTGTTTCGCTGCATCTTGTTGAGGGTATCCCCTCTCTTTTGCTGATATTGATGTTCTGATGCTATCTTTTTAATCTGTAAACCACCTTGAATTCCTGTGAGGAAGATGGTGCAGTATAAAATCAAAACAAACAAATAAATAATAAATAATTAATTTAAAGATTCAATGATGGATTTTTTTAAAAAAAAAACAACAACAGTAAATTAAACATATTTTCTAGCAAAACAAAGATTCTCCCCACTGCCACCCTGCCCAGAGGCATGTAATCAAAGAGTGTGGTGTTGAAGAATGACAAGCCAAGTCATGGGGAGGCATGTGACAATCTGTCTCAAAGGGGGAAAGTCCTTATTACAGTCAATGACGTTTTCTCCTTGGACAAGCCAGAATGCTAAAGCAACATACTGTAACTGTTAATCAGCAGTTATGAAATTTGACCTACCTTTTCTTTAAGATCTGCGCATATCTCCTGTTGTTTTCTTCTATTATTGGCCAGCATGACTTCTGTCTCGTGAGCGGCACAAGCTTCGGCGAGAGTCATGACTGCCTTCAGTAAAAAAGCTTTTCTTGCCTCGATCCAGTTGAACACAAGTGCTCTCCATTGGTTCCTAGTGAAATGGTAGTGATCCCAAGCTCTTTCATGAGCAACCTAATAAACATTAAAGGCCACATTTGCTGTTGTCGCTGCTGCCAATCATGACCATTTTATCTCATAGCATCAAGCAACTAATTTCAGTGGTTCAAAGTTAGGTCTAGCCATGATGACAAACAAAACCGTTAGAAGCGGAAATTATTTCCTTCTGAACAAGGGTGTCTGCCAACGAAGACAAGCAGAAGAAAATTTTTTTTCTAGCAAGGGTTCAGATACTGGTAGCAAGGTCTGTGTTTGGCCATATTAAATAGTGTTCAATTATACTGTACTTTTAATCAAAGGGTCACATCCACATGCTGCTAAAGGAAGAATCAAACGCCTTATGCACTGAGTATGGACGGGGGGAAAGAATATTTGAAAGACTGCAACAATTTCTTTACTTTTCCAGATAATCCTTTTTATAAATGTGTGAGTTCCAAAGCCTCCCTACTGCCCAGTATACAACACAGTAGTAGCATTTTTTGAACAAAGGGGGGGGAAATCAGGGAAAAGCAACAATAATGTTACATTCCTACAGCTGGTGCCTGGAGCATTACTTTAATTCTTTTTCATTGTCTGAAGGGAGGCAGTGTTGTGTGAATGCGTCATTGATTAAAAGTGATTTGATGTTGTTGTCAGGTGCCATGAGCACAGAAATAGAGTCAAGATACAGTAACAAAGTCATATGTATCATTTACGAACCATCTAAAATGCCAAGCCAAGCAACATGGAGGTTGTATATATATATGAATAGCGCTTTAATAAAGCCAAATATCTGTTATGCTGGACATGTAAAATTACTCAATTTAGATGCCCTAAGCACATCCGATCTCGCTTGATTTCGGAAGCTAAGTGGGGTCGGCCCTGGTTAGTACTTGGATGGGCGACCACCAGGGAATACCAGGTGCTGTAGGCGCCTGGAGTAGGAACTGGCAAGCCACTCCAGTACTCCTGCCAAGAAAACTCCATGGACATGGAGTCACGAAGAGTCGGTCAGGACTGTAATGACACAACACACACACAAGAGATGTTAACCACATTCACAGTGCCACACACAAAGCAAGGCTGCAGAGAACTTGCCTTCTGTTTGCTATTCCTGAAATAAGAATATTACAGCATGGGAGTGCAGCAAGTGATACTGTACTGTGAATAAGAGCAAATCAACATTTTATAAAGCACTTCTAAAATGGTGGCAGCCAAACAAAAATGCATAACTTTAAAATTGGATCAGTACCAAATTTGGCACAGATGAAGCAGATAGTGTGCTCTTGCTCTCTGCTGAATTTGGGGAACTTTGAGTAAAGATTTTTACAGTTATGATTTTCTGAAGTAAAACTCTTTGACACCCTCTTGCAGAAACACAGGCTTTTTGTCTGCAGATTGAAAATGGAAGAAATAAATTGAAAAGACCGATCTTGCTTATCATGTAAGTGAATAGTGGGTTCCAGTGGCTGTATTTTATATTCCAGGCTATAGTAGGTGAAATACTGATCCTCAAAAAAAGGCTTTTCAAGAAAGTAAAACAGTGTGACTCTCTTATAAACGGTGTGGGCCCTTCACACTGGTTGAAAAATAGTTCTAACTGCCCTGTGTTTGCATGAGAGATAATTAACTGATATACAAGAACTCAGCTTCTGGGATTTTCCCTTACTTAGTGTCACTTTGTCAATGGTAATACAAGAGGGTATTCTGTAGACTAGTGATTCCCAGCCTTGGGTCCCCAGATATTCTTGGATGAAAACTCTCAGAAGCCCTCAGTACTAGGTATGCTGGCCAGGATTTGGGAGACCCAAGGGTGGAAATCACTGCTGTAGACCATCTTGACTTCTACTCTTGGTGTGGTCAACATTGAGGCTGCCCTTCGCTATGTAAACCTTGGTATCCCTTTTCCTGCTGGTAACAAAGAGCCTTTTCACACAACCCCTAAACTCCGCGGCAAATGGCTCCCAGATCCGGAGCTTAAAATTGTTTCCCCACCAGCTCTGGAGTTTACAAAAAATTAAGTGCGACCACGCCCACCTAAGCGCATCCCAGCACACTTTTCAAGTACCTGCTCTCCGGGGGTGAAAATTGCTGATGCGGATGTAACGTAGTGAGTGCCGGGCTCTCCTCGCTTCTCTTTGTTCTTTTTTTGCCCCCTGCCCCTTTAAGAGGTCTGAATGCAGTGCCGGGAGCAAAGCGAGACGGCAGAACGGAGGTGAGCCGCATTCTTTTCTTCCTTTTTTTCCTCCCTCCCCTCATGCAGACAGCAGCCAGGAGTGCGGAGGGGGTGGGAACACAGGAACAGCGACAACCCCCTAAGATCTCTGGTCTGAATTTAAGTGGCCAGCGGATCTTAGGGGTCGTGTGAAACGGCTCAAAGGCACAGTATTGTGCAGCAGTACTGGGCCATTTCCTGGCATTTTAAAATCATGGGTATAGAAACACAATATCCCACGTTCACAAACCAGAAGGTTTTAGAAGAACTGGATTCTCTTAGTGTAAGGAGTTGATGCTGAATAAAAATGCTGTGTGAGTCCCAATACATGCGAAGAAGAGAATGGTTATGATTCATTCCCACTAGTACACAAGGAAACAATAATACAGTATGTAAGAACGGTTGTAATGTACATATCTGAATCTGCACTCCCAACCACATTCTCCCAAGTTGTGTAAACTGCCTCTATAGAGGGTCTGTGATCTTTAGGAGGAGTTTTTCAGGTAAAACAAGCAGCTGCTGTCAGTGAGAATAGATATATAGACACCGGACTTGAATGTATTTTCTAACTTGGGGATATAGCACCACATCATATCTTAAGAGTTAACTACCTACTCAATAGTTTCATAAAATACCCAAACGAGTTAATCTTTACTTATAAAGATGGCATCCTGACCTACACTGATGCATTGTTTGTTTATTTTTTTGACTGACAAAAAGTGGAACCTCTTCATCAAAAGCTCCCTGTGAATGATTATGATCGGATCCATCTGTTTCTCCTTGCATTGATTAATATGACGGGGTAAATAATGCATGCAAATTATGCAACAAAAGTTGTGGAAAAGTTTGAATTTTTTTAAAAAAATAAAGTATTTAGAAGTAAAACTGGTATTTCATTTTTAGATAAAGAGAGCAGTCAAGATGCTTCTTCCCAAAGAGAAACTCTTTGTTTGTTTTTAAACGAGGTGACTGTATTGGCAAATAATACGGGAACTGCTCCAGGGCAGGGATAGTCAGATTCATATTATCTTTCATTGACTACTCAATGTACAAGCCAATGTGAATCACCTTCGAATCCCCTGCCTCCAATTTTTTTTCCCTCTGCATCTGGGGCCTCTACATTTTTTGCAGTAAATGTATTCGGCTCAGGTAATGCGATTGCTTATGCTAATACATACAATTGTAGATCTTTCTATAGAGTGATCATAACATTCCATCCAGCTCCGACAGCAATATGAGAAACTAGCTGTTGTTTGAGTCCTCGCTTCAGCAAACCAGGTGACTAGACTAGGTCTGCTTGTGTTTCCCTTGCCTTGCCTTGCCTTGCCTTCCTATTCTGTTTCTTTCTTTATTCTAAAGATTAGTGCACTATTTATTTATTTATTAAAAATAATAATTTTAGCCTACTTTTCTCCTTTAAAAAAGGACTCAAGATGCCTTAAATTGTTAGAAAACAATATTTAAAGCTAAAAACACTAAGTCTCAGTAGGTCTAAAAATACTAAAAGGGACCAAATGAATACTATACTGTATTCCCCTACTTATTGTGGGGGTTATGTTTCTGATCCAACCTGCAATAAAGGAAAATCCACGTTATGCAGATGCCGTTATCTCCAGGTTGGGTCACGACTGGGGGACCTGTTTGGGGCCTCCTTCAATTACCCCAGGTCTGGCACTGCCCCAAATGGGCCCCCGATGGGCTTCTTGGGCCTGTTACAGGCTCCAAAAGTGGCTTCCGGCAAACCGGAAGTCACTTCTGGTGGACTGGAAGCCACTTCTGGGGCCTGTAACAGGCCCAGGAAGCCCATCAGAGGCCCGTTTGTGGCAGCGCCAGGCCTGGGGTAAGCACAGACGGCCCCAAACAGGCCCACGCAACATGCCTCAGGCCCAGCGCCACCTGCCTATGCCTTCATATACTGCGGTCCCGCGATATACCAGGACTGCGGTATACAAACCGTGATATGGCGGGGGAGTACTGTACTAAAAACAATAAACAAGCCAACACCAAAAGCACACTCTGAAAAGTTAAGGCACAACCATCCATTTAAAACCCCACTCAGACAGCTAGTAACTAAGTGAAAGCTTGTCTGAAGAGAAAGGTCTTCAACTACTTGTAGAAGGATATCAAAGATGGGACCAACTTGACCTCCAAAGTCTGGGAGCTGCAAGAGAGAAGGCCCTGTCCCCAACAAATACACCTGTGAAGGTGGTGGGACCAAGAGAAAGACCTCTCATAACGATCTGGGTAGGCTCACCAAAGAGAGATGAATCTTTGAGATAGTTAGGAAATCAAAGGAGGGGGGAAATTGAATGACTAGTGGGCAGAGAGTAAGAAGGAAATTTATGACCTACATTTCTTTGCAGCTTGTTAATCTTCCTGCACATCTTGGACAGCTACAGCAGAACTACCTTTACAAATTGCAAATAAGAATTGACAGACAGTTTCGTCATCTCTCTGCTGACTCCTATGTGGTCAGCTTAAGTAAATTCACTCAGGGAAACTCAGATTTCTGGGTTCAAAATCACTGTGGATCTATGTGAATTTCCCCTACTGTGTAGACATACCCCAAGACTGGGCAGAATGCCCCAGAACCCTAGACCACATCGGGCCAGGTAAACCCATTTTTGGATACAAAGCCTCTTCAGATCCTGATACAAACCTTGACTTTTCTAGTAATTACAGAAGTCTTGACAATTCATACATGATGCTTATGATTAAACCTCTGTCCAAGTATTTGGTAGTGAACAAAATATTTATATGAGGAAAATTAACCTGCAATCTATATTGCTGCATACAATTGGATTAGATGGAGAAATTGCAACTGTATGATGTTTTCTAGAGATGGGTGTTTTGTTTTGGAAGGGGACTGGTTCTGAAATGAAACAGCTGGTGCTCAGAACCCAGTCCCACCTTCCGGAACAAAATCAGCCACTGTTTTACCTTGCTATAGTCTGCGCTAGGCAAAAATTCAACCAGGAAGCAGCCTCCGATGCATAATATTTCCATCTCTCTCTCATGTGGGCCAATCAGACAGGGAGGCGGGATGATACATGTCCTTGCACAGCTCCTGATTGGCCAGAGCCAGAGAGAGAGAAAGATGATGCATTGGAGGCTGCTTCCTGGTTGGAATTTCACCCAGCATGAACTGCAGCAAAGACAGACAGTAGCTGATTTTGTTCCGGAGAGAGGGACTGGGTTCTGAGCGCCAGCTGTGCTGGCATGTTTCATTTCAGAACCAGTCCCCTTCTGAAACAAAATACCTATCTCTAATGTTTACTGGACATTTTTGGTTACTGACCATTTTTTGTAAATCTCCTTCTGATTTGACAACAGACACATACTGTATTATGTTTCCTGTTTTTGTCTTAGCTATCCACAAACTACTAGGTTGTCGCAGTCCTAGTTTCCTCTAAATGACAGCAGAATTAGAAGACTTACTTCATGGTGAACATTGCTTTCTAGTGAGAGTAAGGACTAACAGGAAATAGTCTGATATACTGTGAGCCTCATTCTTGGTCACCAGAAAGACAGCAATTGTCTAGTCTGTGTTTGTATCATGCTATTTTCACTCAGTAATATGTGTGAACTTCAAAAGCATAGCTACTCTGATAGAAAGCTCCGATTAGAAAAAGAAGGCAAGAATTGTCCTTTCCTCCAGCAATACTTGATGCCAGGTTAAATGGGATCAAGGATTAGGGGACTCTTAAGATCAGATGGAGGGCTGTGGGGAGAGGAGACAGATGCACTGCTCTGATGTGTGAGCAGAAATCCACTCACACCATTCAATAACTTACAAAGTACATTTATGCTGAAAATCTGTCAACCCAAACGCTCAGGGTAACATTGAACTGAAAATAGGTGCTGCTATATAACTTACAAAATCTTCTCTTGACTTGTGAGGGAGAAGTTTCTGTAGCATATCCAAATAGAGGGTTCTTCTGCCTTGCATGGCTTTTGGATACTGATTAATGACCACCTGATAAATCCAAAGATCTTCTTTACTCCATTGGAAAGTGCTGTAAACAAAATAAGAAGGAAAAAAAACTTGAAGACAAATTGAGCCTTCAATAAGACACAGGTCGTGACAGGAACACCATGTTGCCATGTCAGTGTTCTAATCCTGCCATGAACCCTAATGTTTCCAGTGCTGGAACAGTTTTATGTGAGAATCTTTCTATATACTGTAAATAGATCTCCGACTGACTCAGTGGTCTTTGGATGTGAAATCTTTATAACATTTTGCAAGTAATATAGTCAATTTGAAAGTGTCCTCTTTGCACCAAACACTTTTTTTTCTGGCCTGGAACCAGCTCTGAAGATGATGTTCTGTTATGTTTTTCCTGTCAATTATAGTTAGCTATTGGTTACCCATTCTTACTTCCTGGCCCTCCCCAGATCGCTTTTGGAGGACTCCCCAAACATTTCTGCAACTGGAACTATTTTTAATTGGATACATTCCAGTGGTGTACTCATCCAAGTCTATTGAAGATCAGAATGCTGTAGCAACAGGTTTTAAGAAATTACCTGAAACATACCATGTGTTTTCTTTACCAAAGTGGAAGTGTAATGGTAAAAGCCAGATCCCGTAATGTCTACCTTGAACTGTGTCCGAGCCTGAACATAGTTAGTGACTAGCGTGAGCCCTATTCATAGACAACAGCTTCTGGATGCAATATCATGGTTAGTGGCGAGAGTTTAGCTCCGCCCTCTTGTATTTGCTTTGGTCAAGTACAGGTTTTTCATTTGAGCAAAAAATCTTGGTTCTTGTTCACATGCAAGGAGGGCCCTTCTCCTCTTTGCTCATGGGATGGCCCTGCCATATTGCCAACTTAACAGACTGCAATGGCTGAATAAGGCTGTGGTGGTCAGCTGCTCTGCCTCTGGTCTTACCTTCAGATTATATACTAAATATAACATGTACGTGGGATCTATGCCTAGAGTTAAATGCTTATTGGCCTAGTGTTATAGATCCTTACACTTAATAATGAGGAACACAAGACAATGTGAGCCAAGCCTTATACATTTCATCTGTGGGAAGCTGGTGGAATATTTCAGAGGTGGAAAAGGTGACCAGTTTTTCCTCAGTCAGCAGACTCTCCATATGTAAGGCCAGATTGGGTATGTTTAGTAAAAACAAAGGTAATACCCTACACATTTCATTTTTATGATTTTTTTATTTGTTGTCATGGCTTTATTTCAACATGAATCTTGGAAAGGGCATTAACATTGAGAATTCCTGGGATAGGAGGGAAAAGCGGATGATTTCTGCTTCCAAAGTCCTTCACAGATACAACTTTCTTTGTTTTATTTGGCTGCATACTGTTTCCTTTGTTATATCAGTGCATGTCCTCCTCTGAGCTAATAGATTTGAGGCCAGCTGCTTTTTTTTCATTATTCTGATACTACAATAGTATATTATGCTGTGTTAACCATTTATGTTGCTGATTCTTTTTTTATTTAAATGAAAGATGGAAGTACAGACTGCACTGCTGAAAGGACTCCTGCATTTCATATTACCCCAGAAGACCACATCCTACAAAGATATGGGCCTAAATCCTCTGTCAGGTCAATAGCTGGCCAGTAGCACTAAAGGATTTTCCATCCATGCCATCCAAAATCTGTTCAAGGAGGTATCCTAGTCCTCTGGAATAGGTGTTCTGGGACCAGAGGGAGGGAGAATCAGGGTTATGAAGAAAACTTGTTAATTATTTCTTCTCACTGAGACAACTTAGTCAAAATTTGGCAATGAGATAAAATTAGTGCTTTATCTCTGTCTCGGCTTTTGCATTTTGTGCAAAGTGTCTAAACAAAATGGCTATCTTTTCCCTCTGTAAAGCTAAATGCACCCAGCAAACATGGAAGGACTGTCTGATTGACAAATAAAATTCTCACAGTTCATCCAATGTTTCTGATTTTTTTAAGTGTACACAGTAAGGGAGCAGTTAATGTACTTTGTTCAGCTGTGCAACAATCATTGTCAAATCTGCAAATGAGCCTCAAAGCCATGCAAAAACAGCAAATCTCCTTCTCAGAGGTAGAAGAAATATAAGTCATATCTCTTTCTCAAGAACAAGACAAACAAGGATTTGTGTCCCTGACTCTAACACTGGAGAAAACTCTGACCCACCTTCAAATGTGCCTGGGACCCCGAGGAGACAATATGGCCCTTTTAGAGAGTGGCCAGGCTAGATAACTGAAGCAAATGGAAATGAATGACTTCATATCCAGACTCCACAGGCAGAACAAGCAGCCCAGTCCTAAGCAGGTTTACTACAAAGTCAATCCTGATGTATGAACTGGGGTTTATTTGCAGACAAGTGTGTAAACCACTGCTGTCTGAAGTGGTATGAAAACAGGAGCATAAAGATGCGAAGAGTGAACAAAATATAATAAAAGAAACATAGCATATGAGAGCAATTATGAGGGTAAGACACTTGCCAAAGTAGTGTAGAGTTTGTATAAATAAATGGTTCTGAACAACAACAACAACAAAACTGTTGTTACATTTCCAGGGAAGACATCAGTGAACAATATCGGTCCAATCCTGCTAAGGAGATTTTGAACAAACACTAGGAAGAACTTCCTAACAGCAAGAACCATTTGGCATCATAACTAACTTCATTGGGCAGTGGTAGATCTTCCTACATTGGAGATTTTTAAGCAGAGGTTGGATGGACAGCTATCAGAGATTTCCTGCACTGGATGGAAGCTGGACCTAATTACCTCTTGAGCCAGAGGAGGAGGAAGAGGGGAGCAGCAGTACTTGTGCTGCCGTCTTTACAAATTCGGAAGAACCTACAAATTGGGTCCATCGTTCTTCCTAGTCATTACCTTTCTTCATTTTTTTGAGAGACAATGCTCAACTATAGCATAATCTTTATACACAAGCTTTGATGTTATATATGCTTTCTTAGCTGCCAGAAAACAAGAAAATTTCACATCCACTTTTCCATTAACCAGACTTCCCTGCCACATTTAAACTCAAAGGCTCAAATCCTGTCAGGACTTTGTGTGAGCACAGGAGGAATCATCTAGATTGATGCAACCTATTGATGAGATATTGAGTACACAACTGGTCACATGATCTGGTACCTCATCAATCAGCTGAAACAACTTGTGTGATTCCTCTTGTGCATGCATAAAATCCCAACATGATGTTGGCCAGTTTAAACAAAGGCTAGTGAACAATCTAGCACCATAATGTATCAATTGATTTTGGCTTGTTTGAACTATCTAGATATTCAAATACTGTATAAGTTAATTCCTGTTTGTTTAAAAGTGGAAATGTTTCCCCTTGGGTTTGCACACACACATCTAGAGCCTTTCCAGGATGAAAGACCTTTGGAAGAGATCAGAAGTATTTAATTTAGGAAAATATGCTGCATCTTATACAGTGCAAATTCTACTATAGGATTTCCGCCAACATGTTGTTATCCATCATTTTGGATTGATGTATTATAAATTAAAACCAATGACTGCTGGTTTTATTGCTACCCAAGGTGTTTTGAAAGCGGGTTTTCATTCAGCAGAGAAAAAGGAGGGGAAAAGAGAAGGGAAGGCTACTCTTCATTACGAAATTGGTTAAAGGGATTAAGGAACAAATCCTGGTTTCACTCCATACATTAGATGGCACCTAGACACAAGACAACAGCATTCATTGAAAATGTATCTCAAGAGACATGTCTTTATAGCTTGGACTGGAATTAACTTTTCTTCGGCAGATTCCATCAAAGCACCGTCCTTTCCCCTTTCCTGCCTTCACATCACTTCTCTGTCTGTGACCTTATGAGTGCATCATTGCTGGGAAGATGGACAACCTTCCCTTTGTAAGGAATTGGCAATTCATTCCTGCTGTCACCCGTGCAGCTTGGCAGTCCGTGCAGCTGTCTGCTGTGTTTGGTCAATATATGAATGTACTGGGACATTGTATGTTTTCTGTTTTATAAGAGTGAGTCAAGCATAGAGAGGTGCTGCCTGGGTTTTCAGAACAATCAAGTGAACCGCTGAGGAATGGGAACACAGGGAAGCCACAAAAGGAGTTTGTCAATTAGAACAGCAGAGTCGAACAGATCAGCCCCTGAAGAATAAAAATAGAATTTCTAAAAGACATACCCAGTAGGTGGATTTTCTTTACTGAGCATTAAACAGAAACAGAAAGCAGAGACCAAATGGAAGGGGTCATATGGCAGGGCAAGTTTCAAGACAACTGAGTACCAACCATGGTTCCTGCAGATGCCAAGAATCTTTTCAGGACTGGAGTTAGAACTCCATGCTCAAAAAGAACCCTACATTCAGAAAGACAAAGAGGTACAGTATATAAGGCACAAATGCATGCAGAAGGGTTGAGAAAGGCCCCATCTGAAACCACAGGAAACAAATGTCAATCAGGGTAGACGAGAAGGGGAAAGCTTTGGTCCTCAAAATTTCTTGGATTTCAGCTCTCAGATGTCCCTGCCAGCATAGCCAATGACCATGGATTGTGATAGATGGCATCCAAGCATCTAGAATATTTCCCAACTTTGGTGTAAAAGAACTGTTGAACCAGATGGCTCAAAGGCTGTTGTCAAGATCGAGGAGTTGAGCAGTGATTGGAGCACAGAGTAGAAGCTGAGAAATCATGGTGCCAGCACAGGAGACACCAGGCTCCAGTACATCTGGAGAAATGCAGATGCCTGAAAATGTGAATACTTTTAAGAGGAATCTAAAAACATGTATTTTAAAACTGTCACATTTAATCTGTTCTGGCATATTGTCTTCAACTATGCATGTAGTTGATTTCGAAATGATTGTATGGTGGGGCTATTTTTACAGAGGTACCTCATTTTATGAATACCTTGGATTGCAAGTATTTCCCAAACTGAGAAAGAAAATTAATAAAATTTTGCCTCAGTTTGCTGCTCCAGTTTGCAAGCAAGGATCACCTCAGATGGCCCCTGTGCTGCCTGGAATGGGCCTCCGGAGGTCATTCTAGGCCATGCAGTGGGCCTGTGTGGGGCCTCTGGAGCTCGCACCAGGCTTTGCTCTGGCCAGAAGAGGCCTACGGGCTGCACTGTGGGCCCATGCCGGGTTTCCCAGGCCTTGGCACAGACAGGAAGTAACAACTGGCAGACCAGAAGTGGCCTCAAGGGCTCTCCACAGGCCCGGCAAGGCCTGGAAAGGTTCTCTGGGGTGGCCGGCCAGGCCCAACACTGACCAGAAGTGACTTCCAGGCCATGTGGTGGGCCTGCTCTGGGCCTCTTGAGCTCACCCTTGGCCCGGCAACTCCACAGTGCCCCGCCAGGCCTGGCACTACCTCCGGAGTGTGTCTCGCCCGAGCGTCCCAAGCCCAGCAGCACCCATCTGTGGCCTCTGGAGTGTGAATCGGGCCCAGTGGTGCCTGGCAGTGGCCTCCAGAGCATGCCCTGAGTCCAGTATTGCCTAGCCGCTGCCGCTGCAGTGCACCCCAAATCCGACGCTGCCCAGCTGCAGCCTCAGTAGTGCACACCGGGCAGCACTGGGCCCAGGGTGAGCTCCGGAGACTGCTGCGGCTCCCAGCCAAAGCAAATTTCCCTATAGGAAATAATGGAAACTGGGACCCCAGAATGGATCAGCTAAATTTCCATTACTTCCTATGGGGAAATTTGCTTTGATATACAGCAATACCTCGGATAACGAATGCCTCTGATAACAAATGTTTTGGATAGTGAATGGAAATTTCCGGGTATAGAGCTGCCTCGGGTAACAAATGTTGCCTGTGGGCTGCCTCAGATAATGAATGTTTCTAAAATTTAGAGTGACTGTCCTACTGAAATCTTAATATATTTTTCTGTATATTCTCTAAAGCATTTAATATTTAACCCATCCCAATACTACTATTTAACTTTCCCCTCCTTAACTCCTTTCATCTGGGGTTACTTCCACCCTTAAATTTTAAAACACCTCTTGTCTCATCTCTTTCCCTTCCTCTTCATTCCTTATACTAATCTCATTTCAAGGGTAGATCCCTATGACTTCAAGGAACCTTAACAGATTGGTCCCCATCCCTCCTCCCACCCCCCTTTTCCCTTTTAGTATTCCCCTCCCCCCAATTTCCCATTACTATTACTTATGTGTTAATAAATGGCTTGTCAGATTTAACACCACCCCCTGATACCTATCTAACGCCAATCCCAATACCATCCATAGTACTACTTCTTCAAATCATCTTCACAACAATATCCAAATTAATTCTTCTTCATAAAACTGTGAACCTTTTAAAATAGCATATGTTATACCTGCCAGACAGTCCTAGAAAAACTAGTCTCAATTAGTTCTAAAATAAATCTTCTTTACATCCTCTTGACCCCATGGGCTCTTTTAAAGTTCTGTTGTTTCTTCTTCTCAGATGGTAGATGGACCAAAACAGCTGTTTGCTTAGTCTGGCTCCCTTTTGAGAGTTTTCCTCCAGAGTAGTAGACCAGTCAAGCAGCTGTCCACCTAATTTGGCTCTCTCGTTTGTTGCTTATCCAACAAACTCCACTCATAGAGAGAATTTAAAATTAATCTAGTTATGTTATCATAATTATGTTTACAATATAAAAACCCCACGTACCTCTAAATATATTTTATATTGTTCTTTTCAAGTGTAGTGGTAATCAACTTCATTGAGCACCTTCAACAAAGATCTGACTACACATGCACCACAGCACTGTTGTAGAACTGTCCAGGCTGTTCTCTCTGATAAACATTTTTTTTCTTACAGAAATCAGCACATAAAAGGTATGTGAAAGAGGGTCTGATCTGCATATATTTGCATATGTTAATTTATATATACAGATGCAAAAGTAGAATCTCACTTTTGGATCTCACTCAAGAGCAGAAACCTTTTACTAGATGTCTATAACTGCAGTACCTGTTATAGAGGTGTTTCCAACCCTTGAACTTCTTATGCATATTTTTAAATCTTAAAATCAAACTGGACAGCCCTTCAAATGGAAGACACAATCAAAATACCAACTGCCATGTCGCAGATCTTTAAATGAAGAATGCTCCTCTCTGAAAGGGAACACATAACCATCCTAATGCCATTTGGCTTGTCCCTAAATAAATAATATTTATTATTTTAAATAATATTTGAAATAAATAATATTTACTGGTATTTTCTGTTGGTAGATGTGGGATGTATACTTTTCATTAAGTCTTGCTAGCTGCCTGTTATATTCAAGCCACTTCCCCCCAAGATTTCTTACTATGGGTCTTGACATCTCGGTTACAAGCTCCAATTCTAAGACAACTGTATCCTCTTTTTCATTTCAACTTTGATGCCTTCCACTTACCCACCACATGGATTTGCATTACACAATTTGTGTGTATGCATATTTTGGTCTTCAAAACAAGAACACATTTGGTGTGAAAACATTGTGAAATCTGGAATTGGCAGCTGTTTCCCAGCTAATTACTGTAATAGTCTGACGTGACTGTACCAATGTTAAACAGTAACAACACAACCCACCAACGAGCATGCTTTAAAGAAATGCACTGGGATCAAGTCCCACACAAGAATGCTGCTGGTCTGCCACAAAATAATTTATTACAAAAATGTTGACTTTCATAATCTTCTTAAGAGCTGAGACATGATCATTATCTTTCTTGTTTGTTTTGAAGGTGTCTCAAGCAGTTCAATAACTTGGTGCATCCATCACAAACATATTTCAGTCTGAAGGAAGATCTGCTTTAACTCAATAGAAGTGATCTTTGCCATCAAGATTAAAGCTTCTGAAACACTGGGACTAATTTGAATGCTTAAGAATCCTGGCTCCCATCAACTGCATTCACTTCCAAGCAACTGCATAAAACAGCTGTAACGTTTGCAGTAGAACTGTGCTGAATGCATGTGTTTGAATTATCCAGGGTAAAAGAAATACTTGGAAGGTTTCTCTTTCTCCTTCCCCCCATTCTCTAAAGCAGAAGTGGTGAACCTTCAGCACTCCAGATGTTTTTGGACCACAACTCCCACAGTCCTTTGTCATTGGCAATCTAGGTTCAGAATTCTGGGAGTTGTGGTCTAAAACATCTGGAGTGTAGAAGGTTCACCACCACTACCCTAACCAATGGTTCCCAATGTTGAGTAACCCAGATGTTCTTAGACTGCAACTCCCAGAAACCCCAGCCAGCACAGCTGGTAGCAAAGCCTTCTGGGAATTGCAGTCCAGGAACACTCAGGTCACCCAAGACAGCTCTCAGCCTTTATAACATGCCTTTCTTATTTGGTTTCATGGGTGTCTGTAATCATAGTCATGTACCATTTTGCATCAGCTGTCAAGAACCTCACAAAAGCTGTTGCCCTGCTTTTAGAGATGTCATAACCAATCCATATCTGAAGGTTTGCATACTGTCATGGCTAAAGCAAATATTCTGCCCCATTTATCACAGTACAGTCATAAAACCATCATAATTGCTCTTCGCTGCTAGCAGAAGAACTCATGCCTTATTGCAGTTCAATTCTTGATATTTTTATTCCCTACATCCACAAGCTCGTTTCACTTATCTCACAAAAGCATGACTGTATCTTATCACATTTTTCAAGCTGAGGATGCCACTTCCTTTTGCATCTTTATGCAAATGCTAAACTCTGCAGAAGTCTAGGAATGTATAAAAACTGCAGTAAATACGCATCTAAGACACTTGGCATCATCTTGGTTTCTCCAAAGACTTGCAGTTCCCATGGGGAGTACACTCAGAAAAGCAAAGGAAGGCGGTTGATGTTTAAATTCTTCCCCATTTCAAAATGTCCCCCATTTCTCTGGATAAATAAAGGAAATACCTTAAACTAAAAAGTTATTCTAGAACAGGTTTAAGCTGAAGGAATGAAAAGCATTAAAATAAGTATGTTGGGTTTGCTTGCACCCACATACGTGCACACCCATTCACCCACACAAGTACTCCCCCCCCATGATTTTTCCTTGCAGTCTTCCACCCACCCATCTTTAGTCGTCTCAGCAAATATGAGTGGAGAGAAGGGCTTTTGCCAAGTAACACAAAATCTTCTGCTTATTTGGTAGACCTCAGCTGGTCATTACTATTCAAACTAATCTCACAGAATGGCTGTATGGCTACAGAGTTTGGAAAATACCAGTCTTGAGCCAATGACAAAATGTGGTGTTAAGTTACTGTTAGCTGCCTAGATTCCCTAAGCGTATCCGATCTCACCTGATTTTGGAAGCTAAGCAGGGTCGGCCCTAGTTAGTACTTGGATGGGAGACCACCAGGGAATACCAGTTGTTGTAGGCAGCCTGGAGTAGGAACTGGCAAACCACTCCAGTATTCCTGCCAAGAAAACTCCATGGACATGGAGTCACGAAGAGTTGGTCATGACTGTAACGACACAACACACACACACATAGTTGCAATAGGTAAATAATAACTATGAAATAGTGTTTGGTTACTTTTAAAAAAACCCAGAAACATTTGTGCGTTAGAAGGCACAAATAAATTACTATCTCCCTGTCATTGTTTTAGCACCTACAAGAAATCTCAAGGTGGCAGCTCAAGGCACAGCATGAGCCAGGATGTGAACCATTTGATCTTTGTCCTTCATCACTGTGAAGCCTCATGACAGGTAATTACTAAACCAATGTAAAAGTTACAAAAGGAGCACAATTAGCCTTTATTAAATTACTATTAAATTACTATGCAGTCCTAACAGCTGAAATCCTGTTCCTTAGTGTAGTGAGATACACTACAGCTAGGCCCACGGAATCAGTGACGATTTGGTGAATTATCTCCTGCCTACGTCCAATTTGATATAAGTAGGCCTACTTTAATTGTGACTTACTAAACAAAGTCACAAATACTGTAGAGAAGGTCTAATTGAATCAACAGAATTTATGGAAGCGTCAGCTCACCAAATCTCCAATAATTCAGTGGGCTTATTCTGGCATGACTCACTATGCCAAGCAATAGGATTTCAGCCAGTGTAACTTACCTATAACCTAGTTAGTAGAAAAAGGGGGTTAATTACAAGTAATGTTGAACTCACCAATTCTAAGATCTGAATGCTTAGTATTGCTTGGACAGGATCCAGGCTCCCAACACTGAGGCAAACACATGCATGCAACAAAGTTGTATCAGCCATACAAAGGGCTTCTTTCTCACGTTCATCTTCAGGAATCAATGCCTTGTTCATGGATGATGACCATGTTCCCCATGAGGCAAGCTATGCCAAGTAAGCCCCCTCCCCATCACACATTAAGAATCCCCAGGGGAAAGTATCACCTTAAAACAAATATGATCCAAGTATATAGTAGGAGTTAACCAAAACAGCACTGCACCAGAAATGTGTTTCAAATATTAAACTTGGCACCTACTTAACAACATAGCAATCATTTTTCCACAAGAAAAAAAAACCAGCTACTGCCATTATTTGGTTTCAGAAATGAAACTTGGCAGTGGGCCTATACACAAACACCCTCAGGCAGCTGCTTTATATTTCCTCTGAATCAGATTTACCCCCAAGTTAATCCCTAGCTTTACACCCGCTAAAGAACATAAAAACCTCCTAAGGGAAGTGACCCTCCCAATACCGTAACTGTAATCCCCTGCTACCCTCTATAATAGCTAGGACAATGTAAATTTGATGCACCGCTTCACCGCATTTGCGGTCAGACAAACTCCAACAATAACTCCAACTGAGATGTCAGCTTCCACATATGTCAACCATGTGACTGCCAATTGCTGCACCAGAAGTGTCTGGCCACTAAGCTGGGAGAGGAGAATTCCTCCTCGATACACCCCCTGAGTTCAGGGAGCTTTAGAAGAGCTATGAAAAGTTTGGAAGCAATCAGTTTAGAAAGCCACAGGGGGTGGGGGGGGGGGGGTGGGAACCCTGTAATTAAACAATGAGCAAGCGTGACTTGTTCAGTTGATTCTTCCGAGTGATCACTTCTCTACAGTTTCTGGAGACACAGAGCAATTGCCACAACAAGTGCGGCACCAGGAGCATACATGGTGACTGACTGCAACATTTATAGACTTATCCTGCCACTCCTGAGAGTCATTTGATTCCCCTGATGTTACGGCCCACACCTAGCCTCTGCAGTGTAGAACTATCACCTATCAGGATTGCTGATGCTGCAACATCACTGAAAAAGCCCAGGCTGGAGACATCTCTAAAAGGATTTTTTAACTGAGAGTAACCAAGGGAAGGGGGCAGGGGCAAGACTGGGAAGGCTGAACACTCTGCAAGACATATTGTGCACTTCCCAAAGCTGCATGCTTAACACCCTTTTGCATGTGTGCTGTTTCCAGCCCAGAAAGAGATCTAACTAAATTATACATTCAACAGCTACCCATGTATTTTTCCATTTGAACAGCTGTATCCTGTTACAGGTATGCTATAAATGCAGTCGGTTGGATGCAAATCTCCACAAGTTACTCTGCTGGAGAAAAGATGGGGAGGTGATGATCACATGCTCCTTCTTCTCCTTGTTACATATCCTGGTTGGATGATTGTGATGTGCTCTATACGGGGCTGCCTTTGCAAAGCATTCAGAAACGTCAGCAGGTCTAAGATGCCGTTCCCGGATGGTTAAATGTGACAAGGATCATACAGTTCGCGTCAAAAAGCTCCAGTGCTTGCTGCTCCATTTCTGCGCACAATTCCCACTGCTGGGTTTGATCCGTAAACCATTTGAGCCCAAGCTATTTCAAAGATAGTACCTCCTCATATGAGGCAGCCTGCTTGTTCTGTTGTTGTTGTTGTTGTTGTTGTTGTTGTTGTTGTTGTTGTTGTTGTTTTGTTTTGTTTTGTTTTGTTTTTAATATCACCAGCAAAGACCTTTCTCTTGGGCCCATCAGCCTCACAAGGGCATTTGGTGAGGACATGAGAGAGGCCCGTCTCTGTCATTGCTCTGGAACTCAGATGACGCCAGGCTGGCTTCCCTCTTTGCTGGTCTTCCCTGATCAGGAAATGACTTTTCTTTGCAGGCAGGCTTTCCCTCAATGACTGGGTGCCTCAGAGGATTTGCATTTGTTTTGTTTGTTTTTTTAATGGTGCTGTTGTGTTTCGGTTGTTTTGTAATGTACTTTTGAAGGTTTTTGACACAGAGCCGTTAATATTATATCTGTCTAATGATATTGTAATTCTGTAGTATTTTATTGTTCTTGAATTTTTATCATAGTTTGTTTTAGTATTGTAAGCCACCTTGAGTCCTCTTGAGGAGAAAGCAGGAAATATGTACTGTATTTGCTGTTGTGTCTAGAGTTTAATTTTGTTTTAATTATATTGATGTTTATTAATCCATGATGATCTATTGTCAACTTATGCTGTGCAGTTAATTTTTACTTTGGCATTATGCTGTACTTGGTTTTTGGCTGTTGTTTTGTTTCTGAATGCTGTTAGCTGCCCAGAGTGACCTTTTGGCCAGATGGGCAGGATAAAAATGCAACAAACAAACACATTTCCAGTGCCACCTCCCACACTGTCCCCGCCTCCTTCCCATGGTTACCCTCAGTTCAAAAAATCCTTTTGGAGATGTCTCGAGCCTGGTTCTACAGTACAGTACTGTACTCCAGAGCAACAGCGCAATCCTCTGGGGCTCTGGGAATGGGGAGGGGGGGAGAAAAATCCGTGGGCCAAAGGGAAATCAGTGGAATCGCCCCTTGCCTTTCCACCAGTGGGAATCAGAGTCCCTCAAGCCACTAAAAGGGCTAGATCCAATTGAATACCCTTGTTCAAAAAAAAGGCCAGCCAACATCAGGTCACAGTGTTAATAGTCCCTTGATTTTTAAATACCCTGGGAGATGAATTGGAAGAGGCATACTGTAGGGCGGGGATGGCGAACCTTTTTGGCACCGAGTGCCCAAACTCGGTGATGGGGATGGTGGCGGCAGCGGGGGGAGGGGGTGAAGGCGGCAGCGGTGATGGTGGTGGAGGCGAGGGCAGGGGCAGGGGCGGCAAGGGTGATGGCGATGGGGATGGTGGCGGTGGTGATGGGGGGTTGGGACTGGCGGTAGCGGGGGGACAGGGGTGGGGGCAAGGGCAAGGGCAGCAAGGGTGACAGGGGTGGCGAGGTCAGGGTCATCTGTGGTGGCGGCAGGAGGGGCAGGGATGGCGTGATGGCAGCGGGGGTGGCAGTGGCAGGTGCGGCAGCGGCAATTGCGATGGGGGCGGCGACGGCAGGGGCGGCCTGGCATGCAACATGCTCCCTGCTCCCCCACTTCGCTCTCCGCAAATTCCTCATGACTGGTCCAGCGGAGGGGGAAGTAGAGGGGGCAGGGGGCATGTTGCGTGCCAGGCGAAAGCTCTTTGTGTGCCACCTTTGGCACGCATGCCATAGGTTTGCCATCCTTACTGTAGGGGATATTTATTTAGTGCACTATAAGAATAACCAGAAAAATTTCAACTAAAAAAATAATTATCCAGGCTTAGATTCCATAGATATTTTCATTCTCTTTCTCTCCACAACCACTTTCAGGGAGAAACATTTTGCACGCTAGAAATAATAGTGAATACCACATGTGCAACAATCATGTTTCTAGTCTCCACCTCTTACTGTAAGCCCTTACGCCTTCGACTACTTTCAATTTTTTTTCCATCCAAATGGTTTACCATTAGAATCAGAGTGGTTTGTCTACTAAGGGCATGTTGTTTCTCATATCTAAAATTGATTCCCCCCCCCCGACAACTATCAGTGTATCAACTGTTCTAAACAGAATGCCATCATCTTCAGCACTACAGCCTATCATATTTATAGCACCAGCATATGTAAAGAGCACCAACTAAGGGGCCAACATTACCATTCAGGATACTCTTTATTAATTTCAAAACCTTCTGTGAATAAACTGAGGATATAATCTTAAATATATTTACAACGAAATAATCATTATTGAACAGTGCACGGCACGCTTTTGATTAAAAATACATAGCACTGTACTGCAACTTTATTGTCATTAGGATTGCATCAATGAAGGTTGAACTATTGTTGCATACTACACATTACAGTAGACCCACTGACTTGGTGGGAATTTGATGAGCCAGTTCTACTATAAGTTCCATTAATTTAAATGGGCCTATTCCAGTTGTGACTTACCATGCTGCAGTAAGTTGTAACTTTTTGAAGTACAGTGGACCCTCGTATAACAAATGGTTTGAATACATAAAATCTGTACAACATAAAAAATTCTGGATATAGGGGAAATTTGCTTAACAGAATCGCCTATGCGGCGAATCTGTACAACATAAAAATAATCGTGATTAGGGATTACTCCATTTTCAATGCATTCCTATGGGAAATTTCTATAAAGGAAAATTTGCTTAACATAATTTCATTTGGAACAAATTAATTCCTTTATACAAGGTACCACTGTAGACACTTTTGAATCGATGGAATTTATGGAGGAGTTGACTCCCTGACTCTACTGATTCAATGGGCCTAACTTTAGTATGACGTACTACAGTAGATAACAGGATTTCAGCCAAAACTTTAAAAAATATTTTTATGACATTCTATTGTTTTCCACACGCACTATTGAATAAAGCCACCAAACAGTTTTAAAAGAACACCAACTCAGACTGGATATAATGAGCAGCTTTTGAAGGTTAAAATTATATACAGTACAAGAATCTCTTAATTTTATGCTTCACGAAGACTCCATTTTTATTTGACTGTTGCACAGCTGCCTGAGTGGTTCTGCTTTCTCAACTTCTAGCCCACTCCACTCTTAAATTATGTATGTTTTGAGGAAAACACAGGAATAAAATGTGGCACTTAGAACAAAGTTCAACATATAGGCTTAAGGCATATAGAAATTATGAAGGAAAGGTGTTCTCTTGTCTCTAGCATTTATTTTACTTTTTCCTCAGCTCCTGAAGAGGTGAAGATTACTGACTGTTCACCACTGACCAATTATTAACTGCTCAAACAGTGATCTCCACTACCCGAATTTCTTTATTTTTTTTTCTCTCAGCAGTGTTCTTTCTGGTAATTGGGTTCAAGTGCCAACGTTATCTTCTGGAAGAGTATGGTTGATTCTGAATGGTATTTTGAGAAGAATATTAACATCCCACCATTCTGCTTCACTGTGTGATGACAGCAGCATATAGGAAATGACACAGCGATTCTAGCATTTACTCGGGGGGATAATAAGTCCTTGCACATTCTACCATGTTATAGAAGCAGCCACTGACATGTGGTTCACCTCCTCAAGTCTTAATATGGCACTGCTGAGGCTACAAACTGACATTAGATATGGCTCTTGATCAGAAGAGAAAAATCCTTAACTAACAAAACAGTTTTGTGTCCCAGCATGATCTCCTGTCCTCTCTGGGAGACTATGCAAATTAGTTTGCTCTGTCTGGTGACTGGTCTCCAGGATTAGACCCCCAGGTGTCTTTGAAGTTGGATTGTGCAAATCAGGAAAGACTGCCTCAGTCGTTGCTCTGCAGTGCTGATGTGGGTTCAACTCTACTCACCATTCGAATTTATTGCTACCTGCTTCTGGCTTCACACTTCACTTATAACAGAGACGGGTGGAAAGAAAGAGATCAGGAAAGGGTTGTAAGCCCTACACAGAGGGTGGACAGCCAGACTGAAATCCTCAGTGTCACCATTCCTCCTCTTTCTGCATAACATTACCGTATATCTGTTCAGAATTGAAAAGGCCGCATGACAAGGTGTTTTGGACATGGCTCCAAAGCTATTCAAGGGAGTTTACTGAATCGCAAGTTAGGATTTTAATTATTATCATCACCAATGAGTACACATTCTTGCTAGAGAAATACAGTACATGAATGAGGGAACAGAAAGCTAAATTAAAATCAGTCGTTTCACTCATCCACCATGTTGGGGTTTAGCAAAGTTCAACATCGAAAATGACATTGGAACAGCCCTGTTTCCACAATCACACTATAAAACTATACCTTCAATTCCTATTTGCAAATCGAATATGGGGGACTTGGTTGTGGAAATGAGAGAGAGAGAGAGAGAGAGAGAGAATGAGAATTTTGGCCCATTTCCACTCTTCCTTACAATGTAATTTTGAAGTACAGTGGCCTCAATATGTTAATCTGGCACAGCAGACATGTGGTACAGTGGGAATATGAACCTTGCAGCTTCTTGCCTTCAGCAGGAAAGAGCAAATTCTCTTATCTCCTTTGAGAGAGAGTTCCCTGTGTCAGAATTTTTGCCCAAAGAAATATCTTGACATTTCTCTGAAGCTTCCTTGTCTATCTTATGGGAAGGGGAGGCAAGCCGCATCAGGTTATCTGCACAAGATACCATCTTTCTTCAGCAAAATTAACCAAAACCAGACCGAAGCAGAGCAGAGCTCAACCATTTCCTGTGCAGAACCAGAAACAAAAAGATAGCTAGCAAAATGGGAGAAAATGAGACCAGGTTCTTTCTGTTGGAGGAAGCTGGGAAATCTCACAGGGCAAGAGCAGACAGTGAGTCTTGCCACTGCGAGACTATGAAAATCGCCAAGAACAAGACCTTTTGAAATCCTTGTCACATCTTTAACGGACAGTTCATTAAGTTGTGATATCTTCATAGACACAAGGTTTCCATTAGAGATGGGCACAAAATGGAAAAATAAGTGTTTTGTTGCTCCCCTGGGTCCTAAAGGAGCAAAATGGCAGGGGAGCTTCCTCAAGCGATTCTAGGTAACCCCCTGAAATTTGGAAAGGTTTGGGGGACAGAGAGCTGAGTTATGAAGCTCCAAAGTGGGTGTCATTAGGAAAAAAATATTTCTAATAGGAATTGGAACTTAGGAAGCCAAGCCACGAGCGAGCCGTGTGGCTTGGCTTCCGATACCAATAGAAAGATTTTTTCCTATGGGCACCTCCTTTGGAGCTTCATAACTCAGTTCCCCGACTCCCAAACCTTTCCAGATTTTGAGGGCTTTCAGGGAAGAGCATGAGCTCACCTGCCATTGATTCCTCTAGGATGAATAATTTCATTTGAGAGGAAAAAATGGTGTTCCGTGATGAGACAAAACATGTCCTACCATTTTGTTAGGTAACGAAATTGTTACCTAACGAAATGACAGAACAGTGTTTCATTTTTCATTTTCTGCCCGTCTCTAGTTCCCATTGTACCTATCTAGATATGGGTTAGTAAGAACTGAGGGCTGTAGTTTGTGCTTGTGTAGTTTGTGAAGATTGGAGCTTCACTATGTAAGAATTATTCCAGGTTTCTCCATATAAAAATAATTAATTCCCATATGAATGAGTATACCGTAAATTGAAAATAATTTAAAATTTTTGTACCTATATGAAACATGAAAGTGTTTGCCACAGATGATACTGCTGGCGATTTTACCCACTTGAACATTGTGCTTATTATTTCAGAGAAGCCATTTTAAAAAGAGATCATTCTTTCAGCTGTGCAAACAGCTACTGACTGTTTAATCCCACAGAGCTGGGCAGAGAGTCAACTATGTGTTCAGCTCCACAAAAGGAGGACTAATTTGATTCCTGTTAAAAGAAACAGCAGTATCGGAAGACTCCAAATAGACAAAAACATGTTGCCCAGCCCTAAAGAAAAGTGACATCATGTGCTATTAGTACCTTGATATGTCTTTCAAGTCTTGATCAATCTCTTGGAGCTTCAGCCAATATTCATCTGCAAGCTTCCGAAATTCTGTAAATACTGAAGCTTTCAAATCGGGATAGGGGCACTCCAAAGCCAGCAACTGTCCTGGTATCTCATGCATGAGTGCAGTCCTCTCTTTTGAAGAGCACGCCAATGCCTACAATAAAGTCAGGCGTCAAGGGCCTAATACAAACACTTCTAGTGCTTCTGACTGTAAATCAAGCAAAGGAACTGAACTTACTTCACTGGTGAACTTGTCTAGCTCTTGCTCCAATTCAACTCTTTCCAAGTCAAGCATTTCCAAAATTATTTTCTGTTCCTTCTTCACAAACTCTACCTAGTTTTTATGAAATATAGTTTTAATGAAATGAAGTTGTGACTAGTGCTCCCCTTGCTTTGAGGAGGGACAAAACACTGTCCTACTGTTCCCTTCAATGCCATTCGGCTCTTCTTTCAAGAGCTTCAAGGTAATACATCGTTCTTTCCTTAACTTTACAAAAAAAACCCACTATCCTCACAACAGATCTATGGCAGAGAGAGACTTAAACAGAGTATCCGGTCCAAGGAAACAGTAGAGCTGAATAGAAATTTGAACAATTTCTCCCGCTGCTTCTAATCCAACAATCTAGCCACTACGCCACCTTGGCACTACCCAGTGGCACAATTCAATTCACTAAGATAGTCTGACATGCAGGAACAGCCCCCCTTTATGCCTGAGGGGAACTAAACAGACCTTCTAAGCGGGCATGAGACAACAAGCAGAGATTCTTGTTATGGACTAGGGAAGAGGAGGGAAGGAAGCAACACAGTTATTCTTCAACAGAACCCTATGAATATGATATTCCATCATACAGTTGAAACAGTCAGCCCCTCACACCTAAGCAGGCTGGCCTGAATACAATTTGCTTTGTTCCAGGAGCCTGCAGAGACACAAAGCAGCAGCGTACAAAATGTCAAATGAGACAAGAAGGCAATGCCGCTCTCATTTCCAACAACCAGACTCTCTGGATAATTTAAAAGACAGTTAATATATTTCATTCCATTCTTTCACAGCATATGCTGCTCCTCACCTTAACACTAGATAAGGTTCAACTTTAAATAACATTAAATAACATAACATAACACTATAGCAAAACAGAAAAATAAACCTTAGACTAGGAAATACCTCGCTTCAGCCATGGTTAGTTAAGGTGCTGATTCTGCAAAGGCATTGGGTGTTTTCTAGCTCACACAGTGCTAGATGTGTGGTAGTAGCATGGGTACATATGTAGGTTCCATATTCAACTGTACCTGCGTAACTGGCAACTTCTGGCACCTTTACATGTTAAGTGTGGAGGCCTGCAGAGGATTTTGTAACTGTGTTTGGATTACTGGAAACCTGGCTTTGTCAGGACATGCACACAGACACAGACACACACAGCCCGCAGTCACAGAAGCTCCGCTATCATTTTACACTAAAGGAAGTTTCAAAGCACTTAGCAGACCTCTCTGCACCGTGAAGGTCTGAGGCACAATCAGATGCATGGAAACATTCTAGGACAGGGTAAGGGTTTGCATGTGTCTGAGTCCTCACAACACATGACATGTGAGCAAGCAAAGAGGCATTAGTTGAAATACTGCCTTCTAATGAGGACCTTGCATTCAGCTCTTATAGCTAACAAAATGGTTTCCAACATGTAGCCCTTCAGATGTCTTGGACATTGACTCCCAGCATGCCTAACCATTGGTCGTGCTGACTCAGGCTTCTGCGAGATGGAAGTCAAAAACATATTCAAAGCCAGAGAGGAAGAATCATATTAGACTGACAAGAAGCAAAATCAAGACAGAGGAACAAAGCATGCTTACAAAATTGATATCTACAACCAGTCATCTATAGCATCAACCACTGGCTTCCCTAAATACACACAACCTTTCTCTCTTTTGTCTGGTTTTGCAGAAGCAAAGATAAATAATAGGCATATTTTTTAAAAATTCAATAAAAAGGGAAATCTCTAGAGAGTCACTGAATTACCAACCTCTTCTACCACTGCATCTGGATTGAACTCATATTCTGGACATTCACGATTGGTCTGCATTTCCATCAGTCTGTACCTTAAATCTTCTCTTAATTGCCAAATAGGCTGTACTGTATTGGCTTGAAATTCATCCAGCTCTCTTGATAATTTATATCCTAGAAGAAGTTAAGCACATATTAGGGGTGTTGGGGCATTACTCAGCTAAAGAAAAAGTCAAACCTCAGTGTCTGTCATTAATAGATTACATGATGCATTTCTAATACAAGGCATATCTTTTAATACCTTTGAATTAAAGAACCAGGTTCACAAAGAACAAAAAGGGAATGAAGATGGAGATGATATGTATGCCTCTTTTGTACAGCTGTTAACACCATTTGAGAGGAGGCACAAAAGAGGGGATGTCTAGAGAGTTCCCTCAGTTAACTCTTCTTAGCTGCTGAACGGACCTGCTTGTAGGAAGCTGAAATTCACTGCACAAGCTTGGAGGAGTGTTAGGGGAGATAGGGTCTCTCCTATATCTTGGACAGCTGCCTTCTGAATTCCACAGCAACACACTGTGAGTAGTGGTCGGATCTGGTAGCATCATCAGAGGAGATCTGTGAAGGGATGGGATGCCTACGGTGTCTTCACTCTATCTACCTCACTCCCTATCCTGGGAACACTCATTGGCAGAGTCACACACACGAGGTGGTGGAGCCCCTCCCAGTGGGGCTGAAAACTAAAGGGAAAGTTGGTCTCTATATTTATATTATTGTGATTCTTTTCATTGAACATGTGCCCATAAAGACCCCATTTACTACACAAATAAAATACTTACGCAAATCCCACAAGTCCAAAAAACATTCACTTCCTTCATCAAAAAAGGCGTGTAATTCAGATTCTACTTTTTGCCTGAAATTTAAAAAAAAAACACCTTTGGATCAGAGTAAATAAACCAATAGGTTTTGTAGCCAAAAACTGGGGCAGGGCAGAGAATATAAAGGACATCATTCAATAATTAACACAAAATGTAGTTATTATTTTTCATTTCACTGAATATTCCATGGAATACATCATGACTCTTCTTATCTTTGTTTCCTCATTTAAGCTGTAGCTGCACAATGAGCCAATATTTTCATTGATGGGTTCACAAAAGCCATTGTACTATATCTTCAGTGAAACACTCATTGGGCACACTTAAAGATTTATGTTTTTAATATTTTCAGTTCCAGCATCTCTTTTGGACATTAAAATCACACCAGAATTCTTCATTTTGACTTAAACTTTTTTTCTCTAGAGCCAACTTACATCTTTACATCTCAGTCTTTTTTTTTTTTTTTTGGCATAACCGACCACTGATGAAACACACCTTTCTATCTTCACTTCCTATGTTATCCTATTATATTATTTTCATTATCTCATCCTATCCTAGACTCCCTATTGCTCCCTATATATCTATATTTCAGGCTAGCCTCTTATGTTTGGTACCTCCTTCTGGTCTATATAGAGGGATGAGAGCTAGAGTAACAGGACTTGCTGTCAGGTTGGTTACACTGGTGACTCAACTTGGAATTGTCTAGGGTTTTGCTTTTCAGTGTCTTGACCTCAAAACACAGCCCATCCACCCCCTTCTTTTATTTCTGGGGGAAAGAGCTTGTTTTTATTAGGGACTCAGGTGTAGGGCTTGAGACTCAGGATCTGGTACCAAAGGCTTGGAGTTGGGACTCATAACCAAACACTTGCAAACATCCCTGCTGTATAGTTTATTCAGTCCCAGAATTCTCTCTGAAATATAACATTTCCTTTTTACTATGCTCTGCCTCCTTGTTTAGATCATCCCATTCTTCTTGCGGATCCTGGGACACAGAAGAACACTTAAGTTTGCTGAGGAAATATATTGCCTTAGGAAATAAGGCCTTTGCACCCTCTATCTACTTGGCTAATTTGACTATTCTCAAACTCAGGAAAGCCTTTACACGTGCCTGATTTAATGGTTTCCCTTCTGTACTCTTGGAGAGGAAATATCAAGGAGTACCTTATCAAGATTGTTTATGTCCCTGCACCAGTGGGGGAGTGGAAACTGTGGGGCATGCTATTTTACACAGTTCCTTCTACTGCAGCTTTCATGACAGCTTCTCTTACCTATTATTCAAAAATTATCAGGTGGAACAGAATAATTTTATATCTCTTTGTTTCTTTCTGATCAGGCCTCCCCCAATAATAATAAAGTGGCCAAATTTTGTGCTGCTGCCATAGCTTGCCACAGTTCTCTGAGAACAAAGTGATCCCCCCCACCCAAACTTTGGATAAATGTGACAAATATTTTAGTTACTTTGTGGGTACATTGTTTGGCATAATGTATGTTGCATGTTTTGTTCTGTTGCATATTGTACTATTTATTTGGTGCTGGTTGATGACTGTAATAAATTCAATTAGACTCAATTCTTCTTCTCTATAGGCTCTATTATTTAGGCTCTTAAAGGTGTGTCTAAATAGCTTTTGGGGTAACATATCAATTAACTTTTTCTTATTGATTAATAAATGCTGGAATTATGGTGATTCTCTAGTTTATGAGCATACCCAGGTATCACTTCCTAATTTTCATGACTATTTTAGCCAGACCAACCTACTTTTTCATCCTTCAACACTAGATTGCACTTGGAACCTTTTTAAATAAATCAGTAACGCTGGGTTTCGGAGCAGCTGTACAAATCCCCTGACTATAAAGACTTCTCTGTTTTTAGGATTCCTCAAAGAACCATAAGTCCTTCCCTGTGCTGATAGCACTTCCAAGCTCTCTTCTCTGTGTACACCCAAATATGACCTGTTAACTCATTCATTGGCCCTAATAAGGGATAACAAATCCTATTAAGATTTTGTATTCTCAGACACTGCTGCCATCTCTGAAGCCAAGATTATTCCAGCATAATTCTGACATGATACAGATTTTCCACTTAATTTTATTATGTTAAAATTCACCTACCATTATATGTCCAATTATCTTAATGACCTTTTTCTTTGATATAATCACCTCACAAGTATTGGCTAAATGGTGCTCACCCTGTGCTATCAATTTTTCAGTTACTTTACCAGGCATTCCCAGTCTTACCTGCTTTCATGCAGTCTTTTGTGCTCTTTCCACCAAACTTGATTATGCTGTTTCAACAGCATTTGTTCCTTGCTAATTTTTGCTGCATGTTCTGTCTTTTTAATCTAGGTATAAGATTTTTTGAAAAATTTATAAAAATGTCTTCTTTACAGGAATGGGGGACAATACAATATAACTTTAAATTTGATAGTCCTTGCAAACCAATAGATCCCAATAATCAAAACCATTATCAGATTAAAAGGAAACTGGTTCCAGAAACAAAGACAGTTTATAAACTACTCAGCTTTGCTCTGTGCTATATCATCTGCTACTCCCTACTCCCTATCTTCCCTAATCAACAACTAGCTGCCATTCAAATGTTGAACGGTTAATAATATTGCCTAAAGGGGCCAGTGTAAGTTGTCTAGATGCCTAAAGTACATCCGATCTCGCCTGATTTCGGAAGCTAAGCAGGGTCGGCCCTGGTTAGTACTTGGATGGGAGACCATCAAGGAATACCAGGTGCTGTAGGCAGCCTGGAGTAGGAACTGGCAAACCACTACAGTATTCCTGCCAAGAAAACTCCATGGACGTGGAGTCACGAAGGGTCGGTCATGACTGTAACAACACAAACAAACAAAAGGGGCCAGTATTCTGTTGAGGGTTTCTCTCCGTGCAACTAATACTGTATTGCACAAGTGATTTCAATATTTGCCAAGATGCCTGCTATATGATTGGTTGTGCAAACAGTTGTACAATCAGTGGCACAACCAGTCATGCAGCAGGCACCCCATCAAATAGTTCCTGTGTAATATCTGCCTGTGGAGAAACCCCAACAGAATACCAATAAATTTATATGTAGAACCCAGAAATGTAGATCAATTACCAATTCTCTCATTAAAGCATGGGGTTATTCTTTTACAAATTGCACATACCAATTTATTATACAGTATTACCAGAGCACCCATATTAGAATAGTCTAAAAGAAGCTGTATAAAGGCAGGAATTCTGTTACTTTGTTCCATGTGTGCAGTGACCCTGTTGCATATGCAATTGACTAAATGTGACAGCAACACATAACATTATTAATGTTATCAGATGCATGAAAAGCTATCCTGCATTCTCATGCACAAACAAATTCTTCTACTAGTGTAAGTTTCATAGTTTCCAACAGAACAATATCCTGCTTGCCTAACTGCAGGCCAGATGCCACTTCAGAATGGTGAGACACTCCACCATGACACACTGGTTTCTAGCCATTAAACATTTACAGGGAACTGAAAGCTAGACAGACGAGAGATCATAAGTTGGACATTTTCATTTTATCAAGACGAGGCCTAACAGAAGCAACAGGTTCTTATTTCCACAACCATGTTTGTTTTAACAAAGGAATACACATACTCTACTCCAGGGTACTAGTGTTCTCTACAGAAGAGGGGGTAACAGATAAAAATGTGTTACAGTATCAGCTTCTACAAACGACTGCCCATATTATCAGATGTATGAAGTGTTATCCAGATATTCAGTTGCCTGTGGTGCAGTACACATGGTTTAGGTACGACTGTGTACTGTGAGATCAGAAGATAATTAAGTATATTAAGTTCTCATAGTGACAACTGCATTACAGAATTTGGACATGGCATCGCTAACAAAACTGTGTATATATAGATTTCCTGTACCTCTATTGTTTAATTATGGAATACTTGCTTCAGACCAGATTAGCACCAGTAATTGTTATCATAACCACATCCCATCATAGCATTCAGCTGTAGGGAAGCAATAATCCTAGTGACATCAGCTGTTTCGAATGGGACAAAGCTGAACTCCTCTTCTGCAACATTTGATTAAATAATGTTTAACAGATTTAGAGGTTCTTTCTGTTCTGCTCAATACTCTACTTACACCACAAAACCAATCTGAAAATGTGCAAAAATAAAAGATACCTAATTTTAAACTAATTTGTTGAGGAACTGCATTTCTATGTCTCCATGAAGATACTGCCAGTCAGCAGGGATCATCAGCATTAAGGACCATGTCTTAGATCTGTTTGTGTGAATGACAACATTCTTAATTTTCTCTTCAGAGCACTTGGCATCTAACCACTCATCGCTGCTTATCTCTCTTCTCGTGTATTTCCATTACAGTGTACAAAAAACAACCACAGTCTGGTATTTCTATTAGTGGCTATATGAAAACCTATCTTCATAATAGCATAGCTTTGCAATGAATAATTTTTACCATTTTCCTGACTAGAAAATATGTGTGAAAAATGAAATAGGGAAAGATGTAAGACTAGAATGTAGTTTTAAAGGTTGAATGAACTGAGCTGAATTTCATTCTGACAACCATAAATACTAGCTGCCAACTTCTTTGACAAAATATATCTGTATCATTAAAATAACATTATCACATGCAGAAAACAATCATTCCACCATTTCTTCATTGTTGCTTCTTTTGCTATAATAGCTTCTCCCTGTCTTTTTGTCTTAATGACATGGGGCACCACTGCCAAATGATACAATCAAAACCCAGTAAAGAATGGTACTGTCACAGCCTACTCAAAAGGCATATGCAGCTTTTGAAATGTTACTTCATCTATTCATCTGTAGAAAAGATATAAAATAACCAGTGGTAAAATGACAAGAAAGTTACAAATGCAAGATTATGCCAACTAGGGCTTGACTGCCTCTCCTAAAATTCTTGAATTAAGACAAAGCACTGCACAGAAAAGGGCTTTGGCCTAAATCTAACACTTGATAGATACTTGGGATATGCTCTGCAATTAACAGGGTTAAAATCAATATATTTTTCAATGATCACATAATGCAGAGGAAAACGCGAATCAGCCTGGACTTTTTTCGTTCCAACTTAAGAGTTCTCCCCCTACTACAGAGGGGTTTCAACTTTAAAAAATCTGGAACAATTTGAACAGTACTTTCCTGGTGTGATCATTTGTTTCATTATACAAAACGAGGAGGGTGTGAATCTGGGTGGTGTCATGGTAATGTATTCAACCGGGGTGCAATGTTTCGGGACCATGGGAGCCCCCTATCCCATGATTGTTCCCCTAGTTACCCTAAGAGACTTATTTTTTAAAAAAATTAAACAGTCTACTGAGTTTAGCACTAGATCACCTTAGCACTGCATCGGTATATTCGTTTAGTGCTAGAACAGTGGCACACAAACATTTTAAAAAGATAAGGAGAGCCAAGGTTCACCAACTGGAGATGATCAAAGGAAGGGGATTCATAGGCTGTGCTGTGAATGCATATCAAATCATATCAGATTGAGAGCTAGTGTGACCACTGGCATTAAAACAATCTGGGGTCTTCATGTGATTACCTAAACATAATGCAACTGTATGAGATTGAATCAAGTTACAGCAAGACTGAAATGCTTAAATTCAGTTTGCCAGAGTACTCATAGCCTTATAGTCCCACTGAAAACTATGCACTGAATCAACAGGATTTATTGACATGCTGTTCATCAACTGGTTAAAACAGGTCTACTCTATGGAATCAGGACATTAGAGCAGCACCCGAAGGCATCACATGTATTCTCATAACTAAGCATGGCTTTCAAAGTCATTAAAGCATTATTCCTTTGCAAATGGCACATATCAATTTATTAAATCACCAGAGCACCCATATTAGAGGCTGCATTTAACAGTTACTTTAACCTCTTCACAATTTCCCCAGTAGGCAGAAAAACAGACACAAACTGTGTAGACACGCTGTTCCAGAATAACACGCTTTCACTGACCGTGCCAGCTACGTTGCACGGGAAATTATTATGCAGAAGCAGGTTGCTATGGCAAGATGTGGAAATGCATTTGACATCCAGGCGTCTTGGTGGTATGGGAGGCAACATGCAGATGGAGCATTAGGTACTCAGGGGCTGCTCCTGCCAAGCCCCTCAAAGCTGTTCCCTTCTAACTGAGAACTTCCTGCCATGCCAATCTGGCACTTGGCCTCGAAACCCAAAGCACAAGAAATGCCAGTACTGAGATATTTTTGTCTGTCAGAAACAGGTATTGTTCTGGCAGAAGGATTCATGGCACTGCCATTGCTGGTGTTTCATGCAAAGGGTAACCTATATACGAGGTCTGTAGAACAGACAGGAAGAAGGGAGGGAAACAGATGGGGAAAGGAAGCTGCACAAACTGGCAAGAGGCAAATTCTAGCAGCCCCTGGGAGGCCTTGTATGAGATTATGAAGACCTGTCCATTCCTGGAAATACAGGCAGCTTCAGAAAGTTTACAAAGAACTTTTGGAAGAATATGAAGCATTTGCAGAAATAACACATATCATTTTTTAAAAAACTGGGGTAAGCTGTTAGTATTTTCTCCATGAGTTATATCACATTCTGGTAGAATCTAATATCATGTTTTGATCCTGTCCCCCGTCACCACTGCATCTTCCTAAGATCACTGCCGTAGGCTTTAATATTAGCTCTGACTCCGTGGCTTTTGAAACTGTCCATCAGGAGGATAGCAGGTGGCGCCTTCCATTTGCCAAAATGATCACGTGGCACTTCTGTAAATGGGAGGCTTTCTTGGATCAACCTTTGAATGCGGCCACATGATTGAATGTTGCCTTGGTCCTTGAAGGAAGAAAGGCAAGTACTGTATTGCCTAATACGAACTGCGCCACCCCCACCCCCACTATAATTTACTGGCTCATCTTTATGGTGAAGAGCATGAGAAAAAACAGGGGAGGGTGGAAAAGGCTAGGAAGGGGTTCTTGCTAAGCACTGCTTTCTAAAGCACTATTTATATTTGGAGACAAATTTCAGTGAGCTTGTATTCTCAAAGAAAGAGCAATTCAAATAACAAAGAGGAAAAAAATCCACTACTTTGTCCATTCCTGCTTGTGTGCAACAAAAATAATTCTTTTTTTAATCCCTGAAAGTGCAGAATCAGTAAAACAGATCCAGAAAATTAAATTTCTATGAGCAATGATATTAGAACTCTTACAAAACAACAAACAGTACTGAGGATCAATGCCATGAGTGACCATGTTGCTTGATTATATCATATTAATTGCTTTCATTCTGCTCTAAAAGCTTATATGGCACCCTATCCTTGGCAATGCAAATTGGAGCCTATATCATTTAACAATTAGAATACAGTATTATTATTTTTGTAATACATAGATAGTTTTGTTTTACAAAACAGGCCATACAATCTCAGAGTCAGCCAAGCAACCCTCAGGATTTCAGACCAACTCCATTATTAAGACTGATATAGTTGCCTCAGAGAGTTTTGGGGAATCACGAAAAGATAGTAAATTTTTAGTAATTTCATCTATTACTACTGTACAATAGTGAGAGAGGAACATTTTGAGCTTTCTCCCTCAGGTTTCTAAACAACCTGACTCTGAAAATGTCTAGTTGGATACTAAACACATCGGTTTTGGAAAGGGTGTCATTAATAGCCCACCTCAGGCAGCAAAAAATATTGAAGCAAAGTAAAGGAACTGGTACGCCCGTAGTAATCCAGGATATATAAAGAAACAATGTCTCAAGATGTACAAAGGTCAAATGTATTCTTTATTCTTGTTGTTGTTAAAAAGGTGTAGCTCTAGCTTACATTCCTCACTGAACTGGAGCTGATACAGACCAAAAAATAAAGAGAGCTTGCTCCTGAGGAAGGCTTTGCCAAAACACGTAGAGCTAAAGAGAGCTTTTTAGCGACAAGAATAAAGAATACATTTGACCTTTGTACATCTTGAGACATTGTCTCTCTATATATTTTGGAGCAAAAAATCTTGAGTTAGCCCTGAGTGTCTCTTGTCTAACATCTTTTTTGTATTAAAAAAAACTTGTTTGTTGAGGATGAAACTTTCAGGTTAACATGAATGGAGAAAAAAAAAACCCACCAAAGATTGAACTTTATTTTTGAATTATTTTGTTAATTTCTGAAATTTACATCCTAAATTTTAGAGAAAAAGAAGATCATGCACATTTTGGGTTCTTTCCTGTTTCCCTCTTTCATTTGCCATTTCCTTCACCCCTCGTCTATCAAATTACCAGAGAATGGCTAAATAAAATGGCGTAGTGAGGACTGAACATCCAGGAGGGAGAGAGAAGGAACTTTGAGTTCCCAAAGAATCTGCATTGGTTGGAAACTGGTAAATAACTGCATTTCCTTCCTTTTAGGTAGGATCTGTATACTCCTGAGCTCCATGACTTCCTCCATCTTGACTATGTTGTCCATCTGTGCTTGTGGATCCCTTTCTTTTTTTCTGATAGTTTTTTTTTTAAATTTAGGAATTCCCTTCACCACCACCATTCAATTTCTTAAGATCATGACTGCTTCTGCTGCTGCTAGGCATTCCACCTGTAGCACCCCCATTTCCCTTTGGGTTAAGTTTTAAGATTTTTGTCTTCCCCCTCTTTCCCGCCTTTTTCCTTTCGTGGACTATTTTTGTTGCCGGTTGCTGGTGGGCTGGTGATAAAGAAAAAGAAAAGATGGCATTAATGTTTTGGGGGAGGGAGAGAAAGCACCCCATATTCTAGTCAATTGGAGGGGGCTTGGATTGTATCATTCCCTTTGCTGTACAGTGGACCCTCGTATAACAAACAGTTTGTATAACATAAAATCTGTACAACATAAAAAAATCCAGAGATAGGGGAACTTTGCTTAACAGAATTGCCTATGGGGTGAATCCGTACAACATAAAAATAGCCGTGATGAGGGATTACTGTTTTCAATGCATTCCTATGGGAAATTTGTATAAAGGAAAATTTGCTTAACATAATTTCATTGAGAACGAATTAATTCCTTTATACAAGGTACCACTGTATTTGCTTCCTTGGTTTTTTTTTTTTTGGTGTATCTTTCTTGCAGGGGGCTGCGCTTGTGTTATTTTCCTCTCTCTCTCTCTCTCTCTCTCTCTGTGTGTGTGTGTGTGTGTGTACTATTTTCTTTGTTAGACTGATTTTTAAACTGTAGTGTTATTCGCTTAATTTACTATGGGATGCCCACCTTGCTCTGCTCTTTTGAAATCATATTTAAGGCTACTTGAGAATTTTTGAACTGATTCTCTGTTGCTTGCCCTGTCCCTGTTTTATGTAGTATTTTAAGAGTTCTTAGAGCTTTTGGACAAGTACCTGACGTACATGAATTGGGGCGGGGGACAGAACTCAAAAGAGATTATTAATTTCAGGGGTAACAAAAGAGCCACCACTTAGAAAATCAATAAGAAGCAAAGAAGGACTCAAAAGAACCAGAAATGAATCAAACTCCAGTGTTTTCTCTATTCATATTCCTATTGTTCAGCGCCATGCATAGATCTTAAAATAACACCAAAGCTTGGAAATTTACTTTCAAAGACTAATTAATTCCAATTAGTGTTTTAATGCCATTTGTACTCCTACTTGTTACAATGCAAAAAAAAAAAAACCCACCTCATTGCAATGCTTAACTTTTTGGGGAAAACATACATTATTTACTCCTTTCTCTTTGACATTTAATTTTCATTAGAGTTCTTAGACACTTACCTTCAAGAGAATGTTTGCAGATTCTAACTTCTTGGCTTCTGTAATTGCTTGCAGTTGCTCATAGTCAACAGGCTTGTACTTTAAACTCTTAAGCCCATGCTTCATACGAACAACCAGGCTATCTATTTTAGGCATGAAACAGTTCAAATATCTGAATCAAATTTAGCACTGCATTGCTTCCCATCACTGCACATTTTATAACATAATCAAATCAAACTTTTACCCTTATCAGTTGTTCTACCACATTTAGAATGAAATTAACAACCACAGAAAACATGACATGTGACAGCTAAACTATACATTTTAATTTTTTAATCATGTGAAGTAATGTCTGAATAAAGCATTTACCCAGTAGCAAAACATTTGAGGTGTAGAGCTAGGACTTCGTAAATGCAGTAATATGGATAAAAAGCTACTCAGCTAAATACCTTATTTCTACTTATTCTATTGAACCTCAATTAAAATACACATATTTGGTAATGGCATCTGATTCCAGGAAGATACCAATAGCCATTTCCCTTAGATCTTGGGTGGGCAACCACAGACAGTCTGTAGAACACATCTATTCCATATTACATCACACCAGACCAATGTTGGCAACTATCCCCCCTTTTTTTCAAAACTGCACTCAAAAGTTATCATAGATAATAATGCTATTGATACCAATTATTCAGCTGTGGGATTCGTTTGTTTCTCCAGATGTGATTGAGCTCCAATTCTCATCATGCCCCACTGTAGGGTCATGCTTCAGTGGGCCAATGTAAGCTGTTTCTAAGACAGAATCCTAAACGCATTACAGTTGAACAAATCTTACTAGATAGAGTAGGATTTCTTTCAGAGAAATAATGGTTACGATGGGTAGCCCACCAGGAGTTTTCTTCCTCACTCTTTTTACACTCTGCAAAATCTTAAAAACCACTGTGATGAAGCTTATTGTAATGCTTCAAAGAATCTTGAATGGCAGGGCATTAAGCTGAACATGATGAGTAAAAAAACGGTTTGAAAGCAGAGCTTCCGGCTTTCCCCCAGGTACCACCATCCAACATGGAAAGAAAGGACAAGGGCATAGCAAGAAGCAAATTTCTACCCACAAACATATGTCTATCATAAAATATAGTCAAGTATTCAAGAAGCTATGTGAAAAATAGCAAAGAAGAGAACGGCAGGATAAATTTGACAAACCTCATATTTTACAGGATCTCCATATACTTAATATGACTAATAGTATAAGTTCCAACTGGCTGCATAGCTCAGTGATGTAGGCATCTGGCTGCTGGGCCAGAAACTGGGGATACTTGTGAGTATTCTTTACCTAGAAAACCCTGGAAAGGTTTGCTGTAAGTCAAAATTGACTTAATGGCATGCGGTTGCTCTTACTGCTCTAAAATGTCAAATAGTAGTGTTAGAAACAAGGAAACTAGAATATTTAGAGGTCTTTACCTATATTGCTACTCCTGTGACTTGTAATAAATCCCGGAATGCCTCTTTCACTCATCTTATACCTGTTGAAAAATAAATACACATCACTGTGGTTGTTTAAAGTGAAAAATTTCTTTGCACATATTTACTGTATATAGTGAAGCCTCTGCTGATAAATCATCTATTGACAATTATATGAAAGTGGTTCTAAGAATAATGTAATAGCTATCTTAGTATATGGACCTGTTTCTTTTTGAGAACAAACCTTATTGAAAATGCAGACAAAATAAAAATTATGTGGTAAGTGCTGCATGCTGTACAGAATTTACAGTCTAAGTCTCACAAAATGTACTTGGTTATCAGTCCTACTGTATCCAGTAACACTTACTCCTACATATATTTGTACAGAATCACATCTCTAGTGATGCAACAGTGAAAGATTTGCACCTTTGAAATTCCACAGTGAATGCAAACTATAAAGTTACATGCATTCTCAAGGAAAGGAAACTGTAAACCAAAATTGCTCGTAACTCTGGACTATTAAGATTATGCCTCTCTTGAGGGATTACTTTCCGTTTTTGATTTATATATTCAATAACCTAGTAAACCAAAGAGTTCATATATAAGATTCCCTAATATTATTTTGCTAACACACGTATCGCTGTACCTTTATCACTCTGTAGCTTGTCAACAAAAAAACCTGAGATATTCTCTACCACTCCGATATGGATTCAAGGTGGTTCCAAATCACATAAACAGATGCACAAGGCAATTGAATAATTAAAACTCTATGAGCAGGTGGTGAAAGCAATGAATTAGGTGAAATAAGACTTTTCTTTTTTAAACAGATTCAGTTTTTTCAGAGTCTAGAACAGTAGTTTCCAAAGTGGTCTATAGCAGCTGTAGAGTTGAAGGAAGGGCAACAGGCTGAGTAAAGGTATGAACATTTGCCACCCCCATCAACCTCTGACCCCAAAGAGGCCACCTCCGTAGGGTCTCTCCACACCATCCCTGCCACCACCACTGCAACCAAGACACACACACCCCATCATCCAATTTTTAAAACAGCCCCCCTCCACTGAAGCTTCCCCCCTCCTCTGTTCTAGCTGGGATTTCCCCCAGTGCTTCATTTTTTAAAAACAGCCCCCTCCACGGAGGCTTCTCCTCTCCTCTGTTCTAGCTGGGATTTCCCCCGGTGCTTCATTTTTTAAAAACAGCCCCCTCCGTAGAGGCTTCCCCCCATCCTTTAGTCAAGCTGGGATTCCCCACATTGCTCCATTTTTAAAACAGATCATGGAAGCTTCTCCCCTACTCTGCACCTGCCACAAAAGTTTTCAAATGCAGGTTATTGTTCTTTGTACTGTACTAGAGATGGGCACGAATTAAAAAAAATGGCATTTCGTTTGTCGTTTGGAGGGTCCGTTTCGGTTCGTTTCCGTTTTTCGTGAATTTTTGCAAAAAAATCATTTTTGTTTTCGTTCATTTTGTTACCATTTCATTACCATTTATTTCATTTTTTGTGATTTTTTTTAGGATTTTAAGCAATTCACTTGTATTGCAGTAATGGAAACGAAACGCACGACAAAATTTCCAGTGTTTCTGTTCGTTTCGTTTCATTTTAGAGACAAAATTCATTTGTCATTTCATTGCGTAATGAAACGAAAAAACGGAAACGGAAATGAAAAATTGTTCGTTTCGTGCCCATCTCTGTACTGTACTATATTTTGTACTTTGTACTGGACTGTATTTTGTATTTTATTTAGTACCTTGTATTATACTACAGGATTGTAATCAAATATTTTGGGCTGTGGAACTAATCATCTGAGTTTCCACTATTTCCTATAAGAAAATTTTCTTTGATATGCAAGCATTTTGCTTTCAAGCATGCTTCCGGAACAGATTATGCTCTTTAACCAAGGCACTACTGTACATGTGTTTTCCCTAATGGGGTTCCCTTCACTGCTTTAGCAATCAGTATTATGTACTTTTTTAATATAGAAAAGATTCATTGGTACATGGTGTGACAAACCCTGCAGACAAGAGTGATGAATATACAAATCATCAGCCAATCCCAGCAGGAGGGCGGGGAATGGTAGGATATAAAAAAGGTGGAGCCTATGCAGTTAAGTAAGAAGTGCAGTTAAGTTGAGAGTGAGTGCTGGGAGAGCACTGCTCTCTGAGAGTTCTGTCAGGCAGGGAGGGCTACACTGTTTACTAGCTATTTAAGGCAGGGAGGCTTGTGGAGCTGATTAGATCTGTTACAGTATATGTTAAAGGCAACGCATACCAACCTCAAATATTGTTATAGTTATTATCTTCTCAATAAACTTCATCATTGTTTTATTATATATCTCTGAGTCAGTCCCAATTCATGAGGCGACGAGTTTAAAAGGTGGCAGCATTACTAAGTAAATAAAAGGTGGCAGCATTCCCATTCCCATCACAATTCAGTCTCTGGAAAGGGGGATCGTCACAATTTGGTGGGCAGCGGTCGGATCTCGAATATATTCAGTTTGCCTGAGGGAAAAAGTCACCAGCTCAAAATATTTAGCCTGTACCCTGTGAAGAAATTGAAACTGGAAGTTTAAAAAGAAGCCTTTAGTAAAAGTTAGCCCTCAAGTGTTGTTGGTAGTCTGTGGAAGTTCCTCTGAAAAGGGGTTAGGACTGAGAATTAGGTGAAGCTAATTTCAGTTCCTTGGAAGCCCTGTGTGTGAGAGAGGAATTCAGACTTAAAACCCTGTAGTACTATCTGATTTTTCTTTGGTGGGCCTGTTAGAGTGTCTGGAGGCCAGGACTCCAAAAGGAAAAGGAGTCTGGTTTGACAAAATTATAGGACACCTGGAAGAGAAAAATCTGTAAGGATAGACTGAAATCTACAGTGGTTTGTTTGGGAGAAACTGCCTGAGAACCACGGAACTCTGTGCTGTCCAGCAGCCTGAAAATTAAAAGGTGCTGAGACAAATTTCCTTTGGGGGTGACCCTGTAGTGCTATCTGGATTTTCTTTGGTGGGCCTTGTTAGTGTCTGGAGGTCAGGACTCCAAAAGGAAAAGGAGTCTGGCTTGACAAATTATAGGACACCTGGAAGAGAAAAATCTGTAAGGATAGACTAAAAATTCTACAGTGGTTTGTTTGGGAGAAACTGCCTGAGAGTCACGGAACTCTGTGCTGTCCAGCAGCCTGAAAATTAAAAGGTGCTGAGACAAATTTCCTTTGAAGGTGAAAGACCCAAAGTGTTTGCCCTGGAATTGAGGGTGGCTGTGGTAAAAGTTGGAAATCACCCTGGGTTTTAACAGAAAGAAATCTCCAAAGTGAGAGTCTGTAGGGACAGAAAATTTACCTCAGAAAAATTTACCTCAGAAACTGAAGAGGTCTGAGGAGATTTAAAACTGACAAGCTCTGTGAGAGTGGGAGTTGGCTAATTAGAATCCCTTTTGGAGGGAAAGTGAAATTGTAAGGGCCAGAGAAAAGTTATAGGTTAAAAGCCAAAGAAATATATTTAAATCTGTGTAGTTTAAACACTGAAATATTATTTAAAGAAATAGTTTGAAGTCTGGGCACTGTGCCAAGCTTGAGCAGTTACAGTAACATAAGCAGAAGCTGAGACCTGAGGTAAAAATTTTACAGTTGCCATTTAAACAGCTGTGACCTAGTCTGAACCTTACTTTCTTAAGAAAGAAAGAAATAAAAGATCTGATTTCAAGTCAGTTCCAAAAGTGAATACCAAGAACAGTAAAAGTGTTAGTGTTTACTAGAATTGGCATTTCAGCAGAACAACTGAGAGTTAGGTCAGTCACTAAAGTGCCAGAGAGATACAAAGAAAAACCTTTTTTAAAATGGCCCATACTGAGGTGTCTGAACTTAAGCCGCTGTTGGGGACGCCTTTGTGGCCAGGGGAGTTTTGGTATTTGATTAATAACCGGTGGTTCAAGCAGTGGAAGAAATATGTGGGCTTTGACAGCTGGGACCGGTATAATGTAGGACAGCCCAAACTCTTCCCAGGGCCAATTGACAACTCGGGACTTTTTGCAAATTCAGAAACTCAAATATTGAAAGAGTACCTTGTTGATGAAGTGGATTATGTTTTAGTTCCCACTGAAGCCTGGAATAAATTAGTAAATTGGTATGGGTGTGTAGAAGGGCAGAAGCCAATTGTGAGGAAAGTTGTAGAATATGGATTATTTGTGAAATATTATAAAGTCGAAGTATATCTTCGGGAACTGAAGCTCTGTCAAAACAATGATCCTAATAATCTCATAAGCTGTTATTTCAGCAAAGCGGATACCATTGATAATATTGGAAAAGAGATGCGGAAGCTGTTTAATATTCCTGATGGGAAGGAAATTAGGCTATGGCGCAGATATATGAGTGATACCAGTATTTATGAGCAATTAAGCAAACTTGACAGCACTATAGAAGATGCAGGGCTCTACAAGAGACAGGTGGTGGTAATAGAGGTAAAGAATGAAGATGGTACTTGGCCCAGACAGTCTCCTGTGACAAAATTGGGCAGTGCAATCAGCATAAGTCTAGCTACCTCCTCAAAATTGACAGCAAGCCCTTGCTCCACAACAGTTGTCTCTTCAGACATTACAAATGGTGACTGCAATAACTCATATGGCTTGAACTCCAGTCATAGAATAGGAGTTTCAGATCAAATCCCAAGAGCAGGTTTAAGTGGAATAGATGTCTTAGAGCATGTGCAGAGTGCTTTTGTAGTAAAACAAGCTCAGACACAACAAGCTGAACAAAATGGTGAAAACAACACAGTTACAAAGCAAATGTCCATAGGAGAACTTGAGAGGGAATCTCAGCAATCTGAAATGGTAGGAAAAGACAACTTAGCTGACATAAAAGGGCCAGCAGCAGACTTTAGTCTAGAACAAACGCAAGATGACAGTTTGAAGGGATGTTTTGATTTAATGGAATCGAATACACACCCTTTAAGTCCTGAACTCTCTGAAAAGTTCATAAGAGAGGGGAGAATGATACAAGCTTGTGAAGAACTTCGTGTACCAGCAGATAACTCTAGACTGGAAAATATTTTAAATTAAAAAAAGAAAAAGAAAAATTAGCACAGCTTGAAAAGGTACAAAATAAAGCAATAGCAGAAGCGCTGAAAGAAGCTAAAATTCTGCAGCCATCAGTTATTGGTGAACTCCAGAATGAAATTTCACCTTTGAAAGGACTTTTAGAGATGAAGGAAAAGGGACTGGAGGAAAGGAGGAATGAATCTAATACAATTGTTTTCGAACTCCAGAAGAAATCAGCAGAACTAGAAGCAATTACTGCAGTGGAAAACATTAAAGAAAAGGAAATATGTAATTTGGAAATGCAATTGTCTGGTGCATCAGAAAGTAAAGAAGATTGCTTACAGCAACTTACATCAATGGAAGCAGAGCTTGGGAAAAAAGTATTAAATAATGAGCAACTTTGTCTGGATGGGAACAAAGTGGCACTGGGCAAGGAACAAATGATACAAGAAGAGAATAAGCTGGCTAATGAATTTAGAAAGCTGCAGGAACCTGAAAAGCAAATAGAAAACCGTGTAAAGAAGAAACCCTACTTGGAAGTAAAGAATGCTAATGACAGACCTGATTCGGTGGTTGTGAAAGACACCTGGGAAAAACAACTGCAGCCTGTGAACGTCGTGCTTCAGCGGATCCGAGAGGCCGAGAAGACAAAGGGAGCATCCAAGTGGCGACTAGGAAATCTAAAGATCAACTACCTGGGACACGACGTGGGACGAGGCGTGACCGGCCCCCTGCAGAGGAAGATTGATGCGATGGACCCGTGGCCAAGACAGACCAACAAAGAGAAGGTGAGATCTTTTTTGGGTCTTGCGGGATATCATAGGAGGCTTGGTCCAGATTTGAGCACCATTGCAATATCACTGACTGAACTGACAAAAATGAAGCACCCGTATGTCATACAGTGGTCGCTTGAATACCAAGCTGCATTTGAGGGGACTCTAATGAACTGTACCAGGAGTGGTGTCAGAGAGTTGAATCCCACATTCCAAGAACCCAAGGAAAACTGGCATCAATTTACTGTGAACTGGACTTTGGATTTATGTGCCAGAGGAAGTGATCACCCGTGGCGTAGCATCGTCCAGCCGTTGCAGCAAGAGGCAGAAGACATTGATTGCATGGACCATGGTTAAATAATAATAATGTAATATTGTTATTTTATTACTGATGTAAGAGGAAGGTGTTGTTTTAAAAAAAAAGTATGGAAATGTAATGTCATAAAATGTGAAAACCACATAACTTAATGTAAGTTAACTGTAAATGAAAAATGCAAGGTAATGTATAATTATAACTTACTATAAATTAAAATGTTTATGTGATATTTAAAAAAAAATAAGTTTAAAAAATTGTATGTATGTTGGTAAGTAAAATAGCTTAATGTGTAAAACAAATATATGTATTTACGCATTTTAACAGAGATTGATTCTAGGATGATCGATAAGGTATTTACAAGTATTTGAATTTGTGATGTTAACTAGTGTTATAAGGGTATAGTCTATTTAAAATGTAATGATATAGAAAGAATGATTGCATGTAATGGAATTATATAGTAAGAAAGGTTGAACATATTATAAAACAGTTTATAGATATGTATAGCTGAATATGATAAACAGAAGAATGTATGTATTAGTTAAATAGGCTCCAGAAGAGAATTTTAAGTGAGCAAACCGAGGTAAGTTTACTCCCTTAAAATTTCTTTATAAGGGGGGAGGTATTGTGACAAACCCTGCAGACAAGAGTGATGAATATACAAATCATCAGCCAATCCCAGCAGGAGGGCGGGGAATGGTAGGATATAAAAAAGGTGGAGCCTATGCAGTTAAGTAAGAAGTGCAGTTAAGTTGAGAGTGAGTGCTGGGAGGGCACTGCTCTCTGAGAGTTCTGTCAGGCAGGGAGGGCTACACTGTTTACTAGCTATTTAAGGCAGGGAGGCTTGTGGAGCTGATTAGATCTGTTACAGTATATGTTAAAGGCAACGCATACCAACCTCAAATATTGTTATAGTTATTATCTTCTCAATAAACTTCATCATTGTTTTATTATATATCTCTGAGTCAGTCCCAATTCATGAGGCGACGAGTTTAAAAGGTGGCAGCATTACTAAGTAAATAAAAGGTGGCAGCATTCCCATTCCCATCACAATTCAGTCTCTGGAAAGGGGGATTGTCACACATGGCACAACCCGGATTGAACCAGGGACCCAGTCATCTCAGTCTGTACCCTTTGAAATTGCAGGACCGATGTTTACACAGTACCACTACAAAAGCAACATTTTCTTTATCCTGGTTCCTCTCTACATCTACGTAACTAAAGATTTATTACACCCAAACAGCACACAATATTTCAAAATATTTGTTCAGAAATATTTCTGTAAGCTATTTTTGCATACATTTCAACACTTTTAGAAATATTTTAAACATATTTCCAATGTTACCAACAATGATTTAAAATGTGTTTAAAATATTTGTATGCTATCTGGGGAGGAATCAATTTTGAATTGCTCTGTCTTATCATAATTAAATAGCTTTATTTTGGTCAACAGATAACTTCTACTCAACATGGCTGAAGCTAAAAAGAAATGTAGGCAGTATAGCATTGATTATTTGAAGTTTTGTTTCATTCCATCCCTGTCACACAAACGTCTGCCCATGTGCCTTTTGTGCAACAGAGTTTTAAACAATGATGCTATGAAACCTGCAAGCTGGACGATCATCTGAGAAGCTGCCATCCTGATAAACCATATAAAGTTTTGATATACTTTAAAACACTGAAAGAAAAACTTCAGAAGAGAACCACAGTGGACAGTATGTCCGCTTCAACATCAAAAAGAGACTATGACAGTTTGTGGGCTTCTTACAATATCTCACGACTCATAGCAAAATCAGGAAAACCTCATACTATCAGGGAAGATCTGATTTTATCAGCCTTTGAAGAGGTTTTAAAAACTGTTCTACACAAGCCAGCATATGACATACTCAAAATAATTCCTTTAAGCAATAACACAGTTCCAAGATGTATTCATGAAATGAGTCATACTGTTGAAATCTTCTTGTGTAATTATCTGAAAATGAACCATTTCTCTATTGAACTGGATGAGTCAATTTTACCTGGTAATGAAGCAATATTATTGGCATATGTCCATTTTTTATGGACCAAGAAATCCATGAAGAACTGCTCTTTACAAGGACAACAGACACCAAAGGCAATTCAATATTCAATGTTTTGAAATATTATTTCATGGAAAAAGCAATCCCTTTATCAAATATAATATCAGCAGCAGCAGATGAAGCACCAGGCACTATTGTGGTTTTATAAGCCATTTATACAATGTACCCGGGGTCTCTGCAATTCACTGCATCATTCATTGACAATATTTAGTAATTGTTTTTTACTTTTTGAGTCAGTTTTAGAGTTTTTGGATGCTAAAGATCCCATTCTAAAAGAAAATTTAATCAAATGGAAACCAGACATTGCTTATTTAACATATTTGTTTACTAAATTTAATGAGGTTAACTTGCAGTTACAAGGTGACAGTCTGAATTTAATAAAAACAAAGTCTATCATTGCAGCTTTTCTTGCCAGAATTAATCTAATAAAGCAAAACATTGGATGCTGTGAATTTCTCCATTTCCCCAACTTGTCATTGACAAATATCCAGGATGATGACATTTTGGTCTACATTCAACATTTAAGTGTCCTCACTAACTGTTTTCTGTAGACCCTCTGCCTGCCTAATATTAAATTTTCCTAAACATATTAACTTCAATTGTGTTTTTGACAGCTGACACAGTGCTACTCACTTTGATAGGGGCTTTTGTAGCATGGACAATTTTTATTCATACTTTTATTGAAAAGATACAAAATGCAAGTAAATACAGTATTTGATTTGGAATGAAACAAGTCAGAATCTAGTAAAATTCTTACATAAAATAAATACAAAAATAATGCTGTTAATGGGAGGGATGAGCCCAATGCTCTGATAGCAAATTGTTCAATATTTGGCTTCAAATTAGTGAGGTATAGTCTTAAATCTCCATGTTCAGTGATTTGCAATTGATTTCTTTGTTCGTAAGAAGATTGGCAACCACGCTAAACCCTCTTTCCACAAGGTATGTAGATGGAAAAGCTATCAAAAACTTTCTTGCAATAGTCCATAATGCAGGATAAGCATCAGGTATATCTTTCTGAAGCCAGAACTGCTACCCCAATTCTGAACAGCACCTTAAGTTCTTTCTTAGTGCTTATTCCAATCAGATCTTCTTGTAATGTGACATCCGATTATTCAGTGTTACCATATGGATTGATAATCCACTTTGATATTTCCATAGTCAAAACATCCTCAAACCTGGTTTTAATGTCTGTGTGAAGGACACTTAAATGTTGAACGTAGACCAAAATATCACCATTCTGGGCATTTGTCAATGACAACTGGGGGAACTGGGAAAATTCATGCCATCCAATGTTTTGCTTCATTAGATTAATTCTGGCAAGAAAAGTTGCAGTGATGTACTTTGTTTTTATTAAATACAGACTCCAGCCATGCTGAGTAGAAGTTTTCTGTGGACAAAAATAAAGCTATTTAAATATGATAAGACAGAGCACTTCAAAACTGATTCTTGCCCAGACAGCATACAAATATTTTAAACACATTTGTAAATCATTTTGGTAACATTGGAAATATTTTTAAAATATTTCTAAAAGTGTTGAAATGTCTGCAAAAACAGTTTACAGAAATATTTTTGAAAAATATTTTGAAATATTGTGTGCTGTTTGGGTGAAGTAAGTCTTTATTTAAATCTTTAAATAAGGAAAATGTTGCTTTTGTAGTGTTACTATATAAGCATAGGTGGTGCAATTTCAAAGGGTGCGGACTGAGATGATTAGGTCCCTGGTACAATCCTGGTCGTGTCATGTACCAATGAATCTTTTCTATAAAAAATAATTACATAATACTGATTGCTAAAACAGTGAAGGGAACCCCATTAGGGAAAACGTGTACAGCAGTACCTTGGTTAAAGAGCATAATCTGTTCCGGAAGCATGCTTGAAATCAAAACACTTGCATATAAGTACAGTACAAAGAGCAATAACCTTTGTGGCAGGTACAGAGGAGGGGGGAAACCTCCATGGAGGGGGTCTGTTTTTAAAATGGGGTGATGGGAGGAATCCCAGCTAGAGCAGAGGAGGGGGGAAGCCTCCATGGAGGGGGTTGTTTTAAAAATTGGACGATGGCAGTGGGTGTGTCCTGGTTGCAGTGGTGGTAACAGGGATGGTGTGCAGAGGCCCCACGGAGGTGGCCTCTTTGGGGACAGGGGTTGATGGGGTTGGCAACTGTTTGTACCATTACTGAGCCTGTTGCCCTTCCTTCAACTCTGCTGCTGCTGTTGCCTGAAACAGAAACGGAAACAGATAATCACCCACTTCCAGCAGGAGGGGAAGAGAGAGGGAGAGGTGCCATTGGCTTAGAGCACTTTTGATTATGTGGCACACATGAGAATGCTGGTATATCAAGACACTGCTTGTTAATAAGGCAAAAATGTTCAAAAATTTTTGCTCGTTAAGCAAAATGCTTGTAAACCAAGTTACTTATTAACCAAGGTATGACTATATAGTTGATTTGAATTTCAAATGACCATGATTCAGGTACAAATATATGTCATGTGGCTGCAAAATGAACTTTAAAAACATGCAAATGGAGAGGAACAAGTTCCGAAAAATGATGCAATGCCTCTCATCCTGCACACACAGTGCAAAATAGACTTTAGAGGTATGCACACCACAAGGATCAGGTTCCTACCTTTGCACCATTTGAGAAATGTACCAAAATGTTTAAACATTTCCAAAAATTGCTGCAAAAACGTTCAAAAATGGCGCCAAAACAATTTGTGTTAGGTGTAAGACATTTACAGGACACCTAAATGTTGATAATGATCTGCCTAAATGGGGTCCACTCATGTGGACCCCCATTTTTCTCTCACTTTCATACACCCCCTGCAAGTCGAAATAGACCCATGGGGGTCTATATTGATCACTTTGGGCACCACTGGGGTAGAGTGATGGACTAGAACTCTGAAGGGTTCAAATTCTGGCTCAGACACAGAAGCTTCCTGGGAGTGTGGACCTGGTAAAACATTCTTTAAATATCTCTCTGACTTTGAAAGCCCCATTAGGTTGCTATAAGTTACTGCCAACTTGATGGTGCAGAGCACAGAGATGGAATTTATTGTTCACTCTCCAATGTATTATACATTTTGGTGAGGTTATCTTAAAGCTAGCCAGATGGCAAACCAATGTCATCCCAATTCTGGAAGTGTAAGGGTAACACCCAAGAAACAGATGTTCCATGTTGCTACCCCATGGCTGAACTTCTGTCACACAGCTATGAAAGAGGCTTAACTTCAAGATACAGTAGATAACGTCTATGGAGAAGTTTCTAAAGCAATTCAAATCAAAACATTACACTATTCGCAAAACTGTATAACAGGATTTCAGCCCATGAGTTGTTCCTCTGCACTAATGCCTATGTTAAAATATAAAATTTTTGCTGCAATTAACCTTAACACTGCTAAATGCATCTTTAAATCCCATTTGACGGTGGAAGAGCACAAAACCATGAGGACAATGAAATAGCAGAATTCCTTAAAAAGATTAGATGGGGTACATCGTCATGCTTCATGTAATCTCTACGTTCTTTCTTTTGCTTTGCGAGTTGCAAAGCACTTTCCTGACACTGTAACAATGACGGCGGGGGACAGCTTGCTGTTGACGTGTGCGGCTACTGGATCCAGCCCCTCCATCGGTAGCAGGAAGAGGGAATTCTGACAGGAAAGCTTCAACATTTCCGGCCCTCCCTCCACTATATTCAGCGTAAAAGAAAAACAACAACACCTTAATCCTTGCTAGGCATCAGGTCAGAGACTCCAGTTCAACTATTTTGTACAAAGTCTAAGGTTTTTCCTTTTGGTCCGACACAGGCTCACCAGACGTTACTGCGTTTTCTAGGAACACACACAGATGAGCAACTGAACTGTGTTTCAGCCACACAGGCAGCAGGAAAGTTGTTGCCATTTGTACAAACATACTGCCAGTCAAGTGGCGAAAAAGAGTAGTTTCTTACCAATTTTTGACACGTTTAGATACTGGAGGCAGGGCTGTTGGGTATCGTCCCCTGCTGCGTTCAAGGTATACGGTGCCAAAGGTCAGTCAGATTAAACGCCTGAGGTGAAAATCCCACAAAACATCTCCTCAATCGAGGAAATGAAACACAACAACCACAATTTAGATAGTTTCTAATGTGCTAAGAATCAGAATTAGTTATGTGAAGGGACTGCCTCATAATAAAGTCTGCCCTATGACTGGGATTGGTTGTTAACACCAGAATTATGCAGAACAGGGAGGATTCCTGCATCCCACCAAGACCAGCATTCCTTGCCTTCCCCTCTCTTGCACAATACTACAAAATCCTGAAAGTTCAGCAACATTTCACATTTTTAGTATCAACACATGAAACAATGTCGCCAGCAATGATGTCTCCAAAAAGCTGCAACCAATTAAATGGAGTGCAGCAGAATGGTGCATTTTGTATTTATAAGGTTGGAGAAAGGTAGTGCTAGGAAGGAATGTCTTTAGCAGGAGGCAATGTTAAGATAACTTCCTATATGAAAAAATGTGGCTTCTCTATATTAGCTGCAATTATGATAAATACAACATAAAGCTGCTGAAGGAGACGGATTAATTAAAGCAAATGAATTCTCTAACCACGCATCTGAAATGAATCCACATGCTATGTCTGTACTGGTGGTATTATATGCCTGATATGAGATACCAATCCCAAATGTCACAAATAGGACCTAAAACAAATATTAGAGGGAAGAGTGCCTCTGTTCAAAATGTCAGGTAGCCATGTCTTTTTCCATAATATCCCATTTGATTTCCTCTCCTCATTAGTATTCCCCTTTTCATTCCTTTAGAGTTCCTGGGAGCACTGAGCAGGCTCAGTTCACCCAGGGTTGTTTTTGTGAGGCTACCTTAAGGTTTTCCTGAAGACTTTTTATCAACATCTCCTACTTATTTCTCAACAAAAATTCTTAAGCTATAGTCATTATTACATGGAACATGAGATAATCTTAGGATGCATAATACACAGAATATGGGAATAAAGTTTTTCAGTGGGTTTTAATTGACATTGCACCTCTACATGCTATGTTTGAATGTTTAGAGAAAACAATTATTTTTGATACTTTGGCTCCCAGCTTTTAATCTTAATGTTATATTATTGTTATTTTTGCCATCATAAAAAACATTTAGTACAGTTTGTTTGTTTGTTTGTACATACAACTTATATGCCACCCACTACCCAAAGGTCTCTGGGTGGCTTACAACAGTTTGTGACAGAATCTGTTGTAAGCAGCTGGTCTTGAGACAATATATATCCCGAAAAGTAGACAAAAATCTATTTAACAAATGGAATAAATTTCGGTATTAAAACACTTAGGGATACACATGGAAATGCCTTGATTAAAACTATAATACTATGTATTAAACCCATGAAGACCTGGCTACTCAGAATGGCGTTCCTTGGCTATTAACCTCCACTGCAGCTGATTTGTTTCTGAATTCTTTCCGACTGTATTCTTTCTTTTAGGGGATCATGAATTTTATCATTGTTTATAATTTTGATTTTGATTTTAGCTATGATGATGTGTAATCTCCAGTCTTAAAACCAGCGTACAGTACTTCAAGGCCAGATGCAGGGGAATGGTATCAGGAGACAGATATCTAGTCTTGTGCGCTCCCAGACGCATTTGGTGGGGCCACTGTGAGATACAGGAAGTTGGACTAGATGGGCCTTTGGCCTGATCCAGCATGCCTCTTCTTATGTTCTTATATTCTTATGTTCCTATTATGTCTGTTTTATGTTTGATTTTATGTTCGACATTATGTTTGCTATATTTATCTTAAAATTTTGTAAACCATCCAGAGTGGCACTTGTGCCAGATGATTTGGTATAGAAATCAAATAAATAAATAAATAAATAAATAAATAAATTAGGATAAAATATAACAAATAGATTGATAGTAGAATTTGTTTGCTTATACTGAACTAAAGCAAATAAAGTCTTAATATGTACTCATATTTGCATTATGCTACAAACGGAGTAATACTCTTAATGACTTTCGGGATTTGGGAAATACTAACTTCTAAAAAAATCTCTGCACTTCAAGTGGCATGTCTGCATTTAACTCAGCTGAGATGTTTAGAACATCCCTTGTTTCTGACTAGAAATGGAAATTACACCAAGTTCAAGTTTTCTAACTCTTCCAGGGGCCTTGTAAAGTTAATTGATACCTACTGCATTACCATGACTAAATTCTATGTTTTAGCCTCAACATGTTAGTTAATAGCTTTGCACTACCCTCCAGCTCAGTATCAACTCACTTTGTTCACAAGACATACTTGAAAGTTAATTTTGCTCACAATTTCTCCATTTATGGCACTAAATGCATTTCACAGCACAATCCTTAAGAAAAGCCTTGTAATACCCACATTGGCCATAACATCATTACAAATGGTGCTTCAAAGATGGCAAGATATAGCCTTGTGATCCTACTTAGGAGTCACTGGTACTGTATTAGAAGCTATAATTATTACCATCATAGTTTATCCAGCAGCAAATTGATTGAATTATCTCATTCTTAGCTTTTTCACTTAGGTTAATCAGTATGGCTGGGATTTTTTTATTTTTTATTTTTTTTTTAAAGTAGCTGAAAATCCACTGCTGACAAGACATATACTGCTGACAAGCTAACTTATTATGATCTAAGTTTGTGGAGAAATGAAAAAGTGTACCCTTTGAATTATTTGGTGTCAAATAATATTGAATTTTAAATAGTTTTGAACTTTGGTTAAGTGAACTATTAATATTTTTCAATACTGTACTTACATAAGGGCAATTTTGAGATTAAATTCTAGTGCTAAAAGCAGCTCTGAGAATTTAAGAATTCAAAGAAAACCTGTAACTGGAGGAGGGAAACTTCAAACTAATATGAAAATCTGGATGTGATTTTGCAAATTAGCATGCTTGCTCTGTAACTTGTTTTCAGGCCACAAGCACAGGATTCCTTTGAAGTTTGACTCCACAAACATGGAAAGCTTCCCTCAGTCACCTCCCTGCCATATTAATGTGCTATCAGCTCTAAATACAGGCTACCTCTAATGTCTGTGTCTGGTCAGAGTCAAATCCTTTTGATGTCAACAGTCCATATCCTCCCAAAGGGTGGCTAAACTCTCCTACTGACCCTGTTATTTTTCCTTTAAGGTCATGTTTCCTAATCTGAGGATTGTGGTTTTCAAGGAGGTTTCCAAGTGCTTTCTGGGCGGCGGGGGGGGGGGGGGCCCCCCCCACAGGTCACCTTATCCATGTGGTGTCCTTGTTAAATAATTTCTTCCTTGACCTTTCAGAATGGGATATTAAAGTGAAGGTGCATGTGTATGTAGTAGAAACACACACTTTTTGTGTGGGAAGCCCCACTACCACCACACAGAATCTTCTACTTTCTGGAACAGGATGACTCTGCCCCATTAAAAATGCTTTCTAATGCAAACATGGCAGGAGATTACAGTTTATTTGAGTTTTATAAAAGGGGGGATCTTGACTCAAAAAAGCTTGGGAACCACTGCTCTAAGGTAAGAAACAGGGGTGGGATTTTTGTGAAAGAAACACTTCTCATTCCATAATTTGGCAAGAATTTCCAAAATAACAGAATTGGGCATTGTCAAGTTGCAGGACACAGAGCAGTCCTCTTATCTCCACATCATTTCTGTATTCCTTAGTATCTCTGAAAGGTGCTACACTTTGTGGGTTGTGAAGATTTCCTGTGCTTCACAAGGTTCATTGGGAAATGGGTCCTTACAAAGGCTGACTGCATAAAGAGTGTTTTATAAATATTAATCTTTGCTTCTTGCTTGGCAATAATAATCAAAGCATTGTAAAAGGTCCTTCCATGTCTACATAACCATGTGTGTGTGTGTGTGTGTGTGTGTGTGTGTGTGTGTGTGTGTGTGTGTGTGTGTGTGTGTG
>JAHTLZ010003547.1:22708071-22835883 GCA_023846285.1 Phrynocephalus versicolor
GTGTGTGTGTGTGTGTGTGTGTGTGTGTGTGTGTGTGTGTGTGTGTGACCTACATTTAACCTCTGTGGAAAGCTGCTGGCCATGTGTAATTTAGATATTACGTTAGCAAGGAAGAGCCCATGTGCAATCTAAAGATTAATTTGTGAGGACGTTCAGCTAAATTTTGGTCTTGTTTATCCACATCTTGGAATGTATGGGGGGGGGGTCACAAGACAGAAAAAAGCTATTGGATTTAGTCAAAGCTGATTTTTAAAATGTTGAACTGTGACTATGATATATATTTAAAAATATGGCCATTCTTTGGATCAGGGAAATACATAACTTTGAGCAATAACCCTATGTGCATTCCTATTTTGCCGGACAAAACCATGGAAATATTCCCATTTGATTCTCTAGTCTCAAGTGAAGTTGGGCAGATCCCTGGGGATACACAAACACATTTTTTGCCACAAGGGCCTGGAGGACAGGACTGTTTCTAAGCACCACACAAAATCCATGTAAAATCAGGATGGTGGAAATATCAGTGGGAAATGATGCCCTTAAATATCTATGAAGAAAACAATTCATCATGCTCAGTTATGTACTGTCTTTCTTACTGTGGCTGTTATAGGTACAGAGCAAAGTTGCAATATTCGAAAGAACCTAAGGAATGAGACAATAATATCTCGCGACAAGCGTTATGCAACATAAAAGACAACATACTTTTTATTTCCTCTTTCAAGGTTAGTGCCAGCCATAAACAGAATGCTCCGTATTAGGGAAAGAGGAAGTGATTTTGTTTGTTTTCAAGGAAGAGTCCGTTTCCCGCAAAAGGGTGAGACAAACGGATAATTCTGGAAGAATGGAGACTTTCCCATTTGCAAGGGAGGAAGGGAGAGACTTATCTTCACCTTTTCACACCAGCAATAATTGCTGATTTTTAAAAGTTTTTTTTAAAGCTTATGATGTCTTGTTTGACTCATAATCAACTGATCATTGTGAGACAACAGATCAAGCTTTCCTTTTGTTAAATCAAAACTACAGCTAAGGGGATGAGCTTTCAAAGACACGTACATGCAAAGACCAGCTCAGTATATGAATCTAATATGATCAGCGATACTAGCCTCAGCAAAGGAATCCCAAAGACACAATCAGCAGAATCACAAAGGGCAGCTCCAGCTGGACAAGACCTCTTCTTGTAAAGGAGATATTTGAATGCTGCTGTGGCATTTTAATGCAATGGCTACTATCACTGCTGTGCTGAGATATTTTAGAACTATTGTCAAGCACCATAAATATAGAAACGCTGAAGGATAGACTACTGTATATATATTCTCATAAGCAAATACGTGTATAAGTTTCCCAGAATAAAATATTCTGTATAGAAAACATTTATGAGGGGGATATACTGTAACTTCCAGGGCTACACCCCAGCTGTAAGCATTCAGATTTGAGCCTAAGCCTCTTGTAATTTTTCATAGAACAATCTAGCAAGAGCTATACAGTGGAACCTCAACTTACAAATTTAATCCGTTCCAAAGGCATGCTCTTAAGTCAAACTACTCTTAAGTCAGGGTACCTATCTAAAAAATTGAAAAAATATGAAAAAATATTTGTAAGTTGACCAAACCATATCTAAAATGGGTAAGGCGGCAGTTAAAATGGCAACAGTTTTCTGCTCTTAAATCGAATTGCTCTTAAGTCGAGCAGCTCTTAATTTGGGGTACCACTGTACTGTGCATTTCTCCTATATATGCAAAGTTCTTAACAATAAGGACAGGACTATTTGCAGCCACAAGCTTTAATGTCAGCAGTAACATGACGGATGGAAGGGCGGCTGTTTCTTTAAAAAAAATCTTGCCACATATTTCTCCTCAGCAAAATTGTAATTATTGTTTGGCATCAGAATCAACTGGCGCCCAATCCTACCCATTTCCTTACAGTAAAATGTGTTTTTTACAAATTTAGCTAAAAATAATCTGATACTATACGCAACACTATGACTTCAAATAAGTCAATGCCAAAAGAGTTAACAAATAATATGTCCCTGCCAGAGACACTGCGTCATCTTCAGTAATTAGAAAGCACAACACAAAAAAATTATAAAGCAAAGGAATCAAACGCCTTGCTGTTAGAGGCAGGGAGCATGCAAATCATAACCCAAAAACAGAAACTGGCACACTTCTAATTATTATTTTCAGTTTTATGAACTTGAACCTTGTCGGGGTAAAATCCCTGTTTCAAGTCCTGCCTTCAAGTCTTTACTACAGCTTCCACACAAAAATCTGGAAAAAAACTTAGTGAAACTTTTCCAAAGCCCATTGCAGGAATTAAAATGGGTCAAGTTATATAAAAGACCACTTTCCTTTTGCAGGTGTGTAGACTCCAGGGGGGGCTGGAGGGAACAAGTCTGAGGCACTTCTGGGAAAAATGAAAAAGCAGAAGTATTCAACTGATCACTGGGGATGAATACTGGGATCTGAGTGTTTAGCTGTTCTCTTAATCATTATTTATAACTGGCACTTCCTCCTCATCTGTGGATTCTAATCATAGTGTGGGGAATATTAAGTCCCAGCCTGTGTCATAGTCAGACCACTACCTGCTGACTTTCTTCCTGTCAATTGTGCCAAACTCCTGCGGAGAGAATGGGCCTGCCATCCTGGCCCACCCCTGGAGACTTCATCATCCTAAGCAATTTATCAAGGCCTCTGGGAGATTTTTGAACCACCTGGCTGTCGATCCAGTTGAAGCCCAGGTGGAAAGATGGTAGCAGGGGGGCACCCGGGCAGCTGAGCTGGCTGCTCCTAAGTGCCTTCTCTGATGCAGAGTCCATTCCTTGTTTTGGTACAGGGCTGAGGGCGATGAAGCAAGAAAGGAGAAGGCTTGAGCGCAGATGGAGGAATGATCAATCGGATATCAATAGGGCTGCGGTGAAAATGCCGACTAGGAGATATGTTAAGGCCATAAGATTAGCCAAAAAATCCTATTACTGTACATTCAAAGAATTGGTGGGGCGACAAACCAACAAGCAGAATTATTCCATGTGGTTCGTGACCTTACCAACCCTGGTCAACATAGGCCTTCTTCCAGAGATTCCGCTAGTGAGTTGTTTGCAACCAATTTTCAATCTAAACTGAAGGCCATCCAATCTGATCTGGACTCCAGATGCCGAAGTCTTAATCCAGCCATACCCTCTGCTGCACCTCCTCAGTCTCCTCGGTTGATTCACTTTGAGCCGATCACAACTAAAGACATCTCCAGGGCCCTGGTGCATTGTAAACCTGCACCTACTTCATTTGACCCTTGCCCTTCTTGGCTAATAAGGACTGCCAGAGGGAGTATGGTAGACAGGACTAACACAATTGTTACTGCCTCCTTTAGAGACGGTATTTTACCATCCCGTTTGAAGGAGACAATAACTGTATCAAGCGTATTCCCAAGAAATTTGACATCATACCAGATGATTTATCCAATTATCGTGCGGTAGTTACTATCGCATACATGGGCAAGTTAATCGAACAAGTCACCACCAATCAGCTCCAGGTGTTCCTGGAAGATGGAAATCTCCTCAATCCCTTCCAGTCTGATTTCAGGCTGCGTCATGGAACTGAGACAGTCTTGGTCGCCCTGCAAGACAACCTTTTGAGAGAGGCTGACAGGGGATGCTCTTTCCTGTTGGTCCTCCTCAATCTTTCAGCGGCTTTTGATACCCTTGAGATACCCCCTAAGAAGAGAACCTTGGTCTTATCAGGGTTCAGCCTGAGGAGGCTGTCTGAGGTAGGAATCAAAGATCCTGCCTTGGGCTGGTTCTGGTCTTTCTTGGAGGGCCATGCTCAGAAAGTGAAGCTGGGGGATGAGATGTCAGCTCCCTGGACCCTCAGTTGTGAGGTGCCCCAGGGTTTGGCTATTTCCCTCATGCTATTTAACATCTATTTGAAGCCTCTGAGGGAGGTCATCTGGAGATTTGGGGTCTGCTGCCATCACTATGCTGATGACACACAGCTCTTTTACCACATCTGCAGTGGAGTCTGTCCAGATCCTAGAACGCTACCTGGCCACGGTTATGGAATAAACCAGGATGAATAGGCTCAGGCTGAACCCTGATAAGACCAAGGTTCTCTTCTTAGGGGGTATCTCAGAGGGTTATTGGCCCTCTGCCCAGTTTGGATGGGATGGGATCTTTCTCCAGCTGGTAAAGAGAGTGAGGAATCTGGGTGTGGTACTTGACCTGGCTCTCTCCTAGAACTCCCAGATAGCAGCCATGCCCAAATTAGCCTTCGACCAACCATGTCATCACCCAGATTTGCCCCTTTCTTGATGATATCTCCCTGAGAGCAGTTGTGCATGCATTGGTGATTTCCCAGACTGACTACTGCAACACGCTCTACCTGGGGCGAATCTGATCCATAGACTGTGCTGGATGCAGAATGTGGCAGGTAGGCTGGTAGTTGGTGTGGGCAAATATGACCGCATCACTACCATACTGGCTATCAGATATTGAGTACTGTTATCAGCTATTGAGTACTGCAGATACTGTACCCAGGGCCGGCGCTAGGTTTTTTTTTTGCGCCCTAGGTGAGGGGCGGAGGGTGGGGTGGGCGGCGGCGGGGCGGCAGGGGGTGGTTGGTGGGGGATGGCGACAGGCACGGGGGGCGGAGGCGGGCGGCGGGCGACAGGTGGCGGGGGGACAGACGGCGGTGGCCAGCGGCAGGGGGGCAGCAGGGGGGCAGCAGGCTGGCCAGTGCCCCCTCTCCATTTTGGCGCCCTAGGCAACTGCCTAGTTCACCTTAATGGACGCGCCGGCCCTGACTGTACCTTGGTTTTGCACATGCTGAAGTGTACTGCACTGGATGTACATATTCCTGATCTGCAAGACCCAAAGATCCTTTTGAACTGTCCTACTTCTATTGTCAATATCTTGACCATATATAACATATATTCTAATTTGCAGAACTTTTTGTAAATTTAAGAATTTAAAAAAATAAGCACCTGGGTAACCAGACTCCTTGGCTCCCATTCCCACACCCCTCCCCCTATCATGGTACAGTGGTACCTTGCATAAAGGAATTAATTCGTTCCAAATGAAATTATGTTAAGCAAATTTTCCTTTCTACAAATTCCCATAGGAATGCATTGAAAACGGAGTGATCCCATTTTTATGTTGTACGGAGTCTCCCCATAGGTAATTATGTTAGGCAAATTTCCCCTACCTCCGGAATTTTTTATGTTGTACAAATTTTATGTTATACAAGCTGTTTGTTATACAAGGGTCCACTGTATGTTAAATGCACCACAGTACTGGCATGGCAGCAACAATAGAAGAATACTTCTGTCAGTTAAACAACTGACTCCTGACAGTCCCCAAGCTGTCTTGGGGACTGTTAGTGGGGTGGTTTTCCCACCCAGGGAGCTGTAGTGAGAACAAGAAACTGCCCATTTCTGATTCTATTTGTGGAATCAGTTCTGCCACTAGATGCCGGCCATAGCAGAAACACAAAGATCCAAACAGAATGCAGAACAGCAGTCACCAACAAATCCTTTTAGATCACAATTTCCGCAGCTCAAGATTGGCAAACTTTACTTTCCAGGATTTTATTTTGGAACACGGCCTGCAGATTACTGTCTGCAGTTCTCCTCAAGTTCTCGGAATGAAGCAATGGAATGACCAACTATGTCATGTTGAAACATAGCAGATATTTTTCACTATCTATCCTTTGGATCAGGATGGAAACTTTTTCAGTGTGAATGACAATGTAGCAGACCAACTTGCAGATAGAAGAAGGGAGAGAGCAAAAATCCAATTACACCACAAACTCCTAAATGCAACACAAGACAGTCATAGCAGAGAGTTCAAGTGCGCTTGTTAGGAGAGCTTGGCAGGCAAGGGAGAGCCCAGGAGTGTGCCATCCCTTCCCTCATCCAAGCAGGCTGAGGTGGACCCTGTATTCACATTGTTGATGGACATTGAGGAAGATAAAGGTGGGATGTGTGAAGAGGTAGTGAAGAGAAAGGGACCATTAGCAGCAGAAGGCTTCTTAGTCACCAAGGAAGGTGAGTGCAGGAAGGAGTATAGGAAAGGGGAGGAACAAAAGGAGAAGGCAGTTGGAATACAGGTGGACCTGGTTGAGGGAAAGCCCATTGAATGGAGCGTACATGTGTACCCGTCGGGCAAGGGTTAGGGTTAGGGTTAAGTGAGGAGAGACAGTGGATGGGATTGCATGGAGCCAGAGGAGATGAACGGAGCCAGAATGGGCAACACATCCCTGCTGTGGGACCATATGTACTGGGGAGGGGACTGGTCCACTGAGGAATCTCAAATGTCTCAGGAAGCACCTATACTGACTCCACATTGAATCGGACTGAAAGTTAAAGACCAGTTCTGTGAAACTATTGAGGGTTAATGACTTGATTGAGCCTACTGAGGTAGTGGCAAACAAACCTCCTGAGAAATTTAATAAATGGTTATGTTCATGCCTCATGTCTCCTGTCCTACCTGGGTCAGTAGAGGACCTGCCTCAGATAAAATCAGAACCATTTCACAGTGCTCAATTTAATTTCATATAGAGTTTTTAAAAATTATGCTATACTTTGCTATGGCAATGATCTGTGTTCTGTTGTGCCAAATCAGAGCAGACATAGCAACTCTAATAGGGCTTTAAGGGTAAGTGAGATATTTAAGGAACAGTTTTACCACATCCACTCCCCCAAAAAGTTTCCATGGCCAAGTAGGAATTCAAACCCTCTTCTTCAGAGTCTTAGTCCGTCATACCGTTTACTACAGCACACTGAGAACTGTGATATGATCTAGCCCTCTATAAGTCAACATTAGCTTGTGAGGGTGGGGACGGAATCAGATCATCCGGTTTTTAATCAGTTTATGCAGCATTTCTATGGCAGTAAATTGAAGTAAGGAATGATCTCACTTCAAGTTGACTCAGTGATTGAAAAATGTGCCATTTAAAAATATCACTGTAGGACTAAAGAGGAATTTAACTTGGTTTGAGAACAAAAGCAATTTTAAATTGCTTCTAACAAACTGTATTAATGGAAACTATTATTCTTAATTTAAAATGAAGATGGTTTACAATATTAAACTTGTCATTTCACTTTGGGAGCTTAAAGTCACATTTGCTCAATATTAACCATCTGTTAAAGTTAAGAAACCTAGCTGCTATGACCCTGATCCAAACAATAAAGTTATTATGACAGTCTTTTGCATAAGAAATAGGCTTCCTAAACAACTTGATTTTATTGTTTATCGCTCATAGACCATTAAAATTTATGTTTAAAAAGGAAACTTCCTGTTTTAAATAAATCAATTAATGACAATATACAGTAGATGTACCACAGCTAGACAGGGCACTTTATATTCGTATTGCTGGAGATATGAATACGAGCCACACTACTACAGGTGCTTGGCAGGAATCCGGCACCCCCTTCCTCGCCTCCCCATGCAGCCAACCACTCTGGTGAGGAAGTGGGACAGGGAGCCTGCCTCCCCACTCAGCTGCTTAGCAGTCAGCTGTGTGGGGAGGCAGAAAAGAGCCAGCAGGGCTCCTGCCAAGATTGACACAACAGTAGCAGAGCCCAGTGCTACACAGAGCCTGATGAATGGTTCTGCAAATTTTGGGTTGGGTGGGAACTGAGCCACTGTGCTACCTCTGGTGTTGAAGTTCCTATTCATATCCCAGGATATGAATATGCAGCACCCATGTCTAACCACAACCATTATAAATTAATGCATACATAGTACCGTCAACATGAAAAAAGGAGTCATTTGATAAGACTGGATGTAACAGTTAATTGCCAAAGTCAGAACAATGCTGCAGAGGCACAAAATTCTTTAAGTGGAAGTACAGTACTTCATATTCTCAGTCCAGACTGAAATGATCCTCCCTGAAAACTATCCAGTGATTGTCTTTATTACACTGGTTAATCATGATCCTAAGTCTGGTGCATTTCTAGAATCCAGCATTTACTATAAACAAACAGTCCAAGTTAGAGGTATCTTCTATTAATTCTGCCTCTTTCAATACCTATAGCCATCACTAGAGAACATGAGTGCTTGTCAGGCCCTTTGTTGTACTACCACTGACTAGTTTAAAACACTGTACATTTCAAACCCATGTGGAAGCAAGTTCCAGCTCCTTCCTCATAACAGAAAAGGACTGTAATACAAGCACTGTACTGTACGGTACTGTACCAGCTCTTTCAAGTATAATTCTAGACACTATTTTCACCCTTTAACATCCTAGGTAGGCATTATCTCAAGCCAATACATCTGCAGCCCTCTCGGCCCATTTTTTTCCTGAAAAAAATACCTCTCTCTTTTTATTTTGCTAAATAAATAAATAATCCTCATTCTTTCTAGCTGACGTGGGTGTCCCTTTGTCACATCTTGAAGACACACACCCGGGACCTCCATGGGCTCCATACTGTTTTTAAAAAGAAGCACGGTAAGTAAAAATAAAAGTAATATGGCCACTAAAGAGCATGACAGCTATTCAGTTTACAATTTTTTTTGCATTAAATCCATTTTTCAGTTTAAAAAATCATTGTAGTAATCTTAGACCTATATAAAACCACTGCATTAACTGTATAAAATTAAAAGATAGATATCCAAATTAGTCTCTTTGATCACGCTCAGTCTTGCTAAGATAGCTCCCCCTTCTTCAAACAGGAATCTCCAAAAGTTTTCTACAACATGGCTAGCGGTTAACACTGGCAGAAACTGTAGTCCAAAACATTTGCAGCAGTTCATCTTGAGGGAAAACTTCTGCAAAATATTAATGGATTGTAACTCAGCCATCTTACAGGACACCCTTATGTATGAGTTTGCATAAATACTGGTATCAGCTTTAGATACTATACTCTTGATTCCCATATCAAATAAATAAGCCATGAATGTGACTACTCAGGGCACCCAGGAGCATATTGCAGAGTCCTGAATTTCTCATAAAATTCTCTTTTACGACACAGTAGATGTACAGAGATCCACAGAAAATAGCTACAAAGTTCCACAGTTAATGAGAAAGTACTGCCTTCTCATTAACTGGCATTCAAGGTCCTGGTTTTGACTTTCAAAGCCCTCCACGGCCTGGGACCTGAGTATCTGGCGGAGTGTATCTCTTAGAGATCAACTGGGGCCAGACCCACGAGATTGGCACAGGAGCGCTCACTGAGGGTGGCCACACCCAGAGGCGTGGAAATCGCGTACGCAGGACCGCACCTTCTCTGTGGTGGGCCCCATGCTTTGGAACCATCTCCCCAGTGAGATGCACCTAGCAGTGTCCCTGCCCGCCTTTAAAAAGCCCCTGAAGACCCACCTGTTCAGGGAAGCGTTTGGCGACCTTTCTATTCAGTTTCCTTTTTTTTTTTTTTTTTTGCCCGTTGGCATCTCTGCTTGGATTATGCCACCTTTTGTGTCCTGCTATTGTCTTGTTTGTTTTACTGCTTTTATTGTAAGCCACCCAGAGTTCCCTCCTGGGAAGATGGGCGGGATATGAGCCTAATAAATAAATAAATAAATAAATAAATAAATAAATAAATAAATAAATAAATAAACTGGCACTTAAAGTCTCAATAACTTACTCTAACATACTTGTAATAAAAATAATTTTTTAAAATTATTTACATATAGTTACTTGAAAATGCAAGTTTGTATTCTGCATTCTTTATTGCACACATACTGATTTAGCAATTCCACTCAAACTACAGATAGCATGCATGGTTGGAAATATAACTCTAAAAGACCAGGCATAAAGTTTTGGTTTAGTAAGACCAATACATGCATTTATAAATCTTTTGCTATTTTTGCTCTTTAGCTTATGTTCCCCCCCCCCCCATTGCTGAGTAAAAACATATAAAGCATGGAGGAGGGGGAGGGGGAAGAGAAATATTTTTAATATAATAACTTACTATGCTGTTTTCTGAAAAGCTTTTGTTTCCTCTTTTTTAAATTGGAAGCATTTGCTTAGAATCTTACTAAATATGGATTATGCTAAATTAAACTACTGTGCAAAATAAAAACTCAGTGATAATTAAGTGGTAAAATCTTATCATGCTTATTTTTCCATATTTGGAGACTAACAGAAGCATAATCCCATCTCTTTTTATTATTTATAGGGAACATATGACCAAACAACAACAACCCACTAGTATTTCTTACTACTACAGAAGAACATAGAGAATTTCTTGTTTCACCTTTCTACACAGTGCTCAGACATCACCTATTGTCCAGAAACTATCCTATGCTTTCTGGTTCTTTTGTTAGGTTTAAGGGCCTGTTAATTGGCCTACCCATTCAAACAATGGCTATGTGAGCATGTAAGCTATGGTGGCTTTGTTATATTAACTGATAACTAATGGTGCAAGGGGGGGGGGGAAAGCTTCCAAATGGCTGGCTCCAAGCAAGACAAAACAATAAGCTGCTGCTCAAACTATAAAAGAGAAGGATAAAGCTATGGAACCAGCTACCTGAGAAGAACTTCACTTAGTAATGTGTTTACATTCAGAGCAAACTAAAGGTTTTAGCCAAATCTAGTCTCAGTCTGAGAGCTATATATCCCAACTGAGATTCCAAAATATTTACCACATAAATCAATCCTCTAGTCCAGGGTACTTTCTGACAGAAGGTCCCTTAACAATGTTTGGGGTTTTTTTTGTGATTAGGAAGGAAAAGGGGAAGAGGCTGGAGGACAAGGCATGGAAGTCCCTTCCATTTGTGAATGAGGCAGGTTGTGTGTGTGGTAAAAGTTTCATCTGAAACCACTCCGAGCTGCCATTGAGACTTTAAGTTGTGATTCTTTTTTAAAAAAATGAACTGCACACTGTGACAAACTCTTGCATCCCCCCCCCCCACATAACAAGCAGCCTTTTATTCTGCTAATCTGTTGGCAAAATGCAATACAATACAGAATGACAAAATACGGCTTCCATTTAAATCCAATTAATTCTATATTTATGGAATTCTTTGTGTCAGTATAAACAAGAATTAGCTCATTTCCTTTCCGGGACATCGGCATGTTGTGATGAAACGGTAGAAACTCACACGGTGTTCTTCAGCAAATTTCTGGATGGCTTCTTTAGTAAAAAAAGAACATTTGAAATAAATGACGCAAGTGGGTACAGGGCGAAAAAGTACAAACACAAATGCAAAAATATCTGAACCTCTATTGATAAGAGCAAAGGCTTGACAGCAAGAACCTGAAAGCAGGGACTGTAGCCATCCTCATCTGCCAAGTCCTCCTGAATCGAGCAATTCAGCTGGGGTTTTGTCTGTCTCTCTCTTTTCCCCTACCCCCACAGGACGCCCATACAAACCATTCTGCTGACCCAACTCATCCATTTCAGAGCAAGCCAGCAGGAGATGGTAAGCTCATCCTTTTCAAAAGCTTAGCTCAGAAAAAAGAGAGAGATGATTCTTCTTTGGGTAAAATTGTGTGCATGCTCACTCCGTAAGGTCTAGATCAGTGGGTCTCAACCTGTGGGTCCCCAGATGTCACAGGCTAGGACTTAGGAGACCTGGGTTCAAACTCCCCTACTTGGCCATGGAAACTCACTAGGGGCAGGGTGGAACTGATGAAACTGCTCCTTAAATATCTCACATACCTACACTTGCCCGTGTACTACTGTTATGCTCCTTTTACAGAGAGGTGAGGCAAGAATTACTTTTCCCCATGTTAGTAAAGAAGCCAGGTCGTTCATCTGATTTCTATATATCTTTACTCCTTGGAGACAGAGACAAACAGGTGACAGTACAGACAGCTAAATTTTTAGCAGCAGCAATTAAAAGGAGGCCAACTATGATTTTAAAATAATAATCATTTATGGATTACTTGTCCAAATCTGATATAGGAACATTGCATGTATATGTATTTATTATCTTGATTATAGTATGCCAATCTTATATCTATGTAAATATCCTTTTTTTTGCTAAGGCCATGGCTAATGCAAATAAATAAATGATTGCCTGATTGATTGATATCTCACATACCTCAAATGCCCTATTGTGGTTGCTATAAATTGGTTCGAAACTTGACAGCACATAGCATAATAGAGTGTGCATCCTTCCTTGGGGGGTCTGCTCTGCTGTAGGCAGTAAGACATGCTACTGAGTACCCCCCCACTCCTCAAAACAGCATCATCCAGTATTAATTAACATCCCAAGATCTGCATTGTCTTATGATTTTGTGATTCTTTTTTAAGACAGGCTTTCAGCTCATCAACCAACCAACTGATCTGCAGGATTATATTACATAGGCTGCTGGACCTTTCTCGTTAGTCAGTGATCATGAACTCACAGGCTTCAGGAAGTTTATGACACTTCATTACAGAATTAGTTCTTGGCTACCTTTTACTTCTCTTGGCTACCATTTTATGGAAACAACAACAGTTTTCTCCTTCTCCTTCTTAGTCCCAATTGCACCAGAGCTACCATTGCAGAGCTATAATTCCACTATAAATTAATTATAAGCACATGCAACTGAAGCCTGTGCACACCGCTGCTATATATATATTGAGCCCCAAGAGATGCTTGACTGTGGTTTCTGGAGTTCCGACGAGTCCGGGGGTAAAAAACATATGTGCGCACATATAGAACTCGTTGAAAACCCATGGACTACTCTTCATTTTTTAATATACTGTATTTCACTCAGCTACATATGTCTCTCATATGTATAGGCCTGCTATAATGAAAAAGGTGAACAGTGAGAATCTCTAGGGTACGGTAAATGGAGTTTGAAATTTCTACAGGTTTTTCCACCCGCCGAAGGAATTCAACTTAGCCTTCCCACTGCAAGACAGAAAGACAAGTATCCTTCCTAGCAACTGCTGCTGTCAGGAAACCTGTAAAACATCCATGATCCATATCTGGATCGTGGCTGTACTCTTCATGTCACTGAAATTTTAAGCCATGTGTCTTACAAGAAATACAAAGTGACTTGCATGGCAATTGACCTTGAACTAACTGCTTCGAATAACAGTCCTCCTCGTTCCATATGCTCGACAGGTCACACTTTTCAGTAACGCTCCTATGAACAGCTATCAGTCTCATGCAGTGCCATCCATCAGATACAGTGATTAAAACTACATCAGCCACTAAGTGTCAACAAACAACTTACAAATAAGGCCCCTGTAACAGAAACCTCCCATAAAAAAGCAGTGCCTCTCGGAGGGCAAGGAGAGTCCCTTTGCTCTATCTTAGAAGCTGATGGGAAGCAAAGCCAAGATGTTTAGCGGCACCAGCATTGACAGCCTATCATCCAGTACCAATGTTCTAGTTAGCTGACATCATCTGCTAAATTCCATTATCTGTTACAGACTCTCATTTTGGCCCCGAGAGCCTGTGGTTACGATTCTCAACACGCTTACAAGGAAACAGACACCATCTAAATCAGTGGGATTGACCTTTATGTGACTGGTAGCAGAAACAGTTTTCCACATGGTGATCTCCTATGGTGTTCCTTATCTTCACTTCAACATTTTTTCATATTTAATGTCCTAAGCATCTGTGACCAAATGAGAACCAATCTCCTAGGCCAGGCTATTTTAGGGGAACTGTGGTCAGACATTAAATCTTTTATTTTCCCTTTTTAAAAAAGCATATAAACAGGATATCTATTCAACCTGTGTCCTATAATTCAGTTACACAGTGAAGAATGGCCAGTTTCCTATAAATACATACAAGACAGAGAAAAGGTAAACATTTAGCATATACAGATGAAAAACTCCTGGCGGGGGGGGGGAACGGACGGACGGACAGACCCTACTGTCTTTCTACTAGGAATAGGTAACGCATCCTCCATCACAAGAATCCATCTTCTTTACAGTCAAAAAAGGATGCAAAAGAACAGTCTATCCCAGGGCAGTTTGGTGGCTCCTATTTTCTTTAATACCTAATGATCAACCACTTCCCTAAGGCACGAAAAGCTTTATTTATGCCGATGCTCTTGCACTTGGTGTCAGCTGGACATTTCCCAAAGGTCACTCATGTTCCTTACAGATTCATCAGAAGAACCTGATGCATATTTTGATAGAAACCAGTTCTTCTAAGGTTCAGATATCTGCCTTTCACCTGAGAAAACAAACAGGCATCTTGAAAACTTCAGGTTACCTGGACATGCATCCCTCTAGATCATTATTCTGCCCCCCCCCCTAAAAAAAAAAAACCCTAAGTGTTTGTTTGGATTATACGCTGACCTGTAAAAACCCTGCCAAAATGCCAAGCAAAATGCATAGGTTGGTGTAAAGAATGATATTGTTGAAAAGCTATCAGGAATTGACTGGGACACACAACCATAAGCAGCCTAGCCTGTATACTACTTTGCAGTTGAATACACAGGTCTGGTGTGGTATAGTTCAACCCACAAAAAACTGGTAGACGTGGCACTCAATGACAGCTGCCTGGAGCCAGCCCCTACTGATAAAATCAATTATCTAGCAGGCATTGAACCCTGTGACATATGGAGAAAGAGAGAGAACAGCTAGTAGTGGAAGACTCAAGGCATCTACATCAAATGTGCATCCACTCTGCCTGCCTCGCATGCCTCCCTGATTAAAATCAAAGAGGAAGATTTTAAAGTAACATAAGTAAATCTTTAAAGAGAATACCAGGAGAATAATGTGGAAAGAAACTACTACTATTAATATGCCACCATGTCAATTCTGATTTAAGAGGGCCCTTTCCTTCCTTTTTTGATTACACGGTACTCAGAAATGGTTTACCATTTCTTTCTGCAGAGGGCATCCAGGGACTGTGTATCTTGCCCAATACTTCTATACAGTAGGACCCCAGTATCCACTGGGGATTGGTTCAAGGCCTTCCCGTGGATAATGAAAAACGTGGATAAGGGAGAATACCCCCAAATCCCTAAAACTGCTGTTTTGTGACAATAGCTTGCTTTACAGCTGCTGTTTTGCGACAGTAGCTTGCTTTACAGCTGCTGTTTTATGACAGTACCTTGCTTTACAGCTGCTGTTTGTGACAGTAGCTTGCTTTGCAGCTGCTGAATTATTTAATTTTTTCCTCTGACACCCATGGATAACTGAATCAGTGGATAATGAATCAGTGGATACAGGAGTCCTACTGTAGTTTCCAAATCCTACAAGGTACTTCTTCCCTTCTATTCGGCACTGATTAGGCCTCCTCTTGCATACAGTTCTGGACACCACACCTCAAGAAGGCTGCTGAAAAATTAGAGAAAGGCAACAAGATTGATTAGGGGATTGGAAGCCAAGTCTTACTGAATGCACATTTAGCCTTGAGAAAAAGAGACCGTGAGGAGACATGATAGCACTTTTCAAAAACTTGAAAAGCTGTCATACAGAAGAGGGGCAGGATCTGTTTTGGATCAACCTAGAGTGCAGGACACACAACAATGGGCTCAAGTTACAGGAATCCCAGATGTTGGTTAAATATCAGGAAAAACCTCCTAACTGTTAGAACAGTACAGCAATGGAACTAATCGTCTTGAGAAGAAACCAGTACTCAAAACACTGGGAATACTCAAAAGAAAGGTAGGCAATCACCTGGAAGATATCCTTTGATTTGTATTCCCGGCTTGAGAGAGGTGTGTGTGTGTGTGTGTGTGTGTGAGAGAGAGAGAGAGAGAGAGAGAGAACGAGAGAACTCGATGGCCTTGTAGGCTCCTGCCTACTTCATGATTCTATGATTCTACCCAAGATATAAAATCTTATTTTTGTAAAGCAATTTGTATTTGACATGCATGTTATATGTATTTTACCGAACCCCACCCCCACCCCCAAAAATCATATAAAGGCTATTGCCTAAGTTTATGTTGCACTCTATTAATTGTACGGTATTGAATAAAAAATAAAAATACATTTATAAAAAATAAAAATGACATGAATAAAAAAGACACAAACCCAGGCTAGAATCTGCTAGAGGAGACAGCATCCTTCTGCTAACATATTTCTAGTAGCATCCAAACCAGTCCAGAAATACAGAGAGAAACCACCACTGCAAGAAATGAAAGCATAGCTCCTTGTTCTTTCCTAAACTGAAAAGGAAAATTGGGCTTTGTTTTTTAAACTTTCCCATCATGGAATTATTGATCTACAGAAACAAGGAAGGAATCATATGAGGTAAAGGCAGAATATAAATGAAATACTGCTGTCTCCGTAACTGAGATTTTCAGATATATGTTTGAAGATTAGATGGGGTATCTAGCACAAGCCATGCTATATCTGGCTTGGATCAGGCAATCTCAAATGCAGGAAGAAATTTCCTTCTTTTGGTTGTTGCTTTTCTCCTGAACTCTCCTTTCACAGGTTTACTTCTCTGATGTTGCACTCTAGTGAGGAAATTCAACTGTTCGCGCGCACACACTCCATGTTACTCAGATTGTCAGAAGCCAAGGAAGTAATGTTTTGGATTTTTCTTTTTAAACCAGACTGATATGACTGATAGGAATCCTGACTCTGCACCCTTGCAATGAGCCCAGAGAAGGTCAATAAAATCAGCAATGGTCATTTGTTTCACAGAACTTGTTCTCCTATAGGAGGCGTCTACCTTCCTGCAAAGGTGAAAGAGGGGAGATGGGTCCATTAAGGTAAAGGAGGCTCCCAGCCAGGGAACTTATGTGCACCTCTTTACCACAGGTGGAAGTTCAGGGCCCTTTATATGTTCCCCTCCAGCTGACATTTTTTACCCAGCGTGTTGTTAGTCTGGAACTCCCTGCCACAGGATGTGGTGATGGCATCTGGCCTGGATGCCTTCAAAAGGGGATTGGACAGATTCCTGGAGGAAAAGTCCATCACAGGGTGCAAACCATGATGGAGATGTGTAATCTCCAGTCTTAAAACCGGGGTACTTCAAGGACCAGACGCAGGGGAGTGGTATCAGGAGACAGATATGTAGTCTCATGCGCTCCCAGACGCATCTGGTGGGGCCACTGTGAGATATAGGAAGCTGGGCTAAATGGGCCTTTGACCTGATCCACCATGGCTCTTCTTATGTTTTTATGTTCTTATTCAGACTTTATTTGAAGTCATAGAGCTGCAGAAGAAAGAACAGAAATTATGATAGATAGGAAGGTTCCTTATGTTGGAGCAAGGTGTATTCTTCTGCTCCTTAGTTGAATTGTGGAGTGAATGAACATGATGGCAATGAGACACTATGTGAAAGAATGCCTGCCAGCCTCTCCGTGTTGGGACACATCTGTGCATATGAATGTATAGTTGTCATCCCTACTTTTGCACCACCCACCCCAAGATCAAAACCAGGTATACATTCTCAAGATGACTTTTTCCAGGATTGGCCATCACTAATAGAATATGTGGACAATGAGCCTTTTATATACAAACACACAGGAAGATAAAGAGACAAAGATAGAAAAAACTACACAGACAGCATTTTTATGGTACAGCTGGCGAGAAACTAACAACGAGAATGAGTAGTAGTACAGGAAATGGAGGGTGCTTTGCATTCTTCTAAAATGTAAAGCCCTATAAATATAGGAAAGCACATTATTCTTAGGGAGAGATGGATATTCTCTGTTTAAATCAAAGAGAGTGACACTAGTGAAACTGATCCCAACACCCAGTTCCTATTCGCAGGCATCATTCTGCAGAGGAGAAAAAAAGAATTACAACCATTTTGCCATTTGGTGCAATAAATCTAGTGCCTTCAATATTAAAAAGAGAGGGGAAACGAAACAAAGAAAGAAAGAAACACAGTCCTATTAGCAAACACACAAAAAACCATGAATCTAAATTAACACAAAATATTACTCAGGCATCAACGCAGCACATTGCTAAGAAACAGTTTTATCTTGATGCAGAACTGTATTTGTGTCATAGTCACATCCCAGGCATTGTAATACTTTATTTTTATGTACATTTAGTCTTACAAGCATTTGAAGGAGGTATGGCTTTTTCAGCACAAATATGTTTGCCAAGGAAAGGACAAAATGAGTACAGCAGACATTTAGGAGATGCTAAGATGGAGAAGAGAAAATTAAAGGAGCGTAACTGGGAGTATGAACATTGTCACACAGAGCAGTTAAGAACCAGGCTGGCTTGATTCTGCAGTACTGCTTAATTAGCAACAGTTTGCAGCTAAAGGAGAATAAGCATTCAGCAGAATAACAAAATTCTAAGTCTTGGTTCTGATTCTGCACATAGTGGGTATTATGTGTGCTCAACTAGTTTGCTCTTCGGGGGGGGGGGGGGTAGGTTAATGCTAGAATGCAGTATTTCATTGGACACATAGGGAGGTCCACAGAGGCTCACACTCCATCTCCAGATGCTCCTTGGCAGTGCCAAAAGATTTCTCGATTTAAAATATTCATATGCCAACTTTCTCCTTAAAAAGTCCCAGATGACTTATGGTATTAAAAGAAACAATATTAGAAATAAAAACAATACATTATTACAACATTTAAACAGAATTAAACCAAGAGAGTACAAAAATGTGCAAATACATGCCATCTTAAAAGCAGATTACAAACAGAAATACAGTACAGCGACCCCTTTAAGAAACACACCCCTCATCTGCCAGTCATTTAAAAAAAAAGTCTGTCGGAAAGGAAAGGTCTTTGCTGCCTGCAGAAGGACAGCAAAAACAGAGCCACCCTGGGCTCCCGTACGAGCAGCAATTCTCTTGTGTCTCTCCAAACACACCTGTGAGGGTGGCAGGATGAAAAGAACGAATAATGCATTTATCAATCAGGTGGAAGCATTTCATGGTTCCATTTGGTACAACTCAGATAGGATCCTGAAGCTGGCATCACACATGCGTGTGCACCAGTTGTGTCAGTGCAGTGCAGCCACGGTGAACATAACACACTCCTGCAAATTTGCTGCTTGCTACAAGTTGTTAATGACAGCTTATTTGCTAGAGAAAATAACTGTAGCAGGAGGGCGCTTTTCACTGGGACCACAATTCAGAGCAGAGAACACCATCTTAATTCGAGATTCCATGTATTATCCCCTCCTACTTAATTTTTTTTTAATCCAAACATGTGGAATGCACTCAGTTTTCATCTAGTTTGGCCCTTAGGTTGGAAATGACTTCCAGGCTCTCATATTCTCCCTTTGACTATGAGTAGCAGCCCTTTTACTTTGTTAAGTGAGTGTTATCCAAGACGATCATACCAATGAACTAAGGTTAGTGCTTGCTAATCCAGAACTAGAAAACTGCTTCAGACTGATTTAGATGGAAAATGGTTCCCATTTTTTTCAGACACTGTGATAATAAGCACAATTGCTTGCCATGTTTCCAAATGTCATGATGGTAACTCCTTATTCTCTAAACTATAAGGGAGGCAGAAGCTTCAATTTTTCTCTCTCTCTCCCTCCCTCCCTCCCTCCCTCCCTCTCATTTTTTCTTTTATTTAATCGTTAAATAACGCCACTCCAAAACAAAACAAAAGCAAGCAAACAAACAAAAAACAGAGGAAAAGTCAGCAATGTCCAAGGAAAAAGGGGGGAAAGCCGATAATATTAAGGGGCAACTCATCATTAATACTGTACAATACTCAAAAGGACACAACTGGAGGAAGACCAACAGGGAAGAAGGTTTGCAAGGAACTTGTGCTCCATTTGAACAGTGAGCCTCAACCTCTTCTCTCATACACAGTGAATAGTAAATGGCATGGAGTGATTACAGTTTTCTCCACCTTGAACATAATACCATGCGGAGGATTAAACCTTCAACTTTCCTGTTTTCCTTCAAAAAAAAAAATTACAGGTGTGTGTGTGTGTGTGTGACAGGTGGCTTGGACCTTACCAAGGTTACAAAGGCAGTGGTCTGAAGGACTCCTCTAAGTCATTATAACTTTTCTCCCTGGAGGGTACCTAGGCTACTTACAATGTAGGTTTAAAAATACTGCTAAGAAATACCACAAATTACTATATTAAAACAATATTAAATAAACAGACAAAACTAATACATTATTAATAAAGTGTAGGACAATTTAGAAGCCATTTAAGCCCTTTAAAATTAACACAAAAATAGCAAAACACCCACCATTGACAAGTCCTGACCAGTGACCAAAGGCAGATCTAAACAAAATCTGTTTACCTTCTGGTAGGAGGGCAACAGAAAGGATTGGAAAGGAGTGTTGTAGCCTATGAGTAGCCTCTCCAGGCCCACATAGGGCTCTACCAACAACACTTTGAATTGATCCTTGAAATGAACTGGTAGCTGCTGAAGCCGTTGCAGAGAATTTCTATTCTCACTACAACTGTCTCTAATCAACAGACAAGCTGCAGATTTTGGACCCACTGGAGTTTCTAAACACTTTTAAAGGCTACAGAGTCTATTACAGTAATCCAAACAGGATGCCACAAAGGCATATGTCACTAAGTCCAGATCAATATTCCCAGGAACGAATGCAGCTAGAGCATTAATTTTAACCACGCAAATACACTTCTGGCCATTGCTAAACCATGACTATCCAGGTTCAGGAATGAATCCAGGAGCAGATCCAAACTATAAACCTGAATTTTGAGGGTGAAAATATCCAGCAAAGATTGAATATCTAGCGTACAGTGGTACCATGTATAAAGGAATTAATTCGTTCCAAATGAAATTCTGTTAAGCAAATTTTCCTTTATACAAATTTCCCGTAGGAATGCATTGAAAACAGAGTAATCCCTAATCCCAACCATTTTTATGTTGTACGGATTTGCCCCATAGGCAAATGTTAAGCAAATTTCCCCTATCTCCAGAATTTTTTATGTTGTACAGATTTAATGTTATACAAACCGTTTGTTATACGAGGGTCCACTGTACTTTTGGGAAGACGGGCAGTATAAAAATGAATGAATAAATAAATAAATAAATAACTTGATATGGCATCTAACTAATCACAAGCATTTCAGTCTTGCCTGTACAGTGGTACCTTTTAAAACCAATTTATTTCGTTCTAAGGGTCAATTTGTTTTAAGAAAATTTTGTCTTACAAAACGCAGTTTCCCATAAGAATGCATTGGGAACAGATTATTCCATTCCAGAGGCTAAAATAAAGACAAAAATAACCCGGGGGGATGTGTTCCTGGGTACATGTAGAATGGTTTTTCGTCTTGCAAAGAAACCTATAGGGAATTATTTGTCATGCAAAGCGTGCTTATTCCCAGAAATCTTTTTTTTTCTACGAGTTTTTTTTTGTCTTATGAGGCATTTGTTTTATGAGGTACCACTGTATTAATCTTCATGTTTTTTCACCTTTATCCAGTCCATTAATGATCCCAGTCATAGGTCTATCACAGGATCAATTTTCTTAGATTTGGTTAAAGGTGAAATACATTGCCTTTGATCAGAGATAAGAGGACCATTCTGCCCCCATCATGCTTTCATTCCCAATGGAAAGCATATGGAAGGATGGGCGAGATCTTGCTTTAAACTCTTATTTGAGAATGGAGGCATCAAGAATGGAATTATGAAAGACTGTATGGTTACATGGGCAACAGAATAGAGTGCATAATATTGAGCTAATGCATTGGACACAGTTGTGGGGAACTTATGTAAAATACACAAAAGTGGTGAGTCTGAAAGAAAATATATACAAACTGTTCTATAGATGGTACATAAGACCACAAAAATAGCTAAAATGTATGGAAATGTATCAGTGAGATGTTGGAAATGTAAATGTAAAGGGACTTTTTACTATATGCGGTGGACATGTGATAAGGTAAGGAGATATTGGAGAATAGTACACGAGATATTACAAAAATATTACCTGAAATATCTGTTAAATACAGTGGTACCACGACTTAAGAGCAGCTCGACTTAAGAGCAATCCGACTTAAAAGCGGAAAACTGTTGGTGTTTTAACTGCTGCCTTACAAATTTTAGATATGGTCTGCTCGACTTACAATTTTTTTTCATTTTTTTCATTTTTAAACTTACTTCTTCAATTTTGTAGATAGGTACCCCGACTTAAGAGTAGTTTGACTTAAGAGCATGCATTCAGAACAGATTAAATTCATAAGTTGAGGTACCACTGTATTATGTCAGAAATCAAATATATTAATGTGAAACATTTATTAATGCACATAATGATAGCAAGAAACTTATTTGTGAAATATTGGAAACCAGTGGGAAATACCCTACCGACAAGAACTCCAGGAAAAATGCTTTGAAAGAGCATAGATTGACATATTATTAGAACAGTGGAAAGACAAACATTTACAGAAGGCAAAAGAAAGATGGAAACCACTGTATAATTTTTATGGAAAAGAAATTTGTAACCAAATTACTCCAACAGTATAAGACATATAACTGTTATTGTCAAAATAATGAAAGCAATGTAAGCATACCATGGAACACTTGCTCCTTTTTATCTTTAGTGCCCTCACCTGTAACCCCTTCCTGTTAGTTACCCCTTCAAGTCTGGAAAAGGGGGGGCATTTCCCATGCAGAGAGGTATGAAAAAGAGGGAAGTGGTACCTGAAAAGAGATGGATTCAATGCTCTAAAATGCAGATAACAATAGGATTTCTTCTTGTCCTATCCCCATCTTTCACTAGGAATAGCGGTATGGTAGAGTGGAATTATCCGCTCACATTTCTAGTGATGATTATGAGCCAACTGGTTTGTTGTTGCTGTTACTGTTGCTTCAACATATATTACTCATGGGGCTAAAGCACTCCCTGAGTGGTTTACAACATAATTTTGAAAGCAACATCCCCCCCCCCCATTACTTGCGTACTAATTTTACCAACTTCAAAAGGATGGAAGGCTGAGTCAACACTGAGGCAGATACCTCAATCCATTGACTTCAGTACTCGGTTTAATCATTGCACCATGGGTCTCAATATGGAAGGTGCACATGAGCATGATACTTGGGAAAGGTGTAGAACATTGGTTGGACCCAAGTAAACCAAATGTGGGTTCTTATTGAGCCAAATTAGGCCCATGGACCAGAGATTCCCTGCCATTAAAAAGAGTTCAGCCATAGCAACGCGTATTTCCAGAGTGTGTGAATGCAATATTATACTAAATGTTTTAATTCCATCACCAACTAATTGCAAGCAAACACACAAAATGCACACACACAAAAACACTCCTGCACTGCATGAAGCAATATTTCATGGTGAAAACAGGTCATCAAAAAGACAAAAAGAAAACCTGTTGTCATGTTTCTGTATGCACATACATACTTCTCTATAACAGTGCTCCCCAACCTTTTTATCCCTGCGGACCGGTAAATATTTGATAATTTTTCTGTGGCCCGCTTGTTTTATTAATTTTAATTTAATTAAAAGGCCCCACCTCCTCCTCTCTCTCTCCCCTCAGACCGGCTGCTGCGCGCGCACGCAACCCCCCCTCATTTGCCCCGCCCACCGAACCCCCCTCCCTCCCTCCCTCCTCTCCCCGAGGAGAGGGGCAGCAAATTCAAAAGCAACAAGCAGCTTTCCTCCTCCTCCCCTTCGCGCCAGTGAAGGGAAGGAGAGGGAAGTCTTGGTCCTTTTGAAGTTGGCACCTCTGGGATCTGGCCGGGGAAGGGGGGAAGGGGGGACTTTGCTGCTGGCCCTCCCACCTCTTCTCCACCTGGCAAATGGCAGTGGCGGCGGCTCCAGGACACCCAGGAGGTCTTGCCTTCCCCGCTCAGCCTTGTTTGGCACTAAATTCAAAAGGAACAAGCAGCTTTCCTCCTCCTCCTCCCCTTCGCGCGAGTGAAGGGAAGGAGAGGGAAGTCTTGGTCCTTTTGAACCCTCCGCCTCTCCGCTGCACTCCCATCCTCCTCCTCCCCCTCCCCCGAAAAAAAAACTTTTCCCCCTCCTCCCTCGGCCAAGCAAAAACAAGCACATCATGGCAAGGGATCCGGCTCCCTGCTCCAAGGGAAAGGGGGAGGCTCCAGGACGATCGCTTCCCACTCAGCTCCCGGTGTGGATATGTGGTGCAGATATAATGGGAAAAAAAGAGGGGACGACTCGAGAGCGTTGTGCATTTCTGCTGCAGAGGGGAGGGGGGCCGTTTGGGGCGAAGAGCAGAAAGGCAACACGCCTGGAGTAGCCGGGCTATTTTGGGACGCGCATCGTGCCACCTTCGCAGCAGGAGGACGCAAAGCCGGCTGGGGACTTAAAACAAGCAGATCGACCCTTTTATGTTGCAAAGAGGCCAAAGTGGAAGGAAGGCAACCAGGGCTCCGCTTCTTGACGGATCGCCTCCCGGCATGTCCTCCAGCCATTACAAATCGCCGGTGTCCCTCCCCCCCTTCCACCCCCCGTATGCGTATAATGTTTGTGACAGTCAGACCGGGAGATTATCCAGATCATGGCTTTCCTGGCTCCGGTGGTTAATGCCCTTTCTGGAAGGAGAGTGCCACCACCCTCCTTCCCATCTTGCTTCACCCTTTTCTCGACCGCCTCTCAAACTCCGCGTCTGGACTGGACGGGAGGGAGGCCCGATGGGTAGTGAAATGGAAGGGAGACACACACACCCAGGCTCTTACAGCAACCACCCTCCCTCCTTTCCACCTCCACCCGCCGCTGGCCCAACGCCCCTCCCTGCCTCCACGATCCCCTTCCTCGAGGCAGGACACAAGGGCGAACTTGCCACACTCCTTGGGGCGCCCCAACCTCGGGCAGCAGCAACTGACCCACCCTGAGCGCACACAAATACAAACCCTTTTGCCACCTCTGCTGCTGGCAGAGCCTTCCTGCAGTTGCCCAGATCGCCCAGGGAGGAAAGCCGAGGAGGAAGGGAGAGGGAGGGTGGGTGGCCTTAAGCAAGCGGGCAGACGGGCGCGCCCGTGTGTGTGTGTGTGTGTGAGAGAGAGAGAGAGAGCCAAGGGAGTCACCCCCCCGCAATCGCCCCCCCCCGCCGCCGCCGCCACCCCTCCGCAATTGCCCTCGCTGCTGCTCCTTCGGTGGCGGCGGCGGGAGGAGGAGGAGGAGGAGGAGGAACCGGAGCAGGAGCAGGAGCAGGAGGCGGCGGCTCGTCGGTGCCGCGAGGGCGCTTCCCGGCACAGCCGGGCGGGTGCCGCGCGCGGGGCGCCGGGGCCAGGAGCCACGTGCGGGTCTCGCTGCTGGCGCCGTGCTCACTCCTGCTCCTGCTGCCGCCGCCGCCCTGAGCCTCCTCCGCCGGGGAAAGCGAGCGGGGCGCCAGCAGCGGGATCCCGGGGGGAGGAGGAGGAGGATGGGTGCCTCCACCTCCTCTTCCCCAGAGAGCAACGGACCGAGGAGAGCCCGGTCTTCTGGGCCGCCGCCAACGCCGTCGGGGCGCCAGCGTTTTGGGGCGGAGTCGCCGGCTGACCGGCCCGGGAGGAGGGGAGAGGAGGGGAGGGGAGGAGGGAGGCAAAGGCAAAGGCGGCGGCGGCGGCTCCTCCAGCCTTCCTCCTCCACTGGCCGCCCGCGAGAGAGAAGAGGAGGAGGAGGAGGGCGGCGGAGGAAAAGGGGAGGAGCCTCCCCAGCCTCCCCAGGCGGCCCGGTGCCGACCGGTCCACGGACCGGCACCGGTCCGCGGCCCGGGGGTTGGGGACCACCGCTCTATAAGAATGTCTAATTTTTACCTTTGGTCTTGTATACTATGCCTCCTTATCATTCAATTAATATTCTCAGTATACCTTAGAGGCAAGGATTAACAGGGAAATAAGTAGCTCAGTAGGCACATTTATTTCTATCAAAAAGGGATGCTGTGAACTGAAATTGTTAGAATGGTTATCCCCAGCTGCTGAGTACTTCTATTGAAACTGGCAACCGTATCAAGTAGGACTTATTTTTCCTTATGTTGAGATGACAACTAAGTATTCAATTTTTATCCACCTGTAAATATACCCACCTTTGGCTGTGGGCGGCATGGGCCATTGAGAAACTGTTGATCTTTAACAGAAACATGTACAGCCTCTTTAGCTTATCAGAGAACTGGAAGGCAGGCAAACTAACTTCACTGTCCAGTTTTGTTTTTATAACCAGGATCTTATAGTCCTATCAAGTTAATTTCTGAGCTGGGGGGGGGGAGGAATACTAAGGCGTAAGCACACAAACTCAGGTGCCATTAGGAGGCCCACTGCCATTTTGACCAGTGGAGCTCAGCCACCTCTCTCTTTTAAAGTAAAGGAAGTGGCAGAGGTCTATCCAACTTGAATATTGTATCATGTAGGATTAACACTCCCACCACCCCTTTTTGCCACCTTCAACACTGAATGGTATAATGCTGAAGATGTGATGGGGTAATAGGTCTAAAACCTGCTCAGGCAATCACCAGCCTAAGTCGCCAACATCAGGGTCTCACCCACTTCCTTAGGCTAGTTATGTTTTAAACGTTTGAAATGTTGTTGGGGGTGGGTAGGATGAAACAGTATTTTATAATACTGTTATAATAAAGAATGTGAATATATCTAGTGAGAAGTTCTACCTCAGAAGTACCTTCCTGGACAGCAAGGGATAGCAGCTATGGGATACAGTAAATCCCCGCCTATTGCGGGGGTTAGGGACCCAATCAAACCCACGATAATTGAAAATCCGCAATATGCGGATGCTGGGTCAGGTTGAGAATGGGGGGGGCTCTCTGGGAGCTCTTGTACTTACCCCAGGCCTGGTGCTGCCCTGAATGGGCCTGCAAGGGGCTTTCCGGGGCCCCAGAGGCCCCCAAAGTGCTTTCTAGTGATCCAGAGGTCACTTCTGGTTTACCAAAAGTCACTTCCGGTTTGCGGGGAAGCACTTTTGGGGCCTCTGATGGGCCTGGGAAGGCCTTTCCTCCTTACCCCAGGAGGCCTGTTTTCATATACAATGGACCCTTGTATAACAAACAGCTTGTATAACATAAAATTTGTACAACATAAACAATTCCAGAGATAGGGGAAATTTGCTTAACATAATCACCTATGGGGAGAATCTGTACAACATAAAAATGGGATTACTCCATTTTCAATGCATTTCTATGGGAATTTGTATAAAGGAAAATTTGCTTAACATAATTTCATTTGGAACAAATTAATTCCTTTATACAAGATACTACTGTACTGCGGACCCGCGATATACCGGGACCTCAAATATGAACCGCGAAAGGGCAGGGGACAACTGTAACACAAATCACTACAGAAGCATTATGATACTCAAGACACACACAGCAGCTCAACATTTGGTGCAAACTGAAGGAAAGGAATGGCAATAAGACAAACTCCATGACCAACTTTTTGTGTTCTAGTAAATACAGTTAAAATAACAACCATTTTGTTGGAGCAGTCTGGCAGTAAACCATTTTCATTTTTCCAGTTTGACTTAAAATATTAAGTCAAACTGGAAAAAATATTAACACCCCAATTTAAAAAAAAGTTATTTGGATTTCTCAATTTGGTTTGATTTAAAAATAAGAATTACTTGGATGTAAAGAGGCTTATTCCTGTGGAATTTCTCAGTCGCGCAGGAGAAATGTTTATAGACTACTTCGTAACTGGCATGGTTCTATGCAAGTGTTCTGCTATCGAACAACTTTCTTGAAAAAAATTAGCAACATGTGCATAAAGAGAACTGTCCACTGGAAAGTGGTATATGATCTCTCAGAGCAACTGTGAACTCTGTTTTGAGCCATTCATTTGTCATATAAAAGTTAGCTTAGTTTCACACCCAAAAGGAGATGTTTCTAATCATTTAACAAGCTTCTAGCTGTGTGCTATAGCTTCAGCCCCGGGCATGAGCACAATACTGCATTATAGAAAAACTGGACTCAGTCCAGAAAGAGTTACACATTAAAGTTGAAATGAGGCCTTGAAGCTCTTTAGCTGAAAGTTTACAATGTAACATCAGCAACACCACTAAATGAAATTATAGCCAACCAACAAAACTGATAATGGCAATGAGGGGGTGGGTGAGGGGCTTCTATCACATTAATACTCTGATTTGAAGATTATTAATAGAAAGTGGGAAGCTACCCAGTCAAAGCCTCCCTCTGTAGCCATGCCACCCTTCTTATCCTGAAGTGGGTGAGCCCAGGGAAGAGCTAGCTAGCTAGAAGACTATGGATTCAGAGTGGAATTACCATCCATTCAGACGTGGCAGTGCTCTAAGAGAGTTCACAACAAAACCCACAAGGCAAGCTGCTTAGAACCAAGATGCCTCTACTGGAAGGGTGCAGCTGCCACCACACACATACAAACACCAAAACTCCTTAAATCCTTATGCCTGATGAAATGAACTTGTCCACGAAAGCTCATACTGAAATATAGCTGTTAGTTTTTAAAGTGCCAGAATGTGTTTGTTGTCTTTATTCTTCTTTTGTTTTGAATTTCCTACACAACACACTTAAGACTGGAATACTACAAGGACAAGTTATGAACATCCCACTGCCAGTGTTTGAGATGGCTACTATATGTATCAGTAACAAAATGCAATTTAACTTAAAAGTGAAACACATTGAACTGTTAACTTTTTAACAGTTTTATACAGCTATATACTCAGGGTCTCAATTCTGAGAAAAACATTCAGTATACACACTAACCCTAAACAACCAGCCCTAAAAATCCCTAATTTTTTTTCTTACCTACTTAAAACTACAGTATATCTGGAGAATATATGTGACATTAAATATCCTGTGAATTTTACAATTTATTAAAATCCACTTAGCTCCTAAGGTGTCATGAGATATCTGATCTTAAAACAGTCGGATGTCAATATTTTTAAATGAGTAAATGAATGAATAAAGAGATTTATTTATTTATTTATTCATTCATTGGTTTACTCTTGGCATATGAAATTGGGAAGCACACTTTTAGAGCTGTACTTTGTTTTTAATAAAACAATCTGTTTGGATTGCTTTCCAAAACAAAATTTATATGAGAACAACTGACCAGGACAGCAATGCAAAGAGAAACAGCTTGTCTCTTGCATGGGTCAAAAACCTGCAGTCTCACCCACACCAAACTACACAACCAATCTACACACAAACTGTTATCTGGTTGGATAAGCCAGCCCTGCAAAGTAACATCCCAGGAAGACTCAGTGCTCCTTCCCAGCCTGACGACTTCACACACACTGGCAGCCGCATCCATCCCAAATAACATATGCATGATGTTTCGTGAGTGTATCTGTTTCTTCACAGTAATCTAGTCTTGTTGATTTCAGTGGCACATTTTCTCCTCCTGGGTCTTCTGCCAAGCATTATGCCACACAGCTACAATAAAGGAATGCACACTGGTGTGCAGTTACTTACTACAGTATTTTGTTTTATTTCGGCTTGTAATGATCACCCTGAGTGCAGCTGCCAAACAAACTCACAGTTCTTATGCACTTTTATCAAATATTTAGGCAACCAGGTGCCTGGGATTTTTCCGGTTTGGACTGGCGAGGGCATAGTAATAACTTTACTGCAGGAGAAAAGTGCCAAGCTAAACCTTGTGCCATAAACAAACTGGATCATCTCCAACATTCCACGGATCAGAAGCAGGAGGTTCTTGTGTGCTTGTAACAACCCCTGTCCTTAAGACAAGCACCCCTCCCTCCTGTTAAGCACTGCTGGCTTTTTTTTTTGTGGATGCTTCCAAATGTTTAATGTTTAATCCAGCATAGAATGTGGATGGACCTAGCACAAAGTAAGTGCAACTCAAATACATTTGGCATAATCTTGGTATGAAAGTTGATAGACAAATTATCAGGGTCTGAGGTGAAATACACAGCAGGACTCAAGTGAAGCAGAGCTTCTGTTTCAACAATCAACGAAGCAGCAAGCTGCCACACAGCTTTGACCAGGGCATCTGGAATAAATGTCAAGAAGTTGGTCTACCTAAACAGTCTGCTTGTTTTAGAATATATCACCATACCTATCTGTTCAAAATGAACTTCACTAAATGCAGCCCGTGAAATGGTAGCTTGTGCTCTAGATGGTGTGTTCTCTCCATACACGTGTGTTTACATAAGGTGCAGTAGAATCAAGATACACACTGCTCACTTATTTGCTTTTAGATTAAATGAAAAATTCCAAAAATAGGTAGTTAAGGATGTTGTATGAACAGTGTAATATTTCTAATGATATTCCTTAAATCTCCATCCAAAGCTGGGGAGAGAGAAAAAAATAGCCAATGATTTACAAGAGACAGGTAACTAAGAAAACTGGAGTGAACGAAGCATGATGTACAAGCACTGGCATGTTAGTTAATCCAGTACTGTATAAATACCATTATTGTCTGCACCACCAATCATTACAGAATCCCACAAGCACAGCTCAAAAGGTCTGAAGTGGGTGACTTAGGTAGGGTGTCCATTGTTTCTGAAAGCACAAATACTTTGATCAAGAGTTTCACAGCCTGAAGCTAACCTGAGCTCAGGGATCCCAAGAAAGCAGACCTATCTATCTGTGAAAAGAAGGAATTATACATATGTGACCAACAGTTAAGAACTGGAAGATGAGTCATGGCTACTGGACTTCTTTTTGAGAGATAGAAATGTTTCGCTGCTCATCCAAACAGCTTCAGATTGCCATGACTCAACTTCCAGATAAACTCACCTGGATGACTGAGAATCTTCACAGACAAACAGTTAAGAACAGTTAAAAATTTACTTCCCTATTAAAATACCTTTACCAACAAGTGAGCACATTAAAATATTATTTTTATTTTTATTTTATTGTGTTACTATTTTAGGGTTTTATTGTATGAATTGTTTGAATTTGTTAATTGTTGTAAACCGCCCAGAGTGACCTCGCTGCCAGATGGGCAGTATAAAAATCCAATAAATAAATAAAATAAATAAATAACTGTATGTATACATGCATAAATGAATAAATAAATAAATAATAGCAGGGGAAATGTGCCAAAATATGTGCCTTAAGGTTACCAACCCATATATATCTATATACATACACATGCACACACACACACATACAGTGTATAGTGGCACCCAGACTTAAGAGTAGCTCGACTTAAGAGCATGCATTCGGAACGGATTGAATTTGTAAGTTGAGGTACCACTGTATATACAGTATATATCTATATCGAGGCTCAGCTACAAGGACACCAGTGAGATTTAGTTATGAACCAAGAAATGCATAAATAAAACGAGGCTGCAGGTCCCCCCCCCAAACAGCCTCCTGGTGCTGGCTGCTGCTGCTTCGATCACGACCGTCCCTCCACTCAGCTTCCCCCCCACACACACACACACTTTTCTTCTTGCCCCGAGGCCTGCCTCTCCTTCTCGGCGCTCTCCCCCCCCCCGCCCCCGCGCACCAGACTCCCAAGAAAGCACCAACTATACTACCCCTTGCCTGGCCTGAATGAACCGCAGCTCCCTTCCACTCCGCCGGGTCTCTTCACACAGCATCGGTAACCGTAGCAACCTCAGCCGGCACCTCCATTGGCCGGTTTAATAGGCGAGCTGGCCAATGGGAAGCCGGCTCGGGCCACGCCGTGCCAATCGGGGCGAGGCGCAGGGCAGGGGCGCCTTGTTGACGTCGAGCGAATGGGGAAGGGGAGGAGCGGGGAGAGGCGAGAGCGAGCCTGGAGAGGGAGGGAGGAGAGGGGAGGAGAGGGAGGAGGGAGGAGAGGAACGCGGACGAGGGAGGGTTTTTGTGCTGCTCGGCAGTGGCACAGTCGCACCACGACCATGGACACCCCGGGTTAAGGGCCCTTTCCCGGAGGGGTGGCTGCGGCCCCTCCGCGCGCACCGAGGACCCCAGCGTCGTCGGCAGGGGGTTCTCTCCACTCCCCCAGCGCCACCACCTTCCCCGCTCCGTTTACGCGGTGAGTGGAGATTTCCTCCCTTCTCTCTCTCATTCCCTCCGACGGGGGCCAGGGGTGGAGAAGGTGGAGAGCGGCTCTGGCGCCGAGCGTTGCGGCTGCCGCGGCGGCGGCGGCGGGCGAAGAAGGGGAGAAGAGCAGGCGAGGGGCGCGGAACAACCGGAGCCAGGTGGCCTCTCCCTCTCTGTCTCTCGCCCCTTTCTCATCTTTCCAGCCACCCCCCATTTTAACCCGCCCTTCTTGGGAACTCTCAAATACTCTCTGAGCCCTCTCTTCTCCTTCTTCTCCTGCTTGCCTGCCTACCTGCCCCTTTCTGTTCCGGCATGAAACCGAGGAGACGAGGGAAACAGGGTAGGGTGGAAAGGGCTAGAGGATCGGGAAGGAAAGGCATAGATCTGGTGCCTGTTCCTCCCTCCTCTCCCCCCCCCAAAAAACACACCCCACCAATGCCCCCCTTTTAAATTTGCCCGGTTCCATTTATAGCCCGTTCCCAAATAAATGGGCTTTCTCGGCTTGGTTTGGCCAGCGACAACTTCTCTTGCCAGCCCGCTTATTTCAGCCCTGGTGCCTTTGAGAGCACTGCTGCTTATCTCCTTTCCTTTAGTGCTCCCCAACTTTTCACACTTACCCTCTAGGTAACCTTTTTTATTGCTTTCCATCCTTCCCCTCCAAATGTGCCACTCCCTTGGTTATTTTTCCTTTCCTGAAATATTATTTAAACTACTCTTTCCTCCCAATCCCCAGCCCCTTAGAATGCCCTTTCCCACCTCTTTCCATTTTTTTCCCTGTAAGGGGCCTCCACCGAAGTACTCCTGCTTTTTCCTGTGGCAACTTCCTCTATGCAGATTTCCTCTTCATCACTTGTCTCCTTTACCCTTTCTTGCATAATCTGACTTCCTGCATTGAGGTGTGCACCTTTCCACAGAGCAGCCTTCTAGTCATTCCCAGAAAATACTTCCCCCCACATATTTTAAATAATCTGTCTTGCCATCTTTGCCCTGAGGTAACTGTCCCCCATATTTCAAAATACTTTTTTCCAAAAACAAAACAAAAACGTCTCTCTCAGCATCTTGATTCTGTTTTCTTAACCTTACGGTTCCTCCTTCATGGACGGGTTTGCCTGATGTCCTTGAACCCCTGAATATGGTTTAAAACGGCTTGCTCCCCTCTTCAGTTCTAGCCTCTTCTCATAACGCACCTACTCTGTTTTCTTTAAAGCCTTTCACTTTTTATCCTAGAACTCATGCTTTTTTTAATTAGTCCCTTTTCTCTTTGCACTTCCTTTCCCCCCCCTTTCCTTGAGCCCCAGTGAGCTCACACTCCCTGTCTCCCTGCATAACCCCCTCAGTCCTTTCCCTTGCCTTTTGCATCTTCGTGAGTCCTTAAATATACCCATTTTTCATCTTTGCCACCCCCATGTTGTCTTTGAAAACATTTCTTCGTGCTTGTTCAGCGTCCTTCTCCAAATGAAGAAAACCACTACCCCTTTCCTTTCATTTCGCTGGTCCTCCCCTCCTCCCGGCCCTCTAAATCCATCTCTCGTAACCTGCCGAATCTCCCCTCACACGACCTCGCCCCCATCTTGTATTTTCTCTGATTTGCTTGTTACTGCCACTTGCAGCCAGGATGGAGGAATCAATGCACAGAGTGCCTGTTCTCCCTCTTCCTCCCCCCCACCCCCAGCTCTGAGTTTTCTCTGCAACGGACCTACAAGTACTATCTCTCTGCAGTCACCCTGTGTAGGGGAAAGGCAGGGAGGGGGGCCGGCAGCGGCCGTGACTGCCTGAATTTTTTATTTCTTGGCTGCATGTTTGAGGAGTGCGACAGACGGCTGTGTGTGTGTGTGTGGACGGAAGCGGATGGTGCTCTGGGCGAATGAGAAGGCAGGTGTGTGCCTGCGTGTAGGAGGGGGACACGTTGTTTGTTCCTGGAGCTTTTAGATAGTGCAGGAATGTGAGGAATGCCTCCGAAGCCGGCTGCAACAGATCGCTCCTTGCCCGGTTCTTTAGCAGCCAAAGGTCAGTAGACCATCGATCAGGCAGGGAAGCAGCTCTGCCTCCATAAAGCATTGAGTGTGTGGAAGCAGTGGATGTGCTGGATGCCTGGAGCTGCCTGGCACAGTACAGAAGCAGGTTTGATTTGAGTTGCATTTCTGTTCATGAACCCCAATCTTGAAGGCCCCAGTGGTGGTGACATTGAAGGTGCTGGGGTTTGGCTTGGCCTAGCAATGATAGGGTTTGACATTCCCCTTCCGTTCAGGTGTGTGTGTGTGTGTGTGTGTGTGTGTGTGTGTAGGGGGTTATTCTGCTGTGATGTCCCCCCCCCAGGCATTATGTAGGTTCAAGCTGTAGTATTTTGCTCCACATTTCAATAGAGGGCCATGGAAACTGAATGCAGGGAAGGCAGAGCAGCCACTGGTAAGAGGTTAGAACCACCTGGAAGCATATTATATCTACATGGCATTGCAGAACACTTTCCAACATTTATTTTTATACTGAATTCTGCAATCAGAATCCTAATATTTTTTTATCTGGAGCATTAGAGGACTGCTTATCAATGCACCCATTTAATACCCATCACACTGAAGAACAGGGAAGCTTTGTTTTACAGAGATGGGGCAGAGGGAACTGTCTGGTACGGTTAAATTATTACGGGGCACGTCAATTACCATTTGAAACAGCAGAGAAGAAGGGGAACAATTGCCAGCATGATGTTGCTTAGATTTATGTTTAGTAGTACCATGTTTTACTCTATTCATCTATTCAAGCTGCCAAACGTAGTTAACTTGGTAATTGTGAGGAGGTGGCTTGGGCCAAAAGGTGGGCTAGGGGAGAAAAATATACAATGGAAAGTTTGGAGGCACAGTAATTCAACTAGGTTAAAGGGGGAGATGTTCATGTCTGAACATGATCAGAAAGTTGTTTTCTGCTTGATTTTTTTTCTTGTCAGATGAAAGGAAATAATTACAGTCCTTAGGTAAAGAAAGATGTCGCGGTAGCTGCTGAAGCAAGTTCCAGAGCGTATTGCATACACTGTTGTTCTGACATGTTTGGGGCACTTTTTGTAAACGGGACCAAGTGGTTTGGCTGTTATATTTAACTGAATGATACTTGCTCCTAAGCATTATAGAAACTACATACCCTGCAACAAAACATGTAGTATTGTTGCAAATTCTGAAGGGGTCTGCAGTCAGTTTTATGTGTGATATGTACTTAAAACCAGCAACAAGAGAATTGACTTTGAGTTTTCAGTCTTTTTAAGGTTATGCAGTTTTACTAATGCTTTTTACTACTAGTGGTCAGTATAGAACTGCAGCCAAGGCAAAGCAAAAAGCTCTACCTTTTTTGCTTTTCTTTCCCTTCTTTTGAGGTGACTTAAACATGTAATGCTTTGTAGATGGTGTGATATCCTGTACTGTAAGGAAGGGCTGCATGTGCTGACATGTTCAGATGCACATTTAGCGTACAGAACACTGTTTATATAGAATTATGATTGTGAAATGAATGTTTTGTCGGACAGCACATTTCCTGTCTGAATAAAGGATGCAGAGTTATACTGACTTGAGGGGAAATGCCTTAAAAGCTGGTGTAAGGAACCTGGAAATCCTGGAAACCATATCCTGTAAACAATGGTTACCAATATAAAGCACTGTAATCCCCTTTATAAATATGTGTCCTTAAACTCACTCCTTTTCCCAGATATCTTTTGTAGTCTAAACTTCTGTTATTGTTGTTCTCTCCTTTGAAAAGGTCAGGTGGTCTCCAAGCGATTTCATATTGTTTCATTTCATTTTCATTTATTAAATTTAAAACCTGCCCATCTGGCCACTCTGTGCGGCTTACAATAAATATACCAATCACAAATCAGATGGATATAAACAACCAATACGCAAGAAAACCACAGCAGTATCAGAGAACAAACTATAAATATCTTGTTAAATTGAGTTAATATTAAGTACAATTAAAATTAGTTAAGCTAACATGGGATTTAAGGGTGATCGATCTTAGGTGCCCAGTCTGGGAAGAACACGTATTACGGGCAGTTCTTTCTGGAAGCAGGCATTCTGAAAGTTAACAAGGTCCCAAACCTTTAAGGGCTTTATAGGTGAGAGTCATCCCCTTGAACCTAGTGCGGAAACATACAGGTAGCCAGTGGAGCGCAGCCATAGTAAGGGAGATATGGTTGAAGCATCTCAACCTGACTAAAAGTCTGGCTACCATATTATACACCTGCTGGAGTCTCCAGTATGCTGTTTTCAGTCAGTAAAATGCAGTGACAAATAAACTAGTAATATTTCCATAAGAATACTTGGCTAAAATTATCTCAAAATAATATCGGTAAGATGTCTGTGAAGATTTTCAGTCATCCAGGTGAGTTTATCTGGAAGTTGAGACATGGCAACTGGGCTTTTTTTTTTAAGAGAGAGAGAGAGAGAGATCGAGAGAGAGAGAGAGATCAAAACATTTCGTTACTCATCCAAGCAGCTTCCTCAGTCTGAGGAAAGTTAGTGAGGAAGCGGCTTGGGTGAGTAGCGAAGTGTTTCAATCTTTCAATAAAAGAAGTCCAGTTGCCAACCCCCAGACAGAGATTAGTAAAAGTGACCCAATAAGATTTACTGGGCTGAAAGGCAAAACACATTTTCTGAGTAATCTGTAGCATGTTTAAGGATCTTAGCCATCACGATAAGTGTAATACAGTGGTTCTCAACCTGTGGGTCCCCAGATGTTCCTGGATTGCAACTCCCAGAAGCCTCCACCTCTCACTGTGCTGGAAGGGATTTCTGGGAGTTGCAGTCAGGGAACATCTGGGGACCCACAGGTTGAGAACCACTGGTGTAATACTATAAACATGACAGGTGGGATGGGGGAAAGGACCACTGGGTTTTTGACAGTCATTTGTTGTTTAAAGCGATTGGCCACATAATATAACCATAAAGCAAAATGGAAAGTTAGAAAATTCAAGTGAGAATGTCCCTCACTCCCACCACTGTTGGCAAATCCATGTTGGCATATTCTTGGAACAGAGCACCCAGTTTTTGATTTACATGACAAGAGAACTACTGATGTGGTAGAAGACTAGAAGAGGATTATGTTTTCCTTTTTCTAAACAACACAGCCTGATGTTGGCCTACTATCTTCCCAGTATTTCCATAGTTTTAAAATGTTATCATACTAGTATTTTTCTGTATTCATTTAAAGGGTACCCTGAAATAACTGTTTTGCCTATCTGTATTAGGTATTTAGGCATCTTGTTCTGTATGCAATCAGGTGATGTACTCATAACATTTGCACTGTGTGGTCTTGGCAAGGCCAGAAATTGTTGTGTGTGACTTCACAATATTTATCTTATTTTCAGTATATGAGAGAAACAAATTTTGATAGGTAGTTTGGCCTTTCATCAGTCTTGCAGCTCAAGTATGATGTTTCTAGAGAGAGCTTGCACATACATATGTTCATTTAAGGCTGAATTCTACAACTTCCTCATAATGCACTTTGTAATGCACTGCAATACTGTAGCTTCCTAAAAGTAAGTTGTGGTACATACGACTGAGGGGGGATATGATTGAGACATACAAAATAATGCAGGGCATGAGTAAAGTGCATAGAGGGACACTCTTCTCCCTCTCGCAAAATGCCAGAACTAGGGGACGTAGACTCAAATTGAGGGCTGGGAGAGTAAGAACAGATAAAATAAAATATTTTTTTCACCCAGCACTTTGTTAGCCTATGGAACTCTCTGCCACAGGATGTGGTGATGGCATCTGGCCAGGATGCCTTCAAAAGGGGATTGGACAGATTCCTGGAGGAAAAGTCCATCACAGGCTACAAACCATGATGGAGATGTGTAATCTCCAGGCTTAAAAATGGGGTACTTCAAGGACCAGATGCAGGGGAGTGGTATCAGGAGACAGATATCTAGTCTTGTGCGCTTCCAGACGCATCTGGTGGGACCACTGTGAGATACAGGAAGCTGGACTAGATGGTCCTTTGGCCTGATCCAGCACAGCTCTTCTTATGTTCTTATGGTATGATCACCAAATCCAAACATTTACAGTACTAAAGAAAGCCAGCTGGCTTATTAGCTGTTTCAGAATTAAAAGAGGGGGTCCCTACCCTTTCCCCCTCTTTTTCACCTCTGTTCTTCACTGTTTTTAAGGGCAACAGAATAAGATGTAACTTTTACTCTCCAGGCAAGTCCTACCATTAAAACAGACACAGGTGGGCTACTCAGAGTGGTTTCTAACTGCAAGAGGCTGGAAAGACTAGTAGGAACTCCAATATTGCCCATGCAACTAGGGAACAGACCATGCAGATGTTCTCCAATCCCTCTGCTTAACACATGTTTTGAAAGCCTGAGACCCAGTGTGAGGGATGTGAAGCTCTTCAGGTGTTGTTTGACAATATCATCTGGAGAAAAACAGGGTTTTCTAAGCAGAGAATACTGTACTCAGAAGTGGTTTACCATTTCATCCCTCGGGGGTCATCTTGGGACTGTGTAGCTTGTCCAAGGACTCACAGGCTGGCTGTTCTGAGAGGTCAAGTGGAGAACTTAACTCTCAACTTCCGGCCCTGCAGCCAGAAGCCTTAGTCACTGAGATAGGACAATGGAAAAATATAGGGTGGTAGGAGGGGCAAAGGTGGACTCTCCTTTCTGAGCGGGTGTCCTTCCATCAATAAGGAACTACAGTGGACCCTCGTATAACAAACGGTTTGTATAACATAAAATCTGTGCAACATAAAACATTCCGGAGATAGGGGAAATGTGCTTAACAGAATCACCTATGGGGCGAATCCGTACAACATAAAATGGTCATGATTAGGGATTACTCTGTTTTCAGTGCATTCCTATCGGAAATTTGTATAAAGGAAAATTTGCTTAACAGAATTTCATTTGGAACGAATTAATTCCTTTATACAAGGCACCACTGTAGTTTGGAGAGATCTGCCTTCATTGTACCCATGAGTACCCATTTTTATGTTGTTGCTGTATCTATTTCTTTGATAGTTTTTCAAAAAAAATGTACTGATTTCCTAGCATTGATGTCTGTATTTTCCTGTGCCTCAGAAAGCAGAATTGTTCCACCCAAGACATTCTCGGGTTGAAGTAAAAACTTAGAGTTGACGCTATCTATACTGCTTCAAAGCAAGTCAGTCAGTCAGCCAATCAATCAATCAGACCATAAATCAGAATATTCATCCTCACATATGCACATTGACACACTCTTATTACTTTTCACCCCAAGAAAATAAGTGAGCTCTATTCTTTGGCCCCTTAAAGAGAAAAACCTGCCCATATTTAGGATTAAGCCCATTAATCCTTCCTAAAATCCAAATCACGTAGACTGGATTGGTAAAGCCTATGTATCAGGGTGGATTTGATTTAAATCATGATTTAAATCACAATTTAAATAACTAGTCATTAAGGCTCAATTTAAATCATTATTATCTACACAAAGACTCATTTTTGCTGGCGTTGTTTTAATCTGAATATTTACAACCAGATGAAGGTTTCATTTTTAGAATAAAAACTTTTCAGATTAGTTTTACAGTTCTATCAGAAAATTATTGATTTGGTGGTTATATACCATTAGAAATACATAGATAGATAATTCTGAAATTATTGCAAGGTGAACTATCTCCAGTTTAATAGATTAATCATTCATATTTGGACAATACTTCTTTAAAATATTCCCAAACTGGGTCTCTTTTATGGCCTACAGGGTGAGAATAATATGATAACCCTCAGGCCGCTATACACATAAAGATCTCAAGATGTGGAGTATTGTGCTCAAAAGGTTTCACTTTCATTTTAATGCTTGCCCCTCCCTCCTTAAACTTGGCTCCTTGTGCAGACCTAATCCATTCAAACAACCTTCTATTCATACAACATGGTAAGGGGGTTGATTCTGGGTACATAGATTTGTGGAGGAACAATGGGATTAAGTTAATTTTCTCAATTCTGATGTTTATTTTATAATATTTTTTGCTATGAAGTACAGGTGTGAAGGCCGGGGGGGGGCTGGAAGATTTCAGGGGAGACCCCCCCCCCCTGTTTTTATTTTCCTGAAAAAAGCCTTTTGGGTCTTTTTCTGAAAACTTGGAAAAATAGAAAAAAGAAAAAGGAAAAATTATTATGGAATGTTTTATTTTAACATGATTGATAAAATATTTTAAGACAGGGTGTTCTAATATTTTCCAAATCATTTCTAAAATCAAAGTGCATTCTATCAGATTGCCAGTATTCTAATTTCTGTGCACTAATGACAAGCAAGTACTGTACTAGGTTACAAACTGAACTCTCCTATGCAAGAACAAGATGCATTTATCCCTTTTGGAGGTACTGCTATTGTCACAAGAAAAAAAAAGGTTTCACTTTTGATTTTGCTTGTGGGTGGGTGCGTTTGGTTCTATTCTGTTCTCTTCACTAGGCCTCAAAACACTGGAAGAAAATACAGAGTAACAAAAATGATTCTGATTAAATTTCATGTCCATTCATTGAAACTTAGTCCCACTTATTTCTACACATTTCCACCTCTTCAATTCTTTTTCGAGAATGAGGTTTTTCTTTTATTTTTATTTAATACTGTGGAGAGGAAATATGAATGATTAATTCTGGAATTTTAAGCATTGTTTTGTAGAAGTTTTTTTGTTCCCCATAAACTAGTTAACAGTTCAGGAGATTGTTACTCCATTTCTTACTTACAATTACAAATACATATTATTTAATAAGTAAATTCTCTTTGTAATAATTGTTTGGATACACTATATTTTAATATGCTAGTTGTGATAATTTTATAAGTCAAATAGTCCATAGTTATATTTTATGTTCCTAAAGTAAGGAGAATGACTTTTCAAGCTGGAAAAGGGGGCGGGGAATGCTAATGTAGCATTATTTTCAATCTTTCCAAAATTTTTCATTTTTTTTCCACGCTTCAAAATGTTTCTGTATATTTTATATCTCTATGAAGGAGGCGTATTATTGTTGCAGACCCAAATGCACAGTTTTGAAAATAGCAAAACCAAGCATCTTTGATAATATCTTCTAGATAGAAAAAATGCCCCAAATAATCAGAAACTTCTGGGAAAGCATGGCATTGTGAATGAATTAATACAGCCTTATGCTACATAATTAAAAACCAATTTCATGATTAATAACCTTAGGGCTATAAGGTATCTGAACTAGAAAACAATCTCTAGCGAGATTTTTCCTCAAAATAATTAAATTTTTAAAAATCTGATTTAAATTTTAAAAAATCTGATTTTTAATTTTTTTTTAAAAAAGTCATTGATTTTTATCCACCCTGCAATGTTTGCATGCATGTATGTTAATAGGGCTACTGTGTATACCTGCTGTTCATAGATGTTGCCACTGACAAAGCTTTTATTCCAATTTAGCTATTCTAATAGCTAATAGTACAGTGGTACCTCAACTTATGAATTTAATTCATTCCGAATCATGCTCTTAATTTTATTGATTTATTTATTTATTTAGCTTGTATGCCGCCCACTACCCAAAGGTCTCTGGGTGGCTCACAATCAAAATAAATCAAAACATCAAAATTACAATAAAATTAGAACAATAAAAACATATAAATACAATAAATACAATACATTAAAACACAACACTAAAATTCTCATCAGGACCCACAATCATTAGTTAAAACAACTTCTGGAATAAGAAGGTTTTTACCTGGCTCCGAAATGTTATCAACGTCGGCGCCAGGCAGGTCTCACTTGGGAGGGCATTCCATAGTCTGCAAGCCATCCCTTTCACCTACTTAAGGGATGGCTCTTTCAGGAGGGCTCCCTGGCTAGATCTTAATTGCTGTGTAGGTTCATATGGAAGGAGGCGGTTCTTTAGGTATCTAGGTCCTAAGCCATTTAGGGCTTAAGCCGAACTACTCAGGTTGGGGTACCTATCTAAAAAATTGAAAAAAATAAGTTAAAAATGAAAAAAATATTGTAAGTCGAGCACACCATATCTAAAATTTGTAAGGCGACAGTTAAAACGCCAACAATTTTCCACGCTTAAATTGCTCTTAAGTCGAGCTTCTCTTAAGTTCCGAGTACCACTGTACTTTGTTGTAACAGCTGATCATTCAAGATAGAAATTTTTAAAAACCTGATTTAAATTTAAAAAATCTGGATTTTTTGATTTTTTTTAAAAATCACCATTGATTTTTATCTACCCTGCTCTGTATGCATGTATGTATGTTACTAGGGCTACTGCGTATACCTGCTGTTCACAGATGTTGCCGCTGACAAAGCTTGTATTCCAATTTAGCTATTCTAATAGCGAATAGTACTTTGTTGTAATAGCTGATCATTCAAGATAGAATAAAGATACAGTACATGTACAGTGCCTATGTTTTGAGTGAGGATGGGTGCCTTTGATCTGAGGATTGAATTTTCTAGCTTTCAGGAGGCATAGTTTCAACCATGTTTGGGGGGGGGATTGTATTATAAATAAAAGCTTACTAATGATTATGAGATCATGAATTTTCGATTAGAGTATGTTGAGGTGCTTAATACAGTATATGTACAGTTTGATTACTGATGAGTCTAATGCTGTTGTTTGATGAGTCAACTGGGGATTGTGGAAGCAAATCTATGATTGTACAAGACGAAAAGTGTGATGTACAGAGAAAGTGAATGACTGACGAATGAGGTTGTAAGATCTAGGAGTAGATCTAGGGGCTACTGAGAGATAAAAAGAACACCTTGTGTTAAAAGAGGAATGCATATAAGGTGTGAAGTACATGTAGAGAGAAGATGGGTAGATTGCCGTTCAGTGATGTGTGTAGTGATGTAGAATGTACTGAACAGAGATTAAGCCACACAGACAAAGAATGCTAACAAAGAATAATTTAACAAAAGTGTATACTTCTGTGTGAGTGGAACACAATAGTATATTTCTATTGTTAAGGCTCTGATGTTGCCTCTCTGGAAAAAAAACTACACTTTGGATCTTGTCTTGAAGATAAATTGAATGATGTTCCCTGTACTGTACTCAGTACACTAAGCTTCTCAGTAGAAGATTCCAAGACTTATACCCAATGATGTTACTGCACTAGTGGAAGACCTCAAGAGTCAGAACAGGTGTAGTATCATAAATAGTTTTGTATTGGGCAAATGGTTGCTCAAGAGTCTGTAAAACCTCTTCTGCAATCACTTGCATGCTTGTATTGAGCAAATGGTTGCTCAAGAGGCTGTAAAATCGCTTCTGTAACCATTTGCACAATGGTACAGTCCAATGCAGCTGCCCTGCCTAGGATTTTCACTCTATACAGACTGTGGCAGCTGAACATTCAAGGTGAAATAAATTGGAGACAATATGAAGGAAGGAGAAGAACCTTTTGGCAGCAGAATCTTGGGAGCAGGTTTGGATGCAAGACAACGTCTTTCTTTAGTGCTTTCATAAGCAAGCTGTGATGGTCTCCTGTTTTTGGTAAAGAGGAATGAAAGGCAGAAGTAGTAGTGATATAGTGGATTTAGGTGACAATAACTTCAAAGGATTACATCTTTGGAAGGATGTATATGACTTCCATTTATTGTTCTGTTACAATGGGAATTCAGGGGGAAGCCTTTGAAACCCATAGCTGATTAATTGTGTTTTTTAATGTAAAGCTTACAAATGTATCTGGAATTCTTTTATAATGTATGAATGAAACAAAGATGCATTTTATTCAGGTTACTGGATTTTTTTGGCTTTTTATTCATTATGTTCCATCTGTCATATACTGATCAAGCAGGACAGTAATCACTCAGAATATTAAGTTGTTCAGGCAACTAAGCAGTTTGCAACCTAGTTTCTGGGAATCTAAATTGCATGTTTGGCTGGTGTTAAGAGTCTTATAGGCATTGGGGCCTGGAATGTAGTGATAATGGAGAAGGTAGCTTAAGAGCTCATCGGAACAGATAAATGAGGCAAGAGGAGGTTTTGAAGGAACTTAGAAGATTCTTAGAACCACACACCATCAGGAAGCTCTAAGTTTCCCAATAGGATGGATGTTCTCAGCAGCACACTGAGTACACTCTCCTGTCTGTAGGGCTTCTTCTTCTGAAATTGACAGAGCACCTATTATAACATTATTTAAATGGCACCAGGCCTCCTTTGAACCCTGGATGGAGACTGACAAAAAAGATTCTACTTGTGAAGCAAAAGACAACACAGGGGAGTTGTCTTCCACAACTACCGCACTTCTTTTGTCCCTATATGCAAGCATACAGTTCTATAGCTAGAAGGGACCTCAGGGGTCACTGGGTCCAGCCCCCTGCCCAAAGCAAAAGATGTTATATATTTAAACAAAACCCCTATGCTGCCATCACTGTTGGTTTTATGGTATTTCCCTGTCCAGTATAAATCAGAATAAAAATGGTGGAAGTGTCATTGGCTGCTGCAGTTCTTCAATTCAGCACCACTGCACAGGAAAGGAGATGGTGGTGGCTAATATTCCCATAGTTCTGCCTGAATAAATAAAATCTGGGTCTTCTAAAACTGGATCCTATCCTGTTGAATTGAGTGAGGCAGTATGCTGCAGGCAGTGGATGGAGTAGTGGTAGAGAAGATAGACAGGAATGAGTTAGGAAGTTTTGTTATAAAACAGGGTAAGAATAGTAAATAAAACATAGTACTTGGTAAACTTGAGGCAACATAAAGAATTGAGACCTGAAGTAGGTGTGGGGAACAGCCAAGGGAAAAAGAGTTGAGTCTGGGGAAATGTACATTATTGGCAGTAAAGGAAGCATTCAGAATGAAAGGGACGTAGGGTTGTAGTGTGGAGATTCTGGGGTCGGATAGGAGAAATGTGTGTGGCATTGTGACTCAGGTAATAGAAAAATAAATTCAGAAAGCAGCATATATATAATTTTAAACATTTACTTCAGCTATTTAGGCAATACTCTCTGGCTTTAGGTTTCTGCATTTTGTTGATTATTGTATTAGGGTAGAGTATCTACATATTTTTTAAGTTTGCCATAGGTAAATTTTGTCTAACTGAAATGAGTAACAGATCTGATATACAGTACTTTAGGATTGCTGCTGTTTCTGATAGTGGTCTTCCTGTTAGATGGGAAATATATTTTGGAACAGGAACAGTCTTAAGCAGATATTTGGCAAGCATTTTGTTAGTTTCATAAATCAGATCCTGAATTTTCCACAAATTATGCTCAAAGCTGCTTCTTATGTTGAATTAGTAAAGTGTCTGGCACTTCCATGTAATTGCTTTTCTTGCTTTTTTGATAAAAGCATGTAACAGGAAGACCTTTGGGAAGTAGTGAATTATGCACCTGCCAGATTTCTGCATTGGTCCAGTCCACCATGGAAATATGAGAGCAACCACATGCATATGGGACCCTTGCTCTTCCCAGTTTATAAAAGCTGTCAGTGGGGGACTGGCTGGATAGATAAGGACGTGATGAATGCTTCTTTAGAATAAGACAGTCTACCAGCCTGTCTTAAAGAGGCAGTTTATACAATTTCCACCCCAAATCCCACTATCCTAGATAACTATTGTCCAGTGTCAAATATTTCTTTCTGATGTATGTATTAGCTTCACAGCTCCAAGGATTTCTGGATGACACAGATTGTCTATTTCCATTTCAGTCTGGCTTCAGAACTAGATAAGAGACAAAGTCTGCTTCGGCTGCACTGGGAATTGGACAGGGAAAGTGTGCCCCTCTTAGTTCTGATGCATCACCGGGCAGCTTTTGATACCATAGGCCATACTTATCCTTCTGGGTCATATATTTGGGGTGGGACTTGGAGGCACTTTTTTGCAGTGACTGCAGTCCTTCTCATAGGGTCAAGCTCAGAGAGTAGTACTGGGTTCCTTTTGAACACCCTAACTGCTGGCTGGAGGGGTCCTTGGGCATTTTGCCCCCCGCCAACACACACTATGTAACACATCCTTAAAACTTGATTATCTGGAGTTTGGGGGTTTGATGGCCCAGTATGCTGATGATCTCCAATACATTTTTTTTCATTTCTATCCAAAATCATGGAAGCTATTTCAGCTATAAACCAGCCTCAGGTCAGAGCTGGACTGGATGAAGCCCAACACACTGAAACTTCATCCAGAGGAAGAAGAGCTCCTGGTTCATTGAAAAGGATTGAGCTCGTGCTGGGTGGGGTCACACTTCTCATGAACACTCAGGTTCACACTTTAGGTATGCTCCTGGATTCATTTCTGAACCTGGACATCCCAGTCTCAGCCAATGGCCAGAGATGTTTTTACTCAGTTAAAGCTAGTATAGAAAATATACAAATTCCTTGAGAAGTCATGTTGATGCATGCCTTGAGTACATCTTTTGAGGGGGTGCAGGTGCACAGCCCTAGTGAGCCGTTTGGCCCCAACACACAAGTGTCAGGCAGCCAGGAAGATGGTACTTTTTCTGAGCATCAGGCCAGCAAAGGATACCTATGATTGAGTGATAGTTCTCTGATGAGAGCAGTTGGAGGAGAGGGTCAGGACGAATAAAAGGGTATATCTGGGAAGGCCCTCTGGTCTTTGCCTATCTTTGAAGAAGATGGTGTATGGGAGAGTGCAGGAGAAGGGAAGTCTGGGCGCTGTTTATCCTAACCTGGTTTGTTTATGAGAGGTATCAGATATCAGAAATTTGAGCCATGTACTTGGACAAATCCATGTTAGCCTGGACACCACTGCAAACCTGGAAAGGCAACAAAGGGAAGGGACTGGTAGAACGTGACTTCTTTTGTTCCTCTATACAAGCCTTCCCTAAGAGGGGAGCTTCCTGGGCCTACACTCTCTTTGCCTTCCTACTTTCCAGAACCTGGACTCCAGGGCATTCCGGTCAAGTTAATTGGGTCCCTAAGCTGACAGGGCATCCCCAAGGGTTCAGAAATTATAATTCAGCCCTGTGAAACTGTGGGAAGAAAGCCAGTGGGAGGTGACACTATACTGCACTACTAATAAAGGATGTTCTGAATCAAGAAGCTGAGCTGGAGCCATGGAACTATTGCTGGAGGACCCCTTGGACACTTTGTTCTGAACAATGATGTTCAGAAGCTTCACTGGGTCCATGGTGCTGTGGTTAGATTTCTAACTGGAGCTGGTTACTCAGAGAACAAAAAACACATTGTTAAAATAGCTTCTCTGCATGCCAGTCTGGGACCATTCAAAGGTGCGGATTCAACATAGAAAGCCCTAAGATTTTTGAATTACAAAATATAATGCAAAAATATGTGCTTTCACTTGCTCTGAGTATTTTTTCCTGTCTTTTAGTAATGCCCCAACTCCTGTTGTTTAGTTTACTAAATTGCACTAAAGTAGGCCCAATGAATTAATGGGGATTTACTTACTTGGCTCTATGTATTGCATTAATTCAAATGGGCATATTCTAACTACAGCTTCCAGTCCAAAAGTAAGTTGGGTTAGAGTAGTCCTATTTGAATCAGTAGAATTTACAGAGGAGGTAGGTCACCAAATCCCCATTGATTCATTCAGCCTAAGCAAAAGGGTTATGGCCAATATGTTTAATGTTTTAAATGTGATATTTCATTTTGTAATTGTCTATATATGTGTATTTAATTTTTTTTATAAATAAATACATATGTGCAAATAAAGTAACCTCATAGCAGCACTAGGAAATACTGTAAGAACCAAGCCTACATCTTCTGTCTGTTTCTAGCTGTTAATGCTGTAAAGCCTGAAGATTCCTACATTCTGGATAGAAATTGTTCCTTTAATTATTTATTGAAATACTCATCTGAGCTGTGTGAATTGTCTTGACATGCATTCTTCTTTCTTGGGGCAAATGTGCATGTGCACTGTTGAAATGCAGCTACGTTCAAATTGTCATGTAGTGTCCTGTCACATTTGACTAATAAAGCCTGTAAGGGCAGATACTGTACTGTATCCTGTTAGTAAAGCGATCTGATTAGAAGTGTGTTTTCATACCATCTCAACTTGGCACTAGCCATTCTGTAACCAAAATACGGAAAACTACCTTACCAGTTGGGACCCTTTAAAAAAAAAATAAGAAAGGGGACGTAGTGAGACACTTCAAAGTCCCATTCGTCTGTTCCTTGCCCATTAAGCAGCTCTTGTCGCCATTGAAACAACCTGTCTTGTCCTAGACTCTGTTGGCTCTCCTTTATTCCCATTGGTAGACCTTTCCTAATCCTCCCCCCCCCATCAGACATACTGATAAAATGCAAATGAATACAGATTATATGCCCTAGACCAGATAAGATAAATAAATACCACAAGCAGTCCCTGGTAAAATTCTTACACTGTATAAGTTAACCTTTCTCTTAAGCTTTCAACTTGCTCAGAAAAAGCAAATGCTGAAACTCATAATAGTCTTCCACAGCTATGCAAATGAGGAGACCTGACTTTTTCTTTCATTTTCTTGTCTGTACTTGTTCTTCTAAACTATGTAACTGTGTGTGGGGGATTGTTGAGACAGGAGAGATCTTAACTGATCAGAGTGTTTGCCCTGGGGGGATAAAAGGTTTAACCTTGCCTTTTTCTTCCTCTTCCAGGATAATAGCAGTTGGGTGGAGATTGACAATAAAGCAGTGTGGGTGGAAGGGTTAAGCCCCTCCCTGGGTAGTAGTGCTGCTCTGATCAAAGTTGGAAACTCTTGGGGACACTTTAGAAGCAAAAAAAAAAAAAGGTGGGTGGGTGGGAGGTGTATCACTGATTTCCCATGTCTCGTGTAATACAGCTGTAAGAATACCACTGAATGGAACTATACTGGTGTATTTTAAATAAATTTGTGTAGTGTTGAGCCTCTCTTTTTTCTTTTTCTTTTTTGGGGTACAGGCTGTCCAATGACGATATGATATAAACACCTTTGTACAGCTCTGCTTTTGGCTTTCTAAAGCTAGTGCTGTTTTTGTCAGCACAACATGTGTTTGTTTTACTATAACCTTTTTCATCGGGTGCTTTTTCCAGTAAGAGCCTTGTGGCGCAGTGGTTAAATGCCTGTACTGCAGCTAAAACTGGGTTCACGACCTGGGGTTCAATCCCAGGTAGCAGGCTCAGTGTTCACTCAGCCTTCCATCCTTCCGAGGTCAGTAAAATGAGTACCCAGCTTGCTGGGGAGGCTGTGTGTAACCTGCATACTGTAATTAAAAACTGTAAACGGCCCAGAGACTACTTGAAGTGGTATGGGGTGGTATATAAGCAGACCACTTTGCTTTTGCTTTGCTTTATTTGTGCTACCTAGGTTACAAATGTAGTAAGATTATAGCTACAGTTATGTTATTTGGCCAATCAAAATCTTGAATTCTATCAGTAACCAAATATGGTGAAAAGCACAAAAATTAAAATATTTTTTAAAAATCTAATTCAGTCAAATCTAACTTGAAAGAAAAACTGTTGTGCATCAATAGTAATATTATTGTATGTACCTCTGCTAGATGCATATCTGGAATGGTCAGGCATTGAAAAACAGAGACCTGTGCACTTCTCCTTTGCCTGTTTCCTCACTGGTATGAATTCACTATGCCAACATTAAACCATGTTAAAATATGACATGATTGCCACCTGCCAGTAGATAAGATTTCACTTTGCCCCACCCTCCAATCCTGGTTTCTAGCCAGGGTTATTTATTTACAGTTACAGTATAACAAACGGTTTGTATAACATAAACATCTGTACAACATAAACAGTTCTGGAGATAGGGGAAATTTGCCTAACAGAATTGTCTATGGGGTGAATCCGTACAACATACAAATTGTCGCAATTAGGGATTACTCTGTTTTCAATTCATTCCTATGGGAAATTTGTATAAAGGAAAATTTGCTTAACATAATTTCATTTGGAACGAATTAATTCCTTTATACAAGCTACCACTGTATTTTAGATTAGCTGGTGCTAATATCATTTTATAGTAGTCCAGCTGAATATCTGTGCCAAAGAGGAGGAACGTCTTCCCAAACTATTAAATTTGCTTTGGAGATGATCCTATACTAAGTGTACTTCATGTATCAGTTGCGAGGGCACAGAAAATTTTATATAAAATATAACTCTTTCAATGGTGATTCATAATTGACTGGAAAGGCCTGTATGTTCTTATATACCTCCATAGTCTGCGACAGCTAGAGAGTTCCTGTTTCCTTTGGTCTGAAAGACAGCAGTATGTTGAGAAGAGAGTAGTATTTGTCAGGATGTCAGGTGAAAAAAATGCAGTAAGTGAAATGCTGACCTTCTGCTTCCACCTCTGTGCTCATGCAATAACTAACATTTAAACTTGACGCTTGACATAAATACTGAATTTGTGCTGCGGATGCCTAGCTCAGCCACATTCCTTTAACAGAGCCTCATATAACAAAACTCTGAATTTCTTGAACCAAGGAAAAAGCACCAAATGCAAACTTGGGCTATTTCTTTTCTGGCAAGCCTGAAAATGCCATAAAGTGTGTTATAGTCTAATGGTCCAAAAGCACTAGACTTTAGAGAAGAGAAAAACTGAAGTCAAAGTAGGCCAGGTGTTAGATCCATGAGATCTCCAATTTAGTCCCAGTCACCCAATAGAGATTTGCAGACTTGAATGAGTTAATCGCTGCTAGATATTGCTGTTAATCTGATCATTCTACCAGAGTCTTCTGGGACGAAGGAGAAATGACCCACACCGGTTCTGGAAATAAAGTTTGGTTGCAGCTCATTCTTCTCTTTTGCCTGTAGTCTGCACATAGCATGGAGGCTGATTAAAAACAGGCTGAAACCTGTCAAGATACCTCATTCTTAAGGAGTACAGCTATGGATCAGCCAAGCTACTAAAGAAAGGTAATCCTGTCATCTCTAAATAAAAAGCAGCAATAATTTGAAATTATGTCTAGTGGAAATGAAAGAAGAACATGTCAAATCAGGACTATAGTTGAACATTAAAAGGACAAAAATTATAACTACAGAACAAGTGTCAGTTTTAATATTGACAATTGAAGAAACAAATTGTTCAAGATTTTGTATACCTTAACTTGGTCACCAATCCAAATGGAGACTGCAGCCAAGAAATCAAAAGAATGAGACTTGGAAGGACAGCAATGAAAGAATTAGAAAATATCATCAAGTGTAAGAAGGTGTCACTGAAGACCAAGACAGAGATCACTGTATACAGACGTGAAAGCTTGATGGTGAAGAAAAATGACAAGAAAAATTGATTTATTTTAATTATAGTTGTGCAGGAGAGTTTTGCAGATACCCTGGACTTCCAGAAAGATAAGCAACTGAGTCCTAGATCAAATCAAGCATGAACTATCTCTGGAGGAAAAAATGATGAAGCAGAGGCTGGACACACAATGAGAAGGCTTTTTCCCCCTGAAAAAGACAATAGTGCTAGGAGAGGTTGAAGGCAGCAGGAAAAGAGGAAGACTAAATATGAGATGTATTGACTCCCTAAAGCATTGTTGGCAAATCTATGGTCAAAAGTGGCATGCAGAGCCTTTTCTGTGGGTACGTAACATCTTCGCCTCACAGCCACGGCACTTCCCCCTCTGCTCAGAGCACGCCACTGTGCTCCATGCTGGGAGCCAGGCAAAGGGGAGGCAGTGGCTTGTGGGCTCCTTTGTATTCCCAGTTTATTCTCCAGCCACACCGCTTTTGGGATGCCTAGAGTGGCATGGCTGGAGATTAAACTGATGCTACGAAGGAGCACACAAACTGCTGCCTCCCCCCTGCCCCAACTCTTCATGGAGCCACAGGTTACAAATCATGATGGATATGTGTAATCTCTAGGCATAAAACGAGGGTACTTCAAGGCCACTGTGAGATACAGGACGCTGGACTAGATGGGCCTTTGGCCTGATCCAGCATGGCGCTTCTTATGTTCTTATATGTTCTTATGTTCATTTTGGTGGTCTTCAAATGGCTCCGTGAAGAGAGCCAGACGAAGGGGGAGGCAGCGGCTTGTGGGCTTGTTCGTAGCCACAGTTTAACTCACCAGTCACACCACTTTTGGGATGCCCAGAGTGGCATGGCTGGAGAGCAAATGGGCCACCAACAAGCCCACAAACTGCTGCCTGCCCTTTGCCTTGGCTGTTTTCGTGGAGCCGTTCCGAGACCGTCTTGCTTTCCCAAAGAGTAGCACCCCTGCTCTTTGATATTCGCTTTCCCAAAGGGCAGTACCCCTTCTCTTCGATTCTCACTTTCCCGAAGGATAGCATCCAAAGCATTTGTAACACGTGGCAATCACTTTATTTAGGTTAAATTGCCATATTGACACTTTGTGAAAAATAAATGGGTTTTCAATCACAGTTTTGGGCACTCAGTCTCTAAAAGGTTCGCCATCACTGCCCTAAAGGAAAGCACATGCTTGAGTTCACATTTGCTGAGCAGAGCTGTTGAAGGTTACTCATGCATAGGGTCATCATAGGCTGGAGACAATTTAATGCTAGTAACAACAACAAATGATCATTTCAGGGGTCCTGCAGGCAAAGTACAGCCAGTTTATCCTGTTCAAGTGGTCCTTCCAGGCAGATAGTTTTACTGCGTAAAGTTTCTCTGTCTGGATTTCTGCCTATCATCCACCTAAGGAAGAACACTGGGCCCTCTGACTCTTCCTGCTTTCACCAGCATTGTGCTGCTTTTAGCTCTCTTGCTGCACTAAAACCTAATGGTGGCACAAGAGGGAGCATTTTCTGTGTACGTGAGAGAGGAAGAGAAGGAGAATGGGGCTTGGGCAATTATACTGTAGGCTAGCTGTCACCAAGGGGGTGCTCCACACATTTAAGTGCCCCCCCAAATTTCAATCTAGACTCCTAATGCGCTTGCTAAGACCCCCTTGAACAAAAGGATTCCCCGTATTTGTGGCATAAAAAGCATCACCAGTAATTTAAATTTTATAAAAAATAAAAGTAATAACACAGCTCCTAATTCTCTCATAGTTCTCATCATTTTTTAAAAACACTTCCCCAGGATTCCTTTTTCTCTTTCATCTGCTCATATCTTCTTACTAATTAGCAAAGCTCACTCCTCTTCTGTTTGTTTCCTCCTGGCACTCCCATATAAGTCAAATAAAACACAGGATCATTCTTCATGTGCCTGCATAATTCCTTGTGAATTCTATTAGGATTAAAAATAATGTTTTAAATAAAAACTGCAGGTGTGCTAATGCTGGTGCTAAGACAAAGTACTATAACAACTTCATCTTACCACTGCACAAACGAATAGCAACACTTAACCCAACAAAATATGGCCAGAGGAGAAATCAACAATGCCTATCAAATGTTTGGAAATCACTACTAAAGTATGAACTCCTACAAATAAGCCGTTTTTACTTTTGAGTGTCACTAAATTGCCACGGGCCATCCTTAAGCACACTTCTTAAGCTGTTCAGCCAATTTCTGAGAAGGAGCCATAAAACCTGTTGATTTCCACCCCACCCCCACCGGCTGTTGTGGCAGAATGTAATTCATCCAACCTAGCCTTAGCAAGAAGAGATGCAGCCTGTAATACCCGGAGATACAAATGATGTGGAAACTCTGCAAGAGACTGATCTAGCAGTCAGGGGGCACTGAACTATTCCCTACAGTGGTGGCAAACCTTCGGCCTGCCAGTTGTTTTGGAGCACAACTCCCAAAGTCCTTTGTCATTGACAGTCTAGTCTCAGAATTCTGGGAGTTGTGGTCCAAAACATCTGGAATGCCAAAGGTCCGCCGCCACTACTGTTTCCCTTAGTAGTCCAAAATCTTTGTTCAGTCTCCTTACTACATTTGTTCATCTTTTTAGATATGAATCCTAATCCAATTAAATCTTAGTGCAGATAGATTTTGGATGTGTTTAACCTGTTCAGAGCTGATGCTTAGTAAGAATTTCATCAGAGCTACTGCTGTATTTACAGAGAGCCTAGTTGCTTAGCTACCTTTTTCTTTTCTGTTGAAAATCTCTGGCAACAAAAATACGCATCCAAGTTACAATTATAAGTGCTCAGTGTTTAGCTTTATTGTAGAAATACTGAAAGATACCGCATGTATTTTCATAGCAGAAACATTACCTGAACATATACTAAATGGCAGCTCTATATAGTGATACCTTGTATAAAGGAATTAATTTGTTCCAAATGAAATTCTGTTAAGCAAATTTTCCTTTGTGCAAATTTCCCATAGGAATGTATTGAAAATGGATTAATTCCTAATCACGACTGTTTTTCTGTTGTATGGATTCGCCCCATAGGCAATTCTGTTAAGCCAGGCATGTCCAAAGTCACGCCCAGGGGCCAAATGTGGCCCGTTTTCAAATTCTCAACGGCCCGCGGCTTCTTCTCCACACTGGCTCAGCTTGTCACACATCCCTGCCAGCTGGCCCCTCCCCATACCGGATGGAGGCGTTAGCTTGCAGTTTTATGGTTTGCCTACCATCTCTGCCTCTGTCCATCCCCCCAGCCACCAGCCCAGCCTACCCACCCCTGGTTCCCTTGCTGTAGCATCCTCCCCGCCTCCTTGCATGTTATAGAGACTTGTCCAAAGTCCGGCCCGGGGGGCAATTGCAGCTGAATGGTCGGCCCCCACACATTTTCATCTCACCAAATCTGGCCCTCCTTGCAAAAAGTTTGGACACCCCTGTGTTAAGCTATTTCCCCCAGAATTTTTTCCTTTAAGCAGATTTTCTGTTAAACCACTTGTTATATGAGGGTCCACTGTACTTGCAATAAGCAAGACAAGATGTAACATGCTGAAGACATGATAGAAGTATGTATCAGGACAGTAGTGTACTGTAGTAACTTAAGCTTTTTCAGTGTAATATAAAGCAGTGCCAGTTGCTGGCAGTGTAGGTATGATAGATGAGCATTTAGCTTTTTCATATTATTGTGTTAAGAGTGCAAAGTTTTTTTATCTGGTACAGTATCTGAATCACTTGTTGTAAAGTTTTTACAGTGTTCAGGATGTCATTAGATATTAAAACTGGCCACCGATTTTTATCAGCAGAACTTTCACACCCATCACTATAGTTTATGAAGTGGGGTTTTTTCGGGGTGTGTGTGTGGAATAGGCAAACCCCTCCAGTATTCCTGCCAAGAAAACTCCATGGACATGGCGTCATGAAGAGTCGTCACGACTGTAACAACACCACACACACACACACACACACAGAGAGAGAGAGAGAGAGAGAGAGAGAGGAATAGCTGCTTTAAAATGATTGCTTCTTGAATTGTTTTAATTCTTTTAATGCAAACATTTATCTGTAAACACTAAATTGAGATGCTGTTGTTTTTAAAAAGGAACTGCAAATTTAACTGCCACCAGCATTTTGAAAACATGTTTTTTCCCTCTTTTCTCCCAAATGCTATTCTTCGAGCACCCAATATAAATGCAATCAATGTCCTATTCCTCTTAAGTTTCTTCAGAACTACAGTATATTCATTCTAGAAGTGTAGGCTAGGAGTAATCTTGTATCAAATTGCGACAAATTAGAGAATGAATCGGGTTATTTTAGCTTTCCTTCCTTGTTTTGTTTGAGAAGCAAACAACTAGAAACTGTGTTGCACTTGCCTTTGGACAACACATTAAACAAACAGCAGAATGAAGTCCCATGATTGTTTTAGTGGCTTTCACTATTATCACTAGGTAGCATGCACACTAGTTCTTTATCTATAAATCCCTTATTTTAAAAAGGAATCTGCTTTTAAATTCAACTCAAGTTTTCTGAGTGGGTGTTTTTTTTTGTTTTTTTGTTTTTGTTTTTGTTTTTGCTTATATTGCTTTAAGTTAGACCAGTGGTTCTCAACCTGTGGGTCCCCAGATGTTGCTGGACTGGAACTCCCAGGAGTCTTCATCACTAGCTGAGTTGGCCAGGATTTCTGGGAGTTGCAGTGCAGGAACATCTGGGGACCCACAGGTTAAAAACTACTGAGTTAGACATTCTTTCCAAAGACCTAATACTGACACAGTTATGGAATATGATAAATAATAAACTTGCATATTAAATCCTTTCTGCCATTTTAGGGTTGTTTGTTTAACTGTACCAAATGTATTCAGTAGTTTAAAAAATTAATTTCTACGCTAGTCCTTTTTGTTTTTAATTAGTATGAAAGTGTGGAGCCCTTGTTATTAAAAATATACTCAGGAATATTACCGCCATTGACAATAAAGGAAAAAGTACAACATGATAGCTGAAATCCTACTGCATAACTCTGTGTGCATAACATGAACCTGCACCAGTGTTGGGGGAAGGTGAACAGGGTGGAAATGCTAGTTAGTTAGTTATCTTTATTTACGGTCAAAGACCAAACTAAAATAAATGCAAGTAGCAAAATGTACATAACAATCAAATATGCATTATATAATAATGTTTAAATTAATCCATAAAATTGATAGATCAAAGGTACAGATTAAAATTAGATGTGGTTCACAATAGAGCAGTCATCAGCTACATGGCTACTATGTTTCTTGACCTCCATTTGTGATCTGTTTTCGAACCCTTATTGCTACTGCACAAAATTTAGCAACTTGCCTGGTTATTTGGTAAAATTTGTCAGAGAAGAGCAGATGCAAATAAAAGTCTATTGACCTCCTGGGGAATTTACCTATGATTGGGGAGATGAGTTCTCTACCTAAGTCTTGATAATAAGTACAGAATAACAGGACATGTTCTAGAGTTTCCAGTTGGTCGTTGGCACATGGACAGTTACGATCTAATAGTGGTAAACCTTGATACCTTTCCTCCAAATGCTTGGAAGGAAGAACATTAAATCTAGCCAAGGTAAAAGTCCTCCTGGAAGAGCGGGATACAGTCCTATCCAGGTAGGGGGGCACAGTGAATGCAGATTAATTTAGAAAGTCTAGTTTCCTGACCCGGGCAGCATGATTCTGTAAAGCTATGTCTCTTATTCTTAGCCTCACCTCATTTGTGGGTTTGCAATAGCCCAATTGCTTGGAGGGTACAGGGGGAGTATCCTATATTATTTATCACTTTTATTATTTGCTTTTTCCATTGGGATTGGAATTTATCTAGCAAAAGCTGTTCATATGTGTTCCATATGAAAGGCAAAATGGAAGTCACATGGTTAATTGTGAAATTAGACTGCAAAATCTGAGCTGCCTGGGTGTAAATCCTAGCACCTTTGCACTGCTGTAAATGTAATGTGTAAAGATGAATAGGATTTCAGCCATTAAATAGTTGTCACTGAAGAAAAATATCATAGCTTCATTTGTTGCATGTTAATTCCCTCACAAATATCTTACTGTGTCTGAAAATCAAGTCATGACAGCTGGACTTCCTGTTAGATCAAAATGTTTCGCTGCTCATTCTAGTAGCGACTTTGGTCTTGGATAAGTAGTGAAATGTTTCAATCCAACAAGAAAAGAAATTCAGTTACCATACTCAGCTTCTGGATAGCTTCACTTGGATGACTGAGGATCTTCACAGACACATCTTATTGCAACTTTTTACATATAAATTCTCTCTCTCTCTCTCTCTCTCTCTCTCTCTCTCTCTCTCTCTCTCTCTCTTTGTGTACACACACACAGAGACACACACACACACACAGAGTGATAACTTGGTTTACGAGCATAATTTGTTCCAGAAACATTCTTGTAAACCAAAGCACTCTTATATCAAAGCAAATTTCCCTGTAAGAAATAATGGAAACTCAGATGATTTGTTATGGGGTCCCATAGACCACATACTGTATGCACAAAATGCCAAAGCTCACAAAAGGAGCCTAGAAGTCAACGTCTGCACCATGGTTTAGGTACCTGGCTGCGGAATCTGCTCTGCTTGGGACTAACAACTGGATTTTACTGTGTTTTTAATGTGACAATAATAAAGTGTAATTTATAGCCCTATAGCTGCCCCATGACTAGAAATAGCTTGAAATATAAGAAAGGATGTTGAAAACAAATTAAATAAAAATAAAAATATAAAGAAAAATAAAACCCTAACCTGCATTCTTCCTTTGAAAGTGTTCCTGGTTGGTGAAAGGAAGAACTCTGTTCCTCTCTCCTCCCTCTGCTTTGGAGGCTGGAATGTTCCCTAGAGTCACCCGCAATCCAGCGGAGGGGGGAGAAACCATTGGCTCACTTATGATCATGTGGCCTGCTCCAGTGTTTATATTGCAAGACATTGCTTGTTGATCAAAGCAAAATTTAGTAGAAATGTTTGTCTTGCAAAATTCTCTTAAATCAAGGTACAGTACTCTTAAACCAAGATATTGCTGTATTTTCTTTTTTCATTGTAAAAGTAATGTAGGATGTGTGCATACATACCTCATTCTAGTATATAATTAAAGGCTGTAGCTTTTAGTGAAATAAAATAATTGTCTACCTGTTTTGTTCTAACTGTACCAGGAAATGTAGCCATTTCATTTCAGTATAGTTCCATTTTCTGGTTTGAATAAAACTGGAACTTTCAAAGCCAAGAATTTGTTCCGAAATGCCATAAAGGTTCACGTGCAAAGGTTGCGTTTCCCAGCTCCATTTGGTTTTGTCCCTCCTTTTAAAATCAAAATATGATTGTACATATGTAACCATTATGTTGGACACACAAAATAATTGTAGAGTCCTGGTGCAAGTTATATCCTGTAATGCTTTTGCTTTTGCTTTCAATATAAATTCGATCCAGAAAATGGATGGCTACTAAATATGGAAAACAAAGGACTGTAACCATATTGAGGCACTTCAGAAAGTGGTGGAGCATAGATTTATTGCTGAATGGCTTTTTATTCATGGCAAACACCTCCCCAAAATCCTTTGGTGTGTGTGGAAAATTTGAGCAAGAGATCCGGGTTATGGAGGGTGCTGGGTATGTCAGCAAGTTTCACGTGCTGGTGGCAGGCAGTGAAATAGATTTATAGAAGTCAGCAGCAATAGTGTTAAAAGTTAAAATATTAAGTGAGGGAATATATTTAAAATGTAGTTCTTCCAGTGAGACCCAGTGATTTTATATTTGTAACAGATTTTCTTCAGATGAGTGTGCTTCAATGCCATGAAGGTCTTTGCATGGGGAGGTTGAGGGTTTTTAGCCTCCCTAAGACTATTCAGAGGGGAAGGCAGCAAAGAAAAAGAAACAGTAATTTCTACAGTTTTTTATGAACAATCTCATGTTCCTACATTGAAAAAATTGCTGCCACCTACGCAAGACAGGAAATCAGTGATTGTATGAAAGCAGCTGTCTAGTCTACTCTTATTGTGACTAAGGCAGTAGTAATGCCCAGCCCACATTCTTTATTACAGTAAAATACAGAAATAGTATCTCATCATACTATCCTCAAGACTTCTTTCTGTTTCTAATTCTTAATCAGAATATTAACATAGAACTTGCTACTCAGTTTAGAGCGGCATTTCTTCTGTAGGCTGTTTATTCTCTAAAATGTACATATTTGCTGTTGGAAGCTTAGTGCATAGGCTATCATGGATATTCTCATAGGGGATTTTCAAAGTGTTGATTGCATTGAAAAGACAGCAAGCCTAGGTTACATATGGCACTAACACCCCGTCTTTTGTATTTCAAAGGGCAAAGGGGAAATCCTTTTGGAGGGGGAAGGGTGCTCACAAAGTGTTTATTGAGCTTTTGGTCAGATAGAGCTTCTCTTCCTCAAGTTGCCTGTCCCAAGCAACAGCATTGGGAATTGGAACACACTGTAACTTTCTGGTTTGCTTTTTTGTAGCGGAGGCATTGCAACATTAATTTGCCTGAGAGGTTAAAGTGAGTATGTAAGGGTCTCTTTTTGCTCAAACACAAATTGTTTGAGTGAGAAGCACTTGTCATGGCTATTTTCAACTAGTGTGACTAGTACTGAGCATAGGAAGGTATCCTATAGACCAGATTTGGCGAACCTATGGCACGGGTGCCAAAGGTGGCACTCAGAGCCCTTTCTGTGGGTGCCCAACATTGCCCCTCCATAGCCACCTGTATTCAGGTTAAATTGCTGTATTGGCACTTTGCGAAAAATTAGTGGGTTTTGAATCTGGGCACTCGGTCTCTAAAAAGTTCACAGTCACTGCTATAGACCACCTTCAACTGAATTTCCTGGCTTTTTAAAATAGAATTTTAAGTATACCCATACTGTGCACAGATTCCAACAGAAACTTCCCTCATGTAGAAATTACTCAGTGCCAGGGAATTCCAGAGGATGAGCACATGATCTGTATTAGGGTTCCTGGGAAAAGACAAGTAAGAACAGAATAGCTTCTTATGCTCACTACCATTCACACTTTTTCAAGAACAGCCATCACAACTGCTTTGTGTTTGAGAAGTGGTTAACAGATGAAAAAATGAGTCAGCTTCTGAGATTTTCCCTCGCTTGAAGTTAGTTTGTGAATGGCAGAGGGCACAAAAGGGTATCATGTAGTAGACCAGTGGTTATCAAGATTGGATAACCCAGGTGTTTTTAGACTGCAGCTCCCAGAAACCCCAACTAGTACTATTGGTGGTAAAGGCTTTTCGGAATTGCAGTCCAAAATACCTGGGTTACTCAAGGTTGAGTATCACTACTGTAGTCCATGGTGACTGCTGCCATTTAGGTGGCTGTTTCCTGTATAAAAAGCTTGACATTCCTTTTCCTTCTATCAATACAGATATGACATTGTGCAGCTGTATTGAGCCTTTGCTGACATTTTGAATTGTGGATACACAATATCTCACATTCAGAAACCCGGAGATTTTGTTTTGTTTGTTTTTGAAGCATTGAATTGTAGCATAATTACTTCCATCATTATTGCTTTTTTTTAAAAGCAGCACAAAATGAATTTATCGCATCTGTAGTTGTCCTTTTTTTGACGGCCATCTCTCTCACTTGACAGTGATCACCTGTCACTTATAAAGTGGCATGATATGGACAAAAAGAAACAATTAGATATTTTCACTCCCATCTTCCCAAGTGGCTGAGAACACTTTATCATATCTTGACCTGAACTGCAATTAGTTATTAACTCTTCTGAGATCCAGACAATCCATCTTCAAACTGTAGTTACTGAACTCTGTTTAGGAGGTCTGGATGACGCAATACATTGTCAAAAAGCAAAACCTTCTTAATACATCCGGACTAAATGGGAGGTAAGAAGTGGGGAGGGGGGCCAAACACGCCCACAACTTTATCCTTCATATTCACATTGCCATAATAATGCAAATGCTGTTGTCAGGCCAATTTTGAGAAGGATATATCCAAGAGGTCCTAGGGCCATGTTTATGCTTTGAGAATCTCTTTGGGTAGCATGGTCCATCCAAAAGCCAAAAAAGTAGGTAAAATTAAAAGTAGAACTGGACTTAGTGAGAAAGATATGGGCATTTTCCATTGAGCATGACCCTGAGAGAGTGCCTCTTTTCTTGCTGGAAAAAATAGGTAGGGAGAGCACAAGGTATCCAGGGGGAACTAGAGGAGCTATTGTCCCTTGAGGCACAGTTTGTGCTACTGTAGCAACAGTAGGAATTTATTGCTACTTATAACAAGTTTCATCCTAGCATGTTCAAATTTAAAATCCTCAATCTTTCTGGCATATTTTTCTGCATCTGCTATGCAGACTTTAATCTCTTAAGAGTATGCAGAGAGGTCCTTGTCCACGTTTTTGTTATTGCTGATGCTAAATGTGCTTAATAACTGCAGAAGGCACATTCTTGACATATTATTATTTGTTGACCTTCAGGGTCCTTTCTTACTACTGGTTTACTTTTGTAACCCAAAACCCACCAAGAATGTAGCCATTGCACTTTTAGTGGAACAGTGCACCTATGGAGTCAAGTAAAAAAAAATCTAGTGACATAATTTTATCTACTGGCAAACTTGTATTTTGAGTATGTGGTAGTAAAGTGGTGAAACAAAACCCATCTGCGTATGAGCTGAAAAAAGATTTCCCTCTATTCACCCAAGCTGTAAGTGCTGTTGAATGACTAGTATTTAGGTAGAGCTTGTCATCTACCATAAATGTCTTCCTTACAATTCCATAATATGCAATTTTTCCTATGAAATCTGAACAGCTTGATCCTATAATTTCCACTTGTATAAGTCATTGTAATGATTGGACTACTTGTATTTACTTTTAAAACTTTAATTTAGGTGTGCAATGAATTCATGGAACTACTTAAGCAATTAATGAAAAGGGAAAATATATTAATCAAAACAGACAGGCTGTAATTATCACATGTCAACTCAACTATCAGTGTTGTATGGAACAAATGAGGGCAAAATTGTCTTATTAGAACGTTACTTGGTAAGCCACAGGGTGTGCAGGCAGGGTGTCATATGAACCCTTAGCTAGAACGGACATTTTTGTCATTACTATTCAAGCTTATGCTATGTGAAAGTAACAAGCTAAAATAACCTTTTTGGATGACTCCCTAGGGACATTTAATAAAAATAATGCTATAGGGATAAAAACAATTTATTGAAAACAGTACATTTTGACCTATACAGTGGTATCCCAGTTTACAAATGCCACGGTTAAAGTAATTTTCACTCCACGAGAAGAAGTCCGTTTAAAATAATGCCTCTGTTTACACATTTTTCTGGAAAACCCCAGTTTATGCATTTTCTGAAGGACTTCATTTCCCAGGAGGCATTGTGCCCCCATGTGGTTCCGGTTTACACAGTTTCTGATATTTGGCATTCTAAATTACCTTGGTCCAGCTGAAGCTTCTGTCAATGCCTTGAGCTCTGAAACTTAAAACTTAACTAGAGTATCTGTAATGTATCTTTCTGCTGCTAGCTCCAGGCTCTAATCCCATGCACTGACAGGAGAAGACACTGCCTCCCAGAATGCCTCTGTGCAGTGGCCTTGCTTCCTAGCTGTGTTTGAAGTGTGTCAACAAATGGTTATATTTGAAATGGCAGAAGCCATAAGCTAGATGAAGAGAGTTTTGAGATAAATGTCTGAAAACCATGGAACTAAGCCCTCTTCGCCTTACCCTGGATAGAGCCCTGCTGGAAGGCTAAGAAATGGATGAAGTTTGGTCTTTTTGCTTATTTCTATGGAATGTCTTTTAGCTCTAGGATCATTGTAGTTTGAGGAAAGACTGGATGGTGGACTACAGTGACAGAAGCTGTTCCAGATATTGCTTTAGACTGAGGTTAGAGAGCTGCTGGTGGTGGTGTGGTATATTTGTACCAAAAGCATTTGAACAGAGACAGGTTTCTACTTTCCAAAAGTTTGGTTCAAATAGAGAATGTGCTGCTGTAACTATAAATGAGAAGCAGGATAAGGGAAAAGAAGCATGTTGTTATCCATGCTGCTTTTTTCTATATTGTGGGGTAAACGGAGGCTTCAAGGGTATCTACATATACATATGTAAATGCACACACTTGAATGTGCACCATAAATTAATGGGTTTTTCATGGTTCCTTACAACGAGGAAAATTTCTAAACAGAGATGCTTTCTGTAATTGAGGGAACTGCATGTAAAGTAGTCTTAAGCAGAAGGCCCTTAATGACCGAAATCTAGTAGTACGTGGAAATCAGCATAGGCCCACTGAATTGGTAGAATGTACAGAGGAGTTGACTCACAAAATCCCCACAGATTTAATAGGCGTACTCTAGCTGTAATTTACTATTGGATTCCAGCCATTTTTTGTGGTTAACTGAAATGAAGTGAATGTTGTGTAATTATCACTCACTATTTATACTTAGGTATAAAATATGTCAAAAGTAAAACAAAAAAGCTGTCACTATGCTTTATAGAAAAATGAAATAACCACCCCAAAATTATTGTTTTGGGGGATTTTGTATTTTCAGAATGGTTGTGAGATTGCCTGAGGAACTATTAATAATTTATCTTATATAAAGGGATGATGCACTATAGAGAAAACGTTTTCTATCCTGTCCTGTGTTTTGCTTATTGATATGCCAAATGGGATAAATATTCACCGTAATCTAGAGATCTCTTCTGGAAAGAAAGAGTATTTAAACTCAACAGTCAATGTCCTTAATAGGGTCTGAATCTAAACAGTGAAGCAGAAAAGTTTACAACTGGCCTAATCAGTGTTATCTGAGGAGTTACTGCATTTTTAAAAAGTGTTGCTCAGTAAAACATAGAAAATAAAATTCACTGTTGAGAATCAGAAAATATATTGCTTTAAAAGAAAAGCACCAAATCTCTATGATTCTATGCATAAACCCAGTTCAGTTCTTCTAAAAAGACCTTCAGTTTATGAAGTTGGGATATTGTGGTTCTGTATCTATTATTTAAACCACTAGGAAATGGGCTAATATTACTGCATGGTATCATGCCTGTATCAGCCTCAGGCTGGAATACCTTATAAATGGGGGCACACTGCTACTTTTGTGTCCCAGTTGATCAGTGAGGCTACAAAATAAAACAGGCTGAACTGTGCTTTCATCATTGTAAGGCTAATTACACTGGTGACAATGAGGCCTGGAATAAGACTTCCTGGGGTAGGAACTGGCAAGCCACCCCAGTATCCCTGCCAAGAAAATTCCATGGACAGAAACAAAAGGCTAAAAGATATGACGCTGGAAGATGAGCCCCTCAGGTTGGAACGCATCCAACATACTACTGAGGAAGAGTGGAGGACAAGTACAAGTAGCTGCAGAGCTAATGAAGGGGCTGGGCCAAAGCCGAAAGGACACTCAACTGCAGATGTGCCTGGAAGAGAAAGGAAAATCTAATGCTGCAAAGAAATATATTGTATAGGAACCTGGAATGTAAGATCTATGAACCAGGGTAAGCTGGATGTGGTCAAACGTGAGATGGAAAGAATAAACATTGACATCTTGGGCATCAGCGAACTTAAATGGACAGGAATGGGTGAATTCAGTTCAGATGACTATCACATCTACTACTGTGGGCAAGAATCCCATAGAAGAAATGGAGTAGCCTTCATAGTCAACAAGAGAGTGGGAAAAGCAGTGCTGGGATACAACCTTAAAAATGATAGAATGATTTCGGTACGATTCCAAGGCAGCCCTTTCAACATCACTAAGATCATGGCCACTGGTCCCATCACCTCCTGGCAAATAGAAGGGGAAGAAAAAGAGGCAATGACAGAGTTTATTTTCTTGGGCTCCTTGATCACTGTGGATGGCGACTACAGCAATGAAATTAAAAGACGCCTGCTTCTTGGGAGGAAAGCAATGGCAAACCTAGGTAGCATCCTAAAGAGCAGAGACATCACTTTGCCAACTAAGGTCAGGATAGTCAAAGCTATGGTTTTTCCAGTAGTGATGTATGGAAGTGAGAGCTGGACTATAAAGAAGGTTGATCGCCGCAGAATTGATGCTTTTGAGCTGTGGTGCTGGAGGAGAGTCTTGAGAGTCCCCTGGAGTGCAAGGAGATCAAACCTATCCATCCTGAAAGAAATCATCCCTGAATGTTCACTGGAAGGACAGATTTTGAAGCTGAGGCTCCAGTACTTTGGCCACCTCATGAGGAGAGAGGAGTCCTTGGAAAAGTTCCTGATGTTGGGAAAGATTGAAGGCAAAAGGAAAAGAGGACGGCAGAGAATGAGATGGTTGGACGGTGTCATCAGTGCAACCAATATGGATTTGACAAAACTCCGGGAGGCAGTAGAAGATAGGAAGGCCTGGCGAGCTCTGGTCCATGGGGTCACGAAGAGTCGGACATGACTGAACGACTGAACAACAACAACAACATCCCTATATTGCTAGTTGAACAAGGATGGCAAGCTTTACATAGTAAAGGGCAGTCTGAATGCTGAGAGCATCAATGGCAGCAGTAAGGATGATCTACAGCAGTGGTTCTCAACCTGTGGTTCTCCAGATGTTACTGGACTGCAACTCTCAGAAGTCTTCATCACTAGCTGTGCTATCCAGGATTTCTGGGAGTTGCAGTACAGGAACATCTGGGGACCCACAGGTTGAGAACCACTGATCTACAGGATACCCTTTTGTGCTCACTATGATTCACAAGGGAGCATCCCAGAATCTGGCTCCTTTTTTTAATTGGCTAACTGCTTCTCACCCAAACACAAAGTAATATTTGTCATTGCTGTTTATCAATAAATATGAATGGTAAAGAATAGCCAGTCTTATAACATCTGAGGTTCAGTTTCAAAGTTATATATATTTTTCTTGTAGGCTGCCCCTGTTATTAGAATTGCCTTGCAGAATGTAAATATATATGGTATAGTGGTTTTTTAAAATAGTGTTACCATTTCATAGCAATGATTTAGGGGAATTATACTCCCCTTCCCTTCCAGCATCCCCAGCTTTCCCAGGATTATAGGATGGGAGCCTTAGGATCTGCTTGTGTGCGTCAGAGAAAAACCTTATGTGGGCATATGTTCTGCTCCTGAATTTTGAGCAGAATTTCAAATACTAGGTGAGAGTAGTAGTACAATAGTTGTAGTAATCATCATCATCATCATCATCATCATCATCATCATCATCATCATCATCATCATCATCATCATCATCATCATCATCATCTAGTACTCAGGATCTCCCTTGTGATCCCGCCCATGAGTTAAAACCATTGAGGACACCTTTCTTTCAATGTCACCACCCTCACAGGCGTGTTTGGTGGGGCCACAGAAGAAGGCCTTCTCCTGTGGCCAGGATGACCCCATCTTTGCTGTTGTTCAGTATGCAAGCAAAGATGTTTCTCTTCACACAGGCTTTTCCTTGGTGACTGGTTTCTAAAAGAGGCTTTAAAACGGGTTTGCATTTTTGTTGCTTTTCAATCTGTTTTAGTACAGTGACACCCCCCCCGGGCCTACTGCGGGGGTTAGGGACCCGACTCGACCCGCAATAATTGAAAATCTGTGATAGGTAGATGCAGGTTGGGTCGGGCCTGGGGCACCTAGCTGGGGGCTTTTGTATTTGCCCCCAGCCTGGCGCTGACCTTTGGGCGCTTCCAGAAGGCTCAAGAAGGCCTTTGCAGGCCCGTTTGGGGCAGCACCAGTCTTGGGGTAAGTAAGGGAGGCTTGAAACAGGCCTTTCCCCCCTTACCCCAGGTGGCCTTTTTCAAATACTGTGGTCCTGCCATATTGCGGGACTGCATGATATGAACCGCGAATGGGCGGGGGACCACTGTAATGCTTTTGCCACAATTTAATATATTTATTTACAGTGATACCTTGTATAACGTAATTAATTGGTTCCAAATCAAATTACGTTATACAAATTTTTCATTGTACAAATTCTAATTTCCCATAGGAATGCATTGAAAGCGGATTTAATCCGTTCCAATGCATGGTCACCCCCCTCTGTGTCTTCCGCCCCTCCTCTCCCCTCCCTCCTTCCCTCTTTCCCCGGGCGGCCAGACGAAGGTGGTCCCGCGAAGGTGGCCGCGGGGGTGGGGGGAAGGAGTGGGGTGCGCTGCTTCTCCTGGGCGCCCCCTCCTCTCCCCTCCCTCCTTCCCTCTTTCCCCGGGCAGCCGGGCAAAGGTGGTCCCACGAAGGTGGCCGCGGGGGTGGGGGGAAGGAGTGGGGTGCGCTGCTTCTCCTGGGTGCCCCCTCCTCTCCCCTCCCTCCTTCCCTCTTTCCCCGGGCGGCCGGGCGAAGGTGGTCCCGCGAAGGTGGCCGTGGGGGTGCTGCCCCCGCCGGCCGCGGGCACCGTCACCGGCCTCGCGGGGCCAACCCGGGAGCCACCACCGCCGCCGACACCACCGCCACCTTGCTCCCCCCGCTGGCCGCGGGCACCGTCACCTGCCTCACGGGGCCGACCCGGGAGCCGACGACGACGACGCTTTGCTCCCCCCGCCGGCACTGTCACCGGCCTCCCGGGGCCGAGCCGGGAGCCGCCGACGCCTTGCTGCCCCCGCCGGCCGCGGGCACCGACCGCCCCCCGTCCTCTTCCTGGGCGGCCGCAGGTGGTGGACGGAGGTGGCCGCGGGGGGGAGAGGGGGGCGGATTTTTTTCGTTGTACAAGTTTTTCGTTGTACAAACCCTCCGTTATATGAGGGTCTACTGTAATTCTTTTTTAGTGGCTGAATAATTTTCTTGTCATTGTTTTTAATGATGTATGCTGCTTGGGTTCTTTTTAAGGGAGAAAGACAGGATAAAATATTTTAAATAAATGAAAAATAAATTCCAGAGTCGGAAGGGGACCTATGGATTACTGGTTCTAGCCCCCGTCAAGCAGGCACAGTGGGAAATTGAACTCCCAATTTTGGTTCGGCAGCCAGATACCTAAATCACTGAGCTGTCCAACAGTTCCTTTAACTTGTTGCTGTTGCTGTTGTTGTTGCTGCTGTTGCTGTTGTTGTTGCTGCTGCTGCTGTTGTAGATGCTACTACTGTTGCTGTGCCTGTTGGTATTGCTGTTGATGATGTTGTGTGGGCTTAGTGCATGAAGTGTTTCTATTAAAGCAGGGCTTCTTGAACTTAAAACAGGGGGCTGGTTCACTGTCTTTCAGAAACTGCTGGGGACTATAGTTTTTAAAAAATGTGAACAGGGCAGAAAGGGGTGGAGAGTTGGGGCCACTGCTGCCACCCAGGCAGCGCAGCAGTGGCAGCTACAGAGGCCATGCAACCCAGGGGCGCCTGCCTGAGACCTCAGATGTGGCAGTAGAGGGCTGTGCGGGGCCAGGAGTGCCCACCCACAAGATTGGCATCAGAGGAGGCGGGGGCCGTGCAGCTCAGGAGTGCCTGCCCACAATATTGGGGCGGAGAAGATGGGGGCTGCATTGATTGGGAGTGCCCACCTGCAGGATTGGCAGTGGAGGAAGCGGAGGCAAGGCGCAGAGCCATGGTGGTGTTTGGCAGGGTGGTGATGGGGAGCCCTTCTTCCACCTAGGGAGAGGGAGAGGAGGAAGAGGCTCCGAGAAGCCTCTACCCAACCAAATTGCCCCACCTGCTGTGCTCCCTTGCCTGTCTTTTTGCTTGACTGGCTGGCCTGAGACGGAGCTTCCCTGTTGCTAGAAGCAGCTTTGGGGCTTGATAAGAGCAGCAGCTCCTTAGGTGTGTGCGGGGGAGAAGGAGGAGAAGGCGGAGGAGGAGAGTGGCCCAAGCAGTAGTGGCAGCTCCTTGAGAGAACTACTTTTCCCAGCCTCCTCAACACCCAATGTTACCCTCCCCTCTTCCTTCTCCAATCCACACACACCAGAAGGGGAGGGTATCATTGGGTGTCAAGGACACCAGAAGAAGTAGTTCTCCCAAGGAGCTGCCACTACTGCTTGGGCCACTCTCCCCCCCCCAATCGCCTGGCCACCACACTCAAGCCCCAAAGCCACCTCCAGAGCCAGCAAACAAACAGGCAAAGGAGCGCAGCAGGCATGGCAATCAGTCAGTCTGGCTGGAGGCTCCTTGAAGCCTCTTCCTCTGCCACACTGGCTGAGCTGGTTGCACAAAGCAGCCGGAAAGGAGAGGAGGTAGCCCAGCTTCTCCATCTGCCCACCCACTGGTTCCATCCCAGGTGGGCTGGCCACAGTTCTGCGAGGGGCTGGTCTTCCCTTGCTTTGCCGTGGGTGTTTGCAGTGGCCCGTGCCTGGCCTCCACCACTGGGGAGGGGGTTCTGCACTTGCCTGCGGGCCAGGTTTAGGACCCTGGTGGGCCAGATCCGGCCCGCAGGCTGTAGCTTGAGGGCTCCTGTATTAAAGCATGCAGTTGGTTTTTAAAGTTACCTGTTGCCACTCCAGGCTGACTTGGAATCCTTTGCTTTTTGGAAATATTAGTTCACTGTATTACACCTGTCAAAAGGCAAACACTTATGGTTCATTAGGAACTGCATGTGAAGTAATAGATTTCTACATTAGAAGTAATGCAAATATAACTTACATATCTCATGCTAGTCTCGTCCTGACTTCACCCTAGGTGTATAATCTTGCTGGGGAAATTATGGAGCAATTCAACTAACTAACAGAGCTCTGGAATGTGCTCCACAGGAAGACAACTAGAAATTGCTTGGAACTCTTTTTAATGAGACATGGTCTCTGAAATTGTGAAAATGTCTTCCAGCATCCTGCTTGAATGCCGTACCTCCTCTGAAAGAATGAAAGAATGCTGGGGGCACAAGAGAAAGAGGAAGCAAAGGAAAATATGGAGAAAGCTGCCTATGGACAGAAGAGGGGGGCAGAAGCCAAAAATAGGAAAGGAGGAGGAGAGGGGAAAGAAGATAAAATTAAAGAGTGATGGGGGGAGTAAAAAAAAAAGAGTTGGGAAGGGAGAAGAGGAAAAGATGGAGTAGCAATAGAAGAGGAGAGCATGTATGAAGGAGGTGGAAGTAGGAGAGTCAGAAACAAAGAAAGAGCTAAGGGTGCTGCCACCTGACTGGGAATGTATTTGTACACAAAACCTCTGGCTCCACAAGTAGGAACAACGATGATCCCTAAAGAGGAGGCAGGGAGGTGCTGTAACTCTTGCTCTCCTAAAAAATCCTCCTATAGTGAAGAGAGACTAGTCTCATAAAATACAGGAAGAAAGGAGAGAGAGAGGAGAGAGAGAGAGAGAGAGAGAGAGAGGAGAGAGCTGGGGCAAGGAGAGTACAACGAACCCATGCGGTGATGGATACTGGTGTCCGCTCAAAGACCCATCAGAGGAGGAGAGAGATGGGAAGAGGAAGGGCTGCCCGTGTTACCATTGGTACTATAGGGAGACTCTTTCAAACGCATAAATGATGGGTTAGATACCCAAAGGAACTGGTGACTTTTAGAGAACTCATTTGTACAAGCATCAACGTCATTCCTTCTGCCATTGAAGGAGGAAGAGCAAGTTGACTCAATGTTGTAAATAGTTATTTTGTCATTGTGGAAATAAAAGTTGAATGTTTTGAGCTTATACCCAAGTCATCTGAGTTTGTTGCAAAAGGGACATAGGTCAGACAAGAACCTTCACAGCATGCTCAGTCATACCGTTGTCTTAGACAGCCATTGGTAAGTAAAAATCTCATCCAGGAAATGAAGTTGTTTTAAACCAGAAGAGTTTGTGCTGACTTCTTTTTAGGTTGTCAGTATGCAGAGGTATTCCTGGTGCACTGGAGATTGAAATGGGTTGGGTTAATGGGCTGGTGGCTTCCATGGACTTACATGCAAGTTGAATCCACCTTGTAAAACATGTCTGACAAAGCTTGGTAGTAATTAGAAGCTGCATTTTAGTAAAGACGCTAACCAAACCTAGCGTCTTAAGGAAAATGCAACAGGTGAAGTGTACCTTTTGCTGGAGAGGGAAGCATATAAATTTTTCACTCTTGTATTTCTGATTTATTTTCATAATTCTTTAATATGTGGAGCGTGGTAGCTCAGTGGACTAAGGCTTCCGAAAACTGTCAGCTGCAAAGTTGGCAGTTCGGCGGTTCGAATCCCGGGTGCCACGCAGCAGAGCGAGCTCCCGCTGATAATCCCAGCTCCTGCCAACCTAGCAGTACAAAAGCATGTAAATGCAAGTAGATAAATAGGTATCGCCAAAAAAAAATGGGAAGGTAAAAACAGTGTTTCATTGCAGCCATGCTGGTCATGTGGTCATGGACTTGTACAACACTGGCTTTTCGGCTTGAATACGGAGATGAGCACCGCCCCTGGAGTCGGACACGACTAGCACACATGTGCGCGGGGAACCTTTACCTTAAAGTCACGCAATATGTCATCATCAGGCTGTGACACTCTATTATTGCAGCACAAGTGTGCAGTAATATATGTGACAGCAGAATTCAGCATTCCATAAGTCAGTTCAGAAATTGGCGGTGGGGTGGGGAATCCCAAGCAAAGAGGTATAAGCTTAAAAATAGACCACAGATCAGCACCAAATTTGGCACAAATACAGCAGTCTGCTCTTGTTCTGTGCCAGATGTGGGAATGTTGGGGCAAACAGTGTTTGTGTTAGCAGTTTTTAAAAGTAAAACTGGTTTTAGAACCCTGTAGACATCAGCAACTTTCTGTGTTGGCAAATATAAAACAGATCAAATACATTTAAAAAACGAAATTTGCTTCTTCTTTTTTACAGAGAGTGATTAATCCCACCCCACTCTGTTTTTGTTGAGTTTTAAAAAGGAATTCAGGCATCTATGGTACAAATAGTTATATTGGAAGTAGCCATTTCAAAGGGATTGGGTATAGTCTGAATTTCTGGATTTCTTATAAATACCAGCATTCTAAATGAAACAAAACAAGTTGGGGAGCCATGTAGCCATCACAAACACCAAATACAAAACTAGACCAGGTGATACCTTAAGGCTACTAGTAAAATAACAAAAAGTTGCTAATATTTCAAGGGCAGCACTCTCTTCCTCAGAGCTGTACCAAAATTTCACGCATGGCAAAAGATGGAATTGCCAGGAGTCAGTTCTTAGATGTAAATATCTTGGCAAGATGAAAAAAAATTCCCGGTAGGTTCTTAGTTGAGGCCTGGAACGAGATGTTGTGAAGCTTCATCTGAAGTTAAGTTTACTGTCCCAGTCCTTCAAACAACGTGGCATAGATCATGTACACACATTCACACCCACTCTCCATGTGGCACTTTGAGGCTGATAAAGGCCGCTAGTTGGCCACTTATGCGAGCATGGTAGTATAGGGTCAAGTTGCTCTTTTTTGCTCTAGTGAGACATGACTTGATAGAGCATCCACTTTATGCTTCTCTGATTATCTTTAATACCAACATCACATTTCAAATGAATTGATTTTCCAGTCTTTGCTCATAAGATTTGGCTTCCAGTCCCCTAATTATCCTTCTTCCCCTCCTCTGAACATGTTCTGATTTGTCAGCATCCTTCTTAAAGAACAGTGTAGAGAGCTGGACACAGAACTCAAGAGGCGACCTAACAAGTGCTGAATAGAAGGGAACTAGTATCTCACTGGATTTGGAGAGTATACTTCTATTATTGGAGCTTAAAATAGCATTTGTCTTTTTTGTAGCCATATCACACTGTTGGGTCATATACAGCTTGTGATCTACTACAATTCTAAGATCCTTCTTGCTCATAGTACTGCTGACTCAAGTATACCTCATGTAGTAACTATGTGTTTGGTTTCTCTTTCCTAAGTGCAATAATTTATATTTGTCTCTGTTGAATTTCATTCTGTTGTTTTCAGCCCAATGCTCAAGCTTATCTAGATCCATTTGCATTTTGTTTTTGTCTTCTAATGTATTAGATATTCCACCCAATTTTATGCCATCTACAGATTTGATTAGCATCCCTTGCACCCCTGATCCAGGTCACTAATGTTGAAGATCACTGAGTCCTTAGCAAGAGGCAAAGAAAAGAAACAGTCTCTCAGCTATGCACTGGAGATGGAAAAATGATAACAGATGACAAAAAAAAGGCAGCAGTGCTAAATTCCTGTTTTAGCTCAGTCTTCTCCCAAAGGAGAACATGCAATTCAATTGAACTTTTCTAATCTTTTCTTTTGTTTATTTCTATGTAGTCCTCGGATGATCATTATAGAGATGGGCATGAAACGGAAAAATAGTGTTTTGTTTTGTTTCTTTAGTAGTTTCGTTTCATTTGTAATGAATTTTTAAAGTAGTTTCGTTATGAAATGAAATGAGACAAGACACTATGCTCCTCTGGGTCCTAAAAGACCAAAATGGCAGGGGAGCTTCCTCAAGCTCTTCCCTGTTAGCCCTCAAAATTTGGAAAGGTTTGGGGTTCAGGCGGCTGAGTTATGAAGCTCCAAAGGGTGTCCCCTTCGGGAAAAAAATATTTCTATTATAATCGGAACTTTGGAAGCCAAGCTGTGAGTGAGCGTATCCAATTATCCAATTAGAAATCATTTTTCCTAGGGGCACTCCCTTTGGACCTTAATAACTCAGCCCCCTGACACCCAAACCTTTCCAGATTTCAGGAGCTTACCTAGAATCTTTCCCCTGCCATTTCCTTTAGGGCAAATTGCTCCCCTGGGTCCTAAAGACCAAAATGGTGTTTCAAAATGAAACACATCCTACCATTGTGTTAGGTAACAAAGTAATTTGTTACCTAGCAAAACGGTGAAACAGCATTTCGTTTTTCGTTTCGTGTCCATCTCAATCCTACAGCATTAGACACTTTGTTTTCACCAAGTGTAGCAAGGTGCGAGTACAAAGTATGTGAGCATGCAGCCATAGGAATCTAGCATTCATACTGCCATAAAAATACCAAGTACTTGACTATATGGCGTGGTTGATTCATAGCCCCATGTAAGCACCCCAAACCAAGTTCAGTGAAAAGATATTGAGAAATAGGTTGGTATGAAGTACAGCCAGGACTGAATTTTCTTAAGTGTCTGATGGCATACAGTACATATGTAAGGTAGATTCTTGTTTTCCAGGAAGAGCTATAAATACTACTTTTCTAAATTACTCTTTCTGTGTAAAAGTCCCTTCAAACAAAACAGTATTTTTGTATCTGTACAGTTGAAGCAAAGAAAATAATTCCCTTCTGCTTTGTTGTTAAGCTCATGGAATGCTTTAATAGAGAGAAAGTAATAGGTCTGTCAGATGCATAAACATCAAATATCAAACTGTTCTTTTTTCCCCCCTAGGCAATATGCCAGCTCCTGAGCAGACCCCTTTGGAAGAAGGGCTGCAACAGACCACCCAGGAATCTTCTACAAGTCCAGGCATGGAGACAGAAGCCACTGCAACCACTATTCTAGCATCTGTAAAAGAACAGGTACTAAATTTTAAAAAGTTATCTCGGTATCTGTAACTGATGCTTATCTTTGTTTGGGTGGGCCTGGATTTTATTTAGTCCACAAATTATGTATAAAGTATTTTAGGCTACCTTCTTGTCAAGAACATGGAGACAGTTGGGAATCTTTAGGTTTGCCTGTTTCTGAGATTGAACACCTTACTGTTACCCACAACTGTACTTTATGTCTTGCTTTGAAATCTTTACTGACTGTCAGGTGTATGATAGCAGAAGGAGACAGGTTTTGACACGGGAGGCTCAAGTTCAAATTCCTCGCAAGCTTTTAAGCTTCCCAGCCCAGTATGAACAATACTCGCAAGCTTTTTCAGATGATTGCTATAGTGATGGGTGATTGTAAAATGTCTAATATGCTAATAGTCTCTCCAGAAATGCTTTAATAAGGGGTTGCTTGAAAATTTATAATAAAAAGAAGAGAGTGATAAAGGGCATGGATTTGTTTTTTTTAAGAGGATGGGTTTGTCTCCATGTAGTTATCTCAGCTGTTGTATTTAGAGCACTATGCTCAGTATTGCTGCCCCTTTTTGAAAAAAAGAGCCTTTTGTAGACAATAGTATGCTTTGATCCTGATAGAATAAAATGTTGTCCTTTAAAAATATATCTGTACAGGTGAGATGAGGATAAATCATTTTAAAGTAAAAACCTGTTAGAATTAAACTTCACCTCCCCTGAGAAAAAGCTTACATCAGGCCTGCCCAAAGTCCGGCCCCGGGGGGGGCGCGGCAAATCCGGCCCGCCAGGCCATTCTGAGTGGCCCACGGCTGGCTGGCCCACCCCTCCCTCCCCCTCCTTCACCCCATGTTTTTTTAAAAGAAAGTGGGGGGGGGCTTGCAGTGGGGGGGCAGGGTTGGGGAGCAACCGGCCCCTGACACATTCTCAGCCACCAAATCTGGCCCTCCTTACAAAAAGTTTGGGCACCCCTGGCTTACATTAAATGTTCTGGATGGTGTTTTTGGGGGGACGGGTGAGTTGATTTAAATGTTAAAAATGAGATTTATTTATTTATTTTGATGATTTTATTTTTAATTATTTTTATTTAAATTGTGAGGTTTTGGGAGTTTGACCTGGGTTACGCAAGGTTGGGAACCACTGTTGAAAAGGGAAATTAGTATGATGTGCTGATGTTAAAAAGAATGTGGTACATATTCTTGCACTTTTCCATTTGATTGCTTCCTCTCTAAAGGAAGGGGAGGTCTTATGAGAGTGATTCCACTTCTTCTCAAATGGAGCAGAGTTTGAATAGGCTCTGGATCATCTGAAGTTATATTGAGGGAAGCTTTACAGAGGGAGGACGGGTGAAATCACTACATATAATAGGATTTCTTTCTATATGATTTACACCACATGCAAAAATCATTTTAAGTATACTACAGCTATGCACTTACGATGCACTCTGTTTCTAGAATCTTACATAAAGTAATATGGGCTATTGAAACCGAATGCATAAATTAGCCAAATACTTATTTTGCATCATACAAGATTTTGTACTGTTTTAAGAAAACAATTGCTGAAGACAATACAAGAGATAATATTACCTCTTCATCAAGTGTGTTATAGATCAGGATGTGTACCTTACTTCCTCTGTATATAATGCCATGATGTTTTCACATCATGCAAGAACAGTGTGGGGGATATGGGGCTGTGACAGTGTTATACAGGCAGTGTTATCCCATGATCAAGGATCATAAGAATTGACACAGGCCATATAAAGGCCACATATTTCTTGTCTCTGTACTGGAACATTAGACGAATCAGCGTTTTTTTTTTCTAAAAGAGCAACCTTCCTCCAGCTGTTCATGACTTGGGCACCATTATTTCCATTTATCTGCTTTGTTTGGAACAGTTGTTGACTGCATTGGTCCAAATGACTGAAATGTTACAGATTGACCTAAAGGTCTGCTTTTAAATGGACTGTAGGGGTTGCCATAGCTGCTGCAAGTCCTGTGCAGGATGGGGGGCTCATGAGGTCGTCGGTCCCTGGGCATTTTTTACTTAAGTCCCTCCCAGCTCTTCTTGTCCTTATGACTTTTGATCAATGAAGATCGGGACATTTGTTGATTGATTGATTGATTGAACTTATAATGCCCATCTAGCAAATAGCTACTCTGGGCAGTTTGCAAACTACTGTAAATAAATAATATCCAAAATGAATAAATAATTTTAAAATGTAATAATAACTATAAATATTAAACAAATTACATTATAACTTAACAGGTGTCGAAGCAAAGGCGGAAGGCGGATTCAGTGCAGGTAACTGGTGTTGAAAAGCTTCTAGTGAAGGGGCCAGATTAGAGATGTAAAATTTCTAGAGATTTTGAAGCTTGGGGGGGAGGGGGGAACCATTTTCCCCAGCTTTTTTTTTTTAGAAAAAAATGAAAATTTTCAGAAAAATTGAAAAAAATGCTACTTTAGCACTCCCCTCTCCCTTTTATAACTTCAAAGTCATTCTGTTACATTAGAAACATAAAATGTAATTATGGGTAATTTGACTTGTCATAAAATTATCACAACTAGCATATTAAAATATAGTGTATCCTAATGATTATTACAAACAGAATTTACTTTTTAAATAATATTTATTTGTAATTGAATCAAATAGAGTAACAATCTCCTTAACTGTTTACTAGTACAAAATCAATCTCTTGAACTGTTTACTAGTACAAAAAACTTCTGCAAAACAATGTTTAAAAATCCAGAATTAACAATTATTCATATTTCCTCTCCAAAGTGTTAAATAAAAATAAAATAAAAACCTCATTCTAATAAAAAGCATTGAAGAGGGAGGAATGTATAAAAGGCAGAGGAAGAAAGATTTAATGAAAGGGCATGAAATTTAATCAGAATCATTTTTGAGCTGTAATTATCAGCATCAGTTTCAGTCTCTGCCTCTGCAGCTACTCTGTTGTTTCTGTCACTAACACGGTTATTATGAACTTCTAAAAACTGAAGGTTTGCCCGGATTGAAACAAGCTTCCTTCTCTACGCTTTCACATGTGAGTTTATTTCTAGATTTAGTGTGAGTGTTTCCAAACATAGACCAGATTCTTTCACAGGCTGCAGAAGATGGAGGAATCTGAAGAAAGCGAGAAGCAGAGTCAGAGGCTGTGTTGTGCAAAGACCTTGCCACCATGTTGCAGGAGAAATATGTTTGGCAGTATCCCAGATTGCATTGCTGGACCAAATCCCTGAAGATGTTCAATATTCTGCAAGATTTGAAAGTACCTTTCCAACATCAAGTCCTAAATGCGCTGCTTGTTTTGTAATCCAGTCAAATGCTGTAGCAGTGCTATGATCACTTATATTTCCACCTTTGAATCTTGGATCCAACAGATTTGCAGCAGCATGAACTGGATGGCAACAAAAAAATTCCCTTTCTTCTATAGTTGTAAGTGGAGATGTACTGAGATTTTCAAAAACACTTGTTTTTATCTTGGTCATTAGATAAGGAATTTCTGACAAAAGTGCACTATCTGATTCAGATGCAGTGATTGCTGCAGATATTGGCTTTAAAATGTACAGGGAATTTTGCAGCTGAACCCAGAAGACCTCCTGATCAAGAACAGTGTTTCTTACACTTCTGAGTACTTTAAGATCTTCAACTATTACTGTTTCTTGAAGAGCTTTGTTTTTAGTTAACTTTCAAAGGAGATCACCACTCCAGTATGTATTTTCAGTTATTCAAAATGGTGTTCCAGAAGAGTATATTGCTCTTGCAAGAGCTTGATCATTTTTTTCCCTGATCTTCAGATGTCATCTTGTCTACAAATGAAGTTATTGAATAATTTTTGAATGCAGCTGTTTTCAATATTTACTTACTTGAAGATGCTGCTGATGGGACAACACTTTATGTTGCTGCTGATGTTCCACATGGAATAGAAAGAGGACTTCTTGAATGAGAACATTGAGTAAAAGCTATATGCATTTTCATCACTGTGGTCGTCTTCTCTTGGATCCATGAAGGATTTTTTAAATATCTGCAGGATACTTGTTAAATACAAGAGTGTGTTTTGTCATCCTGGTGGTAACATTTGGAAATGCATGTTTCATCTGACAATATTTGCAAATCACATTTTTTCTTCTCAGAAGAACGTGTAATGTGAAAATGCTTCCATAAGCTGGATGTTGGTCTCACCATTTCCCTGAGGGGAGTAGGAAAGAAAAATAATTTAATGGCCAGTTTCCAAGAAGATATTAATCTATGGTTGTGGATGGGGGAAGTAAAGAACCAGATTAGTAGTAATTAACATATTATTTACACAAAGGTTATAAACTAATGTAGCTAAATGATTCAATTTTTTGGAATCAGATAACTGTAAACTCGTACCTTTTAAAATTAAGAATATACTTTCAGGTTTTATCTTAAACCAATATCTTGGAACAATGAAGAATGAAGTTTTCCTTTGACCTTAGCATGAGCATGCTGAATAATGACTGCTCCTAATTGATAGCCATATGCCCTTCTTACTAGCCTGCTGAACCTGGCTGAAGTAATTACTATAAATCCTTACAATTCAGAAGTGGGTTTTTTTTTTTTAGGGTCCAGAGGCTATTTTAGCTCATCCATGGACCTTGAATGTTATTTCTTTTTTCTGAACAAAACTATTTTAGTCTAAAACACACTGTGTCCACCCCTCTCCCCTAAACATTTCGGGAGGTGCTTTTGCTATTTTTATTTTTTTTTTCACCCCAGGGACCTGAGGGGGTGCACATCTTGAAGGTCTTAAAGAGACCTATGGGCTGCACTTTACTCCAGCTATTGGCATTACTGAACATCATCCTTGGAAAGCCGGAGTGTGTTCTGTAGAAACTAATACCCATAAATAAATATTCAGATGATGCTAATGTTGGTTAAATTTGTTTTTCATTTCTCCTTTAGAAAGGTTACTGCAGCCTATGCTTCACTCACAAGATTTCTCATTTATAGTCAGCAAATCATGTTCATTTTCAATGTCAGTAAAAGGCACATATACCATTATGCAGTACTGCACCTGCAACTTTATGGTTTCTCTGCAACAATGACTAGTTATTTTCTGTTTGTGTTGAAATTACATAGCTGAATATGTCTTTTTAGTAATGGCAATGCTTAATGGGAAATTATTAACAACCAACACTTGCTTATCTTCTACCTACTCTGCATAAAGGCAGTATAATCTTTTTATGTCAATCCTTTCCCTCTTCTCTTATAAGGGAGGGTTTCTACATAATTTAATATTCCTGGGTTATACTAATTTATTCACTCATTTATTTTACATATACAGCTATGAAAGATCAGAAAGTATTTTGTGCACATATTATTATTTTAGGCACATATTTGTCAGGACACCTGACTTAGAGGAAGATCGGATCACATTGTATGACATACTAATGAGGAACACCATGACATTCCAAAAGGTTCACATACTTAACAGCATCCAGGAGAATTAGTTGTCGAAGGCAGCTTTAAGTAATTATGTTTTTGCCAATTTTCTGAACATAAGGCGGGAAGAAGCCTGGTGTCTCTTAGTTGGTAACTTATTTCAGAGTCTGGGTGCTACCACTGAAAAGGCCCAGTTCCTTGTCCTAAACATTTTGGCCCCCCTTGGTGTGGCGACTTTTAGTAACATGGACTGAGAGGAGCAGGTACTAAAACATCTGATTTTTGAGAAAGATATTCTGAGGAGTATCGTGATATTAAACAGTTAAGGACTTCATAGATCATGACCAGCACCTTGAATTGATGATAGAAACTAACAGGAATTGCAGTGTGTCTGTGAAGATTCTCAGACATCCAGGTGAGGTTGTCTGGAAGCTGAGTCATGGCAACTGGACTTCATTTCTTATGAGATCAAAACATTTCGCTACTCATCCAAGCAGCTTCGTCAGTGCAGGCTAAACTGGTTAAACTGTTGTACTTAAGCTAAACCTTTGCTCACAACTCAGGGTTCAATCCCAGGTAGCAGGCCCGTGGTTGACTCAGCCTTCTATCCTTCCAAGATCAGTCAAATGAGTACCTAGCTCACGGGGGGGGGGGCAAGGCCTACCCTGCATAATTAAATTGTAGACCACCCAGAGAATGCTTTAAGCACTATGGGGCAATACAAAACAGCACACTGCCTTTTTAAAAAGTATTGGCTGGCCAAGTTTAGGGGATATATGACTGAATATACTAATCCCAGAAATCACCGTGGCTGCTGCATTTTGGATCTGATGAAGTCTTCACGCCGTTTTCAAGGGTAACCCTATATAGTGAACGTTATAGTAGTCTAATTTTTGATATTTCCAATATATGACCCATTCAATCAACCAGAGATGATAAAAGGCACTCTTGGCCATGAGGAGTATTCCCTTTTAAAATATATTAAAATGAATGCTTTTTCCCAGAAAAAAAGAAAACATAAAAATAAAACTAGTGGATGAGGGACAGACAGAGTTAAGAAAGGTGACATCAAGATGAGTGAAACAGAGGGTGACAGTCAACATTCCCTATAAGGCATGTGTTCCACTTTCCCCCTCCACCCAGGGCTCCCCCCCCCCCGCACACACAGCTTCTTGACAGTACAAGTTTTTCAATAGAGGAACGGACCACCTCGGATAATTGTGGACTATCCTTCATTGGAGATTTTTAAACAGGGGTCAGATGGCCATCAGTCGGGGATGCTTTAAGCTCTGGATTTCCTGATTTGGCAGGGATTGAATTCAGCAACCCTTGGCATCATTTCCAGCTCTACCATTCTGTGATTCTGATTCAAAAAAAAGAGTGTCTATGGTTCACCCTTGTAATAATTACATGCTTCTGGCTAAACCCTTTAGTTGACACTATAATTTTTAAATGGGGTTGAGTTATTAGAGATTGAATCCAATTACACTCATCCTCCAGTAGAATAACATCAGGTAGCAGATTGAATTCTGCACCTGTTCCTAGTACCATCCACCTGCTCCTCCTGCTGTCAAGTTATATGATGTAATAATTGTCATCTTAGAACTGCAGAACTGGAAGGGATGCTCTGGATCATTGAGTCCAGCCCCTGCCAAGGAGGTATAGTGGGCGAATCAAACTCCCAACCTTTGGCTCTGCAGCCAGAGTCCTAAACCCCCGAGCTGTGCAGAAGTTCTATCTTGTCTGGCATTCTAAATAAATGAAACAAGCTTGTGATGAATAAATGAAACAAGCTTTTGGTCTAATGTCTAATAATATAAACATTATTTTGGAGATTATTTTTAAAACAAAAGTTTAAACTTTTCCAAATAAAGGATATTGAATAACTTTTAACTGAATCACTGGAAACTACATTGATTCTGTTCTGGAGTAATATAGAGTATTAACCGGTATTCCCAGAATGTATACTTCGTTGCACAAACGTACGTTCAAAGATAAACTTGCCTTTCTTTTGCTTGGAAGGGAGAAATCAAGACCATTAAGAAATCACATGGTGTTTTTGAAAATTCAGTCTTCTGTTGATATTGCTATGTCAGTGTTGGTGATTAAACACTCTTCCTGTATGGCAGAAAGCCCAGACTTGACTGTTTTCCAATACCATTATGTACTTTTTATTCAGCTGAAACTGAGGCTTCAGTGTTGTTTGCTTTTTCCTCTTGAACTTCTTTTTGTTTCAGTTTAATAACTCTTATTTACAGCAACATTCTCTCTACAAAATAATTAAGCCTGCCGCACCTTAACCGTTTAAACAACTTTAAAAGTGCTCATGTAAAGTTTTTTTTAAAATACAGTACCAATTGTTTTCTTTAGGATTTTAAAGCAGTAGAAATGGAGTGCCAAACCAGAGATCACTCGAAATAAAGGCTTGGGAATATCACACTTCGAGAAGAGTGGGTGTTTAACATTTTTCTTCCTGTTACTATTCAGGAAATTGCAACTATTATCTAAATTGAAGTGAATTTATTTATTTATTTATTTTATATAACTTTTATGCCACCCACTACCCAAAGGTCTCTGGATGGCTTACAGTTAAAATGAACAGTTAAAACAATTAAAACATTAAAATGTCAATGAACAATTAAAAACAATAAAACATTTAAATACAAAACACTACAATTGCCATTAGGACCCACGATCTATGTTATGTCAGTTAAAAAACTTCTGAAACAGGAAGGTTTTTACCTGGTGCCAAAACATTATCAGTGTTGGCACCAGGTAGATCTCACTTGGGAGGGCATTGCATAGCCTGGGGCAGCTGCTGAAAAGGCCCTATACCTACAAGCCATTTCTTTCACCTTCTTGAGGGATGGCTCTTTCAGGAGGCCCCCCTGCCTCGATCTTAATTGCCGGGTAGGTTCATATGGAAGGAGGCAGTCCTTCAGGTATCTAGGTCCTAAGCGTGATATGGTCCCTGGAGGCCCCACCACTCACCATTTACAGTGGACCCTTGTATAACAAACAGCTTGTATAACATAAAATCTGTAGAACATAAAAAATTCCAGAGATGGGGAAATTTGCTTAACATAATGGCCTATGGGAAAAATCCGTACAACATAAAAATGGGATTACTCCATTTTCAGTGCATTCCTATGGGACTTTGTATAAAGGAAAATTTGCTTAACATAATTTCATTTTAACGAATTAATTCCTTTATACAAGGTACCACTGTATATAGAATTTATGAGAACGGGGCTTACATTGCTTTCTTTCCTTTTTTTATATTGTGAATGACAAACAGAAAAACTTGGTTTTCCCCTTACCAGCTAGCTTTGGCATCTCCTCTGAAATTATCTTACAGTTATTACGGCAGATGTTAGCAACATCTTTGACATGTTAAAAAAAACAGTTTCATTTTGGGCAGGAGTCTTCAACTGCTCATGTTCACTAGATACTCTAAATGACTGTCAAAAGAATATTTATGCAGAGCAGGTACAAACAGTGCACCCTCATGATAGCCATGGATATAGCTTTAACCAGCAGCCATACCTTGCATTTAATTTAGTATACGTTGACATGAAAAACTTCCGCCTCTCATCAGCTAGGAGGTGGAATGCTCCATTAGTGCTGTTTAGGACTATAATTTTGTTCCTTAAATAGACAGCTAGCAAGCACTGCTGGGAATGAAATTATAGATCTGTAGGGTCACTGCAGTGGTGCAAATGTAAATACTACTATATCAGCAAAGGAGCTGCTGAATTGGCAAGTTGAAATGAAGAAAGCCTGTTGGGGCTTTTTGTTCTTGTTTTATCATGAAAGCAAGGCTTTGCTCTGACTATTAGAGCATATACTGAATGTAAAAAGCAATACATTTTCTCAAAGTTGTTTTTTATCTTTTTTGTTTTTGCTATTGAAGATAGATTCTAGCCACCCAGAAAATGGTTTTCTTTATTTCTGTTTTGTAAAGAAGAAATATATTATGAGGCTACTAAAGTGCTAGATCTGCCCGTTCATGAACAATTCCTACAGTTTTTATTCTTGTTTATTTCCTTTATGCATCTTTACTAAACAGTGGCTTATTTTGTTTTGTAAGTGAACTGCCTATTTCATTCACCAGGTCTATGTGTATAACCATTTTTCCTAATATCGTATATACTCAAAAATCTAATATCGTATATACTCAAAAATAAGCCAAAAGCATTTTTATACCACAAAGAACTGGTAAAACTTATTGACTCAAGTATAAGTCCAGGGGCTATATTTGGGTCGGCTTATATTCCTCGCCTGACACCAGCGTGGCGTGGTCGGCAACCCAGCAGGTTGGCGGGGTCACAGGCTGTACTCAGCGATGCGGCCTCCAGTAGGCCCGGTGTAGTTTGAGCCTCCCGGCCAAACGCTCAGGAGCCGGTGGAATGGGTAGGACTTGCCCTCCGCCGCCCTCCCCAAGCCAGCTGAGCACTCGGGAGGCAGCAGAAGGGGCTTCCAAGGCCATGGGAAGGTCGCCTTGTGCCACTGCAGCCAACGACAAACCCCTGTGGAGAGGGCTTTGAAGGCTGCGGGGAGGCCTCTTGGTGCCCGGCACCGCCACAGCCACCAACAAACCCCCACAGAGGGGGCTTCCAAGGCAGTGAAACGGGCAGGACTAGCCCTCCGCCGCCCTCCCCAAGCCAGCCAAGCACTCGGAAGGCAGCAGAACAGCCAGGACTAGCCCTCCGCTGCCAAGAGCCTCGTGGCGCAGTGGTTAAATGCCTGTACTGCAGGTAAAACTGTGTTCATGACCTGGGGTTCAATCCCAGGTAGCAGGCTCAAGGTTCACTCAGCCTTCCATCCTTCCGAGGCCAGTAAAATGAGTACCCAGCTTGCTGGGGGGGCAATGTGTAGCCTGCACACTGTAATTAAAATTGTAAACCGCCCAGAGACTACTAAAAGTGGTATGGGGCAGTATATAAGCAGAACACTTTTTCCCCAAGCTGGCTACCGTATTCACCTGAATATAAACTGAGGGCATTTCCCCCCCCCCCCCGGCTAAAACTAGGGGCGGAAAAACTCATCTTATATTTGAATATACAGTGGACCCTCGTATAACAAACAGCTTGTATAACATAAAATTTGTACAACATAAAAAATTCCAGAGATAGGGGAAATTTGCTTAACATAATCGCCTATGGGGAAAATCCGTACAACATAAAATGGGATCACTCTATTTTCAATGCATTCCTATGGGAATTTGTATAAAGGAAATTTTGTTTAACATAATTTCATTTGGAACAAATTAATTCCTTTATACAAGGTACCACTGTATATGGTATATAATATACATCAGCTTGGTAAATAAACCCTCAGAAGTTACTAGCTTATTAAAAACAATTTATTGCCCTGCTTAGAGCTGGAAAAGAAGTCACAGGGAGTTCTAATCCTGCTTTAATGTCCCAGTGTCATTTTTACGCAGAACTTCTTTGCAAGCTTGCTTTCTGTGCTGAGCACAGAAGATGTAGGAGTGATTCTCTCCAACAAACTGCTCACATACCAACAGGCAATTCGTCATTTCCCTTGACTATTACCCTATGTATGGCTGATGCAGAGCCTTCTTCATTACAAATAAAATAAATCAAGCAGCTCTTGAAGTTTGCAATATAACCTTTGATATTATTCAGAATGAAAACCGTTATGGTCTCTCAAGGTATGTGTGTGTGGGCTCCCATCATGTGTAAACTGGGCCAGTTTGGTATTTGACAAGCGTTGAAAAACCTGGGTCTTGATCGATTGCCTGTACTGCTTTGCTTTTTTAAAAAAACTTTTTTTACAGAGGGCTGAAGCAGATTTCACTTATTTTCCAGATAACAGGTGCTAATATGAAACATCTCTGGATCTTGCATTGTCTTGGAACAAGTATTCCACAGTATTGTCTCAATGTGAGCTGTGTACACTATAAGTGAAAGTGTGGGAGAAATATGACATGGAACGCACTTGATTATTTTGATCACTGATATAGTTAACAGATTCAAGCTAAGTTCTCACTGATTAATTTTAGAGTACAGTATTCACTCCTGTTGTCATGGCCCCTGCCATTTCCATTCTTTATAGTTATCTGGTGTTAGATAAATTTAAACCACCAACAAAAATCTCAGAAAATTAGAATATTACATGACATCAATAACACAAGGATTGGAAATAGAACAATATTGGAACTCTGAAAAATATAAGCATGCATATGTATAGTATGACACCCTTATCCACTGATTCATTATCCACTGATTCACTTATCCGTGCATTGAGGGGGACACTTTGAGCCTAGAATATTGAACCTTTTCACACTATTCTAATTTTCTGAGATTGTGATTTTGGAGTTTTCATAAGCTGTATGCCAGAATAATCACAATTATACCAAAGTAAGGCTTGACATAACTCACTTTGCATGTAATGAGTCTATGTCATATATTACTTTCACCTTTTGAGTTGACTTACTGAAATACATGAATCTTTGCACAATATTCTAATTTTTCAAATTTCACCTGTAGTAGTAAATTTGCTCACTCCAAATCCAATTGTGTGGTTAGCTGCCTAGTTGCCTCACAGGAGAAAACGGTATCCTCAGTTGGCGCAAGTGTCTACGGTTGAGACAACTAGGCTTCCAAAACAGATTTTATAATGTCCTCCTTAAAGTAACAGCTCCCTTCTCACACCCAAGGCCCTTTCCCAAATTCATAGAGCTTTCCTAAGTGAGAATCTGTAAGTTAGGAAGACGTGCATAAGCAAAAATGCTTTTCATTTTGTTATGTATACATGGATTGGTATCTGTATATCCAAAAACAAACAATCCCCAAATCATGTGGTTTAAATGCTTGAAGACTCAATTGCAACTGTTAGCCTTCCCTGTCCACTCTGGTAGTTTTGATACGTGATGAGGTAAGGTATCTGGACAAGTATGATCCAGTTGACAACCACAGAAGTGGCTAACTAGAACCGAGTAACCGAGTTGATATGACAAACGCAATACATATTTCAGTGTATCTGACATCTTTCAGCTCTTGTTTATGTATGTCAACAGCTTTTGCAGTGTTTTAGTTAGCTGCAGATGGTGTCTAGCAGTGCATTGATATAGGACTTATGCGAAGAAAAAAGAATCAGTACTTTGTAAATACATATCAAGAGTTTTTTTTCCATAATTAAAATGGCAAATTAGTGATGTACATAAGGATTTTGAAAAAGTCCATATTTCACATCAACACTGATAGAATATATAAGCTGGCAGGCCTAACCAAGAGAAAGCCCTTGAGATTGCAATGGATAATTTTATGAAACTGTTGGCCCAGTGTGTGGATGATGTAGACAAGGGATTAAAACAAAAACTGTCTATACCATATTCTTCCACAGATCTGTGGTATGACCACAACCGATAGTTATACCTGGAAAAGTGTATTTGTATAGCCAAAAGGTTGCAAAAGGAGGGGATCCAAAATAATGAATGGTCTCTAGAACAACCTTGAGGAAGAGCTAAAAGCTAAAAACAATAATAGCAGGTCAGTGAAATGAGCTTGTTGGGGGTGGCGCCAATGTGTATCCTGCATAATTAAATTGCAAACCGCCCAGGGAGTGCTTGAAGTGCCATGGGGTGGTATATAAGCAGAACACTTTGCTTTAGCAAATACTAAAAACGATCAAACAAATACCACTCTGGGAAATGGTAAACACAAGCAATACTAAAAACACATTCAATGCAATAAGGCAGTGGTGGCAAACCTTTGGCATTCCAGATGTTTTGGACCACAACTTCCATAGTTCTTTGCCATTGGCAATCTAGGTTCAGAATTCTGGGAGTTGTGGCCCAAAACATCTGTAGTGCCGAAGGTTCACCACCACTGCAATAAGGCATAATCATTCATTTTAAAATCGCATTCAGGCAACCAGTTGCTAAGAGAAAGCTTGAGTGAAAAGAAAGGTTTTTGTATGCTTGTGGAAGGACAGCAAAGATGGGGCATCCTTTCCTCCTATGGGAGGGAGGTCCAAAGTCTGGGAGCAGCAGCAGAGAAGGCCATCTCTTGTGTCCCCAACTCAACACATCTATGAAGTATCTTTTCCTCTCTTAAACTAGAATCTGCATTCATATTCTTACTGCATAACATAGTTGTACAGTAAACCCCCACCTATTGCAGGGTTTAGGGACCCGACCCGACCTGCAATAATTGAAAATCCACAATATGCAGATGCTGGGTCAGGTCGGGACTGGGTGGGCTCTCTGGGGGCTCTTGTACTTGCCCCAGGCCTTGTGCTGCCCCAAACGGGCCTGCAAGGGGCTTTCCAGTCCCCCAGAGGCCCCAAAAGTGCTCTCTAGTGATCTGGAGGTCATTTCTGGTTTACCAGAAGTCACTTCCGGTTTGCGGGGAAGCACTTTTGGGTCCTCCGACGGGCCTGGGAAAGCCTTTCCTCCTTACTCCAGGGGACCTTTTTCCATATACTGTGGACCCACGATATACCGGGACTGCAATATATGAACCATGAAAGGGCGGGGGACAACTGTATTATGTAATTTGCAAACAATTTGGGTAAAGATGACTGAGCATCAACTGGATGGTAATGGAAGAGGATTGGACAAGTTCATTGAGGATAAAGCAGACTAAGGCTCCGAAATCTGTGGACTGCAAAGTCGTCAGCTTGGCGATTCGAATCCTGGGTACCACGCAGTGGAGCCAGCTCCCACTGTTAACCCCAGCTCCTGTCAACCTAACAATTCTCAAGCATGTACATGCAAGTAGATAAATAGGTTCCACCATAAAAAGCTTGAAGGTAAAACAGTGTTTCCTTGCAGCCATGCCGGCCACGTACCCATGGACTTGCACAACACTGGCTCTTTCAACTTGAATACGGAGATGAGCATTGCCCTTAGAGTTGGACACGACTAGCACGTATGTGCGGGGGAACCTTTACCTTTACCTTAAAGCTATCAAGTCATTCAAGTCAGAATGGATTTATATTGGCATTGGTATTGAAACCAGCATGCCTTTTCACGTTAATTGCTGATGATCATGAGTGGGAGAATTCTGTTGCACTTACGGTATGTCCTGCCTGTGGGCATCTGGTGGGCCATAGTGTGAACAGAGTGTTGACATAAATAGTTTCTTAATATTATCTGGCATGACACTCTTTAAATGTTCTTTTGATATTTTACTGCAATCAAATTTATTCATTTCATGTGTATTTTATTTCAGTTTTTTCCTTGAGTCTTTAAATGAACTGATATTAGCAAGACCTGTTCTCATTATTCTGTTTTTAAAGACAGAAAATGAAAGAAGAAGCTGGTAAAATAATTTTATTCATTTGCTCAGGGTAATAGAGGTTAATCTGTTTTCGTTACATTGTGCACATTTCTATAATCAAATTTTCTTCCATATTGATAGATACAAACTTGTGCATATAAATATGTAATATGCAGGGTATCAGGAATGTGTTAGGATATGAGAATCCACAGCAGTGAGGAAAGACTGAAAGAAAAATAAAATTGACTTCTGTTTTCAGATTTCAAGAATTTAGTAGTCCCTAGGAAAAGTGTAAACATTATGTTTTTCTTGGGCTTGAGGTTTATTTTCCTGATACTATTAAAATAGCCATCTTGTTTTTTATCTTAGCCAGTTTTTCTCCTTATCTATTTTTAAGGCCAATTAAAGTACACAGAAACAAAGTGTAGTGTAAACACCATAATCACACTTTAGTTTTAAGTGGTCTGGAAGATCATGTTAAGCAGTATATAGGACAAAATGCTAGCTTGTTACCTTAGATAAAGACTCTTAAAAGCTTTACAGATATCTCTTATATACGGTATGTTTGGAAGCAATAATATATAGATACTGCTTTTAAACATCAAAGGGATAAGCCCAGTGTGTCTGCATGTAAGCATTTTAACAGCTGACATTCTAGCATCCATTAAATTTATTTTATGGATGTCTATTGCATGTTGTGTAATGGATATTTGTTTGTTCTAAAGTCTGACCTTGTCTGTAAAAGCTAGTCTAAAGATTTAAAACCTTCAGTACAAATTATACATTCAACACCTTTATATTGAGTAGCTAGAGTTTGTGTGAAACTTATTAAAGGCTTAATTGGAACCATTTGTAGTAACATTTGCTTTTCTTCTGATGAAAGGCTGAACCAAGGTAACTTTAATGTCAAAAATATTCACAGCATTGAATGTGTTTATGTACCGGTAGTTGTTCAATACAGTTGATGGAAACGTTGATTCTGAGTAGGGATGGGCATTTCGTTTTGGAACCAGTAGGTTATGAAACAGACCACGCAAACCCAGGTGGTGCTTGGAACCCTCTGATGCATGCAGCGCCAATTGCTTTACCTTTCTCTGGGCTCGCGTGGGGTTAAACTGCAATGAGGAAGTACGCTGCAACATCATCTTTCCGCATCTTTTCTCCTTCGTGGTGCTGGCCAATCACTCAGGAATGCAGGATGATGCCTGTTCCTACACAGCTCCTGATTAGCCAGCACCCACAGAGGAGGAAAGATGACATCATAGTGTGCTTCCTCATTGCGGCTCAGCTCCATGCTGGCAGAGAGAAAGGTAAAGCAATTGTCTCCACATGTATCAGACGGTTCCGAGCACCACCTGGGCTTGCATGGTTCATTTCATAATCTACTGGTTCTGAAACAAAATGCCCATCCCTAATTTTGATTCTTTTAAATATTTGGTTCATAAAACATTGACCAAAATCCTGTTGTTTAGCATTGCACTAGAGTAGATCAGTTGTAGCGTTCTTGATCAAGTGGCTATACAGGAGGGGGGTAAAGTATTAATGCTTATGCCCAAATAAGGAGTGTGGAGGTGGAGCCCAAGTGCTCAAAAAGCTCCACCTGAGGTATGTGTATTCAGATAGGGAAACTGCACACTTGAGAGAGGGAAGATTCATCCTGAGGGATAGGACTGAGTTAGTTTCTGAGAGGTTTGAAGTAAAGACAGAGCTTGAGTCTTACTGCTTTGAGAACTTTTAAGTATTTGTACACAAGTGAACTTGATCCTGAAACATCTTTGTATTCAATAAACTTTATTTTATTTGGTTCCATGTTACACTTTGACTGGGACTCAGTTATTTTAAACTGGGATACCCTAGATGGTAGCAGCAAGGAAAAATAGGTAGCGAGTGCAGGTCAATGGTCCGTAAAACAACTGGGGGCTCTGCATGGTAGTCACTACATCCATCAACTCCCTCCACAAGTTCCACTGATTCAAATGGGCCTCTATGTTAATTGAATCTCACTGTGCCTGTTTAGCTCAATGTAACTTAAGAAGGAATTGATTTACTAAATATGCATTGATTCAGTGGACCTACCTTTGTGTGACTTACCATATTTAGCAATAGGCCAGTGATGGAAAACCTTTTAGAGACCGAGTGCCCAAACTGTGATTCAAACCCCCTTATTTTATTTTTCTTGCAATGTGCCAATACAGCAATTTAACCTGACTAGAGGTGGCTGTGAAGGGGTGATGCTGGGTGCCCACAGAAAGGGCTCTGAGCCATAGGCTCGCCAACACTGCAATAGGATTCTAGCCTAGAAACCAACTAATACTCCTGGTGTTTGAACAAATACTTTCTTTTGAATTCTCTAGTTTCTCAGCCATTACGTGTTGAAAAAGGGGGAAGTATAATTAGTTTTAAACCTGCCAAATGTGAAACATACTGCAAGGCATTAGAGCAGATTATGTGTGTATCTTAGTAAGGCACATGGATAGCTGTTATAAAGTGTGCTTCATTTGGTTCCGGATGATTTGTAGCACATGGGCTTGCAGAACTCATTCTCACTGGCTTCCTTACTTATGTAGTTGCTCTTGGGAGTGTACAGTCTGTGGGTAAACTGATAAGTATATTCATAATTTTTCAAATTAGAATGGCATAATAACCTGTTACTTTCTTCTCTTTTTCAAGTTACAATAAATTGAGCTTAAAACATCTAATGGCAAGTCAGATGATAAACAGGAGTTATGTACCCAAGGACGAATTGAAAACTGGCAAAAATAATGAATGCTCACCTAGGAAATGTATCAAACTATCGCACACTTACATGTGTGTTTTAAAATCTTAACTTACCAAATAAACCTGGGGGTGGGGGGACACCATCATCTGTTATCCAGCTGACATAGCCTGTCATCAACATGTGTCTAAGGAAGCTTGATTGATCAGTCATGGTAAGGGAAATATCTTATAATTTGGTTCAGGGTAAAAACAAGCAAAGAGGCTGTTCTTCTCCAGTAGAGTAACATTGTACAGTAAAACCTTGGATTGCAAGCATAATTGGTTCCAGAAACATGCATGGAATCCAAAGCACTTGTATATCAAAGCGAATTTCCCCACAAGAAATAATGGAAACTCAGATGATTGCTTCTACAATCCAATAATATTCCTATAAAGAGGATTACAATACTGTGATATAATACAAAATATAAAGAAAAATAAAACAAATTAACCTGCATTTACCTTTGAACGGCACTTGTTGCTGCAGAACTAGTTTAAGACCACACATACACTCACATACAAATGTGCAAGCTTTCCATGCAAGGGAACCACAAAAGCCTTTTTCAGCACAAGGGAAGGGACAAAAGAGAAACAAAACCCAGCAACATCTCTTCTGCTCCAGAGGGGCCAAATCAAACAAGAAGGGAGGGAGAGGAAACATGCAGAAAAAGACCTGAGACTCAACAAGGTGGGGGGATGAGGGTTACTAGTGTAGTATGGGGAGATGGGGGGCAAAAGCCCCAAGGCGCAGAGGTCTGAGGGTGCTGGAGGAACTGGTGGGGTTGAGAGTGTGCTCTCAGCTCCATACACCATGAGCTTTCCCCCCTAAGAAAAGGCAATCAGGAGCCTTGCCATTGGCATTGGCCCCTCCCCTCCCCCCTGCATACTGCCCAGGTGGGTCTCCTCCCGAGCACACCCACATGGGGGGGGTGGCCTGGTGCAGGAGGGAGGTATTGCATGACCATGACCCATGGGAGCCAGACCGACAGAGGCAACAGAGGTGTGTTGGGAGCCCACTGCCCACAGAGAGCACCCATCACACGCCCAGCCCTTGCACCCCCTCATGCGTCTTCCTCAGAGGAGGAGTGGATGTGGGTAAGAGCAGGTGATGCACCAGCAAAAAGGAAATACTGTGTGTGTGTGTGTGTGTGTGTGTGTGTGTGTGTGTGTGTGTGTGTTGGGGGGAGAGCTTCTTTGTGGAAGGGACATTCCTTTGGTGAGATGAGCCCAGGTGTGCACCCAGCAAGTAAGAAAGAGATGTGTGTGTGTGGAAGTGGAGAGGAAAGCCCAGGGACTGTGAGAGCGCGTACACGCACGCTCTCAACCCCCCTTCCAGACAACACATTGCATCTGGTGATTAGGGCCGGACACCTAGTGAGGAAAAGTGAGGGGTGGGGTTGGGGAAAGACGGGAGATCCCCCCAAAAGGAGGTGAAGAGCCAAGGGGAGAAGGATGTGGGGTAGATGAATGAAGGGGGTAGTTGAAACAGGGGTGGGAAGGGAGGGAAAGTGCTCCACAAGGGCATGTCAAGGTAAGAGAGAGATGGTCTCAGGGCAGGATAGAGACAGCTGTGGGTGAGGGGTCTGAGTGGGCAGGGGTTGGGAGGAGGGGTGGGAGGGCATCAAAGGAGGAGAGGAAGGGGATAATGATTCTACTGATGATCTCAAAATTGCAGGGCTGGGAAGGACCCTATGGGTCATTGGGTCTGGCCCAAGTCAAGGGGGCCCAATGGGGAATCATGCACCTTGCTTCCAGCTCTGCAGCCAGATCCCTAAACCACTTAGCTGTTTGTGGCACGGGTGTGAATGCATTCCTTTCCTACCCAGGATACTTGGCAGTGCATCTTCTGTGTAGGGACAGATTGAGCAATATTGCAATGGAGCCAATTACCTGGAGTGGTGGTGAGTGCTCCCAACACTGGAGACATTTTTTTGAAAATTGGACAACCACCTGGCAGATATCCTTTGATTTCTGTTCCTATGTGGATCAGGGGGTTGGACATGATGGCCTTAACAGGCCCCTTCCTACTAAATTATTTTATGATTCTTTGATTCCCTACCCAGTGCGCCCTACTTGCCTCCTAGATCCAGCAGTCCCCTGCCTGGTCAATCGCCTCTGTCCAAGTTGGGTGCTTGATGTGCTAGAGAGGTTTGGTCAGGATTCCAAGCCCTGGTGGACCCCATTGCACCACATCTAGGGTTACCGGTGGCTGGGCAAGAGCCCCGTGCGCCCTTTCCCTTTGGTGCTGAGCGTCTGCCAGGATCCTAAGGCAGCTCACAGGGAGAGACCGGGCAGCAGCCCAGCAGAATGGGAATGATTTCTGGGACCACCACCACCACCACCACCACCACCACCACCATCATCATCATCAACAACAACTTTCCAGCTCGGCGGTGCCAAGCCCAAGGCTTCCCAGAGTTTGCTGGTGAACAAAAAGGGCGAAGGGGGTTGGGGATTCAATCCCAGGTGCAGGCTGCAAACAGGTCACCCCCAGGTTGTTGCAGCATCTAAACAGCTCAATGAGCTGGCTGCACAGCCCAAGTGTGCTGCAGACCCTGTAGCCGATAGGGATGGGCCCAAAAGGGGGGGAAATGTGTTTCATTTCGTTTCATTCCCCATGATTCATTCTGTTTCGTTAGAAATGTTTTTTTTTTAAAAAAAAAAAGATTCATATGTAACGAAACAGTAATGAGCCAATTTGTTACTCTATAAAACGGGTCTCCTGGGTCTTGCCGGGGGAGCCGTTTTACAGCGAAATGAATTGGTTCGTTTTAAATGGGAAAACCGCTGTTTTGTTTCATTACCCAACAAAACGTTGAAATAGCATTTTGTTTTTCGTTTTGTGCCCATCCCTAGTGCCCAAGTTAAGTTAAGCTGCCACCCCTGCTCCCCCTCTTGGCTTTGGTGGGCATGTGTCACAAGGAGGCCGGGGGGGGGGGTGCAAAAACTGACTTTGTCCCTGGGTGCTGAAAACCCTAGCTGCGCCTCTGACAGGGTGCAGGTTGTGTCTGGGATGGGGTGGGGAGAAGGGAGAGTAGAAGAAATGCAGAGACGGCTGAGCCAATGGATCAACAGCTACTTTCAAGGGAAGAGCTGCTTCCGCAAGCTGCTCATCAGCAAGGAGTTGAGAGGGCTCTCCAAGAAAGAACAAAGGCTGCTGGCAGCACAGAAGGAGGTGAGCTGGTGTGCTCAGTGCTCGGCTAACTTTTTGAGATCAGGGCTTGGTGCATACTCTCTCACAAAGCCTGCAGGAGTTGGCTGGCTCTGGGAGGGAGGACTGGACAGCCAGCTGGTGAAGGGGGCAGCTGGAAAGGTAAGTGTGTGTATGGGAGTAGAAAGCTGCAGGACTCCAAAAATCACATGAAAGCAAACCCCCCTCGGACAATCACCTCCCTCTTCTCCCGCACTACAGTACAGGTACTGCACGACATTGCTCATTAATCAAGGTAAATTTTACATGAAAGTTTTCCTTGTCTTGCAAAACACTCGCAAATCAAGGTACAGTAGGGCCCCGGTATCCACTGGGGATTAGTTCCAGGCCTTCCTGTAGATAACGAAAACTGTAGATAAGAGAGAGCGCAAAAAAACCCATCAAAACTGTTGTTTGTGACAGTAGCTAGCTTTATCGCTGTGATTTGTGACAGTAGCTTGCTTTGCGGCTGCTGGATTATTTACTTAATTTTTTCTCTGCCAACCATGGATAACTGATTCAGTGGTTAATGAATCAGTGGATATGGGGGTCCTACTGTAGTCCCAAACCAAGGTTTTACTGTAGATCTCTATGGCTGAAGACCTAACTCTAGAATTTGGATGAGGATTTAATAATCAGCAATAAAATACTTTACTAGTATGGGTGATTTAGGAATGGAAATGCCGTTATAGAAATCCTTTTAGCAGCCTTGCCCTCTAATAAGCAAATACAGGTTGGAGTTAAAAATAGGAAAATGCAGAAGATGCAAAGAAATGTTTTAATGCGTGTTCAGCACCAGAAACCCTGAAGATTTGAGAGACTGATATACATCAGTTGTACAAGAGCAGTTATATCAGTGGCTTTTCTTGCATTTCCTTTAGCAGAAAGGCATGTTCCCTGAACCTTGTTGCCATGAACATCAAGACAGTGCAGTGCTCAGTACCTCTCAGAGGTGGCAGTTGACAGGTTTTGCAGTGATTTGTTAGTGGAGTTGCATAAGATTGGAAGAAGTATTTGCATAAGGAAGTCAATTGGAGTTGGTTTGTTATTCTAATTTACTGTAACTACAGAAAATGCATGATGTAGCTCAATGATAAAAGCATCTAATCATGTGACAGAGTCAAGGTTAAAAATATGCCTCTCCTATTTCTAGAGCTCTTCAGCTGTCGATGACAACCTTTCTACATCTCTACTCTAGGCTGGAAAAAATACCCTAAACCAAAGCAATAAGTGCTCTCTGGATCCCATTTGGAACTTAGCACAGTTTAAAAATACAGTGACTTTTCTACCATTGTGTCAATACCAATTTGTAGTATAGGGAGTAAATGAGAGTGCAATTGTGAGGAAGCGTGAGAGATACTGCTGTAATGTTTCCATTTTTTTTAATGCATGGGTTCACAAACGGGGGGTCATAGACTTCCAAGAGGAGGGTTGCAAAGGTGTTTTCTGGAGGGGAGTCATTGTGATTATTTTTATATTAAATATGATCCATACAGTGCTGTTTTATTTTAATCTGTTGGCCCACAGATAACTTTAATTGGAATTGCAGACAACCTAGAATTCTTAAGTATTTCTACAATACTTAATATTGTATTATATATTATATATATAATATTATATATTAATATACAATCCTGCTTTTAAGAGGGCCTTGAAGACCTTCCTCTTCAAAGAAGCCTATGGTGACCTTATTAGTTAGGTGTTTTTTTCTCTCTCTCCCCTATCCTCTTCCGCCAACTTGCTCTCTGCTGTATTTGTGTGGAGATTTTGCTTTTTATCTTTTTATTATTGTTCGCCGCCCAGAGTTCCCGTAGGGATGATGGAGCGGGATATAAGTCCTTAAATAAATAAATAAATAAATAAATCACCCCCACCACCATTTTGCGGTTCAGGTACCGCGGTCCCACTACATCACGGGATCACAGTATCTGCACCGCTGGGGGGGCGGGGGGCGATCGGGTCACTCCCCGCAGCTGCCCCGGGCCCCTCCGAAAAGGCTTGGAGCTGGGTGGGGGGGGTGCCGGGGAGTGATCTGATCACTCCCCGGAGCCCCCCTGGGCCCCTCTGAGAAGTCTCGGGGCAGTGTGGGGGGCAGCGGGGGGGGGGGCAATCTCCATTGAAATGCATTGTCAATGGATTTCAATGGAGAAATTTTCCCCATTGGAAAGCATTGAGCCAATGTTTTCCAATGGGGAAAATTTTGTCCATTGAAATGCATTGGCAATGGCAATGCATTTGAATGGAGACAGCCCTGGACAAGAAGTCTCGGGCGACGCAGGCAGGTGGCAGCAGGAGGTCAGATTCCCCTGCCACCGCCGGCACGTGCCGCCCCAAGACTTCTGCAATTGCCCCCCACCCACCCACCCGCAGGCCCCCCCACCCGCTTCCGCATATCGCGGATTTTCATGGATCACGGGTGGGGTGGGTCCCTAACCCCCGCAATGGGTGGGGGGTTACTGTATACCCCTTTGGGTAGATTTTCTTTCTGTGCATGCACATCACCCCTACCCTCTCCAAAGGAGCTACTCTGGCTCGGTTCTCTCTGCTCATCTGCATCCATCTTTGGAGGATTGATGTCAGCTGTTTGAACCCAAGCCTTGCCTCCGGACAAAGAAGCAAGAATGAAGCAAGCAGGTGGTGCACACCAGGAATGCAGACAGCCATGATGGTGGAGGATGGAAAAGCCCTTGCCACCATGTCAGCAGTGCCTTTCACTTGGCCTGAACCTCCTGCTCTTCTAGGTGCAGCGATGGCAGTGCAATGAAAGGAGAGGGGGACCTGGGCATTGAGTTGCCTCTGGACCCCACCTCAGTGATGGGGGAGGAAGACAAGAGGGCCAAAAGGGTGGGGTAGGAGAACTGTGGGTGTAGGGAGGCATCGGGGAGGTACTTATTTAGGGTGAGCAGGGAAGTACTTTCATTGAGGAGCTGTGGGCAGGGAAGAGATGAAGGGAGGATCACTTTTACAGCCCAAAAAGTAAACTAGTGTATTGAATCTTTTTCTTTCTCAAATTTTGTCCGATAGAGACAGATTTACAGCCTCCTCCATTTATTACTACATTCGTATTAATCTAATATGTTAGAATTATATTCTGAAAAATCTATTTTAATCTACTTTCTTTAGCCCATTAAAATGCCTGTTTATCCAAATGTGGTGGGCATTGAAGGTTACTTAGCTATTATAAAGGGGGGGGCACAACTCAAAAAGATTGAGAAACTCTGATTTCAAGTGAGGCCTTGTAAGATTCCAGTGTAAGGAGATAATGATGATTAGGGCTATATATATATATTTTAATTTCACCCCCAGCAGAAAGAGAGAAGGTTGGTAAAGTATATGGTAATTGCACTTGCAAACATGCATGCCTCATGGAATCATAATACTGTATAAGGTGACTTTGCCAAAATTCTCTTGTTTTGCCGTCTTCTTCTGTTCACCCTTGGAAACCATTTTTAAAGAACCCTTTTGCCTGTGGTTTGGTTTGCACCCGAGTGAATGAGCCAAGCCAAAGTGGGCTGTTCAGCTTTTGCTTGCCTCATCAAAATATGACCATACTTAACGAATGAGTTGCTTGGTTTACCACGTATCTTCTCATGTAAAGTACCTGTTTTCAGTAATTGTAGTTGTGATTAATGAGCTAATTTTGAACCATAAAGAGTTTTGAATATGCACTCTGGCACCTTCAACACTCCAAATCTGGTACCTGTATGATTATGCTAGGCTAACTGGTCATTTCCCAGCTGCAGTACCTAACATTGGAGCAGCTTTGAAGGATGGCTAGCAAAACAATACCCTTGCTCAAAGGTACCTACTTGGTTTGATTTTTCTTTAATTAGAAAAACTAATAAGAAGGGAGGCTTGTTTCTTGTTTTTAATTTATTTTTCTGGTGGTAGAATATTTGCTCTAAGGGAAAGGAACTGATTCTTTCTATTTTACCTGAAGCACTTTTTTAAATGCATTTTTTACATTCTTTTTGAATTGCAGGAGCTCCAGTTTCAAAGGCTCACCAGAGAGCTTGAGGTGGAAAGGCAGATTGTTGCCAGTCAGTTAGAAAGATGCAGGCTTGGAGCAGAATCACCGAGCATTGCAAGCACAAGGTACACATCCCAGTGTCTCTTTTTTCCTCCCAAACTTTTTTTCCAACTTAACACTTGTAATAAACATTAATTTCGTTACAATTCATGGAGTCTCAAAATCTCGTTTAATGTGGTACTGTCACGTTCGCCACTGACTTATCATTTTCCTGTTTGCAATTTGGGTGTCATGGATTTAGTTTTCCTTGTCATTACCTGATTTGTGTGCACATTCTACACAGTGGACAGCTGCAGATAATTATAGTGCCCGTGCAACCACTTGATAAATTACTTCCTCTGCAAACTGTTCAGGAAAATTTTTTTACTACTTCTTTCTTTTGTTAGACTTCTGATTGGGAGCATGTGCCATGGTAATATGTAGACTCTCCTTTGCTCATAATCTACATTCACAATTTTAAATGGTTAAATCATTAATATGTGTGTAAAAACACACTGAAGCAACTTACCTTGGTTTCTGGTTCAGGTTCATAATCCTGCATAAGGGCTGGAATGATGGCAAAGAGTTAGGTGCCTTTTTTAATGGAGCTATTTTGCACCCAACCTATTTGTTGCCAGAAGAGGGGAGAAAGGTACTTCTTCCACTGCTGCATCAATGAAGTACAGTGGTACCTCTAGATACAATCCCGTCTAGATTAAAAAAAAACTTGAAATGCAAAGAAAAATCCACAAAGATGAGAAGCCTCATCACATGAAAATTTAACCCTGTTTTTTTCGAGATGCAAAAAGTTTCCTCAGGATGCATTGCACCTGGGAGGTTTATAGCGACACCCCCATGCTTGTAATCATTGGAAACGGAAGGTAACCATTGTAAATGAAAGCTCCAGTTCTGTTTGCAATGGTTCATAAGAACATAAGAAGAGCCATGCTGGATCAAGCCAAAGGCCCATCTAGTCCAGCTTCCTGTATCTCACAGTGGCCCCACCAGATGTGTCTGGGAACGCACAAGGCTAGATACAGTATCTGTCTCCTGATACCACTCCCCTGCATCTGCCCCTTGAAATACCCTGGTTTTAAGCCTGGAGATTGCACATCTCCATCACGGTTTGTAACCTGTGATGGACGTTTCCTCTAGGAATCTGTCCAATCCCCTTTTGGAGGCATCCGGGCCAGAAGCCATCATCACATCCTGTGGCAGGGAGTTCCACAGACTAACAACACGCTGGGTAAAAATAAAAAATCTTTTGTCTGTTCTCACTTTCCCAACACTCAGTTTGGTATTTTGTGAGAGGAAGAAGAGGGTTCCCTTCCTGTTCAATTCCCTTCCATTCACAATGGTTCCCTTCTGTTCACAATGGTTCCCTTCCATTTGCAATGATTACCTTCCATTTGCAATGGTCCCCTTCCGTTTGCAACGGTCCCCTTCCATTCGCAATGGATCCCTTCCATTTGCAATGATTACCTTCCATTTGCAATGGTCCCCTTCCATTTGCAATGGTCCCCTTCCATTTGCAATGGTCCCCTTCCATTTGCAATGGTTCCCTACTGTGCACAAAAGGTAACCATTGCAAACAGAAGCGGGAAGCGGGGCTTCTGTTTGTAGTGACGTGCACAAAGCACCGCCCGCATTTTGGAGCCATTCTGGAAATATTTGGCATTGTTTGGGTGGCTTTTTGGAACTTTTATGTGGATTTCTCAAGTGGTTGAAAGGTAGGGTGATGAGCTTCAGTGTTTCTATGGCTTTTATTGCACTTTTTGCATTTGGAGGCGGGGGTGATTTCCAACTTATTTGACTTTTTCAGAATGAATTGAATGGTTTCCCATGCATTTCTATGAGAAGCTGTGTTTCAAGATACAAAATATTCATAATATGAAGCATCCCTTGGCATGGATTAATTTTGTATCTAGAGGTACCACTGTAACTACTTCAATATCGGCTTTCAGTGCAGATCCACACTATGGTAGTTGTGGGTTCGTGTTTAGTGCTGCCACTTGCATCAACAGAAAAGCAAAGCAGTCACAAAATTATATATATGTATACAAAGTTTGGGCTTGTACAGTATTTGGTCAGTAGATCAGGTTGACTAAAGGCAACTGCTGTCATTAGGATTTCAATATAGGACTGAGGATATAGTAAAATCATATAAAATATCATTTTAGTAAAAAGCTTATGTATATTACAGTTGTTTTGAATGAAATCACATTTTGTACTGCCTGGTAATGCAAACTGTATGGTAACAGTTTCAGGAATGAATTTTTAAAAAAATTATTCATTGAAAGTCAACAGTTAATCAGCTGTGTTCTAATGAAGTCCAATTTAGCCTCACATGTAGCTCTTTGTTCTTTTACTTGGATTATCTTCATGCATAAATGAGCACTATAAAATTGTAACTGGTTGCATAACCATTTCTAGATATTCCACGTCTGTTCTGTGTTGATAATGTGGCATTTTCCAAGAGCTTACCTGTTCATGCGGAGACAGGTTGATTTGTCAAACTCAGTTTGAGGATGAAGCAAAATGCATGGCCATCACAACTGAATAATAACAGTACAAGTAGTACATTATTCACTGGCTGCCTCTATCCTCTCAGTAAAGGCAGGGAGCAGGAGTTGCAAGAAACTGAGAAGAGAGAACCATCCTTGCTACTGTGCCCCTTTGCCCCTTATATTAATGTATATGGATGTTTCCAGCATGCTCTGCTTGTGAACATCAGAGCTTCTGGTTAAACAATGATAAAATTATAGTTCTGGATAGCGTAAAGAAGAAATATGTGTGATCCTTATGCAAAATCCAAAACCCTAGTGAGGATGTTACCTTTATTAGACCATTAAGAGACATTCTAGCTTTTGAATCCCACAGGACTCTTCATTAGGATGGGGCTTAACAGTGCTTGTGTGGTAGGAGAAAATATCACCAAATCGTCTTGGCCAGATGTTGAAGCCAAGCTGCCTTATTAAAAGCAAGTTCCAAAATCAGATCTGAACCCTTTTAGAATCAGTAGGTTCCACATGATGGGATGCTGATTTCATAGTCTTTTCTTAGTCTCCTACAGAAATGGGTTTGCAAATAACTCTGTACTGTATATTTCCTATTGCCTCTGGCAAAGAATATAGGCCCTGTTTGCTTGGAAACAGACACACACAGAAACATAGCAGACACCATATCAGAAAAGTTGGAGATTGTGTTTAGTTTACAATCATGCTCGGCATGACACAGTAATTGCAAGTTGAGTGTCGCCCAGTGGTCTGGAAGAAGGTGGATACTAGCCTATTTTCACTAACCTCTAATCATCTAAGGTATTCTGAAGATTCTTTCCCATTTATGCGGTTATGTTTTCCACTTGGTTATCATTATTACTTATCTTTGTAATTATCCAGTTATTTAAGGTGCAGAGGATCCATGTTCTTTTTTAAAATTTGAAAATAAGAGTACTACGTTACTCAGAGCATTATGAGAATGTTGGAAGCTGTGGGCATCCATCTTTCACACTTCCTGGGTGGTGTAGTTGTGAGAGAAGGAGCAGAAGTTTGATGTGTCATCTTTTAAAATTTATAGTCCCATCTACCAAAGCTTGAAAGGTTACTCCACATGACCAACTCCCTGCATTTCTCATTACCCACCTCAACATGTAGCTTATCAGAATCATCTCAATTGATGAAGCACCTTGTCACAAGAATTATCTAATGGACTGGATCACCCCATAGGTCCCCTGAAGATCTTAAACACTAGAGAGAGAGTCCAGAAGGATAAAAACCTATAAGAGATCAAGCAAAATTAGCAGGGGCACACTCCTAACACTTAATTACCAAAAGGATCAAAGCTATCTCTATCTCATAATTAGATCTGAAGGCAGATTGAAATGGATCTGGCTGATATTGTGACTCGTAGTTCCCTAAGGATCCAATTGGCATTCTTATGCTGCACAGATAAACATGCCACAGTTCCATCGACCGCACCTGCATCAATTCTGGCATTAAGCTCAGCATCTGACATCACTCTCATCTTGCCTAAGACAAACAGTGAGAGGTCCAGATATTTTTTGGGACAGATATCTATGTGTCATGGAGGTCATGAAGTCCTGAGTTGCTCCTGATAGAGTCATTTTGAGATATGTAATAGGCAGACAGGGGTAAAGGCAGGGGCCTTTTTTCAGCATCAGTGTCACTTTTTTAAACACCTTCTCCAGAATTGGTATTGCCATGATCTTTCAGTGCTGAATAAAAACTGCTTTACTGCCAACTTTTTACTTTTGTTTTAGTTTTAGTTTAGTTTATTGCTACTAATGCAATCCACTTGAAGGAATTTCTATGGATTTCTGGATATTGTGCCAAATACGTTTTAAAAATAATAAATTATATAATCAAAATATCTGGAGGTGCTTGAAAGCCTTCTTTGCCATACGCAAAAGACCTTTTAAACCATTATTGTTGACCTTTTTAGCTCATATTGGTTCTGAAGTACTCACCTAATGCCGTGACATAAGAACACTGCAGTGAAAATAGTATTATGTAAGCTACAGCAAGCCGGAATTAAGATTGCCGGAAGAAATATCAGCAACCTCAGATACGCAGATGATACTACTCTGATAGCAGAAGGTAAGGAAGAATTAAAGGACCTCTTAATGAGGGTGAAAGAGGAGAGTGAAAAAAGTGGGCTGAAGCTCAACATCAAAAAAACTAAGATCATGGCCACTGGTCCCATCACCTCCTGGCAAATAGAAAGGGAAAAAGTGAAGGCAATGACAGAGTTTATTTTCTTGGGCTTCTTGATCACTGCAGATGGCGACTGCAGCAACGAAATAAAAAGACGCCTATTTCTTGGGAGGAAAGCAATGGCAAACCTAGATAGCATCCTAAAGAGCAGAGACATCACTTTGCCAACTAAGGTCCAGATAGTCAAAGCTGTGTTTTTTCCAGTAGTGATGTATGGAAGTGAGAGCTGGACTATAAAGAAGGTTGATCGCCGCAGAATTGATGCTTTTGAGCTGTGGTGCTGGAGGAGAGTCTTGAGAGTCCCCTGGAGTGCAAGGAGACCAAACCTATCCATCCTGAAAGAAATCATCCCCGAATGTTCACTGGAAGGACAGATTTTGAAGCTGAGGCTCCAGTACTTTGGCCACCTCATGAGGAGAGAGGAGTCCTTGGAAAAGTCTCTGATGTTGGGAAAGATTGAAGGCAAAAGGAAAAGAGGACGGCAGAGAATGAGATGGTTGGACGGTGTCATCAGTGCAACCAATATGGATTTGACAAAACTCCGGGAGGCAGTAGAAGATAGGAAGGCCTGGCGAGCTCTGGTCCATGGGGTCACGAAGAGTCGGACATGACTGAACGACTGAACAACAACAAGCTACAGCAAGAAACAGCAAAAAAAAGTTCTTCGGTAACATTTAAACTCATTATCACACTGCTTTTCAATAGTCAGAATATTATTATTATTATTAATTAGTTCATCCTTTGCATGGATTTTCTAAAGCTTAGTCATGCCGGTGTTTTACTTATAGTTCATTCCCATGGGAATATACTTTATACAGTCAACATCAGTCACAAATAACTGATAATTATTCTTGTCTAATAAGTGGTTGTCCATATAATTAAGGTGATAGAAGTTTAGGAAAAACCATTAGCAAGCAATTGAATCAGTCATTCATTTATGCATTTTATGTACTTTGTCAAGAATTTCAGAAGCAGCCATTTCTCTAGCCAAGTACCTCACTACTCATGAACAGAAAAAAAATTCAGTCATTAGGGGAAAGGAACAATGGTATTAAAATAAATTAAGATTAGTTTGAATATATATATATATACACACACACACACACACACACACACACACACACACACACTTCAAGCTAAATTCAGCATCAGTCATACAAAGTATGTGTGTGTGTGTGTGTTGTGTCATTACAGTTGTGACCGACTCTCTGTGACCCCATGTCCATGGAGTTTTCTTGGCAGGAATACTGTAGTGGTTTACCAGTTCCTACTCCAGGCACCTACAGCACCTGGTATTCCCTGGTGGTCTCCCATCCAAGTACTAACCAGGGCCAACCCTGCTTAACTTCCAAAATCAAGTGAGATTGGATGTACTTAGGGCACCTAGGCAAATTCCATACAAAGTGTAACCCCCCCCCAAAAAAAAATAATAGAATTATAAAATAGTTTATTTGGAATAAGCCTCTAAGGCCATCGAGTCCAACCTCCTGCTTAGTGCAGAATTCTAAATTAAAATAGATCTGATTGATGATTGTCCAGTTTTGTTTTGAATACCTCCAGGATTGTAGCACTCACCACCTCCCAAGGTCAAGGGTTCCATTGCCATGCTGCTCTAACCCTTAAGATGTTTTTCCAGATATTTAGCCTAAATTTGGCTTTCTGTATCTTACAGCCATTATTAGATGTCCTACAGTCAGGGATGATTGAGAACAGATTCTGCCCCTCCTCTGTATAACTACCTTTCAAATATTTGAAAAGTGCTACCATGTCTCCTATTGGTCTTCTTCTCTCAAGGCTAAACATGCCCATTTCTTTTAGCCTTTCTTCCTCAATGGGACTTAAGATCACAGCTATAATTTGTTAATGTCTAATCTAGCTAGGATTTAACTCTACAACTCCTGTCCTGCTATACCTTTCAGTAGATCTGTGAGTCATTCTGAATTTACATTTTCAGTCAGCCGAAGTTCCAAAAATCAGAGTACTGTACATTGTCAAACCCAATTAGCTATGGGGTGTTGTGTTGTGTCATTACAATTGTGACCAACTCTTTGTGACCCCATGTCCATGGAATTTTCTTGGCAGGAATACTGGAGTGGTTTGCCAGTTCCTACTCTAGGTGCCTACAGCACCTGGTATTCTCTGGTGGTCGCCCATCCAAGTACTAACCAGGCCCGACCCTGCTTAGCTTCCAAAAACAGGCGAGATCGGATAGGGCATCTAGGTAGCATAGCTGTGAAGTAGCATTAACAAATACTTTTCATGGTGAACAGCAGTCTAGCCTCGGCATCTGACTATATGTCGAATAAACCTGCCAGCAAGTTTCATTGCAAATTGTGCAGTGGCTTTGGAAACTGCTTAACCGTCCTCATTAATGTGAAGAAATATGCATTTGCTAAAAAATTAGCAAATACTAAATACTTGCATTATTTGAGTCTGTCAAACACCTACATTGTGTCAATGTTGCTTAATGCTTAAACATCTATCTAACATTGATCACAGAAATATTCAGATTGCTTAGTGGTAGCTCACCTTAGGGATTCCCACACATGCCTGATGTCAGAGACCTGCTCAGTACAAAGATGATGGGTAACTTGGGAGTTTTGCATTCTTGAGTTTTTTTGATATCTTCAAAGCAAGAATTTGACCTTCTAAATATGACATTCAGCAGTGTCCGTGGTACCACAAGATTTGGAGAATGCAGCATATAGTGTAGTTTCTGATTTAAATCTAAATCCAGCAAAGAGCTGATAAATGATCTCTTCTTGTTCACAAACTAGACTTGAGCATATTTCTCATATGTCTCATCTCGTGGCTCAACCGTTTGACTCATTCTTCCATTACAATCACTTTAGCCTCGAAATTCTCCTTCAGTGAGTTAAGCAAATGTTGGCAAGAGAGTTATAAACAATGTCCAAAGCCTCTCCTATTACTTTTTATTCATCATTAGCTTGTTATATTGTAGCCATAAATTTTTTCCTGTTATTCTAAATGTGTTGTTTATGATATTCTAAAATTCATTTTTAAATGCATAAACATGGAGGTATGGTTGTAATGGTGGGGTTCTGAACCTTTCAAAAGAGACAGTTATTAACTTTTCTCTTACTCCTATAAGTAGCATACTGAGTCTGGTAGTTCTGCAAAATTTTAAATTCAGTAGGTCTCAGTTTATCATGCTTTGCTTCATGTGTAGCAAATACATTGGTATTTCATCTTGCAAAATGTAAATTCCTTCACTTTTTAAGACAGTGATGCAGCTGGTTATTTCACATACAGTATATCATGTATATTAGAAGTTTTCATGTTCTAAACATGTATGGAAAATAGAACAGGGACAGGGAATAGACTTTCAGGGACAGTGCCAGTTCAGCCATGCTTCCATTGCACATGGGCATGTTAAAACTGTACATTCAGAAATTGATTAAAAAGCAGGATTTTTTAAACTTAATGACTGAATTATCATTATTACCATGGCTTCAAACTTTCATTGTAAGGTGTTGCTGATAAATATTAGAGAGTCCGATCAGTGCTACATGTTCTCCTGTGGCGTGGGGGTGAACAGATGAGTTCGTATTTATTAATGTTCATGCTGGATTTTTCGGCCAGGGCATCGGATACTTGAACATCTTCCAAAGAGCCCTACAGAACTTTTAGACCTCAGGGGGGAAATTGAAGCCTACGTTTGTCACCGCTGGCATTTATCTCAAAAAAGGAATCCTTTCCAATCAGAACAAAAATTGACTGAGTATCAAGATATAAGTCTTTTAATTGTTGCAAAGATTCCAGGAAACATCAGCTTGTCTGATTCTATGAACTTTATTGCTTCTATGGTCCATTAGCTCAAAAATACTTCAGAGTTGTAAAAAAAAAATCCAGAACTATAGAAACAAATACTTAAAATTTATCATGTCTTGGAGGGAAAAAATCAAGAATAAATAAAAGTTTGTGGTATAGATCCCAAAAAGAAGGAGGATTGGGTATACCCAATCTAAGAAATTATTATATAGCTAATCAAATTAGTTGTTTGGGGGAAATTTTATTCAAACCGGAGAAGGTAATATGGTGGCAGCAGGAGTCATTGGATATAAAGGGGGAAATAAATAATTGTTTAGTGATTTTAAAAATAAGGTAAAGATTGAGAATCCCCTCCTGAATGGTTTAATGACTACATGGAGAACATATAGAAAAATGTCACCAAAGGGTTCCCCATTATGTTTAGTAACACTTGGAAAATTTTTCCTACAAACTTGGAAGCATTATTTAGGGTTATTTAAAGCTAAGAAAATAGCTAGATTAAAAGACTGGTTGGTCAAAATTAGAACAATCCAGGATATAAAAAATATTCTGCAATCTAGTGATTTAATATGGATAAACTATATCCAGTTAGGAAAATGGACAAAGGACTGGGTCAGAAGAAACAGTCAACTTAGAGAATGTACAAAGTTTGAACAGTTTTTATCGCTTGAATCTGACCAGGATAATATAGAGAAAGGATTAGTACGTAAAATATACAAAACAATAGGGGACTCATTGGAAATGAAGGAGTTAGATTCTCTGAGAGAGGTCTGGAAGCAAGATCTTAAGGTAGAGATAAAAAAGAAGACTGGGCGAAAATCTGGAATATGAGAATCTTGAGATCGTTATCAGTTAGGATAAAAGAAAATTATTTTAAATTGATTTCTAGATGGTACTTGACACCAATTAGGTTGAATAGAATGAATGCTGAATACTCTAAGATGTGCTAGAAATGCAAAAAAAAAAGATAGGTACATATATGCATCTCTGGTGGGAATGTGAAATAGTTCAAAAGTTTTGGAAAAGGGTTTTCCTAGAGCTAAGTGACATGATTAAAGTAGATATTGATTGTAATCCAGAAACAGCACTGTTATCATTGTTAACTAGTAAAGATTATGATGTTACAACAAAGGAACTAATAGCAAATCTTATGACAGCTGCCAGATTAATTATAGCAAGAAACTGGAAATCTAAACCAGATATCAAGATGGAAGATTGGTATAACGAGCTTTGGGATATAGCCATAAACGATAAATTGTCTTGTAGATTAAAAGTTTAATGAGGAGAAATGAAAAAAGACATTTTTATGATATTTGGGGAAAATTTATAGACTTTGTATTAGTAGAAGGGAAGGGGAAAGAGCCGATGAATATTTCAAGACAGTTCTGGAGAAGAGGACTTTAAGAAGAATATTAGAACAACAGACGTTGGAGTAATAAAGAAGAACTCATGGAAGAAATGGATGGTCCCGGGGGGTGGGGATGCACTTGTATTGTTATTTGTTTGTGTGTCTTATTTATTAGAAATAAAATTTATAAAAAATAAAAAACAAATACTTAAAATTATATAAGAAACTAAATTTAAATTGTAGGCAAATAAAATCAAAATTCAATCCAAAATACAGTAGAAATCTTAAGAATAAAAAAGGAAAAGGAGAATGTTTCATTTACATTCTAAAAATTGCAGAAGATAGCTTGAAAAGGCATATTGAAAAGCAAAATAATGCATCTCTAAAATACCAAACTTCTTAACAATAGAAATGTATTAAAGAAAATGTATTTCATAGCCTCTAAGCCAGGCATGTCCAAACTTCAGCCCTCCTGATGTTTTGGACCACAACTACCAGAATTCTAAGCTTAGAATTCCAATGGCAAAGGACTGTGGGAGTTGCAGTCCAAAGCATCTGGAGGGCCGAAGTTTGGACATGCCTGCTCTAAGCAGATTAGGAACACATACTGAAAATACTTCTAATTCTCACCCAGCCAAGCCAGTGTTGTGCCAGTATGCATCTATGGAAACAAATCCATGATGATTGTTGGTGGTATCTGGTGTGTGCAGCATAGCGTGTTGTTGCTCTGATATGTGATGTTCATTCACTGGCTATCTTTCTGGCTGTTATTTATACCCTTACTTCTCCTTTATCAACTATCAATCCTTTCTACAGGGACTGAAGGTCCAAGGGGCTGGTACACCGAGGAAAAAAACAGGTATCTCTATTGTTGCTGCACCTACTGTATCTTCAAGGCTTGTAACTTAGAATCTGGCAAACTGCCACTATGATGATAAGCATTCTTATCTTGCAAAGCCTGGAGGAATAAAGGCTTGTAACATAAAGCATCTGGTTCACCAAGGTCCCGGAAAATCAGAATATTGTGCCTACACCAAGTGCAAGTCCTGCATTCTTTATATATAAAACACATGCAACTGTTTTATGTTGGACTAGAATGTGGAGCAGAGGGCAGGTATTCATCCAGACATCTTGATATAAAGATTATTCATTAACAAATTGTAAAGTCTGGAAACAGGCCTTAGTGGTGTGTTTTATTTGTCATAGGTGTTTGTTTTCATGGGATGCCTTATTTAACTTTGTTTTGCCTGGCTTTGTCCACAACTTAATGTTCTGCAGAGAAACCACTTGGTAGCTATTCTTAGTATCCTTAGTAGGAACTGTTTAGCTCCTTGAAAGAAAAAGAAAAAAAACTTTCCCTTTTTCTCATGATTGGGATTAACATTCCTCTTTCTACAGTTTGTATGCTTAGTGAAAGATAGATCTTCTCCTTTCCCTGAATTTGGATTTCCTGTCCATTCTCTGAAGTGTCATGAGATTTCATTGAAGCATGGGTTCATGTTTACTGGCAGGCCAGGAGCCATTCATGCCAGAGGCTAATACATTATCTTTACTAATATCAGGGGAGTGTTCTCTCCAATCTAAGTGGGCCAGTTGTCTTGGTCACAAATTAAGTACATTTTAATTTGTATCACATAAAAGGGATTGACTTATTTGAAATTATGTTTTGCTCTACAGCACCAAGTGTAAAGGAATAAAGTAAACAAATAACCCCATTCGAACCAATGAAAGACATCTCCAGAAGTGCCATTTATCTAATGCAGGTCACTGGAGCAAAGCTCCTGAAACAGCCATTTTAATTACTTTTACTCATTGCCATTCTGTTCAAATATTTATTCCACAAGTCAGTGTCCTCTGGGATGTTAAAATCCAAATCGTAATGGTCTATACCAGGTAGAATTAAAAATGTATATCTCAATCTCCTGTAGACCATTTATGCTTTAGGTAATTTATCCAGGATTCTTACTGAACTGTAACTTCAGCAAGCTACAGTCTAATACTTTGGCCTCTGTGAATACTTCAGTTTTAAGAATCATAATATTGAAGTAACATGGTAGTTTACTTTCTGTCTTATTTGCATTGCAACAGATCATTTATTGCTCCAGAATATGCATTAAAATAATATTTCTGTATCTATGTCTTAGTTGCCTGCATGCATTAGTTGTGATTGCATTTTATCTTAGCAATAACTACCTGGTGGATCAATTCTAGCAAAGAGAGTTGCCACTGTGTGTGCCAGTTTAGCATTTGCCCAAATAGTAAAAGTACACCTGTCCTTTTCAGTGCTGGTACTCCTTGTACTCATTCCACCAGTCAGCTTAAAATCTTGGTCCTGTTCAAAAACACTAACATTGTTTATTCCAGGAAAGTGGGGCCACATCAATAGGTGTTCATTGTCAGACTGCTTCCCAGGATAATACATAGCAGTGGTTCCCATCCTTGGGTAACCAAGGTGTTCTTGGATTGTAACCTGTGTTTGGACTCTAAATTGATGGCTGAACGTTGTCAATAAGGACATGCGAATCATCGGCCTGTACCCTGAAGACGCCGTTAGTCAGGCGAAGTGGTGTCCGAGTGAAGAACACTTTTGGTGTTTCAGGATCCAGAAAGCTGATGCCACACCTGTGGGAAAACACTAGGAAGAAGAAAAAGAACTCCTAGGAATCCTGGCCATCACCACTAGTGGTGAAGCCTTCTGAGAGTTGCAAGGCAGCAACACCTGGGTTATCCATGGTTGGAAACAACTGATACACAGCAAGTGGCTTTGTACTAGTCAAACAAAACAAGTGGCTTTTTAAATCTACAGATCTCCATAAGGAATTGCGTTGGGGGAGCTTCCTATGTTGGCTTCAGTGTCATGGGTCAGACCTGCCTAGATAATAGTGTCTGCCTAGATAATAGTGTGGGTTTGCTCAGTGTATTTAACAACTCCCATTTATTAAAGTTTGGACATGGAATTTTGGAAGGTTCATGTGCATATCTGTGGATTTGTGTGTGTATGCATATTTACATTAAAATGGCTCATTGCATCATATCTTTAAAATCTGTAATACTGGAGAATGTAGGGAAAGGTTTTTATGAATTGCATAAAATGGACTGTTCAGATTGGGTGGTAGTTGATGACTGTCTAAAGCATACCTACAAACAAATAATTCCATTTTTTCTACTGTGATGGTTTTAGGGGGGAAATTATGTGTTGATTTGTGGCTTCTGAATCACATTTGAAGTATTAGTGCTTTGTGGTTTCTGTAAGTCACATAGATGGGTTGTTTCTGCATCTGTGCAGGCACTCCTCGGAGCATGATAGAGCTTAAACCCCGAGTGAGTGCCCTTGTCCTTGCACATGCCCACTTTTATTCCTCAGCTCCCTTTTAACAGCTGTGATTCATATTATAATATGAATGCATATTTAATATGATAGTCCAAACTATCTTTTCTGCCATTAAAATGCTTAACATATAAAAGGAGACACCATCAATTTCTATTATATGCTGACATTTATGGAATTGTACTTTGATCACTAGAAATAACAGCAATAGAAAGTTTAAATTTTCACCTTGGTGAACTCCTGCTTTTCATTGTTGTTGTTGGTAGTGGTGGTCTGGTCTCAGTTACCAATGCCCTTATAAAATCATGTGTGTGATGCCCTGCTTCATCTGAGGGGAGGGAGGCTTGGAAGCAGTCTTCTGTCAGGGGCTCCATGGACACACAGAAGCAAGGATGCCCTTTGATTGTTTTCAGCAGTTTTTCTGAATCAGTGGACTGAGGACTGTTAGATATCCCAACCTGTCAGCTCCTCGTGCCCCACACAGTGAGTTCCCTTCACTACCCCCACTCCAACAGTGCCCCTCAGTGAGGGTTGGTAGTCCTTAATGGAGATCAGTAGTCCTGGGGGAGACTTCTTTCACTACCTGAGCCAGATGAGTGAGCCTTTTGATGGTGCTCTGTCCAGTGTTGACGCTGAGTGGGCACAAGCTGGTGAACCTCCTTCTGTTGTCTCTGTTGGGATCTCTGACTTTCTTCGGGAATAAGGATGGCTGTGTTTCAACCAAGGTGCAGAACACAGGAAAACTCCTCCCAGGCCTCTGCTAATGTTTCCTCATTGAGCTCCAGATGTTCCTCCTCCTTCCTCTTGCACAACTTTTCCTTTTCCCCACCCCTGTTCCCTGCCAACTGTGTCATCAGGGCTGCTGGGTGTGGCTTCCCTGAGACCTGAAAACAGGGAAGACAGCCTACCAGGGGTGATGAGAGCATCTCCATCACGGCATGCTACAAAACCTGTGACTAAAGAGACAAAAAAATAGCATCAAGGAGGAGTCCTGTGCTACAATGGGTCTTACTTTATGTGCAACTTTTTATTTTTTTATTTTTATTTTTAAGAAATGCACTCTTCTGCATGTAAGTCCAGTGGAATATGTAATGGGAATCCACACTGGCCTCTGCCTTCTCTTGAATATGGAACTTTAGTAGTGGACTATGCAACAGGAATGCTGTGGTCTAAAGCCCGCTGTGTACTGTGCTTTGTAGTATATCCAGCTTGCAAATATTGACTCGGCAGTGTTATTGTAAGACACTTAGTTAGACCTTCCTCTTGTAAAGATGTGATGAGCCTGGATAGCACTTCATAGCTGGCAGTACTCAGGGGCTGAGGAATTCAGCAGAAAATAAGGAAAAGGGGGTAGAAAGCCTTGTACCCAATATGAAGTTGAAGGTGTATAATGCTTTCACTAGACCACTCAGAAATCATAAATGTAAGTTAGCTTCATTAGACTGAGCACCAGAGAGCTCTGGATGGTGTAGTAAAAAAAACAAAAAGTTCCAAAATTCTTGGGAGGTGTTTATCCCAATCTTGTTAGACAAAGAATTATCAGGTGCTGAACATCCCTACCCCATCACCCTATATTGAAACACGGGGTTCCTTTTTGGCTAAGGATAGATACATGTGGTTGTATTCACAGTGAATTATGTGTGTGTGTGTGTGTGTGTGTGTGTTGTGTCGTTACAGTCATGACCAACTCTATGTGACTCCATGTCCATGGAGTTTTCTTGGCAGGAGTACTGGAGTGGCTTGCCCGTTCCTACTCCAGGCGCCTACAGCACCTGGTATTCCCTGGTGGTCTCCCATCCAAGTACTAACCAGGGCCGACCCTGCTTAGCGTCCGAAATCAAGCAAGATCGGATGTGCTTAGGGCATCTAGACAGCTACAGTGAATTATAGTGTAGAGCTAATTATAAAGTTAGAGAAGGACCTCTTCTCTTGGAACACCCCTTTTAAGGGTGGAGTTGGTTGGCAGATTTGGGCACACTGGTGTCTAATGAAAATAACATCAACATGGATTTCTGTGTGTAAAATGGCCCTCTGTACACTTCTTACAAGTCTCTTTCTCACCGTGTTGGTTTTATATTCTCTTTAAGGGGGGGGGGGGAAGAAGAGATAAGCAGCAAAGGACAATGATGGTAGAAAGACGGATTCAATTGCTCATTCCCCCCTCTGACACTTTGTGTCTTTCTTAACAAGCAAGTAGATTAGTGGTGTTTTGAAGCCTCCCAGCATGCCTTAGTCTTCACTTGCCATTTTCAGCCAGCTGATTCAATTTGCCCCTGCAATTTTCTGCTCCAGCAGGCTTAATTTGGGCATGGCTTAATTTTCACTGAATTGTGTTTCGGCTCTTCCTTCCTCAGAAAACCTGAATATTTTGCACTTCTGCAGACCTTAGGCTTCCTCCCCAGCCAGCCAGCCGTATGCCTTGTTGGTGCAATTTAGACTCTAGAACAGGGGTGTCCTAACGTCAGCCCTCCAGATGTTTTGAACCACAACTCCCAGAATTCCAAGCCTGTATTACAATGACAAAGGATATGGGAGTTGTGGTCCAAAAGATCTGGAAGGCTGAAGTTTGGACACCACTGCTGTAGAAGAATCACCACTCACCTCTGAAGTTTGCAAACAGAAGTAATAATATCATTGAATGTGCTGTCCTACAGAAACAGTGAAACCAATTTCCTGTAATTCAATAAAGTAGGCATCATTTAAGTGAACACTGGGGCGTTGAAAAATTGTGTGCATTTACTGTGGGAAATTCTGTTTTAAAGAGAGCTTGTTATAAAAAGTTCTGCTCATTTCTGAATTAATAGCTTGTGTCTATAAGAGTTAAAAGGGGTGTGTTTGGATAAGAAATGAGTTCATTTTCTAAAAGTTAATGAGGTATTTACTGTGTATCATTTTCACGACTTTCATTTCAACCTTCAAAGCTATCATTTTACTGTTATCCATCTAAATATGTTTTAACATACACATTCCATTGGTTTTATGCAATCGTCATTAACTAGCAATTACATTATTACAGTTTTACATGAATTACATAAATCTTTTATTCCAAATGGTATGTTTCATGTACCAAAGAAGGATAGAAGGCAACTGTTGGACAATGAAATATTATTGTTTCAGTTTAGGAAACGGCATCCTATGTGTTCCTTGGAGTAACATATATTATAAATAGGTGAACCAGAATCCACAAGTGGGGTGTGTCACACCATTTTAAAACAGAATTCAGATTTAAGGTTTGCATTAAAAGTAGTTCTAGCTCTCAAAAGACTGAAGATTAACACTAGGCTGTAAATGATAAGTGGAGGAACCCAAAACATATTTGCCTTTCTGAATGAGAATAGTGTACAGTACGAGCCCTGCATCCACTGATTCAGGCTGCAGGTGAGGTCCAAGCCCAGCAACAAAGAGGGGAAAAACAAAGAAAGAAAACTTACCGAGGCTGAGGCTGGCCAGCCATGCTCCTCACTGCCACTGCCACATGCCGCCTGCCCTCCGGAGGAGTGGGGTTGGGGCTTAAGAGAATCCACCTGGCAAACTGAGCTTTGAGCTTCCCGCTTGGGTCCCAGGTGGAGGACCAGAAGTTTGAGCTCGAGCACAAAGTTCAAAACTTCGGATCCTCCGCCTGGGGCCCAACCAGGAAGTTCAAAGACCAGTTGGCCAGGTGGGTCCTCTTATGTTTCCACCCCACCCCTCCGGAGGATGGCTAGTGTGCGGCGGCAGCGACGAAGAGCATGGCTGGGCAATGGCCGCGGTGAGGGCAGCTGGCCAGCGGTGGCGGCAGTAAGTTTTTTTCCTCCTCATTGTCACCACTGCCCCCACAGGCTGGCTGCGGAGCCCACTGACGAGGAAGATGGCTGGCCAGCAGCAGCAGCGAGGGGGGCAGCTGGCCATCGCCACCATCAGTGTGGAGAAAGAAAAAAACTTTATTCCCTCCTTGCCACCGATGCTGCATTACCCACGTTTGGGGGGTGTCAGGGCAAAAGCTTTCACCCCGGCACCCCACCACCCCTGTCGTCACCATTAACCCGGATAAAAGCAGTTGTTCTTATCCACAGATTTCGGTATCCGTGGGAGGGGTCCCGGGACCAATCCCCCGCTGATACGGTGGTCCTACTGTGGTTTTTAGGAATCTAATTAGAAGACATATTTTAAAACAGTTTTTGTGAATTTAGATTTAGAAATGTTAGCCATATTATCTGTGCTAGCATATCAGGCAAAAAAAAAGACAAAAACATTGTAGTAGCTTAAAGCCTAAGTGCCATATTTTAATGAGAATTTGTGGACAAATTCACTTCCTCAGTTTTTGTGAAATAAACATTATAAAATCTATTCAATAAGGAATGATAGAAAGTCATATTATTTTAGTTCACTGGACCCAGTGGTGGAATGAGAATTGTAATATATTAGGACCCACAGTAATTGTGCTGTGCTTAAAACTGTAGTACTGGAGCCAAAACACTACTTATGACCCGGAGTTCAATCTGAGGTAGCCATCTTAAGGTTCAGTCAGCCTTCCATCCGTCTGAGATTGGTAAAATGACTACCCGGCTTCCTAGGGAAAGGAGTAATTGATAGCCTGTTTAATTAAATTGTAAACCACCCAGAAAGCACTTTAAGCATTTTGAGACAGAACATATAAGTGGAACACTTTGCTTTACCATCATTGTCCCATTAAGTTTACACTGATTTTATTTTGATAAAAATTGCCCATGGATAATGAATCCTGATATACCGTAAGTTAACAAGTCACACTGATGAACCAAGGCTGCAAATGCTAGTGAATTTGTATGATGATATAAGAAACACATGGTGGTCTTGCATGGCTTTTGGTTAGAAATAACTTCTGGGTAGGGAGTAGAATTAGGATCTGTGCTAATGTGGGGATAATCCCACTCCCTTGCAAAAGGTGCCATTTGCATCAGCATTACAGTAAGATGAGCAGGAGGAGTGCATAGTTCAAAAACCACCCCACATCTGATGGTCCTTATGCCCACACCCAGTAGCATGTTTTTCTTTAAGGAGAAGAAGAAGGAGAGAAATGACCATTTTTTAAAATGTAAACTTTACATTATATCATTTACATTGAATTAGCAAAAAGACCATGTGCAGACTTTGCCTGGGATTCTTTGTAACCAAACACCTTCTTTTGCTGTCTCCGTTTTCCCCCCAGCTATTAGTTAAGGTCGTCAAAATGGCAGAATGAGTAGTGGTGATGATTCATATGTATAGGTATTATTGATCCACTGAAAGTCCATGACCATTCATCACCATTAATTTTAGTAGTGATTCCAGAAATTCCATCTGCTGAAGTGATAGGTAACTGAAAGTGATGAAATGCTGTATGAAAGATTCCTCCCAACAGATTATAGTTTTCTTGAGTCATCTGCCTTTCTCATTCCTTCTTTGTTTGTGCATATATCTATATCTATATCCCTTTCCTTGTGTGGTGTTAGGACTTGAGAAGGGTGGAGAAAGGAAATCCAGTTGCAACAAAGGCAGTGTTGATTCATTGCCGTTTAATCATTGTTAGCATCTAGTGCTTAAGGCAGCCTTACTCGTTAGGAAAAGCTGGAGATTTAATCCTTGAAAATTGTGCTTTGGTATCCAGTCTGTGGTGACCAGTGGTAACATGTTGGAAGTTGGTGATAGGTTTGCCAGCAGCAATTTTCTCCTTTGGGCATTTAGGAAAACTGAAAAATGCAAGAATTGCCTCTTTTGGTCTGATGAGGGAGGTTTTACTTCAAACAATGGAAAATTCAAAGAAAATCTGGAGGGTAAGAAGCAAGGAGTGGAGTCAGCACTCCTTCCCTCTTGTTTGTATCCCATTTCACACGCCGTATCCTCATGTTTCCACTTAAACTCTATAGCAGATCGTTCTACTATCAGTAACTCTATGAATTTGTCTGGAGCCTTTTCAAAGACATCTTGATTAGTTCACATTAGCATGTCTGGCTGCACCTCTGAATCATACAAACTAATTAGTCATTAAGATGAGAGGTGCGTCTTGAACCTACTATAAACCTATCTGCTTCATACATTTCATTATTGTATACATTATTGTGTACATACCTTGTTATTTCTCTATAGCATGCCTTCATTTAGAAGGCATTTCAACTTCTTGAGCATATGTGTTAAATTCTTTCTGTTCAATTCTTATTTATATGTACACAACATGAACTGTACATCATTAGAAAATAATGGTTCTCTCAAGAATATTTTTATTTTTATAGTATTCCCTAAATTGAGAATTAAGGTAACGCTATCAAGTCAGTTATGACTTATGGTGACTCTTTCCAAGGCTTTCAGGTGAAGTTTACCCTTCTTCTGGGGGCATCCTTGTCCATGGCCACACAGATGGACTCTTCTTTTGGGAGCAGGGAATCAAACTTCCAACCTCTGGTTTCACTGCCAGATACCTAAACCACTGGTGTGCACTTAATGTCTGAAGAAGTGGACTTGTTCACAAAACCTCAGATTAAAAACTATGGAAGTTGGTCTTTAAGGGACCACCACCTTTTTGTCTTTTTTACTCTTATTTTTATTTAATTTTCACCTATAATGCTAAACCACTGAACTATCCAGCCAAGTAACTATTTCTGAATAGCTTAATGTGACCTTCATTTTCTAGTAAAATCATGAGTCAGTGTTGAATACGTGAATTGCTAACATAGTCTCATCCACTAAATGTACCCTAAATGTATAATATTTATGAAATTTTATGTGACATTGTAGATCTTTGAATTTCTAAATAAAGGTTTAAGACAAAAATGCAGGAAATCTGTAAAGAGGTCAGTGGGGCTCAAGCCATCTGAGTGCTGGGTCAGAGAACAAGTTCATTGGATTGCAAGTTTTCTAAGGCAAAATGTAGTTGATGTAGATATTAACTCATTTTGGGGCTTGGGTCACAGTTTTTACTTAGGTTCTTTTTTTGTGACAGTATTGCCCCTAACCAACAAAGAGTCCCATTCTTTCTCCTATTAGTAGAAATCGGTGTGTCCTGCCAACATCCGCTACCATTCCTAGGAATTTTAAATCTGAAAGTGTTGAAGTTCTTCAGGAGACTAAACAACTATACCTGGCTGTGCTCCTCCCTCTTTTACCAGGATGGGCATAAAAACACTGAATTATTTCATTTTGGCAGCCAAAGTGACTACAATTTACACATATTAGCAGGTTGTTTTTCTGTGGTTACAAACACAAAATGTATTTGTGGATTTGTTTATTTGCAGTAGGATACAAGACCAAAAGTAGGAAGAAGGCAAATAGCTTTGTTCCTTCTTTTATTTCTGGGATAAAATGCTGCTGCTGCAGCAGAACCATGCTAAATTGCCAGACTTGACCATTTATTTATTTATTTATTTATTTAGCTTGTATGCCGCCCACTACCCAAAGGTCTCTGGGCGGCTCACAATCAAAATAGACAATTAAAACATCAAAATTACAATAAAATTAGAACAATAAAATGCAAATACAATAAATACAATACTGTTAAAAACTGAAGAGTGGCAGTTGTGTGCCGGCTTGTTCATCAAATGGGAAAAGGACGTCAAGAATGTGGATTATATATAAAAGGAATAACTTAAGCGCATTCAGATGAATGAAAATATGTTGTCTTGGGCTTGAGGCACTGTACACACAAAGACCCGCAGCTATTTATCATGTTAGGCTGCTGATTAGTATTCTGTGCTCATATTTTGCTGAAATGGCCATTTCGTTGAAATCACTGTATTAATGTACTGATCTCCTGGAGTTTTGCTAAGCTGTAAAACATATTATTCAAGTAACATCCCAGTTGGCAGGCAGAATAAGGAGTGTGTTGCCAACTATTTGATCTCATTTTTCAAATGAAAAGTCGCATAAGAACACCTTAATAAAAACATAAATTTGTTAAATATTATTTTTATATTTATCCCTGAATCCTAATGCACTTACAGAAAGAAACAGAAATATTATAATTTGCCTTTAATTCTGACCTTACTAGCATCTCATTGAAAATTAGTATTAAATATATAAACTGATACTTAACACATACATGCATGTCTCACTAGGTTTTGTTTTTATGAGCAAGTATCTTTATAAACATTTAAACACAAATACAAGTGGTACCTCGAATTACCAAAGTTTATCTGTTCCTTGCGGTGCTTCATATCTAGAAATGTTTGTAATTTGATATCGAAGTTAGAAGATAAGAACAGAAACAAAAGCTTCTGGTATAAATGATAAATACATTTACACAAATGAACTACACTCGTGCAGTAAAATATGTATTAGTGTACCTTTTTAAACATCAGATGGAAGGTTAGAATGATTCCTTTAAAAAGTAGCACAAAATATTGGCACAGTTGTAACTTACCGCATGAAACAAATAAGAGTTGAATGTATTTAATGCAAGAAAGATGGCTGTTGTTTGCTACTAACTAATAGAGCTGATCTGCAAAATTAAATAAGTAATATTTTATTATATTTTTTATTTAATTTTTTTACTTGACCATATTCTAGCCCAAAGGCTACTCTAAGGCTAAATATATATCCTTTGTTCTCTTATTCTCTACATACTCAATACACACTTGTGGTACTATATGAGCTTGTTTTTTTCATTGCTTCTGTGCAGGTGCTACATTATTTATTTATTCATTAAATTTATATACCGCCCATTCTAGCTACAGGGCCACTCTGTGCGGTTTACAACAATTCAACATAAAACAGATACAATATCAAATAAAATTATAATAACTAAAGCAATACAACATAATATATGTACTAAAATATGATTAGAACATCACTCATAAATCAGAAATCAAGAATAAATTAGGAACAAGCAGTGACAGATAGCAATGTCAAGAATCAGCAAATAATTGTTACTATCCATGGAAAGCTGTTCTGAACAAGCAGGTCTTCATGCGTTTTTGTTTGTCTGTTTGTTTTGAAGACCATCAGCAATTGGGGTAGTCAGATCTCAGAGGGAAGCTGATTCCAAAGCCTAGGCACCAGTACTGAGAAAGCCTGGTTCCTCACTGCTGATTTACAGGCTTCTCCTGGAGTCGGCACTCTCAGGTGACCTGCGAGTGAGGAGCGGGTGTTACAGGCAGCATTTAGAGGCAGGAGCCATCCTGACAGATAGCAAGGTTCCAAACAATTTAGGGCTTTGTATGTCAGCATTAAAACCTTGAAGTCATTGCGGTGACGGATCGGCAGCCAGTGCAGTGCAGCCAGAGTAGGGGTGATATAGGTTTCTAATCTGGCCACAGTATTCTGCACTAGCTGGAGCCTCTGCATTAACCTGTAAGGCAGCCCCATGTAGAGAGCACTGCAGTAGTCTAATCTTGAGACTACCAGTGCATGGACCAACATAGTGAGAGCGCTTCAGTCCAGGAAGGTGCGCAGGTGAGTGATCCGCTGAAGATGACAATGGGTAGAATGGACCACTGACACCACCTGGGCTTCCATAGTGAGTGCCTGGTCCAATATTACATCAAGGCTGTGCACCTCATCCTGCCCTGGAAGATTCACCCCAAAAAAACGATGGGTGCTTCTGAACCCGCCAACTCCAAGCGCCCTCACCTGGAGGACTTCCGTCTTGCCTGGGTTCAACCTCAGTCTGTTCTCTCTCACCCATTCCAGAATAGCACTCAAGCAGCAATCCAGGGCATCCACTGCAGATGGAAAAAAGGAGACATAGAGCTGGGTGTCATCAGTGTACTGATGACACAAAACTCCATACCCCCTAACAACCTCTCCTAGACGTCTCATGTAGATATTAAGGAGCAAAGGGAAGATGACTAACATTAACCTGTACGGCAGCCCCATGTAGAGAGCATTGCAGTAGTCTAATCTTGAGACTACCAGTGCGTGGACCAACATAGTGAGAGCGCTGGAGTCCAGGAAGGTGCACAGGTGAGCAATCTGCTGAAAATGACAATGTGTAGAATGGACCACTGACATAAGAACTGTCAGCCATTGATACTAGTGGAGAAAATCCCTTGCAAGCCAGGATGCTCTTCCATGTTTTCCTTGCTTGCCAAGAGTCTCTTGCTTTGAATGAATGACTTTGCTTTTGTATCAGTTTGTTGCTGCACGAGGACCATGCACTGAGAATCACCTGCACAGGCACCAAGTGCAAATATGCATTCATCAGAACCCCTTTTGCCTCTGCTGTCACATGATGAAAAATGTGACATCTGTTACTCAGTGGAGGAGAAGCGTTGTGTGTGAATATGCACAGACCTCCTGTTTGTTTGTTTTGATGCACTTACCAAAGTGTGTATACTGAGGAGGTAGAATAGCATTGTGCCGAGCTATCCTAGGAGTCCTCTGTACCTGGACTCACTAATACACGTGAAGGGGAAACAATTGAAGGATTAACATTTATTCCTTTGTTTCCTTCTCTGTAGCTCTACTGAGAAGTCATTTCCTTGGAGATCTGCAGGTACAGTAATTTTGTATATTTGACTCAGGTTCCATAAGTTCCTACTATACTTGAATTAACTGTTCTGAATGAAGGTGATATATTTTATATGGAGTGCAAAATGTTAGGTATGCTATACCCATATCTGCATTGTTTGGAATAAAATGCACTCAATTATTATAAAGATAATTTTGGAAAGATGGTAGGGTTCTGGAGTATCTTTAAGATATATTTGCATGGATCAGTTGTACAGATTTACTATTAATGAGTAAAATCCTACTGCATAAATGTACACTGGTAAAAGCAGATGGTCATCATCAGACCCTAATAAAACTTAATTTAAATTAATTGTAAGCTTCCTATGTCCTGTCTGAGCTTCCAAGGCTCCCGAGACCTTCTTCTTGTTCCAGGGACACATTTGGGAGTCTTGGACCAGAGTACCTGTCGGAGCGTATCTCTCAGGGGTCAACGGGGACCAGGCCCACGAGGATGTCGCAGGCGCGCTCACTTAGGGTGGCCACACCCAGAGAGGCACAGAAATCGCTTACGCGTAACCGTGCCTTCTCTGTGGTGGGGGGCCCTACGCTGTGGAATCAGCTCCCTAGTGAGTTGCACCTAGCAGCGTCCCTGCCCACATTTTAAAAAGCCTTGAAAACACATCTTTTCGAGGAAGCATTTGGTGACCTTTCTACTTAATTTTATTTTAATTTCCTTTTTTTTTGTTGTTGTTGTTGCCGCCTGCATCATCTTTTGTGGAGTGTATTGTACCCCCGTATTTTTATTGGTAGTTTTCCTCTGATTTTCTTGTTTGCTCTCTGTTGTTTGTTTTTAATTGTAAACCGCCCAGAGTTCCGCTTCGGAAGATGGGCAGTAAATAAATAAATAAATAAATAAATAAAAAGAGGGGAAGCCTTTAATTATAAGTCACTGCCGGATGACATCCACCAAGAATGGGACTGGTAGCTACAATTTTTTGCTACTAAAATTCCCCCCCCCCAAATCACCTTCCCTGGCATTCCACGGCTCCCAAAGGGCAGAAGAGACCCCTTGGAACAGGAATAGGGAGTTTTTAATTAATTAAAATTAAATTTTACTGGCACTAGATGATGGTGCCATTAGCTTCTGCTGGTGTAAATTTATGCCAGTAGGATTTGGCCAGTATACAGTCTATTTAAGGGACAGCTGCACTTTTGCTTTTATTTTTGTTATATTGGTCTTCCTATCTTGCTGATATATAATGATCACTTCCCACTGGCTAGATAGCTGTGTGAATTAGGCATTTTATTCACAAGTATATTTTCAGTTTTGGGAGAGAGAAAGACTATATCCTGATAGCACCATAATGTATGTGCTGCATGGCTCCAACAGAGAAGCAAACAGAACATTTTCAGAGGCATGCCCCCCCCCTTTTAAACGTTATCACATGAATCTCAATTAAGCCTAGCAGAAGATATTTTAGCTAGAACACGGAAGAAACATGCAACAGGGTTGTGACAACTCCTAGTCGTCTAGTGTGTGTTTTGTTTTGTTTTGTTTTCAAAGTTTCTTTTTTTAAAATATATATATATTCTTTTATTTTAATATATTATTTATGTTGTGCTGTTTCTGTAAACTGTCATTAGTTACCATTGTGGGTTTTTTTTAAAAAAAAAAGTGGAATATACATAAATCAACAAACACCAGAGGTATCTGATGGTTGTCTTGACATTATTTGAATTAGTTCAAGTAAGCAGCATTCTTGGTTGCTACCTATTGGCTACAAGTGATGTCAGAGAATTGTTATTTAAGGTATTATATAAATACAATGGTTTTCAAGTTTGTTGCTAAGATAACAGAAAACAACAGAGCTTTTGGCACTGTAAAAAAGAACACATTTATTACAGTGTGCTCTTTTCTGGTACAGAGGCCACTTAACCAGATGTGCATCAGATGATTCTAAACGATCAATAGTGAAAGACAAGCTTTATTAAGGAAAGTATTATGTTAGTAGAAAACGTTCTCCATTGTGTTCTCCATTGTGTATTGTTTCTGTTGTTTCATGGTGCACTCTCAGTTTGTGGCTGGTACAAATACAAAGTAAATGTAAAAGGAATTATTTGAAACCTGGAGCTTTGAAAATCAATGGCATAAAAATAGGTTAATATTTAAAAGTTGCCCCTTTTTGACTCTTCCAGATCCTCCGTCAGGGTCAGTAGTTTATTCCTTATTTTAACTACCACTATTTTGACTTTTTTGCTTTCCCAACAGTTCGGCTGTATCCTAGTACCCATAAAAAGAAATCCAAAATGTTAACAGTGAAAAGTTCTGATCAGCCTGGAGATGTATTTCTCTTTGCTGCATTAGCCGCTTAGAGTTCGTTTGAAGATAAGCGGGGTATAAATGCAAAAATAAATAAATAAATAAATAAATAAATATACACTAAAAATACTAAAGTCCCAAACTTCTGAAAACATATTACTGTTTTCCTTGCTTAGGCATACTAAATAAACTATTAGAGGAAGGGAGGGGAACCTTTGCCCCTCCGGATGTTTTGGACTGCAGCTCCCAGAATTCTGAGCTTATATTGTCAGTGATGAAAGGACTTGTGAGAGTTGTGGTCTAAAACATCTATATTCTGCCAAACCCTGTTTATCCAAGAATTAATACACAAAATATTATATGCTTTATAACCACTGTTAACTGCCATGAAAGCCACAGAGCACGATAACAGCATTTTAAATAAATAAATAAAGTAGTAAATTCAACTGTGATGACCAGTTTCTTTCTAATGCGTTGGAAAGATTTGCCTGGTTTAATTCAGGGATGGGGGGGGAATCCAATGTTGGTCCCAATAGAACTTCCCTCCCCTCCCCTCCCCTCCCCTCCCCTCCCCTCCCCTTCTCTCTTCAGCTCTCTGTGCTCTAAGAAAATGGATTCCACTGGGTTTTGTGGTGCTTCATATCTAGTTGTTAGTGTATATGTTTGCATATCGGAGTGGTTGCACATTGGGACATGGAATTTTAATAGATTACATCTAGGAAATCTGCACATCTTTAAAGAGGAAATGAATCAGCTTAACATCAGTGTACTAGGCATCAGCGAAGTTCATTGGGCTGGAAGTGGCTTTTCAACTCCGATGACCATACTGCTTACTTTTCTGGCAACAATACTATCAGAAGAAGAGGAGTGAGTTTCATATGGCAGGAAAGAACCATAGAAAGTTATTGAATGGTTAGTGATAGAATTGTGGCAATACATATCAACTGAAAAACTTTGCAACATTACCATTCTGCAAATCTATGCACCCACTGCAGATTCAGTAGAAGAGGAAATCAAAGCATTCTATGCTGACTTTGAAGAAGCCCTGAAACAAGCACCAAAGAAAGATATTGTCTGTATCCCTCAAGACTTCAGTGTGAAATCGGGAGCAAGAGAAGAATCAGGAGCTATAGGTAGGTTTGGGCTTGGTGAACAAAAAGTTTCAGGAGAACATTTGATTCGGTTATGTCAGGAACAGGAGTTATGAATAATGAATATGTGGTTCAAGCAGCCGAAATGACGATTATACACTTGAACATAACCAAATGGAGAGTCTCGTAATCAAAGTGACTGTAATTTATGTCAAACGAAGTGGGAAAGTTCTGTCCTTCCGGTGAAAACATTACCTAGTGCAAATTGTGGATCAGATGTTGAAGTGCTGTGTCCAAGGTGAAACAAGCTAACGTTCTGCAATGTCAGCAACTATCTATGATCCCAAAATGAAATGTCGAGAGGAGTTCTCCTGCCTATGCAGTTGAAGTTAGGAACAGATTTGAATTGCTTAACATCACAGAAAGACTGCAACACAAGCTATGGGAGGAAATAAAAGCAGTTGTCAATGAAGTAGCACATCAGTATATTGCTCACAAAAAAACAATGAAATTGATTAAATGGCTATCAGAAGGAACAATAGAAACAGCAGTAAAAAAGAAGAAAGGCAAAAGCTATTGGTGATAAGGAAGAAGTAAGAAGATTAAATGCAAAGTTCCAGAGAGACAGAAAGACAAAGAGGAATTTTGGAACAAATAATGCAGAAAACCAGAAGAAGCATCCCAGAAAGGTCATACAAGAGAGTGTTTTACATATGTGAAGAAGGTTAGAGCTCCTTTTATGGCAAAAAAGGCAATCATCAGTGGACGTGATGGGCAGGAATTACAAAAAGAGCAAGCAATTAGAGAAAGGTGGCAGGAATATATGGAGCAACTTTATACAAATGAAAATCAAAACCAAAGCATGGGAGAGGGAGAACTACCAGAAGTGGAACCAGATATCCTGGAGAAGTAAGTTGAATAGACACTCAATTGGTTGCCAGACCACAAAGGTCCTAGAGTTGATGGAATGCCAGCAGAACTACTGAGACCACTGCCAACAAAAGCATTGATAGTACAGTGGTATCTCTTAAGACAAATTTAATTCATTCTACGGGTCAATTCGTTTTATGAAAATTTCATCCTACAAAACACGGTTTCCCATAGGAATGAATAGGAAATCAATTAATCCGTTATGTAGCTCCAAAAAAGGCAAAAGACACCTTTTTTTGTTCAGACGTCTTTATAAAGTGCACTTCAAAGGCATGCAGAGCCAGAACCCCCCCCCCAGTGCAATGAAAAGCAATGCAAAAAAGATCAAAAGCAAGCTCCAAGAAAAACCCCAGGCCGTTCCTGCCAAAAGTGCAATGAAAAGCAAGACAAAGGTGATCAAAAGCAAGCTCCCACAAAAGCCCCAGATTGTTCCTGCCAAAAGTGCAACGAAGAGCAATGCAAAAACACAAAAGAAAGCAAGGAAACATCAGCTCCATACCTTTCCAAGTTCTAAAAGTCCAAAAGATGCTGCAAAACAATGTCCAGAATGGCTCCAAAACTTGATAAAAAAACTCCTCCCACACCTTCATAAACTGTGGGGGCGCAATGCATCCTGGATAACTTGTTTCAAAATGCAGAGCAGATTAGAAGACTCATAGTTCTTGGAAGAATAGCAGTATGAGTGAACATTATGTATAGCATTTGGAAGAATAAACACCTCAGCTTCCTAGTCAAATACAGTCTAATTACAGTGGTACCTCTGTTAATGGAAGCCTCAGTCTGCAGAAAACAGAGTTTATGAAAAAACAATTTCCGGGAATAGGAATGCTTCGGTTTACAAAAATTTCCAATGGGATGCCCCAGTTTACAAAATTCCATTACACATTTTGAAACAAGTGTACCCAGGATTCATTGTGCCCCTGTAGTTTGTTGAGGGGTGGGAGGAGTTGGAGCAATTTTTCATCAAGTTTTGGAGCCATTCTGGACATTTTTGCAGGGGGTTTTTTTTTTTTTTTTTTTTTTTAGAATTTTTGTGGTGCATTTCTCAAGCAGCAGAAAGGTAGTGGGCTGATCTTTGTCGTTTCCATTCCTTTTTGTGTGCAGGGGGGTGGAATGATCTGATTGTCACTTGCTTGCTTTTTACTGTGCCTTTGCATTGCATTTGATTGCTTTAGATTGCAGGGGGGGGGTATCTGATCCGTCGCTTGCTTTTTACTGTGCCTTTGCATTGCATTAGATTGCGGGGGGGGGGGTTGATCTGATTTTCGCTTGCTTATTTTT
>JAHTLZ010003547.1:22835893-22890607 GCA_023846285.1 Phrynocephalus versicolor
TGATCTGATTTTTGCTTGCTTATTTTTTACTGTGTCTTTGAATTGCATTGCATTGCATTAGATTAGTGATCTAATTGTCACTTGCTTGCTTTTTATTGTGCCTTTTCATTGCATTGGATTGCAGTAGACTGTGGGGGTGATCTGATTGTCACTTTCTTGCTTTTTACTGTCCCTTTGAATTGCATTGCATTAGATTGTGGGTGTGGGTGTGATCTGATCATTGCTTGCTGCTGGTGGTACTCAATGAGATCATTTTGCATGTAGAAGGGGAATCACGGTGGAAAAGGAAGGGATCCCAACCTTAGCTCAAGAAAGGTGGAGATGCAGAAAAACAGAGCAACCTTGTTGGGATCAAAAACTGCCCCAGCCTTGGCACAGACTAATTGCATGCCTTGGGAACCCGATCATGCCTTGCCTGTGTGTGAGTACAGGAGCCACCAGGTGGAGTTCTGGAAGGTTTAAACCCTTGTTTTATTTTTATTTTTATTTTTTTGATGCTACTCTTCTAATGGTGGCTTATCAGCAGCACCAAAGCATCATCATTTGTTTGCTTTTTTCTGTGCATTCTGCATTGTGTGTCGGGGGGGATGCTATGCTTAATTTTTTCTGACCTTTAGAACAGATTAATCCATTTTCAGTGGATTCCTATGAGAAACCGTGCTTTGCATAACGAAAAATTTGTGAAATGAAATCCCATAGAATGGATTAATTTCGTTATGTCAAGTACCACAGTAATTTGATCATATTTCTCATACCTTTGTATGGTTGTGAAACTTGGACTTTGAGGAAGACGAATAGGAAACGATAGATGCGTTTGAATCATGGTGCTAGAGACAGCCACTATGCATCTCATCTACAGGAAGGATTTCCAACAGGAAGTCCTAGGCAGAGTCAAACCAAAAACATCTCTGGAAGCCAAGATCACCAAACAAAAACCGTTATACTTCAGTATGTTAGGTGAGCCAGTTTACTCAATAGGACAGTCATGCTGGGATTGTTCAGTGGTAAAAGAAGGAGCCACCCAAGAACTTACTGGTTTGACACCATCAGAAGGAACACTTAAATGATTTATATGGAACTAAAAGAAGCTATAAAAGATAGAGAGGCATGGAGAGCATTGGTCCAGAAAGTGACTGAGATTCAGACATGGCTGAATGGATGGAAGAAGTGTGTGCACATGGATATGCTGTGAGGAAGAGATTTGTCCCCTTTCTCACCATTGCAACAGCAGAATACCACCACTGAAGACCTCTCTTACACAGTATTTGTGTTTTGTATTGTAACACAAAAGGAACAATATAAAGGCACTCCAGTTTGCTTACTCATAAACAAGAGAATAAAATAGCAGTCAAAACAATCGTTCACAAAGACATCAAACAGCATATAGTGAATGTCTTTCATGGATGCACAATTAGAACCCATCATCGTACTTCAAAGTAGGGAGCAGACTGAAACATTATAATGCTTCTGTTTTTCTCCTGCTAGCCCATTAACATCTTATGGGCGGTCTGCTAATTGATATATTTTGCTTTAGTACTGAATCCTTGACATTTTTAGTCTGTTAAAAGTTGCCTGCTTGTTTATAAAGTGAAATGCTACCTTTTGAGAAAGATTTTTATCAGTCATTGTTGGCACTTGGAGCTTAGAGAATCCTGAGATGTGACCTACAAATGTAGATTTGTATAATATGTTGAGTCTGTGGTTCAGAAACGCAGCTTGAAAGACTCCTCATTTATATCAGTGTGGATATTTGCTTTTTAAAATCCCAGTCCTACACAAGTTCCAGTGTTAACAAAAATCCCACATGTCCATATTCTAAACAAATTTACTTGTAATACTGTATAATCAGAATTACGTGTTCTGATATCAAGAAAAGTTCAGAATGATAAAAGAAGTAATGCCACTATTCTGTTTTGTGAAAATACAATTGGAGGTAATCCCTTTTTCTAAAATCCCTGTTTTCTAGATAATATTTGAATGAACAGGTATTAGTCTTTGATCCTAAAAGCGTTGTTAGGCATACTGGAGTGTTTGTATATGCCTCTAGGATTTCTGATTGTTTTTCTCTCTGTTAAACAAGCATGTCACATCATAAGTAGCTTTTCAAATTCATTTTATACCTAATTTGCCAGGTGGTATGAGAAATGCTTGGCATAGCAGGGAAAGAAGTCGAAAGTCTAATAGGAACATTTCCCCCCCCCCCCCCACTCTCTCTCTCTCACACACACACACGTTTCCTGAATCTTTTTAGTTTCATTTTAGTTTTATTAAGCAAACATTTTTTTCTCAAGGCCCATGAGTTAAACACTATATTGTAAAATGGAAAGAACAAAAATATTTGTATTTTTGCTCACCCAATTCTCTCCTTATCGCTGAAAGGCAGCTTAACAATCATAATTAAAATCATATGCCATGAACTGCATTGTAAATTTTGATTTTAATATTCGTTTTCAAAAAGTTAACGAATGTACTAAATTGAAGGGGAACAACTTTCAGAACAATTAATTCAAGATCAAGTTAAATTAACCTTGAGTTCACATCTGATGTGTCATGCAGGCCCTTCTGAAAGCGCTTGCAGAGATATTGTATGTTTCAACAAATCTCTTCATGCTAACCACCAATAAAGCCCTGTTCTTTCTGAGACTGGCAGACCACATATATAGTGATGGAATGGCCACAAGGCAGTCAGTGTAGATCAGGGCTGTCCAGCTTTGAACAGCCTGTGCACTACTTCCACCTGCCACCATTCCCGCAGTCAACTTCCTGAAGCACCGCATATCCTCATGGGCTACTCTCAGAAGCGTGCGTGCACGCTTCACTGGTGCTCCTGAGCCCAGCAAGGAGATGTAGCATGGCGGCGGCAGAAGAACCAAACATCCGGGCGGGGGAATGGGGGGGAAATTCCATCAATACGCTGCCACAGGCGAGGGCATTGCATCACAGGGAAGGCTGTGCGGGTCACCTCTGAGGATTAAAGGAAGAGCCAGACCTGTGCCGACCCAGGGGAGGGAAGCATACCTATCAAGTTTGCTCACCCATCGCCCGAGGTGAGAGAAGGGAGGCAGAATGCACGTGCACACCCCTCTGGCCAGAGAGCCTGGGGGTTCCCCTCTGTGGCACATGACCACCCGAGCTCTTCCAGCCCTCACCTTTTCATCCTTTTCTTTTCAGAGTATTCCTCCAACATGGTTTTCTCCCTCACTTGCCTTCTGAAGAAAAGAAAATGAATCTAGATTTCCCAGTTCTGGCCCACTTTCTCCTTCCTCACGTGAGCTCAAAAGCTCTGCCGTTTCCCCTCAGATATGTCACCAGCAGGCCCCACAAGCCCTTTCCTCGAGGCAGCAGTGGCTGCTGCTGCCCAAGCGTCCCCATTGATCCATTGTAAGAAGCACAAAGCAGACTACAGTAAACCCCCCCCCCAGCTGCCATTTCACGGTTCAGGTACTATATTGCGGGATCACAGTACCTACCCAGGCGAGACGTCTCGGGGCAGTACCTGCGGAGAAGTTTCTGGGCGGTGCGGTCGGGCAGCGGCGAGGGCTGAGATCCCCAATGCTGCCTGACCGTGCCACTGTGAGGCGTTTCTGGGCGGTGCGGTCGGGCAGCAGCGAGGGCTCAGATCCCCCAACACCGCCTGACTGCGCCACTGTGAGAAGTCTCCAGACGGCGCAGTTGGGCGGGGGCTCAGATCCCCCAACGCCGCCCAACCGCGCCGCTGGGAGAAGTCTCCGGGCAGCGCAGTTGGGTGACGGTGGGGGCTCAGATCCCCAATGCCACCTAACCGCGCCGCTGCGAGAAGTCTCCGGGTGTCGTGGTTGGGCTGCAGCAGGGGCTCAGATCCCCAACGCCACCCGACTGCGCCGCTGCGAAGTTTCCGGGTGGCGCGGTCGGGCAGCAGCGGGGGCTGAGATCCCCCAACACCGCCTAACCGTGTCGGTGCGAGAAGTCTCCAGGTGTCATTTTGGAGCAGCCCGAGTGAGCGCCATGGAGGATCTGATTGCCCCCACCCCCCAGGCCCCTCCCAAACCGCATCCGCATATTGCAGATTTTCAATCATCACGGGTCAGGTGGGTCCTTAACCCCCGCGATAGGTAGGGGGTTACTGTATCGGGCAAGGCACAGAGTGAAGGGAAGGGAAAGGGGGGAGGGAGAAGCCACAACCCCAAAGCCACACACAATTATCAGAGAGCAGCAATTTTCTCTACTTTACGACTGCTGGAACCATTGTTCCTCTCCATCTCTCTCTCCCCGTCACCTCATTTCCATTAAAAGTGCCTAGCGTCACCGCCCAGCACCCAGGTTCCCTCCTCAGTAAGATAAAAAGGAACTGCGTGTAAAAGTTTGAAGTGGGGCAGGAGAGACAAAAGGAATGGATGGAAAGAGGAGGAAGAGTGGTGAAGGGTCAAGGGGGACATCAGCTGCCGCACTCCTGAGAGAGGTTTTGCAGCCCTCCCAAAACCCATTGAGCATGGGTTGTTAGTAGCAATCTTCCTGGTAGATATGGGAAATGATCCTGATTTTTCTGGAGATAGGCTGAGAAGAAATTAAAGGTAAAGGTTCTCCCCGCACTTGTGTGCTAGTTGTGTCTAACTCCAGCGGCAGTGCTCATTTCCCTTTTTAAGCCAAAGAGCCAGTGTTGTGCAAGTCCGTGGCCATGTGGCCGGCATGTCTAAACGTATTTCTGCACACAGAACACTAAAAAACCTGCTTTCAGATTTGTATTCAGATATGTATACAGAGAAGAAAACATGATGTGTACAAATAGGTCTGCTTCAGTGTTTGAATGTTCATATACTAAAAGCTGGTCTCGGATAACTGCCAAAAGTTACTTCTTTCTGTAATCTATATGTATCAATTTCCATTGTAGTATACTGCACAATATCCAATATTTTTATTTTAATGTTATATAGAATTAAGCTGAGCAGAACGTATGAAAGCCTGCAGTGTTGAACATGTATAGATAACAGTACCATAGCAAGGGTGATGTGATGGAGATTTTGATTCAGGGCACCAGAATTTAGTTGCACAAAAAATTGCTGCTAGAAGAGCATGAACATGTGGTTTTTTGTTTTTGCTGCTAATATTTCTTCCTTAGTAGAGGGCAACATTAAACAGACAGGCTCAGTGTGCATACAATATATATGTAGCTCAAAATGGAAAGTGTGTGGCTGTTACGCACTCGGATTAGACCCAGGCATTCTTTACTAAGCCTTCCTCCTCTTTCTGTTTATGCCAAACATCTGTGACCCAGGTTTAACCAAAAGGGCAGCAAAAGTCAAAGCTCCAGAATTGGTGGTTGTGACTCTGATTGATACATATACAGATAGATAAAAATATACAGAGGTGGATCTTGTTTTTTACTGATAAAAAATCTGCTTTCAGATTTGTCAAACACAGGTGTAAATAAGCTGAGAACGTCTGAGAGTGTTCATATTCCTTCTTACCATGTTGGGACAGAACCAGAACAAGGAAGTCTCTACTCACCAGAGCAAACATCACTCCATGAAAGTGAGGGTCTGTTATATAAATTCTAAATGAACTTGAAGCCTCTTGGTTCAATAACTTTGTCTCATAATCTGTTTAATAACTGGAGTTTCATTATGTTGTGTGTTTATAGGATCTGTAGGTAACTCCAGAAGCTCAACCCAGATGAATTCCTATTCTGACAGTGGGTACCAGGAAGTTGGTAGTTTCCATAACACCCAGAACCTGGGAAAGGGTGAGAATAGACAGCAGCATTCCTTTGCTGGAACTAATAGTAACCATCTGGTGAGAAGTTCAAGAGCTGAAGGACAAGCTTTGGTTCAGGTATATCAAACTGAATCAATACTTCTTTTCAGTATGCCATGCTGTTAGCTGCTCAATAGCAATGTTAATTGACATTAATAGAAAGCAGAAATAAATAGTGTATTTCTAATTTCTCCTCCATGCTCCTCCAGTGAGGAGCAAATAAAAGTGGAGCCTAGGGTTATTCTCATCACCATGAATCACAAATTATTGTTACTTCTCTGTTTGCTGTAGAAAAATTAAGCACCTTTAAGCTTAAGATACGTTTTACCAAAACATAAATGCCTTTTCGAATCATTTTCTAGGATTATGGCCTCTCCCAAGGACCCTTATAAATTATAGTTTTGCTTTAATAGGGATGTTAAGTGATGAATGCTTAGCATTCTCCACAAATAAATTATTTATGTGATCTTATAATAATAATAATAATAATAATAATAATAATAATAATAATAATAATAATAATAATAATAATAATATCCTTTGAAATGCAGAGTTGGGAGGGACCCTATGGATAATTGACTCTAGCCCCTGCCAAGGAGGTACAGTGGGGCATTATACTCCCAGCCCCTGGCTCTGCAGCCAGAGACCTCTAAACCACTGAGCTATCCAGCAGATGCCTCTCATATATAGAGTGATGTTTTATAATATGTCAGACACCACATAATTTTAAAACAACATTATCTGTGATAGTGTAAATTTCTTTTAATGGGAGGGACTTAAAAGTGCAAGCTTAATACGCGACTCAAAAATAAGTATCCTTGATTTCAATAAGATTTTACTGAATGTACCTACAGAGCAAGGGTATGAAACCTTTGACCATTCAGATGGTATTGCCAGTGAGATTCTGCATAATCCCACTTGGCAGTTGGCCAATAGTTAGATAAACCAGTTGTATCCCAAAACATCTGGAGGATCAAAGGTTCTCCACCTCAGGATGTAGAAATTTGGCTTTTCAACCTGTATTCAGTGCTATCTTTCAAACTGCCAAAACCTACACATGACAAAGGGTAGAGCAAATGTACCCCAAAAGGAAGTATACACAACATGAAATTGATCTTTATGCATAGATTTCTTTTTTTATGGCTTTATGTCTTAATATTGTATCTTTTTTCTTTGTGACAGACCTCATCCAATACAGCTGCCAACAGAGCCATGAGACGTGTAAGTTCTGTACCATCGAGAACCCAGTCTCCCTCATATGTGAGCACTGCAGGAGTTTCCCCTTCGAGGGGATCACTGAGAACTTCTTTAGGAAGTGGCTACGGTTCACCATCTGTTACTGAGTCACGCTCTCTGAGTTCTAATGTGTTCTCATCCACAACATTACCTGTGCAGCGAGCAGCATCTCCATTTGCTGCACAAAGACCTGCTTCGCCTGTAGCAGTGCGCCGAATTGGCTCAGTAACATCTAGGCAATCGACCAATCCGAACGGAGGAACCCCCCAGTACCAACCTTCAGTTAGAGTTGGTTCACCCCTTTCACTGAATGACACGCAGTCAAGAGTAGCCTCACCACCCCAAACCCAACCTGGATCTTCATCACCAAAGCGTTCTGGTATGACAGCCGTTCCACAACATTTAGGATCAACATTACAACGGACTCTTCATGATATTGAACAATATGCACAACAATATGATATCTATGAAAGGATGGTTCCACCCCGTCCAGATAGCCTTACAGGTTAGTAAAAAGGTAAAGACACAATTTAAAACTTTGTGTAAAACCTAAATGGAATGAATTATATGATTGTGTTAGTTTCAAAAGAAACTGTGGCAGACTATTAACAATATTTCAAGCATGAGGCTTGAGCTAGTTTCCTGCTAATGACATGAGATATGGATTACTTGTCTCAAGAACTAACAAACACTTTACTCGGTAACAATGGCTTGTGGTGTTCAAGAGAAAATAATTTACCTACCAGTAATTGAAAATGGCTAACATTCAGATATAGACATAGTTTTTTAACTGAACAATTTTTAAATATATGCTAGAATTTGCAGTTGTACATTTAATAGAACTGCCATATACCGAATGAATTACTCATGTTACACTCAAGTTGAAATCAAAGAAACCAGTCACCCATGATTGACATGACTCCTATGAATTTCAGTATTACTATTTTTTGTTTGGAAATCAGTCAATACAGTTACCCCTCTTTGCCCTGAAAAGGTACCTTTTGATTGGGATTGATGGGAAAATCTGATGGAGCGTCCTCACTGGAGGAAAAGGACATGATGTGGGTTTTTTGTGGCTCTCTTCCATACTGTTCTGTAGGGTCATCCAGCCGTTGAGGAGCCACAAGGAGGAGGAATTTTTAACTTTTTTTCACCTCATCCTGGTGCATGTAGGTTAATAAAGGCATTAACAGCAACAACAAAACCCCTTGATAATTACAGCAGAAGATGCGTACCTTATTTCTATTGTACATATAGTTCTGGACATTTCTCTAATAAGTCAGATATAACAATTGTGTTGCTCATTAAGTTGCCATATTGGGGACAAAGCATTCAAAGTTGAACTCTGCTCAAAGTCAAACATAAGTTGAACTGGCTGCACTGTACCCATTGTTTCTTTCTCTATCCAAAAACAGATAGCTACATACTTGGTTTATTTATTTAGTATCCTCTTATTATACTTTAGACATTGCCATAATAAAGTGTTCTGCTTATATACTGCCCCATACCACTTCAAGTAGTCTCTGGGAGGTTTGCAGTGTAATTACAGTATGCAGGCTACACATTGCCCCCCCCCCCCCAGCAAGCTGGGTACTAATTTTACCTACCTCGGAAGGTTGGAAGGCTGAGTCAACCATGAGCCTGCTACCTGGGATTGAACCCCAGGTTGTGAGTACAGCTTTAGCTGCAATACAGTCATTTAACCACTGCACCATGAGGCTGTGAAAGATGGGCGTTCATTCGATAGTTTGAAAAGTCTTTCCCAAAATGGCTCTTTCAGTCATATACCTGTCAAACCCATCTGCATAAATCAATGCTTACTTTTCTCTGATATGTCTATTTCAAAATATGCCTCCAAGGCAAGGTCATTATTCATATATTTTATTAAGCCTTTACTCAATTATAGAATTGCACAAACCAATAAGTAATATTAGGATTACTATTTGGAGATCTATCTCTCCGTTTATCTACCTAATTACTGCAGGCATCACATTATGCATGCCATTTTCTATTGCATCTTTTCTATTTTAATCTGAAAGGCTAGGTCATCATCAAAGCCATATTTTTAGTCCTTCTGAATTTATTTAATGTTTTTATCCACATGTAATTTAATAGAGTAGAGAATTCTCCAAATATTTTATCCCTGATGGATGCCTTTATTGTCATCTGGTTCATACAATCAATAATAACTTGTTTTATTGAACAAATTCAAGTGACCAGTAGACCATGCGTCCATATAAATTATTTTATATCTCGACAAAAGGCAGAAGTGGATATTTACCCCTTGTTATGATACTGCATTTTCAAACTGATATTCTAGTACTATTTCTGTGGAAAGCAGTTTCATTGTAAAATATACTGTACATACTTCATTATTGAGATGAGACTATGGCTGCTTTCACACGACCCCTAAAATCCGCTGGCAACTTAAATTCTGATTCCCCCCCCAGCCAGAGATCATATGGGTTTTGTTCTGCTTCCTGTGTTCCCACCCTTTCACACTCTGTTGCTTCTGTCTGCAGTGAGGGGAGGGAGTACAAATGGGAGAAAAAAATGCAGGCTCACCTCCGCCTGCCGTCGCAGCAGCCCCGTTAGGAATTCTAGTCTGTTAAAGGGGCAGGGGACAACTAAAACAAACAGAAGGAGGAGGAGAGCCAGGCATTCACTGCTTTACAATCCACATCGGAATATTTTTTACCTCCAGAGACCAGGTACTTGTAAAGTGTGCTGAGGCATGCTTAAGTGGACGTGGTCGTACTTTTTTTTTTTTAAGTCCGCTGCTGGTGGGAAAACAATTTTATGCTCCGGATCTGCAAGTGTTTTGCAGCGGATTTTATGGGTCATGTAAAAGGACTCTGTCAGGATATTAGTGGCTCTTACTGTTTGGGTTTTAGGAGCCGAGAAGCAGCATAAATCTGTATCATAGTTTCAGTATACTTTTTTAAAAAGATAAATCGACATGTAGGGCAAAATAATCTCACTTTTATTGCACAGACATTGGGTTTGTTTTTGTTTTGTTTTTTTAGTTTCAGTGAATTAAAAATTGGATGTAGCTAACACATCCTGGGCATGGTGGCTCAGTGGGCTAGAGCGCTGAAACTATTGGCTGGAAAGTCAACAGCTCGAATCCTGGGTGCCACGCAGTGGAGTGAGCTCCTGCTGTTAACCCCAGCTCCTGCCAACCTAGCAGTTTGAAAGCATATAAATGCAAGTAGATAAATAGGTACCTCCGTAAAAAGCAGAAAGGTAAACAGTGTTCTGTGCGCAGAAATGCCTTCAGCCATGCCAGCCACATGGCCACGGACTTGCACAACACTGGCTCTTTGGCTTGAAAACGGAGGTGAACACCAAGAGTCAGACACGACTAGCATGCATGTGCGGCCGTGACCTTTTCCTTTGCCTTTTTTAACATACCAGTACAATGTATTTCACAAAGACTAGTAGATTAATTATGGGCATACTACCACCATACCTACAGACATAGCAACTGAATCATGGAGTTGCATGTAGAATCTGGAATTAAAAATCAAGTGGGGAAGAGAATCAAAGGGATCAAATGATAAATTGCATGCAGATTCTTTTGTACACTAGTGCTCTACTAAGATGGAGTATGGCTATATGTAACAGAGTTACTTATTAAACACCACTTGGTACAAGGCTTGTTAGCTGAAACATCTTTAAAATGTTTGGTTAATTCCAGATAACTTATTACTCTAATTGAATACTTAAAGATGAATTTTTATGATCATGAAAAAGTAAAAGAAAATTAGTAAATTTAAATTTAAAAAATACGTGAATGGAACATACCATTGAAGAATGGAATAAAAATACTAGGCATTTAGGAAGCCCTACTTGCATATTTAGTGTGTGTGTGTGTGTGTGTGTGTGTGTGTGTGTGTGTGCACATACATGCATGCTTGTTCCAGTATCATTTCACTGTCAGCTCTCTTCATTCCAAATACAATTTATTACTATTTGTTTATTATTTACACTTATAGACCGCACTGACTTTCCCACAGGGAACTCTGTGTGGTTAACAACAGAATCAGATAAACAGAGCAGATAAAAACAATAATCAACATGGGTTAAATCTTTTCACTGTCAGTTGTCTTCATTCCAAATACTATAAAGTTCTATTTTTTTAATTTAAAATGGGGCATTTGTATGAGCCTGAGATTGTCAGTAACAGAAACCATTTTGCTGTAAGCTAATGCCGTCTAAGGCTGATGATATCATCAGTGATGACAATTATTCAGAAATTAAATGTTTCTGACATCTATCCCAAAGGTTCCAAGGCTCCTGTGTAATCACTTTCATCATCAGGAAGCCATTGGGGATTGTGGGATAGGAGGACATTACATTAAATTAAATTGCTACTGTGGGATGACTTTAGTGATGGCGGTGAGTGTCTGTTTCTGTGAGGATATTTGCTAGTCGATGCCCATCCCTCTTCCTCATCTGGATTTGGGCCAAAAGACAAAAATAAAACATGGGCGCCTGAGGAATTAGTTGTAAGGATGCACAGTACATGACATGTAACATCATTACTAATCAATGGGCATGTCTTTTAAAGCATCAGCCTTAGCTTTCAGTTTCCTGGCTTAGTTTTATGTGAGCCCCTGTGAACTGTAAATCATAGGGGTTTGGGTGGGTTTTTTTTTTTCATTTTATCTTTGAATTTTATTGGTTCACTGAAAAGGAAATTTATTATTACAGCATTCAGAGGGGAAAGCGAACAAAACAAAAATACCTGTGTAAAGCAAGTCATTAATTTTATTAAGTTACTTCTGAGTAAACCTACATGATTCTTTTCTTTGTTCCTCCTTCCCTTCTTCCTAAAGGCTCTATGCTAGGCAGAATAACTCAACTCTCAAAACATTGTCATTCTTATCTCAGTTGAGATAATTCCTTCGTTATCTCTCCACCACTGTCTGAACACTGACAAGAGAACTGCACTATACATGTTTGAATTCTTTGATCAGAAGTTCCCACTGACTTGAATAGATGGGGCTACTTAATTGCTAATGTCTATTAATTGCTTTAATAGACATGCCCTTTTAAAAACACAGTAGAATTAATCTTACTGAAGCACATTCTATATTTATTAGCAAATCTATACAGCCATTCTCTACCTTTTAACATCATTTTTCTAATCCTTAGTATATGACAAATATACTTGATGTTTACAACAGGAAATCATATTTTCTGTGTTCTTTTCAGATAGTAAAAATGGTAGCAGTCAAATCAGCAAGTGCCTTTTTGCCATGAATAGATATTCTGACTTTACTAGCTCCTTGTCAGAATAGCTCAAGGCTACAGTGGTTGAAGTGGGCTAGAGTGCTGAAACGGTTGGCTGCGAAGTCAATAGCCACATGGCTACAGACTTGCACAACACTGGCTCTTTGGCTTGAAAACAGAGATGAGCACTGCCCCTAGAGTAGGATATGACTAGCACACATGTGTAGGAGGAACCTTACCTTTGCCTTTTACAGAGGTTGAAACCTGGTGGAGTCAATCATTACTGGAGTACACCCATTGAATCAGTGGGGATTTGATGAGTCATTTGCTCTAGAAAGTTCCAGCGATTCACTGGCCCTACTTTCGCTGTGACTTCCTATGCCAAGCAACAGGATTTCAGCCAGTTTCTCAATCATGCACACATTCAATTACTTCTTTCAGTTCAATTTTATCCCACTTTTCTTCCTCAAGGAAATTCACTGAAGCTGTTGACACGATTCTCATCTTCTTCTTCTTGCTTCCCTTAACAGTAACCCAGGGATGTAGAACAGGCTGACGGGAAAGAACAGATGTGTTAATAAATTATATTTAGCACATCTACAATCAGCACCATTTTATTCATGTGTAGCATTCACATTCAATATTTATATACTGTGTATAGTGCAAACCGTTACTTGTCCTCTTTTAAAAAAACGTAAATCTAAGGACACAACCAATGTGCATGTGTTCATACTGAACTATCTGGGAAATATTCTACAGTAGTTTTGTTTTCCCTCTTAAATGCATTTTTGCTTTCGGAAGGCACCTGGAAAAATAATGGCCAGAATCCTATTGGTAGATGTAGCCAAAGTAGATATTGAATTGCTGGAATTCACAATTCAATAAGTGATTCTGTGAGTCTATTCCAATTGGAATTACCAGTAAAATTTGTGAATGTATAACAAAACATTTTGAGCCTACAGATTCTGGTTATAGGAACAAGGATTGTACACAGAATCCCCACAATTCCCTCCACCACATAGGCTGAAATCCTGTTGCTTAACAAAGTAATTAATAACTAGAGGAGGATCACTGAATTAGTGCAATTTACTGACTCACCAAATCCGTACTGATTCAGTGAACCCGCTCTGCTTGCAATTTACTACACTATGGGATAGGAGCAACCACAGCATTCCTCTGAAACCATCAGAAGGAAGCAGCATGCTGCTATATCATGATACAGCCTTTAAAAATGCAGGGAAATAATAGAAAGTAGAACAGCAACTCAGAAACACATTGAACCAAAACAAGGGCCCTCTTCTGCACAGGTCTAGATAAAGTTTGTCAGTAGTTTCCACTGAATATGAAGGCAATATATAATGTGCTTGAGCAAAATGGGAGTTTAAATGGTAGAAGTCGTAGTTTGGAATATTTCTCAATTTATGTAACTGCGGCAATTTGTATCGAATTGGTTAGAAATTTGACACAGTTGTAGAACCCAGCAACCCCATTATGAATTCCAAGATTTCAGCTTTTTTATTTCTGCTTTCCAGAACTAAATGGGTATTACTGGGGCTCCTAAATATACAACTCAAATAGGCTCCATCAGTAACATCACTCAACTTAATATTGTCTATTTTTAAAATGATTTTCACGTGTGTTTGACCAGTCATGAGTTTACATTCATGAAGTTTAAACCTACTAAGCAATATCTTCACCATCATATCAGTTAGATTTGGATCTGCATCTTGCTTCATCTCTGGGAAGGGCTGTGTCAGGGATATCCAAGTGCATGTTCTAATTTCTATTTAGTGTAGCTCATGTATTTGAAAACACCCTCAAGTATTTTGCCTGGGATTTATGAAGTAAAACAGGGCTGCCAGTATTGCTCAACTGTCCAACTATGTTCTTGATCCTAATGTCCTGCTTTGTTGTGTCTTATCAGCAAGATCTAGATGCATATCTTAGTAAGGCTAGTGAAGATACTTCTTTGTATATTCAACCTTCGTACAGAGCATTTTAATTCCCCAGTATCATGGTTTGTTGCTGAATTCATACAAAACTATGCCTATAGTATTGACATTCTTCACCCGTGTCATCGAAACAAAAAGGTCTCCACATTTTAGCTGTTCGCTATGTACAGTTTAAAAGCAACAAATTATGCTCCATTAACTTTAGCTTTTTGCCATTCCCTTTGTCCTATTGAATATAGCATTACTGGCCCTAAAGAAGAAAGAAAATGACAATGCTATTGTTTTTGTTGTCTGTTTTTAGCAACCTGTGATGTAGATATGTTTGTGGCTAGGTTGGCCCCATGTGTGAGAAACAAAAATGTATTTGGTTGCAGAGGACGCTATATTTCTCACTGGCAAAAGGAAATATGAGATTAATTCTGTCCTAACCCATGGTGATCAGAATCAGAGAAGGTGGGGGCTATTTTTGCTCTCCTCAGGCCTCTGCAGGTGACAGCCCTATCAAAGTGAGAAAAATACTCAGTATAAAACTGGCCAATTGCATTTCAAGAAGTCTCCAATTTGCCATTTAAAGGGTATAACAGGCTTGCTCTATACTCAGTGTTTAATAAAACAACAGAAATTGTTTCCTGGCAGGTCAGAGAAGTACAGAAGTGTAGGTCTGGAAGGAATCCCAAGGCTTATCAAGTCAAGTTGAACAGCTCTTACTGTCAGTAGATTCTGTTTAATATTTGGGGGAAATGTCCTTTTTCATAATTTGAATTCTTTCCTTTGAGTCCTATCCTCTGGATTTACAATAAACAAACATGCACTATCTTCCATGTGTCAGTCCTTCAAATGTTGACAGGTGGCTATCATATATCCTGTTAGTCTGTCTCAACCCCCAACCCTGCGACATCACACCATTGCCATATAAGAAGCTTTTGGTCTGCTAAGACTCCTAGATCTTTTTCATATAGGCTGTTTCCATATTTGTGCATCCATGTCTAGACTATGGGAACTACAACAGGAATGAAGTAGCAAAATATCCTTCTGATTTTCAGTTGTGACTTCCAGATCCATGGGAATTTATGAGCCCATTTTTATAGACCACTCCACAGGACACATTTGCACACTTCAGACTCTTAACCCCTCCCCTAATCTTCACTACATTGGAATTGTTTTGGATGTTGAAAAATGCCTCACAATTCACACTGTAAAAGGCGATGTAAAAAAAACCCTAGAGGATGAGGATTAAGAAAGCGCTGGTAAGAATTTTTTTTTCCAATATCAAAAATCCTCTTAGTGTAGTAAATCACACTAGAGTAGGTCCATTGAATCTATGGGGATTTGGTGAGTCAACTCCTCCATAAATTATATTGATTTAAAAAGGCATATTCTTAACTGCAACTTGCTACACTAAAGTAAATCATAGAGTAGGTCCATTTGAATTTATGGAACTTATGGAGCTGACTTACCAAATGCACATTGATTAAATGGGTCTACTCTAGTGAGATTTCCTATGTGAAGCAAGATTTTTGCCACCAAGTTCTCTCTTCTGGTATAGCGGCTTTCTTTTTAAAGAAAGAGCCCTAAGCCTTCCAGTTTATTTGCATTAGAGCTGCAACTATTTTTATTTTGCAAGACTTGCAAAAGTAAAAGGTTTTTCGATTTTTTAAACACAATTAACCTTTACAAATTATGATCCATAAGTACTTGAACCAAGGTACCTGCTTGTGATGCTTCCATAATAACAAAAAATGTGTGTGCAGTTGTATAGCAAACTGCACTCAGGATGACTTCACAAAGGTCATCACATAGTAAAAACAAGTTACACAGCAGCCAAGGCAAAAAAAATTAGCCAAGTGAAAGAGAAGCATGAAAGCCATGGAAGTAATGTTATCCCAACTGATCCACAAAAGGAATAAACTCATCTTATGAATTAGAGCTAACTTACCTAAGGAAGAAGAAGAAATGGGACATCCCTGGAAGTGCTTCCATAGCAAGTGCAACCCCAGAAAAGATTCTCCCCCTACAAGTCATCATCTTTCTAATTTTTACAGGTGTGATAACTAAAAGGCATCCACTAAAGGTTTCAGGTGCTTCGCAGATTGGAATTAGAGGAATTGGCCTTTTGAGCAACCTGTTTCTAAGCCATTGAGGATTTTGTTAGATTAAAACCAGATTCTTTTTTACCTTTACCTTTTTTTTTGTATCATGCTCCGAAAAAAGGATCACCTGCCAAACATAAGACAGCGCTCCAAAAAGAAAACGGGTTGGAATGTTACAGAGTATTGCACGGAGACTTTGAAAGGCCTAATGCTCTGTCACCTTGAACAATGTGCACCACTCTGGCAGCCAGTTTTTAACAAAGAGTTTGTGGAGCGGATTAAAAAAAAAATTAGAAGGGGAAGGAAGGAGCACAAAAATCATTAGGGTTACAGATAAGCTACTCTAGAAGGAGAGGATTAAATTGGAATTTTTCACTTTAGATGAAAACCCAGAGATAGGATAACTGAAAGAAGAAAATAAGGTCCTAAATCATCAGGAGAAACTGAATAGGAAATGTGGGTGTTCTCTTAAATAAACGTGGGAATTAATGGTGGTGGTGGGGTTCACTATTCTTCTTTTATAAAATATTTTTATTTATTTTCTACACTAAACAAAATAAAGCAAATACAGTATGTTGTTTGTCTCCTGTCATGTTACAAATTCAGTCACAATTTTTCCGAACATTTCAGCCCAGTATAATTCATATCTCCTTTTCAAGTTTCCTTATTATCTCATCCATATTCTATCTTTACATACATCTATTTTCTAATATAAAAGATACAACCTATGTAATCTCAACAGTGTGTTCAATCTTGGTATTTAGGATATATTTTACTTAACTATATATATATATGTCATCAACGGGGTATGTTTACCTATTCTTCTAAAAAAAATTTAGGGTCCACTATTCTTGTTTTGACCTTCCATTTGGCGCAGAAATGGGCTAGGTCTGGGTGAATCTGGGACAGCTTCATGCTGTTGTCAAGGGTGTTTATCATCCGCTCTTTCGGATGTCCCCTCGGTTGGGATCCGCTGGCCTCAGGGTGAAACCCTTTTTGGTCAAAGTTTTTTCACTGGCATGTAAGATGTGTCCATACCACTATAGTTGGGCTTCGTGCATCTTTAATGATGGTCAAACTGTGTAGTTGAATTCACCAAGTTGAATTAGGTCAGGCATGCCCAAACTTTGGCCCTCTAGATGTTTTGGACCACAACTCTCAGAATTCTAAAGTTAGATTACCAATGACAAAGGACTGAGAGTTGTGGTCCAAAACATCTGGAGGGCTAAAGTTTGGCCATGCCTGAATTAGGTACTCTCTTTCTGAAGGGCTGTTCAGAAAACCCAAGTGTTTTGCATTCAGATTTTTGAGAGAGAAAGAGAGAGTTCTCCTTCTGTGATCTGTCCCATACCATAGCAATTATAGGGTTGGACCCAAAGTTTGCTACTGGTGGGAACACTGCTGGACTAGAAGTCCATTTTGGGTGCTACAATTAGCAAGAGGAAAAGAAAGCAAAAGTGTTCTGCTTATATACCGCCCCATACCACTACAAGTGGTCTCTGGGCGGTTTACAATTTTAATTACAGTGTGCAGGCTACACATTGCCCCCCCCCCCCCAGCAAGCTGGGTACTCATTTTACCGACCTCGGAAGGATGGAGGGCTGAGTGCGCCTTGAGCCTGCTACCGGGGATTGAACCCAGGTCGTGAGCACAGTTTTACCTGCAGTACAGGCATTTAACCACTGCGCCACGAGGCGCAGGAAGGTGGCTTCCGCTGATTCCCTGTCCCACTCATTATAATTTCTAGCAACCAGTTCCTGCATTATTCTGGAAGGATTCCCAAACATAAGCAGAAGGGGCCAGAGGCTTCATGGGAAGGGTGCAACTTGAAAACACAAAACCCCTTCTCCATTGTGCCAGTGGAATTAATCTCCTCAATGAAAAGCTTTCCATGTATTGAAGAAGCCTTTCCATTTTGGCAAAGTTAATGTACATTAAAGCAGTAAAAGGCAATATTTGAACAATGCATGTGTGCATTCCTTCAGCTATACAGAAATGTCAGCTGTGTATGTCATTAGAACATAAGAAGAGCCTCGCTGGAACAGGCCACAGCCCATCTAGTCCAGCATTCTGTACCACATAATGGCTCACCACTTGCTTCAGGGTATTCCCTAGCAGACGTCTTCACCTGCTTATGATTCCCTACAAATGGCATTGAGAGATATCCTGCCTATCTCTCAGTATCTCAGTTATCCTTAGGCATCCATAATAGTAGCTATTGATATCCTTGTTCTCCATGAAATTGTCTTATCCTTTCTTAGAGCTGTCAAGGCTGACAGTTGTCACCACTTCTTCTGGCAGGGAGTTCCACAGTCCAATGATTCTCTGGGTGAAAAAGTACTTTTTCTTATTTGTTTGAGATGTGCACCCAAAAGTTTCATGGAGTGCCCCTTAGTTCTAGTGTTGTGCAATACGGAAAACAGTGTTTCTTTATCTACTTTGACCATACCGTTTATGATTTTATAAACTTCAGACAGGTCACCTCCTAGGTGCTGTCGTTCAAGAGTGGAGAGGCCCAGCCTTTGTAGCTTCAGATGATAAGGAAGGTGTTCCAGTCCCGTAATCATTCTGGTTGCCTTCCTCTACATTTTTTCCATTCCTTAATATCCTTCTGAAGGTATGGTGACCAGAATTGTACACAATACTGCAGATGGGGCCATTTTGCAGAGGCAAAATGAGACTTGCTGACTTATTTTCTATGCCCTTCCTAATGACCCCTAGTATTGAGTTTGCTTTTTTCATTGCTGCAGCACACTGGGTTGACACCTTCATTGAGCTGTCCACCAGGACACTAAGTCCCTTTCCTGGTTTGTTGCAGTTCAGACCCCATCAGTTTATAAATGTAATTTTGTTTGGTGTTTTTTTTTTGCCCCAACATGCATCACTCTGCACTTCCTAATGTTGAAGCTCATTTACCACTGGTTTGTCCACTTCCCCAGCGCCTCACAATCTCTCTCAGTTTTTACTACCCTGTATAATTTAGTGTCATTGGCAAATTTGGCTACCTTGCTGTTTACTCTTACTTCTAGATCAGTGTTGGCAAACCTATGACATGGGTGCCAAAGGAGGCACTAGGAGCCCTTTCTGTTGACACCCAACATCGACCTTTCACAGCCACCTGTATGCAGGTTCGACTGCTATATAGGCACTTTGCAAAAAAATAGTGGGTTTTGAATCGCAGTTTGGGCGCTCGGTCTCCAAAAGGTTTGCCATCACTATTCTAGATCATTTATGAAGAGGTTGAAAAGCAGGATTCCCAGTACTGAACCTTGGGGGACCCCACTCTTTACCTCCCTCCACTTGGAGAAGTGTCCATTTAGTGCTACCCTTTGTTTCCTCTCCCTTAGTCAGTTGCTGATCCAGGACAAGACCTGTCCCTTTATTCAATGACTGGCAAGTTTATTCAAGAGCCTTTGGTGTGGGACCTTGTCAAATGCTTTCTGAAAGTCCAGATAAACAATGTCAACTGGATCTCCTTTATTCACATGCTTGTTGACACTCAAAAAATTCTAACACATTAGTGAGGCATGATTTGCCCTTGCAAAAGCCATGTTGGTTGTCCTTCAGCAATGCCTTCTCTTCTATGTACCTATTCATTTTATCTTTTGGGATGGTGTCCATCACTTTACCTGGGACACATGTCAAACTGACCTGTCGGTAATTTCCCAGATCACCTCTGGATCTTTTTTAGAAGATTGGTGTTTTATTTCTTATCTTCCAGTCATCGGGCACTTCTTTTGGACAAGCCTTCCATCTTCTAAATGAGTTTTTCTTGCTTTTGATCACTCCCTGAACAGCTCCTTTAAGCCACATCAGACTCCTCTTGGATCTGGCAGTGCCTTTTTTCCTTTTGGATATGCATTTCATTTGGGCCTCTGTTACGGTTTTTGTGAGCAGCTTCCATGCCTCTTGGAGTGTTTCAACTCTCTCAATATTCTCTTTCAACTTACTTTTTACTAATTTCCTCATCTTTGGGAAATTTCTTTTTGAAAATTTAAGGTCTCTGTGTTAGATTTTATCAGTGATTTGCAGTCTCTGATTAAGTTGAAAGCAATTGTGTTGTGGTCACTGTTCCCTGTTGAATCAGTCACACTGACATTTTGCACCAGATCCTGTATATTACTCAGGATCAAGTCAAGGATTCTTGTACCTCTAGTTGGTTCTTTAACCATCTGTTCCAGGGAACGATCATTTAGCATATCTAGGAACTTTATCTCTTTATCATGTGCTGAACAACAGTTCACCCAGTCTATGTGAGGGTAATTGAAATCCCCCGTTATAACCAGGCTTCCCTTCTTGGATGCCCCCTTTACAACATTCTCCAACTGCCAGTCTCCCTCAGGGGCTTGAGTCAGAGACCAATAGCATATGCCTACTGTTAGACCATCCTTGTGACCTGATACTCTTACCCACAGAGTTTCTAATAGTGACACCAAATCACCTAGATATTCCAGTTCATATGATTTTAACACTTCTTTGACATATAAGGGAACACCACCTCCCGTTTGCCCCTTCCTGTACATTTTATAGCCTGGGATAAGTGTATCCCATTGGTTATCATCCGTCCACCAGGTTTCAGTCATGCCAATAATATCAGTATTTTTATCTATTGCTAAGTATTCTAGCTCCCCTATTTTTTTCTGCAAACTTCTGGTATTTGCATACAAGCATTTAGAGTATATATGCCTTTCTGATGCAGTCTTTTGATTCCAGTTGCATTATTAGACTGCCTCTTACATCCTTTTGCTGGACTGCTGGTGACTGTCTCCTCACTCTGCTCAGTAATTTTTGCATCCTCCTCACTACTGAAGTAGACACTTTTCCAAACTGGATGCTGCCCAGCTCCTGTCAGCTTTCCCCAAGTTATCAGTTTAAAAGCTGCTCTGCAGCCTTTTTGATGTTGAGTACCAGCAATCTGGTCTCATCATGGTTCAAGTGCAGCCCATCCCACCTGAACAGGTTTGGCTTGTCCCAAAATGTTCTCCAGTTCCTGAAATATCTGAAGCCCTCTTCTCAATACCATCTCCTCATCCACACATTGAGGCTTCTGAGCTCTGCCTTCCTGCTAGGTCCTGCATGAGGAACAGGTAGCACTTCTGAAAATGCTACCTTGGAAGTTCGGGACTTCAGTCTTCTTCCTAACAACCTGAATTTGCCTTCCTCTTTGCCTTCCCAACATCATTGGTACCAATGTGTATCATGACCACTGGATGTTTCCCAGTTCTCTCTAACAAACTATATAGAATTCTTGTGATGTCTGAATTTTTTGCACCTGAAAGGCAAGTCACCACACAATCATCATACACATCACAAATCCACCTCTCTGTTTTTCTAATAATTGAATCCCCTAGTACAAGGAGCCTCTCTCCTGCAATCTGTTGATCTACATGCACCTCATCAGCTATATTAAGGGAGAGGTCTTCAGTTTGTTCCTGTTGTTTGTCTTCCTGTATCTCATCAAGTGTGATGAAGGAGAGATCCTCAGGTGGAACCAGTTATTCCTTTGTGCATTCCTCATGAGGTGTGATGAGGGAAAGAGGCTCAAATTGATTCTGTAATTTTAGATTCTCAGAGCGATCTCTTGCCCTTCTACTTCGTTAGGTCACATTCCTCCATGCATCTATCTCCTGAGAAAAGTGAACTGACTTCTTCAGAACTGTGCCCTGTCTCTTCTTTGCCCAGGATAGTCTGCTCCACTTTGTCCAAGAACAGCTCAAGCTCCTTAAATTATTGCTGGTTAGATATGCAGGCCTCTAGCTGCTGGACCTTCTCTTCTAGTAGTGCAACCAACTTGCACTTGCTGCAAGTGTAGTTCTCCACATGCTTTGGCAAGATCACAAAGACGGCACAAGTGTTGCAGTTATGGTTTGGTTTATATCTTCTACAACACAAAATATTATATAGACCACTTCTGTATACATTTTGCATGCCTTTGTTAAAATCAGATGCACTATACTGTAATTAAAAGAACAGAACAAAAATAGAAAAATAGGCCATTTACCTCTTAATAGATTTGTTTCAAATTGAAGATCAATATACAGATTGCTTTTTGCCTTCATACAATTGGTGACTGTGATCAAAACTAGATATATGCATACACGTAGGAGAATGGTATGTAGGCTGGAGCTGAAGATTCATAATGTAAAACTAATAAGGTACTTGCATATAACTCGATAGCCACATACTGACTTTTCAGTTCTCATTTTAGGCTTGAGGAGTTCATATGCGAGTCAGCACAGTCAGCTTGGGCAGGAACTGCGTTCAACTGTATCTCCTGATCTACACATTACCCCCATATATGAAGGTAGAACCTATTATAGTCCAGTATATCACAGTCCAAGTCACGGAACAGCTGATGTACACCAAGGCTCCCAGACAGCATTGTATCGTACTGGGTCAGGTAAGAGTGGAACAGACCTTTCTCTCTTCTGTCCCAAGATATATGCTCCAGAATCTAAACTAGGACAGGAGTTTGGGAATGTATTTTATTGTTTTGTGATTCATGTAGAATAGAACTAAAATATTTGATAGTGGCATACACTACTGTTTTTTAAGTATTATGAATAGTAAATAGATCAGCTTTCTTGTAGCTGGTATCCTCTGGATCTCCTTGGCATCAACTCTTCTCTCTAACCAACATGGTCATTCCTAGAAAGAAGTATGGGAAGCTTCAGATATTCACAGAACCCTGCATGAGGCAGGGAACCAAAAAGGTGGCAAGATAGTAATGGTCCCCACCATATGCCACTGCCCTCTAGAAGAGCAGACTTTATGTGTATTGCCTGGCACTAGCATCAGGCTGTAATAGTTACTAGCATAGGTTGTTCTTGTTTTTAAGTGTGGAAGGCGAAACTTTATCCACCTCTGCCTTTTTCACTAGAAATTCCAGACCTACTGTATTAATGTTTAATGCATTTGGCTATGCCAGTGGAATAGACTTCTCTCTCTCTGTCCCCTTCCCTCCTCCCCAAAGTCATTCCTATACATGTTGTTAGACATTCTGCATCGTTTATTTATTAACCATTCTTAGTCACGGCTAATTGTAGACATATTGAACTTAATGGGAACTGTTAATGTTATATGTTGACTTGTTTTGGAAACAACCACTTAAATCAAAACAACCACTTAAAAATCCTACATTGTTTTGGATCCTGAGATAAGTTAATTTAAAGAAGTTGGTTGAAGGAAAATTCCTTCTTCTTTCCCTACCTCCATCCACTTGCACTTTTTAGAAATTTTCTCTCGGGGTAAGATGAGAATATATCCATATGTGAAATTTGTTAAGAATAAAAAATACAGTTCTATGCTTAACAAAGGATACTGCTTACATATACCACTCCATAGCACTTAAAACACTCTCACGTTGGTTTACACAGTGCCACCCCTTGGTGAGCTGAGTACTGAATTCACCAACCTCCAAAGGATGGAAAGTTGAATCAACCTTGAATCTTCTGACTGAGCCCATTGGGATCCAACTCAGGTCATGAGCAAAGTCTTGACTGCAGTGCTGCAACTTAACCAATGCAGCTCAAGGCTCCTAACAGTTCTAAGTGCCAAATCAACAGGGGATCTTCTAGTACTTCAAAAAAGTTTTTCCAATCTGACGATACCTTGGACAGCCAGATTCACTAATGTGGCTGTATTAAAGCACATGAATAAAAAGCTAGAAATCCGCAATACCATAAAGAGAAGAAAATTGCAATATTTTGGACACATAATGCACAATAAGAAATACCATCTGCTGCAGGTTATCCTTCGAGGAAAAATAAATGGGAAGTGTAACCCATGACATAGAAGAACACTCTGACTGAAGAACATAAGCCAGCAGTAAGCAGTAGAGATGGGCAATTCGTTTCGGAACCAGTAGGTTCCGAAACAACCCACACGAGCCCAAGTGGTGCTCTGAACCCTCTGACACACATGCAGCCAATGTCTTACCTTTCTCTTTGCCAGCACGTAGCTGAGCTCCAATGAGAAAGCAGGCTGCAATGTCATATTTGCTTGTTCCATGGTGCTGGCCAATCAGATAGGGAGGCTGGATGATGCCTGTCCCTGCACAGCTCCTGATTGGCCAGCACCATGGAACAAGCAAAGATGACATCACAGCTTCCTCGTTGGAGTTTAACCCCACGTGAGCCCAGAGAAAGGTAAGACATTGGCTGTATGTGTGTTACAGGGTTCCAACACCACCTGCCCATCCCTAGTCAGCAGTGAGGACAGCTGCTCTATTTATAATAGGTTTAGATAGAAACTAGTTAAGGCTACTGTTCACCAACATTCTACAAGGACATAAGTACTTGAAAAAGAAGAATCTTTGTTGCATCTCAGCATGCCAGCTAATTAATACCTGTGTATATGTACAGTACAATCCCCTTATCCGCTGATTCACTAACCGTGGATTCGGTTATCCAAGGTTGGTGATCAGCAGGGATGTGGGTGACAAGGGGGAGGATAAAAATAAAACTTACTTTTACCGATATCGTCTGCCTTCCTTCTCACTGCCACCACGGGCCAGGCACCCTCCGGAGAGATGGAGGACCTGTCTAACCAGCCAGCCTTTGAATTTCCCACTTGGGTCCTAGTGGGTCTGAAGTTTTGAATTTCCCACTCAAACATCTGGTCCACTGCCTGGACCCAAGCAGAAAGTTCAAAGGCCGGGTGGCCATGTGGGTCCTTATAGTGACCAGTCCACTTTAGAGGCACCCGGCAAAAGAGGCACCCATGCTGCTCGCACAGAACATTGGGGATGGCAGCAGAAGAGGTGACAATGCCATGCCACTAACCCAGAACATCGGAGCGGTGGTGGAAGAAGCACCCACACTTCCTGCAGGCATCTGCAGGTCCACATGGGCACCTCTTCTGTCGCCACTACCGATGTTCCGGGTGAGCGGCGCAGCATGGGTGCCTTTTCTGCAGCCCCGCCAATGTTCTGGGTGAGCAGCACGGGCGCCTTTTCTGCCACCGCCCCTGATGTTCTGGGTGAGCGGCGTGGCATGTGCATCTCTTCAGCTACCGCCACTACCACTGCTGAGGAGGTTTCCTCCTTGTAGAGGAGACTCCTGGCCTGGAGGTAAGGGCAGGGGTGGATGGTCTGTCTTTCTGTCTATATCTATATCTATACACACTATGGGATATTCTTTAATCTTCATTTTATATACTAGGTGTTGGAAATCTACAAAGATCATCCAGTCAGCGTAGCACTCTTACATACCAAAGAAATAATTATGCTTTGAATACAACAGCTACCTACGCAGAACCCTACAGGTCACTTCATTACCGACTTTCTGAGTCAGGTTACAACAGGATGCAACATGCAGCCCCTGCAGATGATGGTACCACAAGATCCCCATCAATAGACAGCATCCAGAAAGATCCCAGGTAAGCTGCTAGATGGCTCAGAGTTACGTGCGTCTGGCTGCAGAGCCAGAGATTGGGAGTTTGATTAGAATCACAGGCAAAACCATCTGGAAGGTCCAAAATTCCATGCCCTTGCTCTGTGCATACATGCGGTAAAATCCTATTGAAATCGAGATTTAGTTTTGAGTCATGTATCTAAAGCACTTTTAAGTCCCTCCCACTGAAAGAAGTTTAAGCTATCATAGATAGTGTCTTAAAACATTTCAGGGACCACCATGAAGTCATGTTAAATGATTTCACTTTTCCTGGATGATGTGTGACATGTTTTAAAACAATATCAGAGGCAGCTGCTGGATAGCTCAGCGGTTTACATCTCTGGCTACAGAGACAGAGCTTGGGAGCTTGGTGCCCCACTGTGCCTCCTTTGTAGGGTCTGGACTCAATTATCCTTAGATCATTCTGCAGCTCAAAGGTTGATGATGATGATGATGATGATGATGATTGCTCAAAATTACCTTTTTAAAATAATTCAAATGTGGTTTCTAATATCTCTGATTGCTTATCAGTGAAGTAACATTAGCTTGAGTTCATTGCATATTTAGTTGAATATTATTAATGACCAACAACAGTACAATGGATAATTCATAGAATAAAAACGTACCACATCTACAAATTCAGGATAGCTGTCTGGGGGAGGATTTTGTTTCGGAGTCTCTAAGAAACGTAATGGGTACAAGTAAAATTTACTCTTGTATTTTGCTTGCCTTCTGAAGAGAGTTTGCCTGGCGGGATCCAGAATTGCCAGAGGTCATTCACATGCTTCAGCACCAGTTTCCATCAGTTCAAGCCAATGCAGCAGCCTACCTGCAGCACTTATGCTTTGGAGATAACAAAGTAAAAACAGAGGTATGGCCTTTTTATGCGGGGGGAGGGAAACACAGTAGCATATTTTAGGACTCTTAGAATATATCACAATATTGAAATTTCCATCAAATTAATAAGTGTAAACTGTGACTAGAAAGATTTTCCAGCCTATAGCACAAACACATGAAAAAGTATCCTTGTTGTTTAGGCTTTAGTGCTGTAGCCCTGGAAAGCTACTTTGTAGTCTTTCAATATACAGTAGTTCTCATATTTACTCTTATAATCCTATACACATTTATTGAGAAGTCTCAAAGACTTTAGTGGCACTTTCTTCTATGCAAATATCTCCACATATGGTCAGCCTACTGGGATATGTTTTTAATTTTTTTTAAAGCTACCAAGTCATTCTGTTCTTTGCAACCTTTTATGTCTAGTGAACAAGTAAGCAAAAAACTCACTGAATTTATAAATGTAGAAAGCTTTTAGGAAAAGCATACGTATCTGTGAAATGTGGAGGAGTGAAAGTAAATGGGGAACAATGCTTTATAACTTGATTTTTTCAGAATGTTCTTACATTAATCACAACCTTATTCCTGAAAAATCCATCAATCTGTACACAGTTTCCCCTCCAATGTTCATGACATTTTCTATGCTTTAAGAAAATATATGTGTAAAAACAGGAGATAAGCAGCTTATATCTAAATGGCCAAATCAGAGGTGTTTGTTTTTTACTCTTGTTTTTAGATTTATGAGTGGTATTAAAAGAACTCCTATACTGACAATATGCTTTTTGTACATTTTTATTCCCTACAAGAAAGCCATTATTGCCTCATCATTCTTTGGTGTTTTATCCACATTTGTTAGCTGATACTTAGAGTGTTTCTGTAATGATAGAGTATAATTCATTGGCCTCTCTGTTGTCCCCTTCAGATAGGAGTAACTCCACCATATGGTTCTCTTATTAACAGGGAAAAGACACATACTTTCAAGAGCCAAAGGCTTGAACAGTTAAACATTAGAATTCTATTTTTGACTGGTTCATATTAGAAATAAATTTCTCTTCAGCTAAAAGGAGGGAGAAATATCACTTCATCTGATCAACATTTGTTGATGTCAGGAGTGATGGATAGAATGAGTTAGCATGAAGAGAATAAAATAGACAATAGCAACCAAGAACAATATTTACTTTATTTATTTACCATCCACCTGGCTTCAAGACCACTCTAGGCTGTTCACAATCTTTACTTCCAAACTCTAATCAATATTTACTGCTACATTCAAGTTCCTCATTGGGTTTGAGAGGCATCTTCTTAGTCACATGAAATTTAATATACAGTAATATCAAAGATCTCAGTGATTTTACAAAAAGAAACCAACAAAGTATGCTTTCCTGTTTAAATGTGTTCTTGTAGGAATTTGGGAATGAGGGCCTTCTCTGTGGTAGTGCCCAGGATGCAGAGATCTTGGCTCTGGGAGAACTATCTTACTCCACCAAATATAGCTACCCAAGTTAAAAGTCTGCATAAATGAAACAATTATAAGAAAGGTATGAACTTTATTACCTTTTTGCTGACCTTTGAAGGATATTTAATGTAGATAAACACTTAACTTGGGTAGCTATCATTGGTTGCTGGGGAATTATTTTATCTACTTTGTCATCTATTCCTTGGTTTACCTGTTCAATTACTTAACTTGCTGGGTTTGTTTATGAGATGGATTGGGCACAGAGTGGGCAACATAATAGCCCATCGGGTGCATACAAAGCCTTTCTTTGTGTTTCCCTACTACTGTCCCTGGTAACTACTGTGCAACTGGCCATCATTGCTGAATCAGTGTAGCAAAGCACATAATTGTGCCTGGTGAAACACTATGAGGGACCTCATCTTTTGGTCATAGTGAGTTCTCTGATAGAGGAGACTACTGTGGCACTGAATTGTTGCTTAATTGTATTGGCCGCCGATTCAGTAGTGTGGCTGTGGTAGAGTCTGAGAAGTAGACAGACATGGGCATGAAATTCAGCAGACAACTGAACAGGTATTCTGTGGTTTGACACCCCACCCCCTCTGGCAGGCAGGTAGGCAGGCAGCAACTCAAATATACCACCCAGGAGAAGGGTGGACAAGATAGCTGGGATGCTGTTTCTCTCTGGGTGCTCACCAGAGAGGGCAGGGCACAACAGTACACCTGTCCGGATATTGCTGGACTGGCACAAACTGCCGAACCAGCAGTTCATACCCGTCTCTAGAAGTAACCCATCCCTGGTTAAAAATAGAAAGATTTTAAAAAGCTCCTTATCAATGATAGCTTTTGTATGAATCCATCACAAGTAACTTTTCTTAGTTTTAAAAAACATTTTTAAAAAAAAATATGAGGAGTACAGTTAATATCTGCTTATCCTATCCATCTGTCCAGTTATGATCATTTGTTGAATTACATGTTAGAAAAGAATTCCTGAATGTTGAATTTCTTTTGTGAAATATGCCTCTCTCTGACCAATGTTCAACAACACTGCTGTTCTACAATGATATTGCATCAAATTTTACATTAGATGTGTGTCCATTCAATTCAGTAGACATATGAATAGACGATGCATTCTTGATATACTGACCTAAATTCTCTTGTTAGTTCCAGCTAGAATAGGCTTAACTGTCTCAAATTCAGTAGTAAGTCACAATTAGTGTAGGTCCCTCAAATTAGGAAATAACAAATCCCCAGTGATGCCATGGGCCTACTCTAGTTCTGCTTTACTCTTGGATTTCAGCCATTGACTTGGATTTCAGCCATTGACTGCTAAATGCCTTGGCATTTTTTCTATACAGTAACCGCCCACCGATCGCAGGGGTTAGGGACCCACCCCACCCGCGATGCATGAAAATCTGCGATATGCGGAAGCGGGCGGGGGCAATCGCACGCGCTGCTTGCTCCGACCTCCTGGGAGGCTGGGGCAAGGGGCGCGCGATCGGGAAAAGGCACTTTGTCGTGGAGCCCAGCGCTGGAGCTCCACGGCCGGAAGCGCCTTTGCAATCGCGCGCACCGCTTGCCCCAACCTCCCTGGAGGTCGGGGCCGGCGCAGCATGATTGGACAAGGGTGCTTCCTGCCGCGGAGCCCAACGCTGGGATCCGTGGCCGGAAGCACCTTTGCAATCGCGCACGCTGCTTGCTCCGACCTCCCGGGAGGTCGGGGCGGGCGACGCGCGATCGGACAAAGGCGCTTCCCACCGCGGAGCCCAGCGCTGGGGCTCCGCAGCCAGAAGCGCCTTTGCAATCGTGCACGCCGCTTGCTCCGACCTCCTGGGAGCTCAGGACAAGCGGCGCACGATCGGACAAGGGCGCTTCGCCATGGAGCCCAGCGCTGGGGCTCCGCGGCCTGAAACACCTTTGCAATTGTGCACCGCTTGGTCCGACCAGGAGGTCGGGGCGGGCAGCGCGCGATCAAACAAAGGTGCTTCGGCTGGGGAGCCCAGCGCTGGGCTCCGCAGCCAGAAGCGCCTTTGCAGTCGTGCACGCCGCTTGCCCGGACCTCCTAGGAGGCGCAGGCAGGTGGTGTGCGATCCCCCCTCCCTCAAGCCCTTTCCTGGTCCCGTGGTCCCGCAATATAGCGGGACCGGAACCGCGAAAGGGCGGGGGACAACTGTACGTAAACCCAATTGATTCAATTGATATGCTCTAGTTGTGACTACTGATGGGGTTCTGGCCATAGATTTTGCTGTCCATGTTTAGGAAAATTGTCAGCTATAAATGTTCACCAAGCTTAATTTTGTTGATGTTCGAATTCTGCTTTTCTTGAAACTGTAAGATACGCATTTTAAACAAAATAGGAACGTTTTAAATGAGACATTTGACTATCGCTCAAAATGTTGTTCTTCTGGAGCAATGAAGTTTAAATAGTATGTTTATTTTTAATGGAATCTTGTATCCATCCCCCTCCCAGGTATGTAGGTTAGGAGGAATCAAACATCTTGTTGACCTGTTGGATCACAGGGTTCTTGAAGTTCAGAAGAATGCTTGTGGGGCATTACGGAACCTGGTGTATGGAAAGTCTACAGATGAAAATAAAATAGCAATGAAAAATGTTGGTGGGATACCTGCACTTTTACGATTGCTAAGAAAATCAATTGATGCAGAAGTAAGAGAACTTGTCACAGGTAAAGTTTTGATAGATAGGACATAAATGACATATAGCCAGGCAAAATGTATTTTTCAGTGAAAGAAAAAGGCATTTGAAATAGTTGCTTACTTTAAAAGAGAATTGCAGATTTGTACAGAATTAATCAAATCTTAACTCCTAGGTAAGTGTCCATGTGATTGCAGCCTTAAATGTTTATCTTCATATAAATGTACAGTTTTTAATAGATGTAACTAGACTGTGTATTCATGCTGAGGTATTTCTTGGCTATCGTCTGCACAGTAAACAAATTAATCTCTTGTACTCCTAGCCCAAGGTTTCTTTAAAGACAATTGTGGTCCCTCAAGCACTTGCTTGCTTTGAAATTCAGAACTCACTTTCCTAGGAGTTCATTCTGTTGTTGAATTCTACAGTATTAGCACAGTAGTGGAATTTACATTCTGTAAGGATTCTGTTGCTTGGGACTTTACAAGTTGATTTTGTCACATATTTTATATACCGTATATACTTGAGTATAAGTCAACCCAAGTATAAGTCGAGGCCCATAATTTAACCCAGAAAAACTGAGGAAACTTATTGACTCGAGTAGAAGTCTGGGGTGGGAAATACAGCAGGGCCTGGCAGCTCCTCCTTTGTGAGCAGGAGAAGCGGTGCACAATATTTAAAATGACTTTTAGCCACCGACTCAAGCACTTACCTCAGTGGCTAAAAGTACTGACCCAAATATAAGTCGAGAACCCCTTTTTTCAGCCCAAAATTAGGGCTGAAAAACTAGACATATTCGATTATATACTCTCTCTCTCTCTCTCTCTCTCTCTCTCTCTCTCTCTCTCTATCTTTCTCTCCCTCTCTATCTCTCTCTCTCTCAACAAAATCCAGTGATTCTGTTTCAATCCAATTGAATCCCGCAGTAATGATTCATGTCTTCATACTCTTGCTTTAAATGTTTGATGGATAGGAAGGGAAAAAAGATTTTCCCACTCTCTTCCACGAAGTTTATGCTCAAAACGCATTTTAACCATTTTTTAAAATAATCTCTTTTGAATACAAAAAAAACCAAAACTTCTTTATGTCTGATGCACATGCACAAGCATCTTATTGGATTAAGTTTTGATCAGCTGCAGTTTACAAAACGTAAACTGTTCCAAATGTTAGAAAGCATTCAGCAGATATGACAGTTCTCCGTAAGTGTGACTTGCACATTAAGTATTTAGCAAGCGGAAATGCTTCAGGCACAACAAAGAGTCAGGAGTGGAAATCTGTAAGCACATGGATTAATTGAAGTGAATGGAAATGGAGATTCTTTTCTTTTCCATAGACCCCTCAAAGGTATTTCTACCAGACTTCTGGATGCAATGTCTGGCTCTGTTGGACCCCTGTGTCCAGTCCGGTCAACCCAGATAGGATTTTGATGTAGGGTTGGGCAATCTTAGACAATGGAGGTTAGGGTTCAATTTTTTTGTCCCCAGCCTCCACCACAGGAAACGCTGGGCCTCTTTTGAATCATATCGGGGGGTTTGGGAGGAGGGTGCCTTGGGCATCCTTCAAAGCCCTCAAAATGAAAGCAGCTGCTACAAGGTCCACATATTGTTTTTTCTTCCTGGAGGAACATACAGGACTTGAACTTGCAACCTCTGGCTTCCCAGCTAGATACCTAAACCATTGAATTTGCAACCTCTGGTTTCCTTCAGCCAGCTAGAGTAGCCATGGGGCAGGGGGGGAAACTATGGGAGAGGCTGCAGCCCATAGGATACATGATTTCCACCCCCTACTGTAAAATAAAGCAATTCTTGATCTCCATGAAGACCTATTTTTGAGACGTTTTCTAGCAGGTTCTGCTGTTGCTGGTTTATATTTTGGCTTGGAGGTTTCCAGAGTGAATGGGCCCACAGCTGCTCCGGCAGAAAGCTGCCTGGAGTGAATTGTGAGAATTAGAATTTATTCTGTGACAGTATTGCCCAACAATTGTTTGGCACCTTTTCTCCCAGCCTAACCTTTTTGATAAGCTCCCTTGGCAATAGTCACTCAAGATTTAAGTTATGCATACTGGTCTCAGCAGTATCCAAGGCCCACATCCCTAATATTTTGTCCAGGCCTAAAGATCTTCCCATGTTCTGCCTAGGTGATTTCATAATATGTATCTTCTCAGAATTATTATTATAGTGATATTGAGCATGTGGGTAGAACCTGGAACATTTGTTCAAAAAGCTTTAAATCCAAATCAGGAAGTGCAAGCACTCCATAGAATCTGCTGAACCATTTTTCACTTGGGATTTATTACAAAACCTATGCAGTTTTTGCAAGGGAAAAATCATGCACTCAACAGCATTGTGAGTCCAGTGCTTTAATATTGCCCTCTTTCCTCACCAACCAATCGATAGCTGGGGCTATTAAGCTTTGACAGCCCCAGTTACATGGGAGTACAACCCATGGCAGGGGGGGCGGGATGTGCCATAGATATTTGGCCTACCATTCAAATCATCTGAAGCTTTGTTACTCATAGAATCAGGGTCATCAGGTGCTTTGACCACATAACACTTCTGAATTGAAATACATCTTATTTCATTTTTCTGGGTGAAATTCAGCTGATATCTTCTCTTGATGGAAGTTCCTCCTCTCCCTCCTGTAACCTACCGCATGCCCCTCCATGTGAGCCCAAGATGAGAGATCATTCAGAAGAGACAGAGTGAGGATCTGCAGAAGGGGGAAAGGGAGGGAATAATCAGCTGTGTGCAGACTTTTTGCAGCATCCACACAACTGAAATGTAATGTAACAGATGCACAACCCAGTTTCAAGGAAGTGGTGGGAACCACTCTGAACCCTTTAATTGTTTTTTCTCCTAGCTAGTGACATGCAATTGCCACTGTCATATTTTTAGACATGAGAATAACCACTGTAACCTATGTAACACACCATTTTTTTTAATCTGATGGGCCTAGTTACTACGTACTTGGATAAGATACCAGGGGTCTTGAGGTTGGACTGGGGGGTGGGGGGGAATCCTGTTTAAATTCCACAAGTGCTGATAATACTGTTTGGATAGGGAAAGGTCTGATTCAGTATGAGGCAATTTCCTGTGACTTCAAAGAGCTCATTGTATTGTGGAAGATTGCTATTTAAGTGACTCTTCAATATTTTCAATCTGGACCATGGGTTTTGCAGCAGAATCACAAAAAAAGCTTTTAGTCTCGATTCCATTCTTGCTTATATTCAACCAGAGCTCTTTTATCCTTCATTTCCTCAAACTGCCTTATTCAGCCTACGGGTGTTTTTGATTTGATTCATTACTTTTTGATGTTACTTAGGCAGTTCTCAGATCTTGTCTTAGTACAAATATTTTTATATAGCAACATTGAGAATAGTACCCTGTTTTGTACTTCATACTTTAATGCCCCATGCAATCTAGAGCAATTTATGAATGCTGAAAGCTATTTATGAATGCTACATGCTGAACCATATTAACCATCTTAATCACAGAGGATTAGGTGTACTTTTTCAGATTACCCCCATACCTTTTCCTGTCATATGAGAATAGAGTGAAGATACTATAATATCAGAAAAGCTCTCATGCTGGAGCAATGTGCAACAATAACTGCATAGGAAAAAGATTGGGAAATTACTAATTTATATGATAATGTCCATATCCAGTTTCTAGTCCCAACTAAACTCATTTAATTAGTAGGAATTGCTAGGTCAGCATTTATTTCAATTGCATCCATTCAGTGGATATAACTCGAGTTGAAATTGACAAGTTGATTTATCCCTCGGTTTTATTGAAACGTATCCATCATGCTTGGATCAGAAATCTCTTGGTAGAGTGAATGTGTAAGAAATATATTTAAGATTGCTGTTAGGGATCTTTTGCGTTAGCCAAAATCCTGTTGGGCAGTTATGGAAAATGTATAACCCTTGAAAGCAAATTGCTATACATTAAGTAGTTTCTGTAGACATTATTTGTTGCACAACAAGTAACACAACTGATGGTGCCCATTAACATCTGTTTACGTAAAAAGCAATTCACTCCCAAAAGTTATACTTTCAGCTGTTATGCAATATGTTTTACTTTGGCCTGAATTCTTTTATTGAAGTAGCAAAAGAGGGGGAAAGAAGTAAAGTATATTGTAATAATAAAAATATTTTAAAATTATTTTGATATAGCCATAGAGTTTGAGCTATATAAGCTAGCATACTATTTCAGCATGAAGATCAAAAGGCTTCCTCTAATTATTTTAGCTTGCTTCTGTTTTTTAAAAACATCAGTTGGAGGAAGTTGGACAAAAGAAATAGGAAGTGAGAAAGAAAACAGAATTATTCAGTGAAATAGTAAGACATCTTTTGAGATCCCACTACCTTTGAAATGCTTTTAAAAACTTTGTTTTCTCATGGGCTATTAATATATACAGATTGAGATTCAGTTTGGTATATTTGGAGGGACATTAGATTTACTCTCATGATACTAGGAATTATTGTACTATAGTTAATTATTTTTAATATTTGAATAATTTACTGCTTTTAGCTGTTACTATTGTATTTTTATTATCTAAGCCACCATGTGTCCTTTTTAAGAGAAAAGAGGAGTAAAATATTTTAGGTAAATTTAAATGGTGTTACTGTTATTTGTAGACAAAAGGTAGGGCTTGGTAAAGCCATTACATTTGGTTCTACCTCCTTTGAGGAAAGCTCCAAAGCTGTCTTGCAAAAGAAAATCAGCAGAATATTTCAATACCATACAAGTAGAGGTGTTGGAGGCTTGCAGCACCGACATTTAAATTTTCATTGCCAGATTCTTTTGCCAGTATTTAGGGTATGATGCTTGTTTGAAAGGGGCCCTTTCATTAGCAAATAACTGTTCTGCTCACTGAACATTTTCCTGACCTAATACAGCAATGGCAAAGCCTAAAAATGCTTACTTTTTAAATGGAATTCAGGCATCAAATTCCTCTTTGCTTAGCTACGTGGCATATCTTTTGGAGGCAAATTGCCCCAATTGAACGAACCACCATAGAGATTATTAGTTGTGCACTGAACCATAGAACTCAGGATGCAGCTGATAAAGTCTATGTTGATTTATTCACTTAGGGTAATGGTCCACCGCCTTGGGTTGCACTGTTTTAAGGTCATTCACTTCCAAAAGGTATTCCATTTGTGCTATACCTGTGCAGCTGAGGAAGAGGATTCAGGCCACTAGGTCAGTGTTGGAGAACCTATGGCACGGGTGCCAAAGGTGCCATTCAGAGCCCTGTCTGTGGGCACCTGACATCGCCCCTTCACAGCCACCTGTATTCAGGTTAAATGGCTGTATGGGCAGTTTGTGAAAAATTGGTGGGTTTTGAATGGCAGTTTGGACACTCAGCCTCTAAAAGGTTTGTCATCACTGCACTAGGTAATTCATTACAATTCCTCTCCCATGTGGTGCTTGTTACTCTTTCAGTTATTTTTAGAAGAAAATCCATTGTGAAGTGTAGGAAGATAGCCTAAAATATGAGGGGGAAATGACTCCAAGAAACCATTTTTATCTCCAAAAAGAGCAGGAGTAATGAGTCAACTTTACTTGTTTTATGAAAAAGCTAAAATGCCACTGGTTTGTTAGATTATCGGTGAAAGGACCATTATTATGCCCTAGTTACCCCTGCAACTATACACTTTGAAAGTAATGTGATTAGTTGCAACATATTCTAAACAAAACAAATGTATTTTATCCCCGCCGTCAAGTTCCAATAAAATGCACTTCTCAGCCCCCCAGCTTTCTTATCCATCACCTTTGTTATACTCCATCTTCCCCTACCATATGTTAATTTGTAATTTCGCTACTAATTCAGTTTATCTACGTCAGACACGTCCAAACTTCGGCCCTCCTGATGTTTTGGACCACAACTCCCAGAATTCCAAGCCTGTATTTCCAATGGCAAAGGACTGTGGGAGTTGTGGCCGAAAACATCTGGAGGGCTGAAGTTTGGACATGCCTGATCTACATTAATCACAATTAGTTATTAGGTTCAGGCTCATGGACTCTAATAATAAACATCATTCCATAATAGCCATCGATTTGTCTTGAGCAACACTCAAATTTCAAAAATAAAAATATTGCAGACATGGAACTGATCATTTCTGCATTTAGACATTCCTGTATATTCCTAAAAATAATATTTGTGCACTAGAAGTGTAATTGAGATACCTTGGCATGTGCTGTGGAGACCTGGAGATATTTTTTCTTGTCTATCTAGTCTACTTGGGATAAAATCTCCAGCTTCATGTGTCTGTAGATACACAGCAATTGAATAAAAAGGCTGTGTATATAGCCATTAGCACGCTCATTTATTTTCCTTGCAGATATTTCCCTAGCATTTATTTCCCTTGCAAATATCAAGGATGGTCCTTGCCTGTCAACAAATTAAAGCTATCATTCCTTCAGAACTGCTGTCATTTGGCAGATGACAAGATACAATTTTGGTTCCAGCCGTCAGTTTGCTCATGTTATAAAAATGAGAAAGGAAACTGAGAATATACTTATGGGTAGACTTACCAACATATTTCAGAAGTTTTAAATTGAAATCACATGTTCTTTCCAATAGTACTTCCCATGGGCCAGGCTGAAGGACCCAAGGCACAAATAGGAAGAATGTTGTTGCTGTTTTTGTGCTTTTCAGTATGTGTTACTTGACACTGTGAAGTGTTTCTGGTTTTTTTTTCTTTTTTCTTTTTACTGTGCTCAGCATGCTATTACCAGTACTCAACTCTCAAGGGAAAAGGTGTCTTTGATTTTAAATGATAGATTGCTTGTTATGTTCTGTAGGTGTTCTCTGGAACTTGTCTTCATGTGATGCGGTAAAAATGACAATCATTCGAGATGCTCTGTCAACACTAACAAACACTGTGATAGTTCCTCATTCCGGGTGGAATAATTCTTCCTTTGATGATGATCATAAAATAAAATTCCAGACATCTCTGGTTCTGCGCAACACAACAGGATGCCTAAGGTAAATTGTTGTATTTATACTTCTGTTTTCAAATAGTACTGTAATTCCTTATGCATCCATTGTAAACTACTCAGTTCTGCCAGTTAAACTCGTATCCTTTCTTTTTAGACATTGAGGAAAGCAAACATAAATACATGTGAGGCACGTTGATACATGGATGACTGTGTGGTGGGTGTTTGTGATTAAATGCCCATGTTTGGATGTCTTGGATCCCAAGTTAGCATTCCCCCCCCTCCATCATATTAACCTATTCTTGCTGTGGTTGCAGACATTTTATTTGTATAAGCTTGAAAGAGTTAATATTGTGTGCAGAGACAATGGACATGTAATGATAATGGCCAGGATCCAAACAGCTACATTAGGAATACAGTAGGGCCCCCATATACACTGACTCACCATCTGTGGATTCAGTTATCTGCGGATGGCGAGGGGGGAAGGGCCTACCAGTGGCGCATGGGGCCACCACTTTCTCCCCTGCCCCCCTCCAGGAGGCTGGAAGCCAGGCACAGGCCCACCACAAAGGCCCAAGGCAAAGCAAAACCAGTCCCTCATGCTGCCGCAGCTGGCTACCCTACCCAGGAAGTCCGGCAGGTGTGTGGCTGCCAAGTGGCTTGCCTACCTGCCTTACTTACCTGGGCTGCCAAGTTGGAGTCACCAGCACTCTCTCGATCAAAAGCAGCAGCCACCACGAGGGAGGGAAGGAGGTGCCAGACTGGCAACGAAAAGCAGCAGTTCGGTACCGCTGGTGGTGTCGCCCTCGGATAAGAGCGTTCACTCTTATCCATAGATTTCGTCATCGCGGGGCAGCCTAGAAGCAATCCCTCATGGATACAGGGGTCCTACTGTACCTCAGATATTAGAGAGGCCCATTGGGCTTATTTGGCTCTTTCTTTGATCAGCAGAATCTTCTTCCTGTGCTGTATCACAAACTACATTGGTAATATGCTCCATTTCAGACCATTTTGCTATGTGGCATGGAATTCTGCTGCTGAGGTAGCCCAACCATCAAGCCTTTCAGGGGGCATGCAGGAATAGTTAGGTGATTCTTTAGTCTCAGTTGCTGTAGATAAAGTAAAACACATGCTGCTTATATAGTGCCCCATATCTCTTACCACCCAGAGTGAGTGTTGGCCAGATGGTGTGATATAAAAATCAAATAATATCTGAGTGCTTTACAAATTAATTTTGTAAGCTAAACATTGCCTCTTCCCCCCAGCGATGTGGAAGGGAGGGACAATCAATATATTTATGGCCATTCCATTCTTATTCAGAGACAAATCTCGGTTTGCAACCAAATGTCTACAGATGTGATTCTCTGCAGAGTGTATATATGTATAATCCCTGTGTTTGTGAATAGACATTTGTCATATTTGCATTTTATATGTTTAATGCATGTTTGAAACATTTTAGCTGTACTCCTGAAAACATAGTATTTGAAGTGTGTAAATTATAATATCCAGGCAACAGGCACAAGGCTAGCGAGAATGTTACATGGTCAGGTTTTCTTTTAGCAACTTGGAGAATGAACATGACCTAGTAATTGATTGCAAGTGCTTAGATTTTAGTTGCATTCAGTTTGACGACAAGGAGCATAAAATATGAGATATAAAACCAGATATTATTAGTAATTAATTAATTTATAAGTGTAGTAACTGAGTGAGATAAATTGAGATTCTCTGAGAGTACATAAATACACTATTTAATTAGAATATTATTTATTTATTTAGGGTATTTTTACCCCACCTTTCTCATTAAAAAGGAGCCAAGGTGGCTTACAGTAATGAGGGATAGTAAAATTAAGACATATTCAAGTATTGAGAACTACCACATTCTACAGCATCAAAAGACAACATTACATTAAAGCTACCAGAGAGTAAAATTCCGTGTAAAGTTATGGGTGAGGGAAACTAACCTTGAAAACATAGTGTCAATGCAATCACAAAGTCTATAAACACAAAGTCTATGTGTTCTTGTATTCATATAAAAGCCACATAATAGGTAGTACATCATTCATGGAAAGCTTGGCTAAAGAGAAAGGTATTTGCCTGTTTCCGGAAAGACATCAGAGATGGGGCAGTCCTGGCTTCTAGTGGTTGGGGGTTCCAGAGTCTGGGCGCAGCAACCGAGAAGGCCCTTTCATGTGTTCTTCTGAGATGCACCTGACTTTGACAGGTCCGACCTGCCCATCACCACCTCTTCCTTCATCTTGGTTGCTTCCATCTCCACAAAAGAGGTGGAAGCAACCAAGAAGAAGGAGGAGGTGGCCATCGCGCCTCCCCTTCCAAACTGCCCGGGCTGCCCAAAGTTGCATCATTCCCAGGGAACGATGCAACTTCAGGCAGCCCGGGCACCATACAAGGGAGTGCTTACCCAGAGGGAAGTGCTTGTCTTGAGGGCCCCAGGGCAGCCTTCGACTGCTTTCCGCTTTTCTGCCACATATATGACTTTGACAGGTCTGACCTATCAGAGTCATCTGTCTCACTGGAAAGCAGAAAGTAGCCAAAGATGCCTTTGGAACAGATTAAAATCATAAGTTGAGGTACCACTGTACTCCACATATCAGAGAAAGAGTCTTCTCAGTGTCAAATACTGACTGGGAACTCAAAGGTGTCTTTCTGTCTTTCTACCCTATGGATATACAAGGCTTAAATTTACTGAGATAGCTTACAGAGTGCATTGCTTAGTTCCCCTCAGTAAGCTTTTCATGTTCAGCTAAAACATATGCATATAAGTGACAATAGGCAACTTTTTGAAAGACTAGTTAGTTGATAGGCGCTATTGCAATAGATCACTTCGTCATTCGTAATATTTTTCCTGGATCAGCCACCTGAATAATTCAGGTGCTGAAGGAGAGATTGTGATGAGAGACATTCTGCAAGGCTTTTGATAGCTGTCTTGTTATTAGAAAATGTCCATTTTTAAAAATTGTAGTCTTCTCGAGTAGACTGGATTGAATTTAGTCACACATTTATAACTTTCCCTGATACTGTCATTTTATCTAAGCTGTTTTCTTTCTGCACATGATCACTTGTATAAATGTGTGCGTGTGTGCGTGCGTGCTAAGAGTCCCAATGTGCAATATATTTATTAACATACATAATTCTTCTCTTATTCCTTAGAAACCTAAGCTCTGCAGGAGAAGAGGCCCGAAAACAAATGAGATCTTGTGAAGGACTTGTTGATTCATTATTATATGTTATTCATACATGTGTGAATACTTCTGATTATGATAGCAAGGTGTGTGAATCTTTTTTGTTCTCATGTCAGGAGAAACATCTTTTTTGAACTGTGATGTAGACATACACAGTTTTTGTGCTTTTATTTGGGTCACAGAATGTTGAAATGGATAATTTTGTCCTAATTGCTGCCATAACAAGGGTGTTTGTGTTGATAGCCAGACCGTTCTAGTTTCTGCCTACTGATTTTTCACATTTAGGGTTAAACTCAGCTCTTATTCCAAACCAAAAACAACCTGTTGAATCAATAAATCAGCTGTAATTCGGATTTATCGTTGGATTTGGCATTAAATAGATTTTGTTACACATTCTTCTTTTGAGTGGTCTAAGAAGCTCTACAAAAGCTCACGTTGATACATAGTAGTTAGGCTTTAAGGTGCCACAAAGCTTTTCTCTTTTTTTCATTTTTCTTTTGTTTTTGCCTGATATGCCTGCACAGACTGACACAGCTGCCTCTGCAACTATTTCAAATATTGGTTTCTTGGGGAGGGTTCTGTTATTGAGGAGGAAGGGAGTGTAATATTGAGAAATCAGTGGCTGAAATCCTGTCATTGCAGGCATAACATAATGTCACACCCCTGTAAATTTGCTAGGTATTATGCCAGGACGACAGGGGCTCATGTGATTTGGTTCTGCAGTCTTCTGTTGTCTTCTACCTGACTTCTATGGTCAGTGTTGTGCACGGTACTAGTGGAAATGCTAAGTAGATAGCATTTCTGCCATAGCATTATTCTAATTACTGTAAGCATAATGTCAAGTTACACCTGTAAAGCTGTGGTTCAGGATGTCAGCCACTATTTTCATTATAATTAAAATCTAAGTGATTGTTCTCTCCTAATTGCCCTCAAAATGCACATTTTACAAAAGCTGTCTACCTACCTTACCTTGTAATCCGCTTCTGGACCAACATTTCACTTAAAGAATCTCCTCTGTTTGGCCTACAGACTGTGGAGAACTGTGTGTGCACACTAAGGAATCTTTCCTATCGTCTAGAGCTTGAAGTGCCTCAGGCCCGCTTGCTGGGTATTAATGAGCTGGATGAATTTTTAGGGAAGGAATCCCCTAGCAAGGATTCAGAGCCAAGCTGTTGGGGGAAAAAGAAGAAGAAAAAAAAGAAGACTTTGCAAGAGGATCAGGTTTGTTGTTCCCCTTTGCTTATGTATTGGTGGAATATACCAATAACCAGAAGCTGGGTCATGGCAGCTGGACTTCTTTTTGAGAGAGAGAGAGAGCAAAATGTTTCACTACTCATCCAAGTAGCTTCATCTGTCAGAAGTCCAGTTGCCATGACTCAGCTTCCAGATGACCTCATCTGGATGACTGAGAATCTTTACAGACATTTAACATATAAGTAATCTGTCCACTAGCTTGTTCTTTTCCACTGTCCATTCATCTGTCAAGTCAAGCATACTTTTGGATATCTTTCATTAGAAGGGTGGTGGTCTAAATCAGTGATTCCAAATCTTAGGTAACCCAGATGTTTTTGGATGGCAACTCCCAAAAATCCTGGCCAGCGCAGCTAGTGATGTAGGGTTCTGGATGTGTTAGTCAAAAAACACCTAGGTTGGGCACCAATGATCTAAATGACCCTTAGGATATCTTGTAGCTCTACCATTCTGCATTATGATTCTATTTCATGAGTTAGGAAATAAATTGTGGCTATTTATAGTACCTTTTTTAAAAAAAAACCCTTTCAGATCATTTTAAAATACTGAGTTGACATATAATATCTGTATGTTTTTCTCAGTGGGATGGAGTTGGTCCAATACCAGGATTGTCCAAGTCTCCTAGAGGTGTGGAAATGCTATGGCACCCATCTGTTGTAAAACCATATCTAACTCTCCTAGCTGAAAGCTCCAACCCTGCTACTCTGGAGGGTTCTGCAGGATCTCTCCAGAATCTTTCTGCAGGCAACTGGAAGGTAGTGTATGAAACTTGAAGGTGTTGATATTTTATAAGTTTTGTTCTAGCATCAGGAGGATGTGCTTCAGAAAAGAGCCAATTGTGACTTACTGTTTTGCTGGCAATGAAAAGAGACTATCCTGTTTAAGCCTCTAATCACTTTTTAAATATCAGTTTTCTATAATTTATTGTGGACCTGATTGAATTTTTGTGTGTCTTTCATTTAATACACTTCAAATGTATGTAAAATCTCCACATTTTAATTTGTGTAACACATAACTTTGAAAGACATGAGAACAGGTGTTTCTTAGTCATCTTTCAAGAAACTACAGTAGGATCCCTGTATCCACTGATTCAGTTATCCATGGTTGGCAGAGGAAAAAATAAATAAATAATTCAACAGCCACAAAGCAAGCTACTGTCACAAAGAGCAGCTGTAAAGCAAGTTACTGTCATAAAACAGCAGCTGTAAAGCAAGCTACTATCGCAAAACAGCAGTTTTGGAGACATTTTGGTGTTCTCTCTTATCCATGGTTTTCATTATCCACGGGAACGCCTGGAACCCATCCCCAGTGGATACTGGCGTCCTACTGTACAATGAAGCTGAAATAGAGTTTTCTCTTCAAATTCATGTCATTTGTTATAAATATTAGTAAATACAGAGTATAATATTATTATATTTTTCTTTAATTATTGATACTACCCAAGTTCCTTCATCTCTTATCTGTCTGAAGTCCAGTTGCCATGACTCAACTTCCAGATAAACTCCCGTGGATGACTGAGAATCTTCAGACATATTCTATAAAGATACAAAATCCAGCATGGTTCTAATGACATCTGAAAGTCACAGCTTAATTAAATCACCAGGGATCTAGATTTGTTTTCAGAAAAATGAAAATAAAAGGAAAATTAATTTATGTTCATAAACACCAATTATCACTGAACAATCCTGTTTGCAATTCACCCACCTTGAATATTCAAAAGTGCCATTCTGACACCCTAATAACGTTAACCTATTGACCATGCAGTTTTAAAAAAATGTTATTTGAAGCTGTATTAAAAATAAGCATCATGTACGGTTTTAGAAGCTTTAACAGCAACATTCCCAACATTCTATTTTCTTTCTCCCCCCCCCCAAATCCATTGAAACAATACAGCATCAAAACCTTTAATTTCCATCTAGTCTCCACATTTGTTCTTTCATTCTGTGTCCTCTTATGAAAAGTCTTCAAATTGCAAGCTTTCAGACTACCATTTTCAGGTTGACCAACTCCCTTTAAAATGTGTTAAAATTCATACTTTGAAAGGTAGCACCGGTTCCTTTTACCATTACAATAAAACAGAAAGGCAGGCTTTAAAATAATTTGGCATTTTTGTGTAATAGTTTGCAGCCTATATCCGAGCAGCTGTCAGAAAAGAGAAGGGGCTTCCCATTCTAGTGGAACTGCTGAGAATGGACAATGACCGGGTCGTTTCTTCCGTGGCAACTGCCTTGAGAAATATGGCATTAGATGTTCGCAACAAGGAACTTATTGGTAAGTGTTATGAGATACCTATTTATCCAGGCAGTCAGTATGACAAGCACTGTTGTTTGGAAGGCTGCAGGTGGCCTATTTATCTCTGCAGCTGCAATTTTCAGCCTGTTTCAAGCAAGGAAGTGTATTTATAAAACGTGTTGGAAAAGATCCGTTACAGTAAGCGGCATCCAAACCTAATGTTTCTTTTGAGTTCAGTGGGATTTTAAAGTTTATTTTGACAACCATTCTTCTGTTGCCTTAGTATTTCTGTTTAAACGGGCATATATACAGCTGGATATTTCTGTATCTAAAATATTTTATTTTATTTTAACCCGCCTTTTTCCTTGGAAAAGGACCCAAGGCAGCTTACAATAATGATGGATAATGTACAGCCCTCAACATTTAAGACATATTGAAGGTAATCCATCTAAAAGTCATATAATAGGTAGTCCCGTCATTCAGGGAAAGCTTGCCTGAAGAGGAAGGTCTTTGCCTGCTTCTGGACAAACAGCAGAGATGGAACAGTCTGGACACTGCATTTTGGACCCGTTGAAGTTTCCTGGGACTTTCCATTGGTAGCCCCACATAAAGTGCATTACAGTAGCCCAGCTGGGAGGTCACTAGGGTATGTGTCACATTGGCCAGAGCAGGTTTCTCAAGAAATGGGCATAACTTGCATACTAGTTTTAATTGTGCATATGCACTCCTGGCCACATTAGTCCCACAGTGTAAGGAACTGGCTTTTCTCTCCTAGACCTGGGCACCTAGGCTCAAGGATGAGTCCAGCAGCACCTCCAAGCTCCGTACCTCTTTTCAATTTGAGGGGGGGGGGTGATTCCATCCAGTACAGGTTGCATCCCTATCCCTTAATCTCCCTTTCAACTAACCAGAAACACCTTTGTCTTGTCTGGGTTTAGTTTCAATTTGTTCCTCCTCATCTAGTCAGGTGATAAATCTGTCTTGCATCTTTTCTCTATATTAATATTCTGTTGTAGAGGAAAGAACAACATTTTTATATGGACTTTTGGTTTTGAAACTCTGTTTCTGAAAAGAAGTACATGCTCTGGTTCTCCATCGTGGCCTTCGTGAAGCCACACAGATGGGTTTCCCAGGTGCCCCTGCACCAGAGGTCGGAACTTCCCTAGCAATAGGAAAGTTCATTAGTCTCCGCCCCGCACCCAGCGCATGTGCGAGGGTGTTCCCACCTAAACGCCTCAGTTCTCCTTAACCGCCTTGGCTAGAGGTTCTACTTTGTTAGTCTCCGCGCTATTTCTCGTCAGCTCAGAATTTTTTTCTTCTATTCGGCTTTTGACTCGGACTGTTTTTCGGCTCATGTCTTTCGAGCCCCCCTTCAAACACTGTCCGAACTGCCAAGCCAAGATCCCTCATACGGACAAGCACGAGCTTTGCTTATTTTGTCTCAGCGAACACCACCATACCGACTCTTGACCGATCTGCAGAGGGTTCAGCTCTCAGGCCATTAAAAATCACCGCAACCACCTGGCAAATTATCTTCTCTAGCACTCGCTTTGCCCGCAACCGATGGAGCAGAAGATGGCTGATCCAACCTGTAAGTCGGAGGCCTCTGGTCGGGTGGAAAAACTGAGGGAGCAGTCAAAAAAGATCCCGGTTTTTCAAGCCGTGGCTTCTTTGAAGTCGAAACCATCTGCTAGCCTGTCCCGCGCAGTTTCCTCAAAGTCCTCCTCCAAACCTCTGAAGGCTTTGAAACCGCCTCCTAAGATTCCAGCTGCATCGGGTTCGACTGTTACGGCCACTCTGTCTTCGTCTCTGGCCTCTCCCTCGGTAACTGTAGAAACTGAATATTCGGGTTCGGCAGCGGCTGTTGTTCCAAAGGCTCCTCCCTTGAGGTACCAACAGCTTCTTCCCTCGGACCCTTCAGAGTAGTCATCCAAAGATGACGGGGCCCCACCTCCAAATATCACCTTGGTGGGCTCGACTCCGATAGTGGACACTGAGACCCATCAGTCCGGAACGGAGGGGACCAGTCGGTCCCGAGAGCCTCAGGTTCGCTCTCCATCCATGGCTTCTAAGGCTGCTTCGTCTCTGGTTCTACTCCAGGAGACTGAACTCGAAGAGCGCGCCTCTTCCCTGCCTCCGACGTTCCATTCAGGTTCGTCGTCGAAGCCAGACAAAGCCCGACGTAGCAAACACGTCCAGCTCCAGCCTACCATCCCTGCTGCTTCAGCCGGATTCGACTCTTCGATCCCGGCGCATCAGACCGAATCCGTACCTGCTGCTGTGGCCCAGGCACTAACACAGCCTAAGCGGACCACCGAGGCTTCGGATTCGATGGCACCCGCTAAGAAGAAGAGGCGCAAGGAGCATCATACCCAAGCTCCCCTGCCTGTTCCTCCGATACCGGCCTTCTCGCTCCGTTTCGACGGAAGGCAGTGGTCGATCCATTCTGCGGACCAGGTCGAATCCGACCAGATAGCCTTCATTCCCTTCTCTTTGGGCTCGAATAGGGAGGATGATGTGGATTCGGAAGTGGAGTCTGTCGGTTCCGAAGTCTCGGATTCGACTTCTTTGCAACTCATCACCTCTCCAGATTCAGAGGTCAATGAAAAATCTCCTCCGTCCACTTCCAACTCTATGAGGAATTATGCCAATTTTCTCGTCAGGATGTCTAAAACAATTGATTTGCCAATCCACCAGCCGCAGCCCAAAAGAATATGCCACATTTTTGGGAGGATTGCTAATGATGAAATGTCACCAGTACATCTTACGCTGATTCCTTCCTTCCTGACGATGATTGAGGACTCATTCCAGGCTTTGTCGACTACGTCCATCCCTCGCAAGCTGGAAGGTCTCTACAGGGTCCATGATGATAAGGTGCCTTACCTTAATAAGCACCCTACACCCAACTCGGTGGTAGTCGCCTCCTCGCAAGTACAGTCATGTACAAAGCAAACCCCAATTCCTCCTTCTAAAGAAGGGCAGAAATTGGATACGGTTGGTAGGCACCTTTATTCTTTCGCTGTTCTTCAACATAAGATTGCAAACCATCAAGGTGCCATGGGGGCCTATCAAAGGGATCTTCTCACTCACCTCCATCCTTTTTTGGAGCTGATCCCTGAAGACAAGCGTGCAGAGGCTTCCGCCCTTTATGAGGAGTCTATGGCCCTGGCAGCTCAGCAGATGAGGGCCTCCAAACACTCTTCGACGCTGCCTCTAGGGTGCTTAATTCGTCTATCACCCTCCGTAGACACGCTTGGCTACGTATCACCGGACTTTCAGATGACCATAAAGCACAAATTGAATTTCTGCCTTTCGATGGCTCCGGCTTGTTTAACACGGCTACTGATGATCTTATGGAGGACAGACATAAGAAGCAGGATACTGCCAAGAAGTTGAACGTGATTCCTTCTCGCCAGAAACCTTCCTTTCGTTTCCACGCAAGAAGGCACTTCTGGCCCCCCTCAGCTCAGTCTTCCTCAAAACACCAACAGAGAGATCGTCCAACATGATCTTCGGCCCTGTCCAGCTTTGTCTCCAAGACTAAGTCCAAATCCACTTCCGTCCCCTCCAAGCCCAGGGAGAGGAGATCCCGAGACGACTATTGACTACCATCCGATCCGTCTCAATCCTTTTCTTGCGGCTCGGCAGTGCATCACCTCGGACCAATGGGTCCTCTCTGTTATTCAAAAAGGTTACCTGTTAGAGTTAGCTTCTCTTCCCCGTTGGGAAATTTAGTTCACACTTCTCCATCACCTTGCCTCCTCGAAGAGATCTCTTATCTCATTCAAAAACAAGCTATAGAAGTGGTACCAAGGCACCTCGCTCATCTAGGCCTCTTCTCCCGTTATTTCACGGTACCGAAGAAAGATGGAGGACTCCGGCCTATTCTGGACCTGCGGTTCTTGAACAAGTTCTTGGTATACAAAAAATTTCGAATGGTCACCTTGGAGAAAGTCATCCCCTTCTGCGCAGAGGAGACTGGTTTGGGGTTGTGGATCTCAAAGATGCATACTTCCACATATCAATCCGCCCAGCTCATCGTCACCTGCTTCGCTTCGCTGTAGGGGAGGACATCTATCAATATTCCGCCCTGCCATTTGGTTTGGCCACAGCACCAAGAGTGCTTAACCAAGTGCATGGCACCAATGGCAGCCTACCTCTGCACACTAGGAATAGTTGTCTTCCCCTATCTCGACGACTGGTTGATCATCGCAGACTCTCAGGACAAGGCCTGCCAAGACATCGCCACTGTCCTCGACACCCTGGAGTCATTGGGTCTACAGGTCAATTACAAAAAATTGCACCTCGAACCCTCTCCAGTTGTAAGCTTCATCGGTGCCATTCTCCACCAGAGCTATGGCTTTTCCTCCAAGACCCAGAATTGCAGAAATGCTCCATCTGCTCCAACAATTCCAAGCACATCAGGTCATCCCAGCAGTAGAAGCTCAAAGACTGTTAGGCTTCATGGCCTCCATGATCTCCGTCTTGGTTCACGCGAGGCTTCGACTCAGACCTCTCCAGGCCTGGTTTCTCCAACACTTCGACCCTCTTCGGGACCCTCCCAACAAACCCCTCCCCATCCCTCTGGACTTACCTCATCATCTTCACTGGTGGTCTTGCCGGTCCAACATCCTCTCTGGACGTCCCTTCAGGAATCCATTTCCCACCATACAAGTAACTACAGATGCCACCAACACGGGCTGGGGTGCTGTTTGTCTTTCTCACTCCATCCACGATACCTGGACTCCACAGAAGCAGATGCTCCACATAAACGAGTTGGAGCTGCTGGCGATCTTCAAAGCGTTCCGGTCGTTCATCCGACACCTCTCCGGCAATGTAGTACTGGCGGTGACCGACAACACAACTGCCATGTACTACATCAACAAACAGGGCGGAACCCACTCACAGCGTCTTCTGCAGCTCACGATCCGCTTCTGGGACTGGTGCATCTCCAACAACATTCACCCGATTGCGATGCACTTACCTGGAGAAGAGAACTCTGACGCAGACGACCTCAGCCAACGACTTCAGGCGACCCACGAGTGGGAACTGCATCCAGGGACTTTCAACCTTCTTTGCAGCAAGTGGGGCTCTCCTCGTGTGGACCTCTTCGCCTCCCAATCCAATACCAAGTGCCAAGTATACTGCTCCATGGCAGGGAAGGGACTTCACTCCTTAGGAGATGCTCTCCTCCTCCCATGGTCAACAGACCTCCTTTATGCCTTCCCTCCTGTGCCTCTGATGCACAGAGTAGTTATAAAGACCCTGCAGGAGAGAGCCAACATCCTGATAGCACCTTGGTGGCCTTGTCAGCCCTGGTTTGCGTCCCTTCTGCAGATGTCCTCAGAGTATCTACGCCTTGCCCAGTTTCCAGAGCTTCTCTCAGTAGACAACGGTCAAGTTCTTCACCAAGACCTGAATCGCCTCCAGCTTACGGCCTGGAGGATTCTGCCTTGATTGACACTATCATTGACTCTTGCTGCAAGCCTTCCACTAAAAAACAATACACCTATAAGTGGAAGAAGTTTTCTTTATTTGCGGCAGATAAAGGGTTTGACCCAGTCAATCCCTCCCTTACGTGGGTCTTACAATATCTTCTACACTTGAAACATTCAGGTCTTACATCGGCTTCTCTGCGAGTTCACCTCTCGGCTATCGTAGCTCACCAGCCACAGTTTTCAGAGGCAGCTGCTTTCTTCAGACATCCTAGAATGAAGCAGTTTCTCAAGGGCCTCAAACACACTTTCCCTGACAGGAAACCTATTCCTCCTCAGTGGTCCCTGTCCTTGGTCCTTCGGGCCTTGCAACGCCTGCCCTTTGAACCTATGGCTTCTACAGGCATTAGGCTGCTGACCCTAAAAACTGCTTTTTTGGTGGCCATCACTTCGGCTAGAAGGTCCAGCGAGCTCTGCGCTGTTCGGTGTGACCCTCTGTATTTACACTTCCACCATGATAGGGTGGTGGCTTACCCTGATGTGACCTTTCTTCCGAAAGTTGTTTCCTCTTTCCATGTTTCTCAACCTATTGTTTTACCAAATTTCTTTCCCAATCCTACGACTAGGATTGAAAAGGACATGCATACACTTGATGTTAGACGGGCCCTAGCTTTTTATGTCTCTAGGACCAAACCTATCAGGAAATCTAATAAACTGTTTGTGTGTCATGATCCTGCAGTATTGGGTACTCCTGTCTCTTCCCAACAGTTTGCCCGCTGGATAGTACAGACTATTAAGCTCTCTTACGAGCTTGCTAAGGTACCCTTACCCTTGGGCATTCGTGCTCATTCCACTAGGGCTATGGCCTCCTCCGCGGCTTTCCTGAAGGGTGTCCCCCTGGATGACATCTGCCAGGCGGCCACCTGGTCAACACCTGATACCTTTGTGACCCACTACAGAGTGGATGCCCGCGTGAGGTCGGCCACTTCCTTCAGGAGGGCAGTGCTTTCCTTTGTGACGGCATGACTACCCTCCTGCCAGTGAGTACTGCTAGCAATCACCCATCTGTGTGGCTTCACGAAGGCCACGATGGAGAAGAACCAGTTACTTACCTGTAAAGGTGGTTCTTCGAGTGGACCTTCGTGAAGCCACACAGCACCCGCCCGCCTCCCCTCGGACCGTCACACCCTGACTGGTACATCCATTACCTGTCATCCTGGTGGTCAAGAGGAACTGAGGCGTTTAGGCGGGAACACCCTGGCACATGCACTGGGTGCGGGGGCGGAGTCTAACGAACTTTCCTATTGCTAGGGAAGTTCTGACCTCTGGCGCAGGGGCGCCTGGGAAACCCATCTGTGTGGCTTCACGAAGGTCCACTCGAAGAACCACCTTTACAGGTAAGTAACTGGTTCTTACTTAGAAGAATACTAAGTGCAAAGATTAGATGATAAGGTTCTTTGAAAAATAGTTTTGCTGCCAACTGCTGCAGAGGTGTATTTCCTAAAAGCAAGATTCTTTTGTCATAGTTGCAGAGCCAAGGGGAAATTCTGTACATTTCAGACTCATAGAAGAGCAGACATTCCGTAGTACAAAAATGATATATCAATAAGTTCTATTGATTTTAATCTGTCTACTCTAATTGTAACTACATATGGATCCATCCCAATGTGTTTGCATCGAGTTTCCTTTAAAATGTTGACAGGATATGGTCATTAAGTAGTATTTCTTTTTTTTAACTACATTGCGGTATTGTCTGGGAGTACTCTACTCAAGCAGATAATTAATGTCTTTCTTGTAAATTCTGCCTGGTAGCTATTGTTTATATACAAATATATTTTTTCAGTTTTCATTTTACACTGAATTTGTTAATTAAAAGCACTGAATTGCCTTAATAGCCAAAGATGAATTATCGGCATTCCTTTTAGGTTTAAGTAATCTACTGTGCAACCTATATCTTTTTCTTTGCCAAGTAACTGGTGTCCAAAATATTTCAGGTACCATTCTTTATGGATGGAAAATAATGCGAACAGGTTATCGGTCTAAAGTGATGATTCCCAACCTTGGGTTCTCAAATGTTCTTGAACTACAGCTCCCAACAGAGCTACTGGTGGAGGCTTCTTGGAAATTCAGTCCAAGAACAGCTGGCGACCCAAGCTTGCTTCACACATTTCTTAATAAAAACAAACATTAGTCCCACAATGTAAGGAACTGGCTTTACTCTCCTAGAACAACTTTCCTCCCTTTATCTCTTGTGCTTCTGTACATTTCAGAGGGAAGTTTAAACATTGATCCTGTTTCATTGTGTGTCAGGTCCAAGTTTGACTTGGAAAAAAAAACAAGGTGCACCCTAGTGAAATAACTGTTGTATTCTGAACAGTGTAGATTGTCTGAAACTTGTGTAGTGGCTTTCTTACTATATAATGGTTTCTCTAAAACAACCTTACCTAAAACGTGTCCACATATTTATGTATGTCCACCCTTTGGCATGTTGCCATTTTCATTTTTTTAATCACTTCCTCCTCAGTATTCTGGCCAGAAAATACCTGCAATAGATTTTCAGTTTGAAAAATGACACTGCAGTATCTTGTTTCCACTTGGTATAGTGTAGTGGTTTCTTTTTCACAAAGGATTTTTTTTCTCCCAATAAGATCTTTTTTCTCCTGTAGCTATATTTGGATCTAAATGTCTCCTTACAGTGTGGTTCCATATGAAGATAAAAACATATACCACAATAGTTTGTAGCATAGGCTTTTTTTTTCCTTCCTCCAACAGGTAAATATGCTATGCGGGACCTGGTAAATCGCCTTCCAGGAGGCAATGGACCAAACATTCTTTCTGATGACACTGTGGCAGCAATCTGTTGTGCGTTGCATGAGGTCACGAGCAAAAACATGGAAAATGCCAAAGCTTTGGCTGACACAGGAGGAATAGAAAAACTGGTGAACATAACCAAAGGAAGGGGCGACAGGCAAGTGCTGAATGTTAGAATGTTGCAAGTAAAGATCTTCTCTCCACTTTTGATACCAGGAACTAATTACATCAATTTTTAGCACAGTAAAAGTTGGATTCTGTATCCTTATCTTTCTTCATTAGTTGACCATAGGACCCTTTTCTCCAACATAAATGTTAACCTCCCAATTGCTATGGCATGGGACTAAGGGCATATGAGTGAACAGCCTCTTGCAGGTTTTCACACTCTGTATTACGGTCACCTTAATACTGAAATACGATATGCTTTGGATGAGTGGAAGTGGTTTGTATTTCCCCATGAAACTCTCTGGATCCAAACCACAGGTCTCACTGTCTCGCAGTCCTGTGTGCAAGGATTCTGGCCTCCTATCTCCGTTCCAGCGCTAGTCAGCACTGTCAGCTGTGTGTGTGTGTAACTCTCTCTTTTCACTTTAGTCAATTGAACCATCCAGATTTCTGTTTATTCATCCTAAGCAACCTGAATTTCAAGCACTTGTTCTAATAACTGACTTCCACACTGGTCCCAGTAAAAAATTTGAATACCTCCCACATATCAGTGGCACCACACTTTAACTCTTCCAGTGACTTCCACTCAGCAATTTTACATGCATCTCAAATATCATGGGACAGAAACTCAGAAATCTCACAGGATAATTTTCACTGGGGAAATTAATTCTGGTCACCGATTAAAAGGTGAGGATATCAACAAATGACAGGTGGCGTTAGAGCTGACTGCACTGACTATCTGGTGAAGGGTACACCTAGGACAGTATTGGCGAACCTATGACATGGGTGCCAAAGGTGGCACTCGGAGCCCGTTCTGTGGGCACCCAACATCACCCCTTCACAGCCACCTGTATTCAGGATAAATTGATGTATTGGCACTTTTTGAGAAATTTGTGGGTTTTGAATCGCAGTTTGGGCACTCAGCCTCTAAAGGTTTAGCCATCACTGACCTAGGGTGTGTCCCCCTGCCTGTAGGTGGAAGCAACATTCCATGGACAGGCACCTGTTTTTGACTTACATTAAAGCATCTGGTGCTCTAACATACTGGTTGCACACTTTCTGCACTGAATTTGATGATAGAGACAAGATTTTCCTTTGAATGGAATATGATGTTATATGATACAAGATTCAATTTCCAATGCCAGTTTAGTGTGTGCACCTGTCTGATAGTACTACACCCTAAACATAAGCTCTTGCATTGTTTTTCTTCTCAGATCATCACTAAAGGTTGTCAAAGCAGCAGCCCAGGTGCTGAACACATTGTGGCAATATCGTGATCTCCGTAGCATTTATAAAAAGGTAAAACCAAAATATTTTTCTCACATAAATTATTGTTGACCAGGATGGAATTCCACCATACAAACAAAATGATTCTTCCTAATGAGAGGTATTCACTTTTCATGGGCTCTTTTTTTTATCACACAGGATGGTTGGAATCAAAATCATTTCATTACTCCAGTGTCAACACTTGAGCGTGACAGATTCAAGTCACATCCCTCCTTATCTACAACGAATCAGCAAATGTCACCTGTCATTCAGTCTGGTCAGTTAATAAAACCTTTCCTTTGTGTGTGATTGAACCTTGCACAAACCTTTAAATGTCTTATACCAGGGCTGTTCAACTTTGAACAGGCCAAGGTCTACTTTTTCCGGCCCAAAGTACCTGAGGGCTACTACACTAAAACCTCTACTTACGAATTTTATCCGTTCTGAGCACATGCTCATAAATAAAAACTTTTGTAAGTAGAGCAGTTTCCCATAGGAATGCATTGAAAACCAATTAATCTGTTCTGGAGGGAACAGATTTCAATGCGCCATGGCCCTTGAACTTCCCCTCTTGGCTGAGACAGGGAGGGGTGGAGAACATATCCCCTCAATTTTTTTATTGATGGTTGGCGGGCTACTTTTGAACCCTTTGCGGGCTACCAGTAGCCCGCGGTCTACCTGTTGGACAGGCCTGTCTTAAATGTTCTTGGCTGCATATTGTCCCTCATTATGGCAAGCCACCTTGGGTTCTTTTCCAAGGAGAAAGATGGGGTAAAAATATTCTTTAATAATAATAATAATAATAATAATAATAATAATAATAATAATAATA
>JAHTLZ010003547.1:22895518-22914134 GCA_023846285.1 Phrynocephalus versicolor
ATAGATAGATAGATAGATAGATAGATAGATAGATAGATAGATAGATATAAACATCACGGCACAGTTTGTTACAGCTGTTTTTATGTGAATTGTTAAAAATGGAATAAATGTGGATGTGCTTTTGTTTTGTTCTACTTTCTCAATAGCATCAGCAGTTATACTACAGCCAAGATGATTCCAACAGAAAGAACTATGATACATACAGGTTATATTTGCAGTCCCCACATAGCTACGAAGACCCATATTTTGATGATCGAGTTCACTTCCCAACTACTGCAGATTACACCACACAGTATGGACTGAAATCCACCACAAACTATGTAGACTTCTATTCCACCAGAAGACCTTCTTACAGAGCAGAACAGTACCCTGGGTCACCTGACTCTTGGGTGTAGCATTAGAAAATCACAAAAAAGGAACAGTGTATCTTTCTAACTTTGGCTTGAGAAAAGATTGAGTAATGGTTTGCTGTTTTGAAGGGGAAATGTGGAAGTGAATTACAAAGAAGGAAACCAGGAAGAGATTCTTTTCTCCCTCAAGGGAGATTATCTGGAAGATGGGATTGAAACAGGAAGGGGAGGATTTTTTATTTGCTCTGTTTAGATGTTAGACAAAATTTCTTGTAGTTCCTATAGTCTGGTGAAGGTGTGGGCAATGTGATGAAAAGGTTTGAGAATTGAGGGGAAGTGGATTTGGGAAATATATAGGTCAGATCAAATTACAAATGATTTTTTTAAAAAATGTGAATAAAAGTCTTGTTCTCATAGTTTGTACAGAAAAATATGAATGCTCTTCTTGTTTACTGTTACTACTAAATGTCAAGATTGTATGCTATCATGTCTTGTAAATTTCTTTTTAGTTGGTGTAAATATGGAAATGCCACATTGGTTGGAAGTGCCATCATTTGTTATGCCGTGTGTCATTTTAAAATACATCTTTTAAAAAAAAGAGTTGAGAGAGAGAAAAAGAGGAAACATAAATTGTTATAAATAAATATCATTTTGTTTTTCAAATGAATGGTGTAATTTTGAAGCACAAACCTCAGACCAGTATATCTGCACCTTCCTCATTCCCTGCCTCTTTCACAGAATAATTCACTGCCATTTTTAATGCCTATGGGAAAATAAATAAATAAATAAATAAATGTAGACATCTCATCCATGGAACATAGTTCCTTGCTCAGTCTTCTTTATTCTCCATGTTTACTGTTAAAGAATGAATACAAATGATACAAACAAATACAGTACTTGTTGTGAGTTGTCAAATCAGGTTAAAAATACATCCAGGGGATTAAATCATTATCTCTGTGTCCTAGAATTAATTGCCAAAAATCCTGCTTATTGGGCTTTACAAATGAATAACGGGGGAGAATAAAATTCCTTTACTTTTTTTAAGCAGTCTGTCCAACTGGTGCATATCCGTCTCACTTTGTTTATAATGCTTTCCTAAATGAGTACTAACAATAATTTCCTTCAAAATCTGCTGATAATAACTAAACATTTAGATTTCAATACAGTATTCATTAATTTTTATTTATGAATTGTTTACCAGTACCTCTTTGTGGTAATGGTTGTTCTATAGACAAATCTTTTGATAGGTAGCATGAACATTAAGAAGGTGTAGAGAAAAGCTATTTGTGTCTGCGAGGTATTAGCAGCAAAACACACCTTATTTTCAGCTCCCTTCCTGTCCTTACTACCTGAGAAGACACCTGCAAATCTTTATTCTGTGAAACTCAAGGTGTCATTCATACACACCAAGGTACTTTATCATGTGTCTTCTAATCAAGCCCTAGAGTTCCTCTTTGTGCTAAATCACATTGCTGTGTAGAAGATCTGCTGTGAATGTCAGTGATTTCAGCCATAGGGATTTCACGTGTCTATATTGTTTCTATGACTGCCCCTTTGTTCCAGTTATGTGTTCCATTTTGTGTGAAGGCCAAAATGAAATGCTGTGATTGTCACAACATGACTTGCTGCAGCTCACAACATGGCCCCGTTTTATTTCTGGCCAGTTGTTCCTTTTTTTCCTTTTCTTTTTTAAATCCGGACCAAGAGTAACTTGATTCTTCAAGTTCCTACTGCTTGTCAGCTTGCATCAAGGAGCAGCAAGAATTATTCTCTGAAGCCATTCAAGGGCCTGCCTTGGAGATGACCAAAACATTAGGGCCTTCTGAGGACAAGAATCACTGAGGAAATGCAAAGGGGAAAATATGGAAGACAACACTCACCGGGGGGGAAGCTTTGTGGAAAAGGTCAGCTTTGCAAGAACAGAGCTGGAGGTTTTTATCCATACTCAGGCTCATCTTTCTGTGCCAAACTCATATTTCCTAGGGCATTCATCTATCCCTTACTATGGCAGATCCATTGATAAAAGAAGTTGCTGGGGGGAAAACAGAAAGGAAATAATAATTTCACCTTCATGGTTTTTAAACAGCTGTTTCTGATCAAGATGAATCCACAAAATGCCATTAGCAGTGTGATTCAATGGCCTCCTAAATTTGGGGTTCACCATCATATTTAATCCTAGAACATAAAATGCTTATTTGATTTTCTATTTGTGTGATTTAAAATCCTTCTCTTTCAACCCAAAAACATAACATTTCCCACTAAGAACTGCAGATTTCCAGGACACATTAAGACAGGAGGTTACGGTATCCAGAATCAGCATGCTGAAGTGTCAGTGAACAAGCTTTTCCACTTACAGTATATATCTCCTTTTCAGTGGATAGAAACCAGCTCACCTCAGTGAACTCAGCTATGTTTCAGGTTTGATTAGATTTGGCTGAGGATTTTTTTTTTATTATCTCATAATATGTACACTTTCTAGATCATGGGAGTTTAAATTATTATGTGAATCAGAGAATTTCTATTTATTTCTGTTTGGCATGTTCTACCCTCTTCCTTTAATGCAGGATTAATGTCTGGCCAGCGTGTTAAACTCATGTCTCCAGGATGACTTCTCTATTGGGAACAATTACAGTGATGAAAAGTATCTGGTGTGTGTGCTTTTTTAACAAATAGGATGCCAGTATGAAAATAGAGACACAATTGGATGTATGTTTAGTATTTGGGAAACAAACCAAAATCCGTTACAGGATGTTTTTAAAGGATTGCGCTGAGACAGGTTACCACTGGAAACATCTACAAATGAGGTGTGGTGGTAATACGTGTAGGCTCATTGTTGCCTTCCTAAATATTATGAAGTCTTATTGTACTGGTTCAAGGGTTATTGATCACTTCCGTGAAACCACACTGTGTATCTTATGGTGGCCCTTTCCAGGGTTTCCTAGTTATAAAGTACTCAGAAGTTATTTTACCTTTTGCTTCTAGCAGGGGTCACCCAGGGGCTGTGGAGCTTGTGGGCTCTTCTTGTGGGATGTGCAGTGCTGAATCAAACTCCCAGACTCAACTAATTCCTCATCCAGTACAACTTTGGGACCCATACACCACACAGAATTCAGGTACTCTCAGCTTGGCCTCAACCAGAACACATGATGGGGATCAAACTCCTAGCTCCTGGCTCCGCAGTTATGCAGTCAGTGTTAACCTGTCAGGGGATATATCATCATCATTTCAAAAAGACCTCTTCTCCAAAGCAGGCAGTTTATTTAAGACCAAGATCATAGAACAACACAATGCTATCTAGATGGAAAATGGCCAAGCCATTTCTTTCCTCAAATTCCAGGCATTTATAGTCTTATCACAGCATATTTCATTTACACACCTTATTGACCTTTCACATGTACAGTACGAATTAAGTTGCAATTTACAAATTGGGATTTTCCAACCTAAGCGGTGAGACATTTTGTGGCTTGTAACTTCACAGTTCCTAATACAGTACCAACTAGTGCCTCTTTTGCGCTCCCCCAGCAAGGAGGCTACTTATTCTTGCCTAATAGCATCCAGCCCAGAAGTTCAAGTGTTGCTGAAGTTGAAACTCTGGTTACAGCATGATCTACTTGTACCAACCCTCATGTGCATTCAATCTATGCTGCACCCCACCCCCACTTGTGAAAAAAGAAGATCTAGCAAATGGCTGAGATAATGCTGTTGAAGTAGCCCCCTTTCTGGTCAAAAATAGTCTAATTTGTTTTTTATTTTACCTATATTTCACATACGTTCATGATTTGAAATTATGTAATGTTCAGATATAAATGAATAAATAACACTACTGCTATTATTTTCTCTTGAGTATGATTAATATGGTTAATAAAAAAATTCTGACAAACACTTTCACCAAGGCTCCCTACTCTGTTTCAGTGGCTGGAGAATTCGACATAGAGTGGATATAAAAAGTTTACACACCCCCGTTAAAATGTCACGTGTCTGCGATGTAAATAAATGAGACAAAGATGAATCATTTCAGAACTTTTTCCACCTTTAATGAGACCTATGAACTGTACAACTCAGTTGAAACACAAACTGAAATCTCTACGTCATAAATAGACACTTAACATTTTAAACAGTGGTGTGTAAACTTTTTATATCCCCTGTAGGTAACATCTGCCCTCTCACAAAGTCCTAGGAATATCTAGACTTGATTTTGTGTTGTACATCCAGCTCTTTCTCAAATCCTGCCTTTGGCCTTAATAATAAATAATAATGTGCCATCAGGTTGATTTCAACTGATGGAGAACTTTTTTGTAGTTTTCTGAGTCCAGGGTACTCAGAAGTGGTTTTCTGCCTCCTTCTGTGCAGTTTGCCCAAGGCTATATAGGCTGGGTCTCTTCGCAGGAGGCCCAGTGTGGGAATTAAGCTCCCAAACTTGGGCTCTACAGCCAGATATTTAAACCACTGAGCTATCCAGACGGCTTGCTTTGATCTTAGCAAGCTGTTTTTCTTTCTCTAAATACACAGCATTTCTCTTACATTAGATTTATAGCTGTAATACCGCATTTATAGGCAAGTACTCATTTCAGCCAATATAAAACGTGCATGGCTTCAGCGATATGCAGATTAATTGCAGAGTGCTGCCTGGTGGCATGTATGCTATAAATGGAAGGCATGGGTGTCAAAAGGGCAGGGATTTCTCTTTCAACATGACCCTCCCTTTCATTTTTAATGAATCTTGCCTCACTTGTTAGCAGAACTCTTGATTGTTCGTAACATCAAGTCTGAACTCACAGCTAAGCGTAAACATTTACCAAGCCATTAATGCCCCCCAACAATGCTATAATATATTCATTATTCAACATTTTTATCTGCTTGTTTTCATGAAAGGATGTGGAAATGTCCCCAGCCTGCCAAACTGGGGCAGCTTCTATCAGATTGGTCTGCATACACTTTTAAAAGAAAAGAGGAAAGACACAGAGGAAAGACTCTGAAGTAAATGAAGTTTGTGTGATTGCTGTTATTAATAAACTGGGGAACGTGAACTATAGGGCTGGAGAGTTCTTAAGAAAAAAGCAGCAATCTTGTAGAAGATACCTAATTCATTCCTCCCTCGCCCCCCCCCTTTAAATCTCAAGTTTTCAGCTGGTGATCTGGGATGAGGTAAATTATTTTTAATGATTTACTTCTTCTATTCCATTCCCCATCAATTATAAACTGGTTTGTGTGTGAATTACACAGCAAAAAAGGGAGACCTCGCTTTGAAGTATGAATTGAAATATGAATGGAAGGAGTATATTGCAGAGCACTTCATGTTTGGTTATAATTATAAATACAAGTTTTAGTTTGCAAAGTACTTTTTCATTAAAATTTGCATTTGAGAGCTTTATTACTATACTATCCAGTAATCATCTGCTCTTCAAAAGAAAAAGAAAAAATTAGGAACTGAGCAGAGAGACTGGGCAAGGAAGTTAGTTCCACACTACTGCAATTACAGGTGAAACTCAAAAAATTAGAATATCATGCAAATTTGATTTATTTCAGTAAGTTAACTCAAAAGGTGAAACTAATATATGAGATAGGCTCATTACTTGCTAAGCAAGATATGTCAAGCCTTACTTTGGTATAATTGTGATTATTATGGCATTCAGCTTATGAAAACCCCAAATTCACAATTTCAGATAATTAGAATATTGCATGACATCAATAACACAAGGATTGGGAACAGAACAATATCGGACCTCTGAAAAGTCTAAGTATGCATATGTACTCAGAATCTCTGGAAGGAAGCATGAAGTGGTCCAAAAATCTGGTAGACGGCTGTGTTGACCCTGGACTTAATGAAGCACGGTGGACCAACATCAGCAGATGACATGGCTCCCCAAATAACACAGACTGTGGAAACCTCACACTGGACTTCAAGCATTGTGCATTGTGTACCTCTCCATTCTTTCTCCAGACTCTGTGTCCTTGTTTCGCACATGAGATGCAAAAGTTGCTCTCATCAGAAAAGAGGACTTTGGACCACTAAGCAACAAACCACTTTTTTTTTCTGTAGTCCAGGTAAGACACTTCTGCCATTGTTTGTTGTTCAGGAGCAGCTTGACAAGAGGAATACGACACTTGAAGCCCATTTCCAGGATCTGTCTGTGTGTGGTGGCACTTGATGCACTGTGAATAAGGACCTTTTCACATTCTAATTTTTTGAGATTGTGAATTTGGGGTTTTCATAAGCTGTACACCATAATCAACACATACCAAAATAAGACATGACATATCTCAGTTTCACCTTTTGAGTTAACTTACTGAGATAAATGAACTTTGCACGATATTCTAATTTGTCGAATTTCACCTTTATTATGCCTGTTGCCCAGTAGTCTTCAGAAGGCTGGGGCCATTGTTTAAATATTCAAAGTAGAAAAGCAGTGATTTTTATCTTGTAACGGTACTGCCTGGGTGCAAAAAACAGGCAAAATACCTTACTAGAATGCTGGAGATGGGGAGGAGCATTAGCAGTTTGGTGAAATGTAAATTAAGTGGAAGAAATTGTTCTTATGTACCATCAAGTCGCTTCTGACTTATGGTGACTACATGATGAAGGGACCTCTGAAAAATATTATTAACAGCTCTTAAATGGCTATATGGTTTCCTTTATCTGTTCTCATGTTCGGTCTTCCTCTCTTTCTTCTGTCTTCCACTTTTCTCACCATGATTTGTCTTTCCCAGTGAATCCTGTCTTCCAATGCTATGTCAAAGCAACAGTAGGCCTTGTTTAGTAATTTTTGCTTCTCGTGTGAGATCAGACTTCATATGATCTAGAATCTTGGATCACCTATTGATGCTATCCTCTGTTTCCTTCTGTGTTTGGGTCTTGGTTTCCTCGCTGTGCTCTATGTACAAGGACAGAATTAAGTGGAGCGGCAGTGGGAAAAAGAGGAGGAATACAGTACCTCCTCGTTGCCCTAATCTTATCTAGAAAGATAAGGATGTGAAACATCTGCTAGGAGAAAAGAGTGAGAAGACACTCCAAAAAGAATCCAGCCTACACACATGCACATATATGTGGCACTGACACTCATTTGGAAAAATTATTCCAGAGACAAATACAGTGGACCCTTGTATAACAAACAGCTTGTATAACATAAAATTTGTACAACATAAAAATTCCGGAGATAGGGGAAATCTGCTTAACATAATTGTCTATGGGGAAAATCCGTACAACATAAAAATGGGATCACTCCATTTTCAATGCATTCCTATGGGAATTTGTATAAAGGAAAATTTGCTTAACATAATTTCATTTGGAACGAATTAATTCCTTTATACAAGGTACCACTTAAACTTATCTCCATTTATTATATCTTTCAGACCTTGATACTATTCTTTCATGCACCTCCATCTTCACATCTCACTTGTGGTCCAAACCTTCCTTCACTCAACTAGCTCGTGTTTTTTCATGCCCCAATATGGCATGAAATATAAGGAGCAGGACAAGGAGTATTACAGACCCTCAGTGTGAGGAAAAACAGGTCAAGCAAAGGGCTTGTAAGAAACACACACAGCCTCAAATGTATCTACACCAATGCACAGAGCATGGGAAACAAACAAGAGGAGCTGGAACTCCTAATACAGCAAAATAAATATGACATAATTGGCATCACTGAAACCTGGTGGGATGAGACTTATGATTGGAATGTTGTTATTGGAGGGTATAACCTGTTTCAAAGGAACAGACCTAGTAAGAAAGGAGGAGGTGTAGCTTTATATATCAAGGACATATATACTGCTGAAGAAATACAAGATATACAACAGGGAAAGCAGGATGAAAGTATTTGGGTGAGAATTAAGGATGAGAAAAATGAGAGAGATGTTACTATGGGGAGTATATTATAGACCCCCAAGTCAGCCAGAGGAGTGGGATGATGCCTTCTGTGAGCAGATGGCCACATAGTCAAAAGGGAGAGATGTAGTACTAATGGGAGATTTTAACTATCCTGATATATGTTGGCAGTCCAACTCAGCTAAGAATGCAAGGTCCAACAGATTCCTTGATGCCCTTGCAGACAATTTCATGGTCAAGAAGGTAGAGGAGGCAACAAGAGGAGCAGCCATTTTAGATCTGGTCTTAACCAATAGGGAGAACCTTGTAAAAAGGGTTGAAGTGGTGGGATCATGCCTTGTTAGAATTTGTTATACAGTTGGAAGGTAAAGCTAAGCATAGTCAGACAAGAATCTTGGACTTGAAGAAAGCCATTTTTTGTAAACTTAGGGAATTATTGGCTGTGATTCCATGGACCGAAACACTGAAAGAGAAGAAAAGGGTTTCTTTAGTTATGTCTGCAGCAAAAGGAAAAATAAGGAAATGATAGGCTGTCTGCGTGGCAGTGATAACCAATTGCTAAGAGGAGACAAAGAAAAGGCAAAACTACCAAACACCTTATTTGCCTCAGTTTTCTCCAAAAAGGAAAAAAAAAGTTCCCTTGGCACAAAGAATAGATGTGGTAAGATGGGAATTGCAATATTAGAATGGTAGAGAGTTAGTACAGGAACACCTGGAAACATTAAATGAATCTGAGTCTCCTGGGCCAGATTAATCACACCCAAGGATATTAAAATAACTGGTGGAAGTAATTTCAGAACCATTGGCAATAATATTTGAGAAGTCCTGGAGAACAGCGGAAGTCCCCATAGATTGGAGTAGGGTGAATTTTGTCCCTATCTTAAAAAATGGGGGGGGGGAAGAGGACCCAAACAATTACCGCCCAGTCAGCTTGACTTCAATTCCTGGCAAAATCCTAGCAAAAAATTATTAAGCAGACAGTCTGTAATTATTTAACTAGCAAAGCTGTCATACGAGAAGTCAACACAGATTTCTTAAAAATGATGGCTCTAAAATGTTATTGCTGATATGTAAGACATAAGAAGGCCCTTTCTGCAGAGCAGTAACTAGCAATTTTGCACTGTCTTCTGCCCATGCCACTTTGTATCCTGCGTATAGTCACTTAGGCATTTTCAAACACAAAATATTGTATTTAGAACTGTCAGCAGAATGTAGCTTGCAGGGCTATCATATACAGCAGTGCTTACTGGTGGTAGCACCCTGAGCTTGGAATGTTCTTGAATCAGAAACTGGTTTGCCTCACACACACACACACACACACACACACACACACACACACACACACACACACACACACACACACACACACACACACACACACACATATATATATTGTCTTTCAGATATCAGTTTCTGAAACAAGTGTTAAATTTGCTTTAACTGCTGCTTATTTGCATTGGTTTTACTGCATTGCATTGTTTTTATTGCATTTAGCATTTCTGTAGCATATGGAATCTGTAATGTATGGTTTAGGATACTTGTGATTTTGGATATTTATGTTTTTAGGTTATAGACTTGTGATTTCAGATATTGATAAATATACACTGTTAGGCACTCAAGAAAGGGCAGGATTTACATCAACAACAACAACAACAACCAAGCTATATTAACATGTGTTCCTAGATATTCACAGTAAGCTTGCAATGAGAAACACCCCTCAGTCATTCAGAGAGAGAGAATGTGTCTAAAATGTACAATACAGTATAAAGTTGTGCACGAACACTTGCGCGCGCACTCTATAGAGTAGGATAAAAGAATTGCAGTTTAAGATATACTGTGTTGGCTAGCATCTAGACACCAAATCCTGCTCCCACAGAGTGAGAGGGTTCATACATTTCTCCTGGGAAAGAAAAGACTGAGAGGTGCCCTGGCTGCCATTTCCAGATATCTGAAAGGCAGCCATGTGGAAGACAGAGCAAACCAAACCAGGGGATTCAAATTGCAAGAAAGGAAATTCCAGCCAAAGCTTAATGAGAAGTTCCTGAGGGGTAAAGGCTGAGTATAAGAGACAGTGGGACAGAGTGCTTTGGAAGATGGACTCGTCCTGCACTTTTGGCTGACCAGTTGAAAGGGATGCTTGGTATGGGGATGGCCTACTTTGGACAGATTTTGGATTAGATTATTAGGATGTCCTCCAAGCCTGCAATATATTTTGTCCGGTGGCTCTCCTTCCCTCTGTGGGACTGGGTTGCCTTTCAAATGACAGCTAATTTACATAAGGGTTAAACTTCAAAAACAAAAGGGGAGTAAAGGAAGAACTGGCTTGTGATGGGTAATGGGGTAGCCAAGCTGAGAAAGGGCTTGTAGGAATGCCCTTGAGATTCTTGCTTATTGTTCATGACAGCATTTATTTTACTTTCTTAACAAAGCATGTAGCAAACTAGTCAAGAATTCAGCTCACTATTATATTGCTAAGTGCCCTCTAATGTATTATAAAGCAGAAATATGTGAATGCAAGAGATAAATCAAGTTGATTTCTCTCCTAGTGACTACAAAAGGCAGATGAGAGTCAATTTATCTATGGGGATATTCAGCCTCCAGACAGTGGCTTAATTACAGATTCAATGGCCATTAATCAGGGATTGACGGGGAAATTTTAGAAGTGTGTATACAGTGACAAGAATGCCCCTTCTACAAAATATCCAAACTACTACTTAAATCAGACAAATCCTTCTGGGCAGATAAGAAAGAACAAGTTCAAGATAAAGATTTCTCTGGCAAAGCCACTAAAGTATTTTGATTTATCTAAGTGTTAACAGGGGGCTTTTCAATCGCTTTGTTCCTTTTGCGTTTCAGGCTAGTAGAGGAGTGCAGGAATGTTGGCCGTACACAGTTTATACAGAAAGCCATTATACAGAAACGCTGATGCTCCCTCTAAATATTCTGGGTTTAATACCAGTGCTTTAAGAGAGTAGATATTTAAATACTGATAAGGTCCTGCTTCTCATCTTCCTGCTGAAGTTCTCCAAAGCAGGAGGGGAGAAGAGGATATGTTTCAGTCCTGAAGTCTTCACAACCTGCAAATGAGTAAGGAAAGGTTTTGTTTCTATCTTGTTTTGCATCCCAGTTGGATGATAATCAAAACAGAAGAGATAAATTGTGCTGAGCTCTCCTGGGTTCAACAGGGTAAGGACATCCTTTTCACATTCAATTGAAAAAGACATGAGTCATTGACAGAGTCCAATTCAGACAGCTGGGATGGGGCCTAGAGTCTTCATTTGGGTCCAGAGTCTTCATTTCACAAGAGGGAACACCCTCCTGGTGGGGCTGCTGAATCCACATGTTTGCAGACCTTGTTATCCCCCAAACCAGCCTGGATAAACTTTGTTCACCTATTACTTACTATTTAGTTGAAGCATTAGTTACCTTTAATTTACTCAGCTTGTGTACACACTCTGACTCTGCCCTGCTCATCTCTCAGTTATTTACTCTTGGTTACCTGGATAATTCCACTTCTGAATTCTGTTTGCTTTCCATTTCCCTTTACCTATTCTTCTCTCCCCTTCATCTATTCTTCTCTACTTCTCATTAACTCACCTCCCGCCTGTAAACAGCAAGGACATGTGTGATTGTAATCAATAACTGGGCAAAAGCATGCTCTGTTCACAAGGCAATTCTGGCCAACCAGCATATATAATGTTTCCCTTGTAACCAATCACTGATTCTGTGCATACTGTGAGATGTAAAAGATATGTAATAAAACGTGCCAATGGCAAGGGGTGAGAGATCACTCCGCTGGTCGGACAACTGGATTCGAGGCTTCGTTCTTTCACCAGGATCCTCCCATAAGTCATTCTAAGTTTCCTTCTTATCTTGCTCTGTATATTTTAAGTACAGTTGCTCATGCAGAAACACCACACAGAGATCGAAAATTTGCACCTTAACAAAACAAGACCCTCGGCCCTCCACCTCTTGTGTTTTAACAGTGAGTGGACACAGTCATTTCACATAGAAGTTGACTGGGGCAAGTTACATTTGCTCAACTTCAGTGTGACCTAGAAGCCCTATTCAACCACTACACAAGTAAACTCCATGGGATGAAAGGGAAGCACCCTCTCTGTTGCATTTCTCACAGGGGAAATAAAAGGTCTGCAGAGGAAAGCGTCCTGTTTATGTGTAAACTTTCCATGTAAGCAGGATCCCTGATTTTCTAGTATTCATGTTTGTATAGAGGCCATAGGCACAAACAGGAACCTATCCTGTACAAGAGGCATAGCCTTGCACATACAGAAGTAAACAGTGGAAGGAGAAGGAACTAAATGCTCCTCTTTTCACAATCTTGATTTTATAAATGATGCTCAAATAGAACTAGAATTGGAAGATCGCAAAGAACATGGACCAACTTCTTCATACAGAATCCAGAGCTGAAGAGCCATTGACAGAGCTTTGACTCTGTGTAAATACCTCCAGCAACGACATCTGACGCCACATATATACATATATAGGAAGCAATCCATTCCACTGTCAAACAGGAGATGAATAAACAAATGTCCATTTGATTGTCCCAAAAGATCTCAAAAGTGGTAAAGAGCAGACACAAAGGTAGTAATTTTGTGTGTGTTCTGTGCCATCAAGTCGGAACCAACTTAGAGCCCAACTAATAGGGCTTTCAAGGTAAATAAGATATTTAAGGAGTGGTTTTGCAGCTCCACACCCCCAGTGAATTTCCACGGCCAAGTGGGGATTTGAACCCCGTTCTCTGGAGTCCTAGTTTGTCACTCTGTTCACTATACCGCACTGGGAATCCTCATAGTGATTTTGCACAGAAACAATTGATTCCCCAGTTTAAATAACTGGCCTGGTTACACTAAATCTCTTTGAATGACCATTTGTCCAGCGAGATCTCTAAAAAAATAAAAGCTAGGAAGATAACATTTTCCTAGCTTAAATAACAGGTTGGATCATATCTTTAAAACAGTTCCACCTGAATCCCAATTGGGCTCACTGATAATTAGTTTTTAGTAGCAGCTGAAAATAGGCAATGGGATCAACTGCAGCTTGGTCTACAAATTTAATTAGTTCATTTGTTGTCCAGTGGGTTTCTGTCAACCCTTTTTCTTTTGTTTCATCATGCTTGTATATTTTAATTAGTCATTTGGAACACTGGCTTTGAGCCATTATACAGTGATATAGTAACAACAACAACAACAACAACAACAACAACAACAACAACAACAACAACAACAACAACAACAACAACAACAACAATCATCATATGCTGTGATGCACCTACGGCCTTATGCAAAATGATAATGTGCACAATGATGACATCCAATCAAAATACAGCATTGCACTGATCACTGACAAGATGTGTGACAAGCGGATCCTGACTGACGGGACAACCAAAACAGTGCTGGATGAACACCCTGGACAATGACATAAACTTGTTCTGGGTTCACCCAGACCTAGTACATGACCATGCCAAGTGTAAGGCAAAAAGCAGAATAGTTCTGCATTTGTAAATGGTTCAGCTACCAGATGCTTGTGGAACTGCATTCCACATGAAGTGAATACCAGGTGAGTATTGGGGTTGAAATAGAAAAAACTACCAGCATTAAAAAGAAATCTGGGGGACAGAGAGAGAGCAAAGCCTGGATACATTAGATAGTAAATCCATAAAATAGCAGCTGTCCTCTTGGAGAAGGTTGCCAATACCATTGTTCTTCCTTTGCCCTTTAGGAGACCCTTCTGTTGTTCTTTTGTCTATTTTCAATGGCAATTGGAGTTGAAAAGGGAGCAATTCTGCATTTGTAAGTGGCTCAGCTACTAACATTAGCAAAGCTCAGTGAAATACAAATAAGCTTTCATTCTGAAGTAGCAGTAGCCTTGGTTAATGTTTCTTAAGTTGGGGGGAGAAGGGGCTGCTTACTCTAGTTACTGTAGCCCTACTCTGCTTAGTCACATTTGCCAGTTGGGAGACAGAATAGGCTATAGATGTCTATAAGCAGGGAAGTGCCATTGCATGGCAATCTCTTCTTTATAAATGCTAAAACACAGTAATATTTTCCATTAGTCCTTTGACTGGCTGATTATTTATGGGAGGTATTTTGGTGGCGTGATAAGGCTAGAAGAAGCAGTCCTACACTAACACCGTCTGGCATCAGCTTTTAGGTTGCTAGGGTCCAAAACCCTCCTGCAGGCTATCAGGAAGGAGTTCTTCCAGGCTTCCCTGGAAAGCTTGGGAATTGAACCTAGCATCTTCTGGTTGCAAAATAAAACAAATCCGTCTGGTTTAATATACAGTGGGCAAGATCCTGTTGCTCAGTGTAGCAAATTGTACTGAGTGGGCCCATTGAATCCTTGTGGAATCTGTGAGTCAGCTCCTCCATAGTTCTAATGATTCACAGTTAGAGGAGGCCCATTTGAATCAGTGGAACTTAACCAGAAGAGGACTCCCAAATCCCTTTTGGTTCAGTGGATGCAGTGTAGTGCACTTTACTATGCTAACTTATAGGATTTTGGCTAGAGATGAATAAGCATGAAATGAAAAACGAAACACTGTTTTGTCATTTTGCTACATAACGAAACAGTAGGACGTGTTTCATCACGAAACGAAATGTAACAAAACGCAAATTTCCCCCTCTAGAAACAAAACGATTTGTCCAAGAGAAATCAGTGGAGGGCAGCTCAAGCTCTTCCCTGTAAGCCCCTGAAATTTGGAAAGATTTGGGAGTTAGATGGCTGAATTATTAAGCTCCAAAGGGGGTGGCCTTTGGAGCTTTCTAATTGAGCAAGAAGCTGCTAATCATTCATGCAGGTGAATGATTAGCACCACCGCAGCTTGGCTTCCAAATCCAATTAGAAAGATTTTTTCCTTAGCGCCCCCCCCCCTTTAGAGCTTAATATCTCAGGCCCCCTGATCCCCAAACCTCTCCCAATTTCAGGGTCTGCAGGAAAGAGTCCAAACTTGCTGAAACATGCCTGCGACATCTATTTTGGAATACATTTAAAATGTCCTTTAAATTGGTATTGCGGTATCTCCCCTGCCATTTTGGTGCCTCTAGGACCGAGAGGAGTGTAGTGTTTCATTTCATTTCATTTTGTTGTGTTATGAAACTACTTAAAAATTTGTTAGTAATGAAATAAAACAAAATGATGAAAGAAACAAAATGAAATGCTCTTTTTCCATTTCATGCCCATCTCTAATTTTGGCCTTTCTTCGGTAATTCACAGATGTTTGGTTGTCTTTGGCACAGAGTGTTTAATTTGTTTTACCAGGGATGCCAAACAATTCAGAGGAAACTTGTAACTTAGCTGAGCAGGCAAGCATGGGATTTCACTATTAGCTCCTTTTCTGTAAACTAAGTGGGCGGTATTTCAAAATGAACATGGTGTTGTTGTTTTTAAGATCTAAAGAGGTTTGCAAGAGAAAATATGTCCATCAGTGTACGTGAGATTTATGACAGCTAAAACATCTAAGAAAGGAATTGCGTGCTCCTTTCACTGCAGTTAGCTAGAAATAGAATGCCAAGAGGCAGCTGCCATCTGACTCTGGTGCAACATCAGAATACAGAGATACTTTGATTTTAACCCTCCAGGAAATACTACCAAGGGGGAATATGCACTAGGCAATATTAGAATGCTCTCGGGTTTCCTAAAAGCACCTTCAAGGAACAGACCAAAGACAGGCCTTCAAGGCACTAAATGCCGACAAGAAAGGTGCCATTTGGACAAGGCCAACATTTGGACATTAAGTGGGTCACTGAAAGAAGCAGATGAATGAATGACCAATCCTAAACTTGCAAGTACCTTTCAGGTGATATTTTCCAGCAAGCAGCTATGTTAGTTTGCAGCTGCAGAAACAGCAAAGAACCCTGTGTCAATTTTGGTCTCATAGCTCGGTGGTTTAAGTATCTGGCTGTGGTGCCAGAGATTGGGTATAGCATTCCTTACTGTGCCTCCTTGGAGAATAGCCACCTTTGGTGGCCTTGAGTAAGCTGCACAGGCCCTGAGAACCCCCAGAGGAAGGGAAGGGTAAACCTCTTCTGAATATTCTCTACATGGAAAAGCCAAAAAAGGTTGCTGTAAGTCAGATGACTAGAAAGCACATGGTTATTATTCCTGAACTGCAGACCTCTTCTTCAGATGCTTTAGGATATGAATGGGATCCCAGATTCATCTGAAGAAGCAGTCAGCAGTCCATAAAAACTCACACCAAATACATCTTGTTGTAGCCCACACTTTTACTCCCCTCACTCACTTACTCACACAACACACACGCAAGCAAGCAAGCAAAATTGACACATATAATTTCTAAAGCAGAGGGACATACAGGTAAAACTCAAACAATCAGAATATTATGCAAATGTTCATTTATTTCAGTAAGTCAACTCAAACGGTGAAACTAATATATGAGGTAGACTCATTACATACTAAGCGAGATATGTCAAGCCTTACTTTTGTTATAACTGTGATTATCCAAATGTCATATTCCTCCTGTCAAGCCTCTCCTGAACAACAAACAATGCCAGAAGCGTCCTAGCCGGGCTACGGGTGGGGCGTGGGGGGAGTGGTCTGTTGCTCAGTGGTCCAAAGTCCTTTTTTCTGGTGAGAGCAACTTTTGCATCTCATTTGGGAACTAAGGACCCAGAGTCTGGAGGAAGAATGGAGAGGCACACAATGCACAATGCTTGAAATCCGGTGTGAAGTTTCCACAATCTGTGTTGATTTGGGGAGCCATGTCATCTGCTGGTGTAGGTCCACTGTGCTTCATTACGTACAAGAACAACACAGACGTCTACCAGGAGATTTTGGAGTACTTCATGCTTCCTTCCACAGATGAGTTATATGGGGATGCTGAGTTCATATGCATGCTTAGACTTTTCAGAGGTCCAATATTGTTCTATTTTCAATTCTTGTGTTATTGATGTCATGTAATAGTCTAATTATCTGAGATTGTGAATTTGGGGTTTTCATAAACTGTATGCCATAATCATCACAATTATACCGGCCAACCTAGCAGTTTGAAAGCATGTAAATGCACATAGATAAATAGGTACTACCATAAAAAGTGGGAAGGTAAAATTGTGTTTCCTTGCAGCCATGCTGGCCACGTGGCCGTGGACTTGCACAGCACTGGCTCTTCGGTTTGAATAGGGAGGTGAGCACCGCCCCTAGAGTCAGACACAACTAGCACGCATGTGTGGGGGGAACCTTTACCTTTACCTTTTTAAGGCATGACATATCTCGCTTAGTATGTAATGAGTCTATCTCATATATTACTTTTACCTTTTGAGTTGACTTATTGAAATAAATGAACATTTGCATGATATTCTAATTTTTTGAGTTTCACCTGTACATAGGAGAATGGAATACAGGGCCATTCTAAGGCCCTGTCTTGATATCCATCTGAATCGTGACTCTATAATGTCTACATCTCCAAGCTCTCAGGCGTAAAATATCTAATCTTGTCATTTGCCCCTACACTACCTTCACATTCTCTCAGAAACAGATTGTTATATCTACAAGTTTAGCTTTTTCCTTTCAAAATGGACTGGAACTGAACGAGGAAAAACTGTGTAAAGAACAGGTATTGGTGGTGTTCAGACCAGAAGTTAAACCACCTTGTCTCTTATTGCAGTCTTGTTCTTCAAGAATGACAGGTCCCCGAAAGTGAAATATAACTACCGAAAAGCTTCTGTCTCCAATTTTCTAAAATATAGATTCAAAGTACAGGTATGTTACTTTCCCAGTATGTTACTGGTCCTACCCAGAGAGCTGGGCATACCCTGGACCTGGTATGTACCTCCATGTCTACAAATTATAATCTGAGGTTTGGGAACGTGCACTCCTAGCCCATGTCATGGTCAGATCACCATTTGCTGACCTTTTCCCTATCAGTTGCTCACCTGCATTGGCTGCCCATTGCCTCCCAAATAAGGTTCAAGGTAATGGTTTTGATTTATAAAACCTTCCATGGCTTGAGACCAGAATATATGGTGGAGCGTATCTCCCAAAGACCAGCCTCAGCCTGAGCATCACAGGCCTTCTCACTTCAGGTTGCCACCCCAAGGGAGGCCCAAAAATCCTCCACTCAGTTTGGGCCTTCTCGGTGGTTAGCCCGACTCTTTGAAACCACCTCCAAAGCGAGATAAGGCTTGGGGAGTCCCTTCCGACATTTATAAAACACCTTAAAACCTGGCTGTTTAAAGCCACCTTTGGTGGCTGAGGTTATTGTTTTGTCCATTTGTTAGTTCATTGTTTGCCACCACCATCTGGATAGTGGCAGTCCTATTATTTTCATTTGTTAATGTTACATTGTTTGTATTATTGGGTTTGGTTGTTCACCGCCCAGAGTTCCTCTGGGAAAGTCGGGTGGTATATAAATGGAAATAAGAAAGAAAGAAAGAAAGAAAGAAAGAAAGAAAGAAAGAAAGAAAGAAAG
>JAHTLZ010003547.1:22914144-22949828 GCA_023846285.1 Phrynocephalus versicolor
AAGAAAGAAAGAAAGAAAGAAAGAAAGAAAGAAAGAAAGAAAGAAAGTCTGGTTAAACCAACCAGCACAGTCAAGACTGATGGGTGTTGCTCCTTGTGAAAATAATGCCTTAGTACCACGTGCAGTGTCACCCCAACTGCATCAGTTCTGCTTCCTCAAATGCATGAAGCCTTAAAGAGATTTTTCTCACTCCAGTACTTACCAAAAAGTATTTATAGTTAAGATTCACTTTTCTATGCAAAACCTCTGGTCTGCAGTCATGTATTTCAGCATTGTGAAACACCCACCATCCTGATTGTTTGCTAAATAGCGATTCAATTCATGTGTTCATAATCCTACTGTGTGGTTCACAACTTTCCACCAAGCTTACTACATAGCACTATTCAGGATCAGAACAGAACATCTGGGAACATAAACACACCCAATGCATAACTTCTGGGAGATTTGTTTTACTTGGGTTTACTGCAGGGTTCTGCCTTGATAACAGCCAAAAAGGAACTGTTTTCTTGGGTTAAAAAACTGTAGGCTCACAGTTGTGTTCCTCAAAGCGTGCAGGTCTTTTATTCTGCACTGCTGAAGGACATTTTATCACTGAAGAACACATTATGATTTCAGGTACACCATATTTGTTGCACTCCACCTGATAACAACCAGGCGGAAAGATAAACTCAGAATGAAGGTTTAAAAAAACAGCTGGGGAAAACATCATCTATTTGGCATTAGGAACCTTCTGGAGTCAATTTCTACATTTTATTTATTTATTTATTTCTAATCCATTTTCTAAATGGGTCTGCATGTTTTATACACTGTCCCAAATCTATCTTCTCTCCCCTCCCCCCGAACACTGGGATTTCCAGAAATTATTTTTTTCCAAACTAAGTTGACACTCGGCTTTCCCCTTCCACGAAGAGCTGGAATTGGATGTGAATGAGCATGCTTATCTCAGCATAGTTAGATAAATAATATGTTCTTTGTGGCAACAGGCCAGCAAAAGATGATCTACAGGTCATGCAACCTGACACTGAAGAGTCATACAAAATCTTTGGTGACCTGAATAATAACCAGGCTCCTCCTTTGCTCCTTGGATTCATTCCTTCACTTCTCAAAAGAGTAAAGGGTTCCTGGAGTAAGTCCTCCTCTACATCCTTAATGACAAGGAGGGTGGATAATCTTTATAGAACACATGAAGAATAAATGACATTCCTCTCCAGACATCCATTGCCAAACTCTCTCATAGGAGATGCCATATAAAATAGAGCAAAGGGTCGCTCAGCAACAAGTCTGAGTAACAAAGAAGGACACAAACTTTACATCATTGGAAGGAAACACTATTCTTTAGTTTCTTTCCCCCTTAGAACATCTAATTATCTATCAACTATGGGGGCCTATCAATGCCACCTATGGACTAAATTCCCCCCTTTTCTCTCAACTCTCTATCAGATGATCTGAGAGCTAAGGCTCTTTCATACCATGATTTTCAGGCAAAAATCAAAGAAAAACAAAACAAAAGACATAAAGATGTGGCACCTTAAAGACTAACTTTCATATTTTAATGTGATGTTTCGTGCACATGTGCACTTCTTCAGACATATATAGCAGCAGAATGAGGTGTAAGATATAATATGAGCTGAGATATACATTTCATAGCAGATATTCATGGGTTGTGGCCTAGATATCATAGGCTGTAGCAAACAGAGTTGGGGGGTGTATAGGGGAGGGGAGGGAGGAGGAGGGGGGAGAAGAGGAGGGACAGTTAATTAGTAGAACTGGTGAGAACATTAAATGGTTAGTTAGAGCTTTATAATTTCATGGTTTTATGGCTCACACCAGCCTATGTTATTTTTAAAGTGTGGGAAGTAAATTCCTCAAGTGACAGAAACCAGATCAGGTCAGAGGGGTAGTGAAAAAGACAAGGTGGTGGAGGGCAGAGAGAGAATGGAATTTTTAAAGTTAGAGTCCATGAAAAGAATGATAATGTAGAGTTTTTACCTTACAGTCCATGAGAAAGTGGCAATCTGGTAATATTACATTTGATAATGACTCAAGAACCCCTGACTAATGTTCAGTCCCTTATTGTGTGTGTCCATCATGGATATAAATCTTATTTCAGCTGTTTCCCTTTGTATTCTTGATCTGTAATGATTCTGTTCCAAAACGGTGACCTTCAGGTCCTTCAAGGAGCATCCAGGTAAACTGAAGTGATTTGAGACAGTTTCAGTGTATCGTGGTTTCTTATGTCAAACTTCTGTCCATTGATGCGTTTTCTTAGAGATTGTCCTGTTTGTCCAATGTAGAGTGCAGATGGGCATTGCTGGCAAAAGATAGCATATATCACATTAGTTGAAGAGCAGGTGAAGTTGCCCTTGATACTGTATTCAACATTGTTGGGTCCTGTGATTGCGTTGCCCGAGTAGATGTGTGGGCAGAGTTGGCATCGGGGTTTGTGGCAAGGTTTAGTTCTATTGTCCATGTTGCTGTTTTCTAATCTTGTGTGCATTATTATTTGTTTGAGGTTGGGAGGTTGTCTGTAGGCAAGTACGGGTCTCCCGCCAAGAGCTTTGGAGAGTGTTGTGTTCTTGTCAAGAATAGGCTGAAGATCATTCACGATGCGTGTGAGTGGTTTCACTTGTGGTCTGTAAGTGACAACCAGTGGTGTTCTATCATTTGGTCCTTTGGATCTGTCTTGTAGCAGGTTATCTCTGGGTATGTGTCTTGCTTTGTTGATTTGTTCCTTAATCATGCAAGGTGGGTATTGTAGTCTGAGGAAAGCATTTTGTAGATCCCTGAGTTTGGTGTCTCTATCCTGTGGGTCAGAGCAGATGCAGTTGTATCTAAGAGCTATACAATTGATTTTGTTGTGTGTTCAGGATGGAAGCTTGAAGAATGCAGATAGGTGTATCGGTCAGTTGGTTTTCAGTACAGTGTGGTACTAAGATACCCATGTTGTAGTTTCACAGTGGTGTCCAGAAAGTTCACCTGTTGTGTGGATTGTTCCAGGGTGAGGTTGATGTTTGGGTGAAAACTATTGAAGTCCTGGTGGAATTTGTTAAGGGATTCCTCTCCATGGGTCCAGACCAGAAAAATGTCATCAATGTATCTCAAATAGAGAAGTGGTTTCTGGGTGCAGTTGTTAAGAAAGCATAGTTCCAGGTCAGCCATGAATATGTTTGCGTATTGTGGGGCCATGCGAGTGCCCATTGCAGTTCCATTGATCTGGAGGTAGTTTTTATTGTCAAAAGTGAAATAGTTGTGTGTGAGCACAAAGTCACAGAGGGTGGTGATTATGTTGGATTCTTCCTCGTTTTGGATGGTGTTTGTGATAGCTTATAGTCCATCTTTGTGTGGTATGTTGGTATAGAGAGCTTCTACATGATGAAGCCACGACCCTGGTTAACTGTGATAGGATTGCCTCGTGACATGTTGCTGATGCAGCTTCTAAACAAATAGCAACAGCTATCCATATCTGCAGGCATGCCTTGCTCATATCTGCAAACATACCAGATGATGCCCGCAATAAGACTGAAGACTCTCCCTTTGACAGAGAAGGCTTATTTGCCTCTACCACTGATAAAGCCTTGGTTAACATCTTCAAAATGAGAAAAAACAGCACGTTCTTACAGCTCTCAAGGTTACTCCTCACATGCCTCCTTTCAGCCATACAGACAACCTTGGAGGTGTACATATCAATCCCAACCATACAGACAACCAGATAGGCCAAGGCCTCAGTATACCTCACAGTCTTACCAACAACGTCCCTTCCAGAACCGAAAGCGCCAAAGACAACCACCACGTAAACTTGATCGTAAGCCCAAACAAACATTTTGACTCTCACGACATAAGACTGCAACCGTTTCTCCATGCATGATCCCAAATCACGTCGGACTCCTGGGTATTCACCATCACAAACTCAGGATATGCCATAGAATTCGGCACTTCACCACCACTGGGCCATGTCATTTCAACACCACCTTCTGAAACTCTCCAGGAAAAAGTTCTTACCCTCCTCGAAAAAGATGCCATAGAAAGAGTACCAGAAATATCCGCTATCTATTCACATTACTTTACTGTCCCCAAAAAGAATGGAGGCTTATGACCTATCCTTGATCTCAGGGACTTAAACTCTTACATCTTCCCAAAACGTTTCTGAATAACAACTCTAGAGAACATTCTCCCTCTCCTCTACAATGGAGATTGGTTTGCAGTCACAGATTTGCAAGACGCGTACTTTCATATTTCCATCAGGAAAGATTACAGGAAATTTCTCTGATTCTGCATCTCAAACAGTATCTGGAATAAACTCCAGATAAACTCACCTGGATGACTGAGAATCTTCACAGACATCTCAAACAATACTTACCAATTCAAAGCTCTCCCATTCGACCTCTCCACAGCACCCAGTGTATTCACGAAGTTTCTCGCTCATGCTCTTATAGCAGCATTTCTCAGACTCTTGGCTGCCGGTTTCTCCTACGAAACATCAAGCATTAAAAGACGTTACCTACACTATATCAATCATTACTTCTTTAGGCCTTCAAATCAACCACAAAAAATACATACTGTCCCCTACTCAAACCATCCACTACATAAGGGCGATTCTGGATTCCTCTCTTGAAAAGGCATTCCTCCCTCAAGAGCACCAACAGAAAATACTTACCTTCATCCACCTTCACCTTACAGAATGGTTTCAGCACACAAGGTCCAACAACTTCTAGGCATTATGGCATCGACCACATCTGTGCTTCCCCATGCTCATCTAAAAATGAGATACCTCCAAGCATTGTTCCTCTAACACTTCAAACCTCATCTGGACTATCCCAACAAAAAACTCCAGGTCACCCCAGACCTAGCATCCCAACTCTGGTGGTGGACAGTACCAGAAGACCTCAATGTGGGATGCCCATTTCAAACCCCACAAATCAGCATCCAAGTTACCACCGACACCAGTCCTATAGGATGGGGTGCCCATTGCAATGCCTTACAGATACACGGCACATGGACAAAGCAATAACAGCTTTCCCACATCAATGATCTAGAGCAGGGCTGTCCAACCGGTCGACCGCGGTCGACCGGTAGACCGCAGGGTCCTCAGAGGTCGTCCACTAGGTCCCTGCCCACCTCTGACCCCATTTTTTCGGGGGGATTTTTTTCCCCTCAGAGGACTTTGTGGGTGGGTGGCTGAGGCTCCGCTGCCTCCGCCTCCAGCGCAGGGGACCTTGGTGGGTGGGGGCCGAGACGGAGGCGGAAAGAGCATGCACGCAGCGGGGGGACTCTGCTGATGCCACCGGCAGCGCACACCATGGACCTTGGGGGGGGTGGAGGGGTGGGGCGGGGAGGCGAGGCGGTAGTGTTCCTGCGGTTCAAAGTGGTGGGAGGGGCAATGTATGTGAGCAGTGTGGGGAGGGGAGTAGAAACCGCACAGAAACGCCAGCACGACCCGCCCAAGAGTAGCAAGGGTCCGTCCACGTCCATTCCCCCACACACCTGCCAATACACGTACTAAGGATTGGGCCCAGCTGAGGTGGTGACTTCCTCAGGCCGATCGCTGAAGGAGGAGAATGTGGCACAAAGCAGGGCTGGGTTTCTCCCCCCGCTGCCCCGGGAGTCGTCAGGACAGGACAAGAGGAAGGGGCGGTTCCCAGGGTCGTTTTCTTTTTCTCGCTGGCTGGCTGGCTGGCTGAAGCATGTGCAGAAGCCGGGAGAGCGCCCGGGAGCGCAGGCAACTCTGCAGGGGCTGCATGGCTTCCAGAGAGTTGCAGGAAAAAAGCAGGCATTCTAGCGTGCCTTCTCTCTCTCTTTCTCTCTCTCTCACACACACACACACACGCACGCACGCACGCACGCACGCACGCACACACACACAGACACAGGAGGAAGGCAGGTGGCGGCGGCGGCAGGCATCTCACACTCACCACCCCTTGGACGCGAGCGGGCGGGTGGCAAAGTGGCGGTCCAGAAGCTGGGCTGCCCTGCCTCGGGTTCAGCCTCGCAGCGCTCGCCCGCCCGCCACCGAGCCCCGCCCCCAGGACTGCTGGCCCATGCGGAGGTAATGCAGGTGGAGGGGCTTCCCCCCCCCAGCATATTCAGTCCTCCACTTCCCCCGGTGAAGAGCCAAAATGGGTGAGGGAGGGGCTGCTGGAGCAGCCCAAGGACATTTGTGGGGTTAGGCGCATGTGCGCTCGCGCATTTCAAAACTTTGGCCATCCTGGCCAGCGCCCGGGAAAAGCAGCGCCGCTGCCGCCGGGAACCTTGGGGGGGAGGGGCGGGTGCAATTCCGGAGGGTGCTCACATGGCCCCAAATTTAAAACGGCCAAGCCTTCCCTTGGTCCTTTTGAATTTGGTGTGCAACAAGCCCGGGTGTGGAAAGCAAGACCTCCCGGGGGTCCTTGTGCGCGCGTGCGCGCGCGCTCCAAGAGTCGACCGTGGTGGACGCTCCAAAGCATCTGGTAGGCCGCCGGCTGTTCAAAGTTGGACAGCCCTGATCTAGAGTTCCTGGCCATTCTCAAAGCCTTCAAATCATTCAAACCTCTAATTGCCAATTGAACACTCCAAGTGGCTACGGAAAATACTATGGCTCTCTTCTACATAAACAAACAAGGAGAAACACGTTCTCTGTCCCTCCTACACCTCACGATCCAACTATGGAAGTGGTGCTATTGCCAGTACATCTTTACGATAGCAGTGCATATACCGACCCAGGACAATGTGATGGTAGACCATCTCAGCCGTCTCCACTCCAACAACCACGAGCGGTCATTCAACCTAGCGACCTATCTCCACCTATGCCCCCATCCACAAACAGACCTGTTTGCCACACAAAACAATTTCAAGTGTAACAATACTGCTTCAGAATGGTAATCGATCACCATTCCCTAGGGCCTAGGGGGTGCATTCACAATCCAGTGGTCCTGCAACCATTTCTACACATTTCCACCAATTTCTCTCCTGCAGAGAACAACTGTAAAAATCAGGCATGAATCATCCAACGTATCCCTTGTTGCCCCATGGTGGCTCCGCCAACCATGGTTCCAGACATTGAAATCCATGGCGACTGATTATCTATGCCTCCACATCCAGCCAACACTGATCTCCCAGATGCAGGCCCAAGAGCCTTGATCTAGATAAGGGGTCCTCAACCTAAGGCCCGGGGGCTGGATGCGTCCCCCCATGGTCTTGAATCCGGCCCCCGGGACCAAGTGCAGACCCCCCCAAGCCAGCCTCCACAGCTGCTTCTAATGCTGAGGCAGTTCAAAGTGGTGGGCTATATCACTTCCCCCACTCCCTCCACCCACTGCCCAGATGATCGGCATGCTGGCTAGTGGGGCAGTTCAAAGTGGGACAGCCACAGCAAGGTCCCCTGCTCCCACCACCTGCTGCCCAGATGGTCGGGGCACCAGCTGCAGCCAAGCAGGGCAATTTAAAACGAGAGGGCTGTGGCAAGGTCTCCCACTCCCTCCATGGCCCCGAGGCCCCGTCCCTGCTCCTCCACCACCCTGCCCACCTGCCTTCCTTGTGTGGCTGCCGCCTGTGTTGTGAGGAAGGAATGGGGCAGGTGGAGGCAGTGCCAGACAGACTTCCAAGCCGGAGCAGCCACAGCAGTGGACTGATGGAGGGATGGACGGCAGGCGATCAAGGGGAAACAGAGCTACTTCCCACCCACCCAGCCCCCTCCAAGCTGCTGCCTTGCTCCGTGAAGTGAGGGAGGGGAGGAAGGAGCCCAGCCATGGCCAGGAAACCATCATAGCTCATGCAAGGAAACCATCTACTATGACATTATATTCTTACAAATAGACTACCTTTTGCTCTTTCACCTCTAATGAAAACTTGCCAAATTCTACCTCATTGGATACTTTGTTATGGTTCTTGCTCCTCCTCTTTCATTGAGGCCTTTCAATCTCTGCACTAAGAGTGTATATCGCTGCAATTGTGGCCTATCAACCTTCACAACCCGATTCCTCCCCTCTCTTTCGACATCCTATGCTTAAACAATTTCTCAAAGGCCTCAAAAATCTTAGCCCTGAAACAAGACTACCTACACCCCAGTGGTCTCTCACCCTGGTTCTATCTAGACTTACAAAGCCACGGTTTGAAACTTATGGCTACTTTATCTTCTTATCAGCTATTGTTCAAGACCGTCTTCTTAGCAGCCATCACCTCTGCCAGAAGAGCCTTGGAACTTGCTGCACTCTACATTGATCCTCCGTTCCTGCAATTTCACCCAAATAAAGTTACTGTTTACCCAGACATCACCTTCCTCCCCAAAGTTGTCTCTGATTTCCACCTAAAACAACCCATTATATTACCTACCTTTTTCATCTCACCATCCACTGACCTCGAACGCTCTCTCCACATTCTGGACATGTGACGGGCACTTTTATTCTACACCTCCCGTACCTCTAGCTTCCGAACGTCTAAGAGATTTTTCACTGGAACAACTGGACCTTCTAAATGGCTGCCAGTCTCCCTTCAAACCATCTCTAAATGGATCTCTAACATTAAATTAACCTAAAAGATGACAAAGACTCTGTTACCTGTCCCACCTACGGCACATTCCACCCAGGCTGTTTCATCCTCCACAGCTTGTCCTTGACCCTGAACATACCCCAAGAAACCACTTTCAGTATTCGAATAGGCTGCAGCTATAAGAGGCATTTGTGGGTAGAGAGTCTAGTGGCCATATCTTGGTGTGTTGGTGGACAGCTCCATGAAGGTGTCTACCCAATGTATGGCAGCGGTGAAGAAGGCCAATTCCATGCTAGGGATTATCAAAAAGGGGATTGAAAATAAAACAGCCAACATTATAATGCCATTATACAAAACAATAGTAAGGCCCCACCTGGAGTATTGTGCACAATTCTGGTCACTGCATCTCAAGAAAGACATAGTAGAACTGGAAAAGGTGCAGAAGAGAGCGACTAAAATGATTACTGGGCTGGGGCACCTCCCTTATGAGGAAAGGCTAAAACATTTGGGTCTCTTTAGTCTGGAAAAAAGGCGCCTGAGGGGGGATATGATTGAAACGTACAAAATAATGCAGGGCATGAGTAAAGTGGATAGAGGGAAGCTCTTCTCCCTCTCCCAAAATACCAGAACTAGGGGACATCCACTCAAATTGAGGGCTGGGAGAGTAAGAACAGACAAAAGAAAATATTTTTTCACTCAGCGTGTTGTTAGTCTGTGGAACTCCCTGCCACAGGATGTGGTGATGGCATCCGGCCTGGATGCCTTCAAAAGGGGATTGGACAGATTCCTGGAGGAAAAATCCATCGCAGGTTACAAACCATGATGGAGATGTGTAATCTCCAGTCTTAAAACTGGGGTACTTCAAGGGCCAGATGCCGGGGAGTGATATCACGAAACAGATATCTAGTCTCGTGCGCTCCCAGACGCATCTGGTGGGGCCACTGTGAGATCCAGGAAGCTGGACTAGATGGGCCGTTGGCCTGATCCAGCATGGCTCTTCTTATGTTCTTATGTTCTTATGTTCATATGTCCTTGGGATTGACCAGCCTCCAGTTCCTCTTGCATCTCTTGTTAGATTGATATTCTCAGCCTCACTTCCTTTGTTTCTTGACCCTTCAGGAGACAAACATGAAGATGTTCATCCTTTTCAGTCTTTAATGTAACTTTCTTAATGAAGGTTGTTTGTTTTTAATTGCTTCTCTTGATTTATGGTGGAACTAACAACCCATGTGCCTACACAGTGTGTGATCTGCTACTAAGGAACCCCTTCCTTTCTTTTCCTGTCACACATCTTCAACATTCACTGCTTGAACAAGAAGAAAGAAAGACACAGTCCACTAGCAAAATAAAAAATATGGGCTTTAATCATGTCTTTAGAGGGCTGACAAAACATCTCAAAAACATTGTTCTCTCTGGCTGGGAAATTTTAAAATATGGGCATTTTGGGGTGGAGAAAAAGCCAAAAAGCCATTGTGCCCTGAAAATATACCCATGGAATAAAAAACTAGTTTAAAATTCTAAAAGAAGACTGAGGCATAAAATGTCATACAGAGGTGTGATAGCAACAGAAGTCTGTTCTGGAGATGGAGAGGCAGCTGTGTTTCACCATTTCAGGGAACAAGCTGCTACACCAAGCAGGAGCTCCACAGAATAAACTCCAGCACTGTGGCCTTAGATGTTTACTTCCTTGCCGTTTGCCTTTATGGACATGCAGGCTCTTTATTCCTCCAGACGTCAAACCTTTGTAGTACAGTCGCACAAGATACTTCTCAAGAAATTATATGGTACAGTAACACACACACACACACACACACACACACACACACACACACACACACACCGTCTATCGCTGGGGTTGGGGACCGACCCGACCTGCAGTCATTGAAAATCCACAATATGCAGATACAGGTTGGGTCGAGCTGGGTGTGTGTGTGATGTTTAAAATGACTTTAAGCAATCACAGATTGCGGAGTAGCGGTGCATGATGTTTAAAATGACTTTAAGCAACGGAGCCAAGCACTTGGCTCCATTACTTAAAGTCATTTTAAACATAGCACAACACTTCTCCCGACCACCCCTGGGTGTGGGGGAGCGGCACGTGATACCTCCATGGAGGCAAGCCCTGGGCTCTAGCTGATTGGCACTGGGGTGGGGGAGAAAATCCTTTTGTTTCCCCACCCTAGCGCCAATCAGCTTGAGCCCAGGGCTTGGGGAAGGGAGAAGGTTTAAAAACTCCTGCCTTTTAAAACCTTTTCCCTCCTCCCTCAAGCTCATCTGGGGTACTGCGGACCCGTGATATAGCGTGATCACAGTATATGAACCACGAAAGTGTAGGGGACCACTGTATGGCATTGTATTACATTACATTTTATTTATATCCCACCTGTATCCTTTGCAGGATCCAAAGTGGATTACAACATAAATTGAAAAATCAGATGCATCTAAAATGTACGTAAGTATGTATGTAAGTAATGAAACATTATTTTCATTAAGATCACCACATTAAAACTAATACTGAGTTAGTAAATTAGTAGTAGTAATAGTAACAACAACAGCAGCAGCAATAACAACAACAACTAGATGAACTTGTAAACAGTTCTTGCAAACTAGTTATTATCTTTTCAGCACTTACTGGTCCTCATATTTCCGGATGCAAAGTTTGTCGTTCTTTATCTTTATACTGCAATAAGAAACATTAATTAACATCTTTCACTATCTGTGTTCCTTTTTAATGTCCCAGCTAATTCATTATGTTTCACAGAAAAGACAGGCTCAGCAAAGCTTGTAAAATAAAATAGTTTCAACAAACCCCAGGAGCCCTTTCTTGAGCTATTGTCATCCACAAAGCAACATGTAAAGCAAAGTGTGCTACTGACATATTCCCCCATATCAATTAAATCACTCTACAGAACATTTATAATTTAATTGTAGAGGCTACGCATACAATGGTGCCTCCTAAGATGAATTTAATTGGTTCCAGGGGTCTATTTGTTTTATGAAAAATTCATCTTAAGAGGCATGGTTTCCCATAGGAATGCATTGAAAACCAATTAATCCATTCTAGAGGAAAGGATTACATTGGTTTTCAATGCCTTCCTATGGGAAGGCTGTCCCAAACCCCCTCAATCAACCCTCAACTGAGGGCAGTGGAGCAGCATTCGGCTGCTGGTTGATTGAGAGAGTTGGCCCTAGTTAGTACTTGGATGGTAGACCACCAGGGAATACCAGGTGCTGTAGGTACCTGGAGTAGGAACTGGCAAGCCACTCCAGTACTCCTGCCAAGAAAACTCCATGGACATGGGGTCACAGAGAGTCGGTCACGACTGTAATGACACAACACACACACACACACACACACACACACACACACACACACACACACACCAGCTTTTCCCCCTTCTTTGTTGGGTTGGGGCAGGGGAAAAGCTTCCGCCCTTTTGCTGGCTGCCCCAGCCCAGGGAGGAGAGTGTGAGGGCAGCCACCTCTCCCTCGCCCAGGTCCCTATGTTGAATCATTTCGGTGCAGATACCCATGCGAAGGGAGGAGCAGTGGCCACCGTGCATGGAGCCTTGTGAAAGGAAGGCAGCAGCTTGCAAGCACACAAGGCACTGCCTCCCCTTCGCCAAGGGCTCTGTGCATGGAGCTTAGTGAAAGGAAAGCAGCGGCTTGTGGGCACACAAAGTGCTGCCTCCCCTTTGCCAAGGTCTCTGTGCACAGAGCCAATTATATGGGGGGGGGTGGCAGCGGCTTTAATAATGGCTTTCCTGACCATGTAGCACCCACGGATCAGGTGGAAAGCCAGGATGGAAAACCAAGCTTTAGAATTTTGTGCATCCATACCCTCCTCAGGTTGTGGATGAACAAAATTTACCTGCCTGCCCCGTAAGATGAAGTTTTCACAAGACATCTGATAGGCATACCGTCGTCTTGTGAAAAATGCCGATACCCAGACATTTCATTCATCTTATGAAGAATTTGTTTTACGGGGCATTCATCTTGAAAGGTACCATTGTACTAACCTCACAAGAACCTTGAGCTGGCTACCTGGGACTGAACTCGAGTCGCGAGCAGAGGTTGGGCTGCAGTACTGCAATTTAATCATTGTGCTACATGGCTCCGTGCACAGGAGAGGAGCATGATACAACTGATTCTTGCCTTTACTTTTCCTGACCAATGAAAGAAAAACAAGTAACTGGGGCCTCAGAGTGAAAGAAAGGTTAGAATTAGGAATGATGCACAGTCCTATGTAAACTGGGGTTTTATTTTCCAAGGGTGGGTCCTTACATTGCCCCCCCCAAAAAATCATTACTCATGCTACTGTTGAATTTAAAATAAAATTAGAATGTTATTTCAGTCAGGCTAGCCCTGCTGAAGTTCGCTGGATCCCAAAGAACCCAATGAAGCATCCAACGCGAGAGAAATCCAAGAGAATACTGCGTTTATTGGACCAATAAAGACAGCAGGTGGACACAAGCCAAGAACCGGGCAAAGATGTCTGACCCCGAGCACATGGAAACCCCAACTTTTATTGGTTTCTCCCCCCTCCCTTCCCTTGGTGGTGCCTGTCCAGGGATTGGCTGAAGGATGATTTCAAATAGTCCAATCAAGGTAGTCCAGGGGTTGGCCAGAGGTGGTCCTGGGCGGTCTCTGGCAGGCTGGAGTCAGATGCCCATGCAGGTGTTAATGAGTCCAAGTGTTCTTTGATTGGGCCATCCGGATATCACAATAGGAAGGGGAAGTGATGTATTGTCCTTTGGGTCTGAGCAAACTGAAGGAATCAGAAAATCAATAGAGGGTTGGATGAGATTAATGTCAAAGTCAATGGGAGACAGGAAAAACTGGTGGGATTATCCAAAGGTGTCTGGGCAGTCTTTTGTGGGTGCAGAAATGTGATGATGGAAAACTCCCCCAGGTGGTGATAACATCTGGGTCTACGTGACAAGGAATTCTGGTACTCCAGGAAGCAGCTGTGTGTACGTACTGAGAACTCTGGAAACAATGGATTCTTCTAGATGATGCTGCCAGCCTCACGAAGTCGCCATGATGATCCTTCTTCCTTGTGCCATTACCCCCGTTGCCCCAGATGGTAGAGTGTAGAAGTCAGAGAATAGGACAGGCACACATTTTAAGCATGCCCAGGGTCGATGGGGTGGGGAGAGAAAGAAGGATAAAGGAAGAAAAGTGGAGGAAAGGGAAGGAAAGGAAAGAGAGGGGGGAGAGAGAGAGAGAGGGAGAGAAGGGGGCTGCGGACCCTTGGAGTGAGGAGTCTGGGGTTTATGCTAGGCAGGGGCAGTGGAACCAGGTTCTAGATGTTAAGGAAGTCCCTGATCCCTGAGGATGAAGGTTGGCAATCATTCTCCTTGCCAGCCAGGGAAGGGAGTAAATAATCCCTCAATTCAGGATTTGGTTCTGCCTGAATTGCATCCCTGGCTGAAACTTTTAAGGTTGGGAGAATGGGGGGGGGACAGAAGAAGGGTTAAAGAGAAAGGGCAGGAAAGGGTTAAGAAAAGGCAGGAAAGGATTAAATGACAAAGTTGGAGAATTAGGGGGAAAAGAGCAGAAAACTGGTTAAGGAAGAGGGGCAGGAAAGGGTTAATAAAGGCAGGAAAGGGTTAAATGGAACCTCAGCTAGGGATTTGTCTGTTTGATCAATTCCGGAAAAGGGTACCGGTCTACTTCCATAGGAAAGCATTGAGACGGAGAGGCTCCCATAGGAAGACATTGAAACAGGAAGAAAAGGTGGGGGCAGTCTACTCTCATAGCGGTATATGGCCGAGGGAAGGCGTGAATTCCATGGAACTCAGTACCGGGTAGAGAGTGGTGAAAAGAGCCGGTTGCTCCGGCTACGCCTCCCCGAGTTTGGGTTGCTGTGAGGCGGGTAGGGTGAGTGGATTTCTACCGCTAGGCTGCCTACAGGCTTAGCCGCCTCTCTGGTTCCCAAAGCGGCCAGAGTTTCAAATTTGCCCGGGGAAAGCGTTTCGGTTCTTTTGGAGGGGGGTGTTCTACTAAGCCAATTCAATGGAATAAGGGTTCCCCGCTGCACCCCCGTCTGGCCATAATTAATTTGACAGTGATTGATAGCCGGGGGCGCTGATTGGTTAAAGCGCACAGGAGAGCTTATCTTCACTCCCCTGCTGTTTTATGGAGTCTCCGTGGAAATTAACTGCCGCAAGAGACTTGATACAAAGTAAACTGTTAAAGTGGGTGCGAATTTGAGGCTTCTGCTGCCGAATTCTCGGCTCGCAAGGTTTCTCAGCCGGCAGCAAGAGGCGGCTTATGTTCCTCCCGATATCTCGGGAACGGTTTGGAGTTTGTGAGCGCGGAAAAGAGTGTAGTGCTTGTGACAGTGTGAGGGCCATTTGGGCGGTTCCGACGGGTCTCGGAACCGCTCCAATTATTTATGAATTTTTATTTTCCATTGTGACTTCACATTAGAGAGAGAGGCATCAGCAGGTGCTGAGATACATCTAGGAATTAGGGATGGGCAAGAAACGAAAAATGAAATGTTGTTTCATCAGTTCATTACGTAAACGAAACAAAACGAAGTGAAATGAAGCAACATTTTGTTATAGACGAAACAAAATACTGTAGTCATTTCTCCATTGAAACGAACTGTTTCGTTCCGCGATCCCGCGGAACTGCCTACCCGACTGTTTTCAGAGAGCTCCTGCCCAGCTATCAATGGCTGGAGCCCCCTGGTGCTGACTGGGCTAGGTTTAAAGGGTTCCAGCCATTGACAGCTTGGCAGGAGCATTCAGAAAAGGGTCGGGTTACCAGGTAGGCAGTTCGCGCTACCCTCTGGACCATTTTCTGAAGGCTGGACCCCTTTAAACCTGGCCCATTTGGTACCAGCGGACCCCCCTGGTGATGACTGGTCCATTTTTAAAGGGGTCAGGTCAATAACAGCTCAGCAGGATCCCTTTATAAATGGCTCCCGGAGTCCCGGGCACCAAATCTGGTGCCTCTTGGACCCAGAGCAGCCATTTCAGTTCATACAAAATCTTTTTTAAAAATTGTAAGAAACAAAACAAAACAAAACAAGGGTGAGCACAAAACATTATTTTTCCGTTTCATGCCAATCCCTACTAGAAATGCAAGAGTCAGCCCTCTGGGGGGGTGTTCTTGCAGCCTCCAGTCCTCCAACTCTTCTGGCTAAAGGTGAATGAATCACTGCTCCAGAAAACCTCCAGGCACAGCTATTCCCATTTGAGACAAGCTTCAGCTCCTCCTTAAAGAAATAAAATAAATAACTGTTCAAAACTGGAAGTATATTTAGACACACACTCAATCCCCACCCCTGGTTTGGCAATGCTTTATCTGGTTATTTATTTAATACTCTCTTATTTCATCATGTGCTTTCCACTGAACCTGTTTTTTTTTCCAACTTAAGTAGTAAGCTCTCTCAAGTCTCACAAACTGGGAATGGCAAGAAATGATATATATATATATCCTGTTTATGGGGAATACAGCAAAATGGATACAACAGCTCAGCAAGATCAGGACCTGGAGCTAAGGATCTGAAGAGAAGACTGGTATAATCACCATTTGTATGCTGCCCTTGGTTTCTCTGCTGACCCAGAAAGCAAATGCCAAATTGTTGACAGGTCCTGCACAACAGACACCTGCCCATTACCTAGAAAATAGCTGAGAGCAACTGACCTTTTACACAAAGGCCAACAAGCTTGTCTTTGTCTGTGAAAGCCAACAATTTAAGCACGCTCCACCTTGTGCATTTAGGGAGAATTTATAATCAGCTTTTGATTGTTGAGGCTGTCTTTGAGGTGCTTCTTACCAGTGATGAACAGAATCCTCTCTCTCTCTCTCTCTCTCTGGTAGGAAGCACAGTGCATTTTCCAAAGCAACAAAAAGTGACCAGCCACTGTTGCATCTGTCTCCAAGTTTATCTCAAGGCAAGCTGCCCAGAGGTACAAGTATCAGCCTGTAAATTGACTCTGTTTGCAAGGCAGATTGAAACGGCTTGTCCTGCCTCTGTGACAAGGGTAGATGAAGCAATAAGTGAAATTTCATTTTAAGCAAGGTGCCCAGGGAGCATGCACTTTGTTTGGCAGATGATGAGCGCTTCCCGTAGGCTTCCCAGAGCACTCCTCTGACGTGTCATCCTCACATGGCTTGTTGTAAGGAAAAAGAAGTGCTTTCCCTTCCATTGTGCTACCAAATGTCAACAACAGTAGAAGTGTCAGAAGTGCACGGGAACACATAAAAAAGCCAATGCACCAAAAGGTAAGCTGTAGATGGTAGAAAAAGAAGAAAACCGAAGATAAGGTGGGTTGATTCAACCAAGGAAGACATACCCTTTCATTTGCAAAATCAGACTGAGCCCTTTATTCATAGGTTAGTCATAAGTCAAAACTTTATTTATTTACTTATTTGTTTGTTTGTTTGCTCCACCTTAAAAAGGACCCAAGGTGGCTTGCAACATTAAGAGGTGGCATTTGAAGGCCACAAAGTGTTATCTTTGTTGCTTTGTTACAGTGTGCTTATGATTACCTTTCAGAGAGGGTAGCCATGTTAGTCCTTTCAAGAACTGCAGGCAAAAATCAAAGAAAAACAAAACAAAACAAAAGACACAAAACATGTGACACCTTAAAGCAAAGCAAAAAAGCAAAGTGTTCTGCTTATATACCGTCCCATACCACTTCAAAGTAGTCTCTGGTTGGTTTACAAAGACTAACTTTCATATTCTAATGTAACGTTTTGTGGACACGTCCACTTCTTCAGACATATAACAGCAGAACGAGGTGTGTACATATACAGACATATAGCTGCAGAATGAGGTACCTTCGTGGAGCTAAGTTTCGTGCTGGAAAATCCTTGTCTGCCACTTCTTTTTGATGTGGTTCTTGGGTAGAAATGAGCATAAAATGAAAAATGAAATGTTGTTTCATTGTTTTATTACATAACAAATCGTTTCATTATGAAACCAAATGAAACACAATTTTCCCCTCTAGAAACAAAACAATTTGTCCTAGAGAGGAACTTAATTTGGTAGGTAGCTTCTTTGGACTCTTTCCTTTAAGTCCCCCAGATTTGGTGAGGTTTGGGGTTCACGGGGCTGAGTTATTAAACTCCAAAGGGATACCCCCAGGAGAAAATCATTTGTAGTTGACTCAGGAAGTGCTTAATAGTTCCCCCACGGAGGGAGCAATTAAGTGTTTCCCTTAATAATTCTCCTGGGAAACCCCCTTTGGAATTTAATAACTTAGCCCCCTGAATCCCAAACCAACTTCTCCAAATTTTGGGACTTAAAGGGAAGAGTCCAAAGAAGCTGCCCCCCAAATTTGGTGCCTCTAGGACCCAGGGGAGCCATTATATACTGTAATGAATCATTTTGTTTCATTACGTTATTTTTTTTACAAAAAAGTTAGTAACGAAATGAAATGAAACAAAAGAAGAAACAAAACAAAGCAAAATGAAACACTATATTTTTGTTTCATGCCCATCTCTATTCATGGGTCTATTGGTTATCTATACAAACTATTCTGAACCGACACCAGATGGTCCCTGGGGGATCTTGGCACTTTTGAAGCAGGTCACAGAGTGGGAACAAATTCTTATCACACAAGCTTATAAGGTTCGTTATATGACTTCTATAATCTTGATTTGGCCTATATTTCTTTTAAATTGTGCTTATGGCCATGGCTAGAGATGGGCACAAACCAAACCACAAAACAGGAAAAAAAAACTGGGCTGGTTCGTGGTCCTGTTTTGCTAAAATGAAATAAAGCAGTAAACATTTTGCCCCCTCAGTGCTTTGTTTTGCTTCAGTGCACTCCTCCCTCTGTTACCTCCCTGCCTTGCCTTAAAGGCACCGCTGCTTCTGCTACTGCTGCTGCCATCCTGAGAGTCAATAGGCCTGGCTCCTTGCACAGAAGCCAGGCCTGCTGCCGGTGTGCATTTGCCCACAGCAATGCTGCCTCCTTTGCCACCACTCCCTGGCACCAACCTGAAATATGAACCTCAAAATTATTCACTGAGGGCGGGGCTTCATGATCGTTCATAGTTTATGAGCAACCACAAACACAAACCATCATGAACCACCCATTTTCTGACTCATGTCCATCTCTACCCATGGCCAAAAAGAAGTGAGAATGGATTATTTACACTCTCAAAATGGAGCAGGAGTTTCAAAACAGAACAGAAACCAATCAGTAACTTGTCCCTAAAATAAGAACAATGCTGTTTATCCAGGGTCATTATAATAGGGGTACCAGTGATACAAAATTTTCTAACATTAATATCCATTTACGTTTACTGAAATGTAATATAGTGGTTTAGGCATACTTGCCAGAAGGAATGGAATTGCAACGGCTAGATTGTTCTAATTGAGTGTCAAGACCTGGCTCCCAGGAACATGTTCTGTTTTCCCCCCCCCGTTTTTGTCCTGTACAGGAAGATAAAAGAGGGCATCCTTTACCAACTAAACATTCTTCCTAGTTTTTGCCTTTTGTAGAGCCTTAGTTGTGCCACTTGTTAAGGTCATCGATATTTACCTATCCTGGCTTATAAAGACAGCTGTTATCTTATTCACTATTAAGTCATTGTTAAGTTGAAACCTAAGGTTACTCTCATGGGATTCTTGAGGTATGTGTGATGTTCCAAGGACTAATTGGCCATTGCCACCCCACCAACCACCCCCTCAGAGTTTCCATGACCAAATGGGGATTTGAATCCAGGTCCCCTCCCTCCAGCACTGTGCTTATCTTCTTTGGCCACCTCATGAGAAGAGAGAAGTCCTTCGAAAAGTCCCTGATGTTGAGAAAGATTGAAGGCAAAAGGAAAAGGGGATGGCAGAGAATTAGATGGTTGGACGGTGTCATCAATGCAACCAATATGGATTTGACCAAACTCTGGGAGGCAGTGGAAGATAGGAAGACCTGGCGAGCTCTAGTCCATGGGGTCACGAAGAGTCGGATACGACTGAATGACTGAACAACAACAATTGATCAGAACCTCAATTTCCTTGATCAAGTTTCTTCATGAGAGGCAGTACAGTACATGTTGTTTTGGTCAAGAACAGCTGGGGGGAGCTACCCTTGAATCTGTAGCTAACAACAAATGTCCTACACAACTAGCTTGCAAAGAAACAAAGTTATTCTGCAATTACAGGTAGTCATCTTTTATCCAGCAAAATGCATGCTTCTTTCTTTTCTGGAGCAGAAATAAACCCAGCCTTGCTTCCGCCAGGTGAAAGAAAAGGCTCTTTTTTGTATGCTACCTTTACTCCAGGTGGTGTTATTGTTACATTTATCTTTGTGTTTGCTTTGATATTTTATTCTCTGCTGCTTTGAGCAACTCCTTTGGGTTGCAAATGTGAGTTCTACCATCAATAATAATAATTGCACAGGTTTGTGTAGCATCAGTTACCTAGAAAGCGTTGTGTGGCAAATATTACACACATAGGCATTTCTTTCTGTTTCTACAAATAAATGTATTTCCTTCTCAGATAACGCAATCCATTACAGGAGACATTTCTCCATCCAAGAGGCTGATATTAATAGATGTTTAACTCACTATTAACTGAGGTTTTTGCACATTCCTCCTGAAACCACATGAGCTGAAAAGCCTTATAACTTACCTGAACAACTCAGCCATCTCCCTGCAACATAATTTTTTTCTCAGCAGAGAACCTTTTTGGACATGTAAGCCTTTTTAATTATGCCACCTTTGACCTGACATTTCCAATTATAATAATGGCATCTCCCAGGAGACTACGCCCCACAAGCATATGTAGCACAGGAGACAGTCAAAGCCTGTTTCAGCTTCAAGATATTCTTTTGAAAAATGGGTCTCTAACATAATGGTGCACCCTCTAACATTTCACAGAGGAAAGCAGACATTCCGTTTGAAGGGCTGTAACAAAACGAAATCTCCTTTCTAAGGGGAATTACAATTAAAAGTGTGTGGTAAATGAAGGCTCCAACAAATGGCAGCAATGATAATATACCCATCATACCTGGAACAAGAGGCTTCGAACTCAGAGGGCCTTACTCAGTCCAACACACCAATACCCCTACCCCCCCCCCCAAATCCTGGAGAATGTCAAGAGTATCACTGCCTCTTGCAAACTGTGCTCATGTGCACATGTATTATTTTAGTTGCGGCTTTTCCTTCCAAGAAAGTTAAAAGTAGAGCTACTTCATTCAATGTATCATTGAAGGCTTTCATGGTTGGGATCTGATAGCTGTTGTGAGTTTTTCAGGCTGTTTGGCCGTGTTCTGGAAGTTTTTCTTCCTGACGTTTCGCCAGACTCTGAGGCCGGCATCTTCCTACAAAATTTTCCTTCAAAAGCGAATGAAGTAGATAGCTGTTGTGAGTTTTTCAGGCTGTTGGGTCATGTTCTGGAAGTTTTTCTTCCTGACGTTTTGCCAGATTCTGTGGCCAGCATCTTCAGAGGGCAAGGAGCTCAGGGAACTAGGAGTTCTCTCTGTGCTCTGGGACATAGACTCTCACAACTCTAACAGTCCTTTGTCATTGGCAGTCAAGGCTTGGAATTCTGGGAGTTGTGGAGTGCCAAAGGTTCAGCACCACTGGCTTAGGCTATAAGCAGATTGCCAAGACCCTGAAACTGAGCTGCAGCATGGTGGCCAAGACCATACAGCAGTTTAACAGTACAGGTTCCACTTAGAACAGGCCTCGCCATGGTCAACCAAAGAAGTTAAGTATCTGTGCTCAGTGTCATATCCAGAGGCTGGGTTTGCAAAATAGATGTATGAGTGCTGCCAGCATTGCTACAGAGGTTGAAGGGGTGGAGGGTTAGCCTGTCAGTGCTTAGACCATATGCCGTACACTGCATCAAATTGGGCTACAGGGCTGTCGTCCCAGAAGGAAGCCTCTCCTAAAGATGATGCAGAAGAAAACCCGCATACACTTTACTGCAGGCAAGGAGCCATGTCCTGTGGTCTGATGAGACCAAGATAAACTTATTTGGCTCAGATGGCATCAAGCGTGTGTGGCGGCAACCAGGTGAGGAGTACAAAGACAAGTGTGTCATGCCTACAGTCAATCATGGTGGTGAGACTGTCATGGTCTGGGGCTGCATGAGTGCTGCCAGTACTGGGAAGCTGAAGTTCATTGAGGAAACAATGAAAGCCAACATGTACTGTGACCTACTGAAGCAGAGCATGATCCCCTCCCTTCAGAGACTGTACTGCAGGGCAGTATTCCAGCATAAAAATGACCCACACACACACACCTGCAAAATAACCCCTGCCTTGCTAAAGAAGCTGAGGGTCATGGTGATGGACTGGCCAAGCATGTCTTCAGACCTAAACCCTATTGAGCATCTGTAGGGCATCCTGAAATGGAAAGTGGAGGTGTGCAAGGTATCTAACATCCACCAGCTTTGTGATGTTGTCATGCAGGAGTAGAAGAGGATTCCAGTGGCAACCTATGAAGCTCTGGTGAACTCTATGCCCAAGAGGGTTAAGGCAGTGCTGGATAAATATGTACACTTTGTGGCCAATCTGGACATTGTCACAGAGGTGTACTCACTTTTGTTGCCAGTGGTTTAGACATTAATGGCTGTGTGTTGAGTTATTTTGAGGGGACAGCACATTTACACTGTTATACAAGCTGTATATTCACTGCTTTACATTGTAGCCAAGTCATTTCTTCAGCGTTGTCACATGAAAAGATATACTAAAATATTGTATTTACGAAATGTGAGGGGGTGTAATCAGTTCTGTGATATACTGTGTGTAGAAACAGGGCTTAGAAAACTTACTTTGGGGTTATTTTAAGAGACATTCCTGTTTCTGTGCATACGTACCACTTAATACACTGGAATGTATTGAAGCAGAACAACACAATTGATTAGCAAAAGCTGGCACTTCAAATGAACCCCTCTGAAAAATCTTCAAAAATACTTTTAGTTACTGTGCTGTCACTTAAAAACGACAACTCCAAGGCTATGAGTCATCGCAGCGCTCAGGATGGAGTCTGATAAATCTTTTAATCAAGACTGAGCAGGTTGCAGACTTCCAGAGGCTTTTAACAGTTCTGAAAAGCAGCATTTCTTGCTTTTATGCAAAATGTGGAAGCTGACATGATTGATGGCACCTTCAAATGTCAGAGGCCTTGGCCACGAGGAGAATAAAGTGGCAGAATGCTCTTTCAACCTCGGAGTAATAAAGAGAAAAAGCGAAAAAAGCCACTAGTTCTCTAATACCTGAGAGTTTCATCTGAGCTACAAAAGATGCATTTAACAGTGCTCAGTTTGCTTCCAAAGGGAAGATAACAAGCGTGAGGAAGAGAACTTTTAACAAATTGTGGTGTAGGGGGTGGTGGACTTCTATTCACAAAAGCATAGAGCTACCCACCTGTTGGGGTGCTTTGGTGCTTCAGTTAATGAAGTAAAAGACTCATGGAAGGAGTGAACTAGAAGGGACTCCAGTGGTCACTGACTCCGACCCCATGCCATTGCAGCAAAGGCACATCAAAAGCATCCCTGAGAAACACCCCCTAACCTCTTTTTAAAAATGCCCAGTGATGGGGAGTCCAACACCTCCTGAAATGATCCATCTCATTGTTAGGTGACTCTTATTATGCTTCATATTCCTGGCATAACACAGAGCAGGAGTGTTGTTGGAAGTATCAAGCTGGACTTGGCACACTGGAACAGCAAAGCTACCAGAGATGTACAACCCCAAAGGGAGCGGTTCTGTGCTCAAGGCTACCCCTAGCTTGGACCTCAGAAATGTTACCACTGGTCATCTCGTGGGGTGTGGGAAGGTATCATCCAAAAGAGTGCCTTTTCCAAGGTCTCTCCCAGTCAAAGGCCTTCTGATGCTGTTTTTGTGCAAGGACATTGTTTTTGTGCAAGGAGTAAGAATTGTTCACAAGTCTTGAACCTGGCTTCATTCCTCTGTCTGCATCACACACACACACACACACACACACACACACACACACAAATTCTCAGTATTCTATTCAGTGTGAACTGCTATGGCAATCTGTTATATGCCGGCTGTGTGCCTGGTAACTGGTGTGCAACCAGGCATACATAAACATTGAACAGGATACTGGCCTTAGATTCTGCCTCTGTTCTTTATAACAAAGATATAATTCCTTGTACTGTAGAAGTGTGTAAATTTATAGGCTAATCATTACTTCCTCCTCCAGTTACAATTTATAGTACCTTCTGGTTAATCAAGAATTAGGCAGTCGTTATTAAAAGAGAGGTATGACTGAATTCACAGGGAATAGTCACACTATATCATAAGTTACCATGGTAGTGCATTGCCATTATGTTGGCTCTGATTGTGAATAGAGGTTATGGGATGCCTCTACTGAGTAGAGAACTCTAGCAGGGCTTTTAAAGTCACAATACATTACAATGAAAACCTGCCATTCACCAGCAGTAAGCTTTCCCAAGGAGGAAATTAAAAAGCACATCTTTCAAAGAAACTATCAGCACCATAACCTGGAATGCACTCAAAGTAGAAAGCCAAAGGTTCAACCTTCATCTGGGAGAGTCAGTAAACATTTCAAATTATCCCTATTCTCCCAAAACAAAGAGAAATCTGGAATCTTTGTAAAAATAATAGCAGTGCAAGCATGTTCTCCAGTAAGTTGGCAAGAAATCGGAGAACAGGTCGTGAAGATTACTTGTTGATGGGCTCATTTGACAAGCAGTATCTTTTCCATGCTGGTGGCTCGATCAGGGTGAATGCCCATTATCTGGGGGTGCATTCCCCAGGGGGTGCTGTTTCCCATTTGAGGCCAAGCATTTAAAATGGAAAAAATAAGTGGGTCAGAATGACCCATGTAGCACCTGGATGTTGCCTCCCTCCATCTTGATTAACTAAGGCCAAGGTGGGTCATGTATGTCAAGTATAGCCCCTCTAGTGGGGTCGAATTAATCAACTGGTTGGCAGGAAACCAATGCCAGTTGCTAATATGTGTAATTAGTTGATTAAGAAAGAATTTCTAATTAATTGCTATATTTTTCCATCTATAAGACACCTGCATATATAAGATAACACCCCCCCCACACACACACACACATTTTTCCAAACCCAAATTAGTTTCGCAACTGTGCAGTTCTCTCCTCGGCTTACTTCTGTGTATAAGACAACTCTCAATTTTTAGTCTAACAATTTTAGATTTAAACTATAGTCTTATACACAGAAAAGACTTCATAATGATGCTTCAACTGACCTAATGAAAATATTACAAAAATTAGATCTGGATATTCTAAGACATCCTTCAATATTTGAGGCAGATCAAAACAGTTTATTCAGATTATACTGCTGAGAAAAACAAAGCCGGGGTAGTTTCTTTTATAGAAAAGTATGGGGTACCTTGGATAACAAAATTAATTCATTCTGAGGGTCATTTCGCTAACTGAAAATTAAATAATCCAAAACACGGTTTCCCATTGAAATGACTGGGAGATCAATTAATCCATTCCAGAGGTCAGATTAATTAACAGTCACCTCCTATCCCTTGCTGTGGTGCCCAGTGGGGGAAAGAAAGTGTTGGACACCCCAGACACCCCAAAAGCCAAACCCAGCAATGTGGAGAAACTGTGGGGTGCCTGATCCCAGCAGGAAATAAGGCTACCACCACAGGGAGCAAGGTTGGGTGGCAGTGGTAAAGGAGCATGAAAAGAAAAGAAGAAGCAATACCAAGAGTTAATATTATCCTTGACGGAAAAATAAATGGAATTTTTTAAAAAACCCACATCGAAGTACCTAAGAAAAAGGATAAATATATCACAACACAAAATTCATCTGTTGGAACAAGAAGAGATGGACAAAAAAAATAAATTTGCAAGGCAAAAATTCTTTGAGAATGCTAATAAACCATAATAATAATAATAATAATAATTTATTTATTGTCATTGTGTGTATATACACAGTATACACATACAACGAAATTCAGGCACCCAGAGACCAGATTCAACACGCACACACACAAATCTCCAAACACTCTCACACACATTAAAAAAATAAAAATAAAGAAGAACCCTTCAACACACACACATAAAATCCCTGAACATTCCCCCACCCACCAACCCCCCCTTAAAAACACAAACATCTACACAACAGGCTAGGTAATCCTGTCCAAGTGCTCACTACTGGTGGTTCTTGAGTTCATTATTAAGTGCAATTATAGCTCTGGAATAAAAACTGTTCAGAAGACGTGTGGTCCGAGTTTTAATTGTTCTATATCTTCTGCCAGAAGGCAACAGTTCAAAGAAATTGTGAGCAGGATGAGTAGAGTCCCTCAGAATGTTGTGTGACTTCCTCAAACAGCGAGATGTGAAGATGTCATCCAGGGTTGGTAGCTGGAGCCCAGTAACATTCTGGGCAATTTTAATTATTCTCTGTAGAGCTTTTTTGTCCGCTACAGAGCTGCTCCCATACCATGATAGCATACCATAAGTTAGGACGCTCTCAATGGTGCTGTGATAGTAAGACAGAAGTAGATGCTGAGATAAGTTCATCTTCCTGAGCATTCTCAGGAAATACAGCCTCTTCTGTGCCTTCTTCACAACCATATTGGTGTTTACAGTCCATGAGAGGTCCTCTGAGATGTAAGTGCCCAGATATTTAAAGCTACCAACCCTCTCCACCTCCTCACCATTTATGTACAATGGTAAATGTACATCTTTCTTCCTCCTGAAATCAATTATAAGTTCTTTAGTTTTTTTGGTGTTAAGTACAAGATTGTTTTCTTTACACCACTGAGTCAACCCTTGTACTTCTTTCCTATAAGCAGACTCATCGTTCTTACTAATGAGCCCCACCACTGTTGTATCATCTGCAAATTTGATGATTGTGTTGGAGTTATACAGTGGGGTGCAATCATGTGTGTACAAGGAGTAGAGGAAGGGGCTTAGCACACAACCCTGAGGAGCTCCTGTACTTAATACAAGAGTAGAAGAATGGTGGGATCCCATCCTTACTGACTGTGGCCTATCAGTCAGAAAATTCCTTACCCACAAACAAATCTTCTGATCTATACCCAATTTGGCCATTTTGAAAAACAACCTATTAGGTAGAATTGTATTAAAAGCAGAGCTATAATCCACAAATAACAGTCTTGCATATGTTCCCTGATGTTCTAAATGGCTCAATACAGTATGGACAACAATGGATATAGCATCATCAGTGGATCTGTTACTCCTGTATGCAAACTGAAACGGGTCCAGAGTAGATGGAAGTCTAGCCTTAATATAATCTAGCACCAATCTCTCAAAACACTTCATAATAACAGATGTTAAAGCTATTGGTCTGTAGTCATTGAGAGATGCCACTACTGACTGCTTAGGGACTGGCACTATAATAGATGTCTTCAGGCAAGTAGGGACAGAGCACTGCAACAAAGATAGATTAAAAATGTCTGTAAATACTCCAGCTAATTCTGCAGCACAGTCCCTAACAACCCGTCCCATGATTCCATCCGGTCCAGCTGCCTTCCTAGCATTAATATTCTGGAAAGCGCGTTGCACATCAGAAATCTGCAGTAGAAGTGGTTGTCTATCAGTAGTAGATTCTATTGGTGTGCTATTGATGGTCAATGCTGTGGTCATAGTGGGTCCAGTTTCCACCTCAAAACGGCTGAAGAACTGATTCAGCTGATCAGCCAAAGACTCACTGCTGCTAGACAGATTATTTTTAATATTCTGCCCCGTGATTTGTTGCAGACCTTGCCATACCCGACGAGGATCAGAGCTCTCAAAATGATGTTCAATCCTCCGACAGTACATAGCTTTGGCATCCCTGATGCCCTTTTTCAATTTAGCTCTGGCCTCTCTGTACTGTAGTGCATCACCAGAGTGAAAAGCAGCATTTCTGGCCTTTAACAGAAGGCGCACATCTCTGTTTAGCCAGGGCTTGTTGTTAGGAAACACCCGTACTCGTCTGATGGTAGTGACGACATCAATGCAGCTTTTGATATAAAACAGTACTGTCGAGGTATATGTATCAACATTGTTCTCCTCAAACAGTGCCCATTCAGTGCTCCTAAAGCAGTCTTGAAGTTGCTCAAATGCACCTGCTGGCCACACTCGTATTTCTCTGGTTGATGGTCTGATTCTCTTGACGAGAGGTCTGTATGATGGAATCATGAACAGAGATATATGATCTGACTGTCCTATATTGGGCAAAGGCTTAGTCTTGTATCCATGCATGATGTTACTATATACTTGGTCCAAGGTATTTTTCCCTCTGGTGGGACAGTCAACATACTGATAGAACTTAGGGAGAACAGTCTTTAAATTGGCTTGATTAAAATCACCTGCAACCACCAGAGCTCCGTCTGGGTAAGCCTGCTGTTGTTTGCTAATAGCAGTTAGCAGGTGGCCCATAGCTGTAGTAGTGTTTGCATCAGGAGGTATATATACTGCAGTTATTATAACAACATTAAACTCACGTGGCAAATAAAAGGGGCGGCATTTCACTGCTAGATACTCCAAGTCAGGAGAACAATGAATATCCATTATTTTAACATCTGTGCTCCAGTTGTTATTTATGTAAACACAAATCCCTCCACCTCTGCTCTTCCCGGATTCAATAGTTCTATCTGCTCTAAATGCTGAGCGTCCCTGTAGATGTAGAAGCTCCTGTGGAAAGGCAGGACCCAGCCATGTCTCCAAAAGGACCATAGCACAGCAATCCCGGATATTTTTCTGCAGAGAGATAGTAAGTTCCAACTCCTCGATCTTATTGGGAAGAGATCTCACATTTGAAACAAAAAGACTTGGCAATGCAGGCTTGTAAGGATTTTTACTTAGCCTCACTCGAAGTCTGGCTCTGCAGCCCCGCTTCTGCTTGTGGTTAGCATACAGAATTAAAAAAGAAAGAGAATACAAGGATTAGTGAAATAGAAAATAGGGAAGGCTCTAAAGGATGCAAGCAAAAAGAAATTGAAAAAATAATACAGAAGTTCTATACTAACCTCTACAAAAAGAAAGAAATTAAGCAGGAACAACAGTGGAAATATTTCTGTAAAACGGGGGACTGGAGATTTAGCTCCCAGCAATTGGATATTTAAAATAATTCAATAACAACATTAAATTGTGGAGGCCTAGAAAAAGCAGAAAAAATGGGAAAGCTCCTGATACAGATGGCCTTCTGCTGGAATTCTACAAAGGATTGGAAGGGACTATAGTACCACAGTTCAAGTAAGTGGAGTACAGTGGTACCCCAACTTAAGAGCAGCTCGACTTAAGAGCAGCTCGACTTAAGAGCTGAAAACTGTTGGCATTTTAAGTGGCGCCTTACAAATTTTAGATATGGTCTATTCTACTTACATTTTTTTTTCATTTTTTTATTTTTTCAATTTTTTAGATAGGTACCCCAATTTAAGAGTAGTTCGACTTAAGAGCATGCACTTGGAACGGATTAAATTCGTACGTCGAAGTACCACTGTATATTGAAAGTAATGGGCCTTAAAATTAGAGAAGAAGAATGCAAGCTGCAGGTATATAGGGATTACATTATTTAGTAATAATATTAGAAACCCCCTTGGACAGTAGAGGCGAATTATTGGAAAACGTAGAGGAATTTGGAGCTGTGGCAGACCTTAAAATAAATTACCAAAAATGAAATTTATGACCAAAAACATGTGTAAAGAAGGTACTGAGAAACGTAGGCTGAAAATGAACTTTCAAGAAGTACAAAAAGTAAGATATCTAGTAATTATCATTACAAAAAAAAGTAATCTGATGAAAGAAAATTATTTTACAATCCAGAAGGATATAAAGCAAGTCTTGGAAGATTGGGACAAACTACAGATTTCAATGATGTGATGAATCTCAACAATAAAAAATTATTATTTCTATTTCAAAACTTACTACTTATACTAAATTATAAGTATTGCAAAGATTTAGATACACTGGTCTTAAAATTTATGTGGAAAGGGGGGAAAACCAAGAATAAAATTCAGAATATTACAAGATTTAAGATAGAGGAGGCACAGAACTACCAAACTGGTTGTTATATTATAAAGCCTGTGTTATGGTTTAGATAAAAGAATGGATAATTTTGGAAAATCAGAGATTGTTAAAATTAGACGGTCATGACTTAAGAATGGCATGCATATCTATGGTATGAGGGAATTAAAGAGCAAACACATTTTTCAGAGCATATATCCTTAGTATGGCAGCAAATTTAAAAGGTCATCTTATAAAAACAACAATGTAGGTAGCACCAATAGAGGCATTTATGCTGAAAACGATAAATTAAAGGGGAACATTACTCACGTATAAAGAGTTGTTGACGAAAAAGCAAAAGATGAAAGATGTAAGTGATTTGGAGAAACCGGGCTTAGCAACAGATCGGTGCTCAATGCCAAAGTTGGAATCAAGGTATAAAAAAGATAAATGTGGTGGGGGGTTGGGGGGGGAGAGTGCACGTAGATGAACTGTGGAACTATACAAATGAAGAGATAATTTTAAATATATATACATATCTACTAGAATATGAATTGGAAAGGAGGAGAATGGTCAAATGGGCACATAATTTTGGTTATAATATTGATATTGATGATTGGAGAAAAGTTAATAAAACCAGTCAATCTTAGAGAAAATATCCTTAAAATATTTCATAGATAGCACTACACTCCTGTATGATTAGCAAAAATGTCAGAATAGATAAGTAACATTTATTGGAAATGTAGACGGAATCCAGGGACTTATGATGTGTGGTGACAAAGCCAAAAAATTCTGGCTACAGGTTTGGTCAGTGGCATAAGAAATTGTGCCAGTAAAATTGAACTTCAAACCTGAAATGATGTTATTGAATATTCAATATAATGCTGGAGATTATTGATAAGAAAATAAAATATATTCTACTGTATATATATACACGGCAGCCAGGCTGCTCTGGGCCCAGGAGTGGAAAAAGAAAGAAATACAGTGGACCCTTGTATAACAAACAGCTTGTATAACATAAAATCTGTACAACATAAAAAATTCCGGAGATAGGGGAAATTTGCTTAACATAATCGCCTATGGGGAGAATCCGTACAACATAAAAATGGGATTACTCCGTTTTCAATGCAATCCTATGGGAATTTGCATAAAGGAAAATTTGCTTAACATAATTTCATTTGGAACGAATTAATTCCTTCATACAAGGTACCACTGTACCAACAATGGAAGAACTATTTAAAAGGAGGGGATTAAAATCCTCTCTTTGGAAGTGCACACCAGCAGAAGCAGCCCAAGGTCAGTTGGCTGGGGCATCTGCATTTCACGGATTTTACTTTATCATGGGTGGTTCTGGCACCTAACTCCCGTGATAAATGGGGGAGTACTGTATGTGTAAGCATTATGTTACTCATTGAAAACAGTGAAATAATCGCTTTTTATCAGTCAAAGTTGGCCTGTCCACACTGGCCTGTAGATATATGGATTGCTGATGGCACCATTTGGATCATGGGATGTGTGTGTGTGGGGGGGGAGAGACTTCATCCACAAGTGTGCTCACTTAGAATGATACATCCTTCCCCCTTAAGGGCTGTTGCATACCTTTCTGGGCCAGGAGTAAGGCGTGCATTCTTTTTAGCATGCTCAGTTCAGCTGGAAGAGAACAGCCTACAGCAGCTGGAGATTCTCAGAGAGCATTTGAAAGAAAATATTGGATGGGTTGGAGAATGAAGGAAGGTAAGCAGGGAGTAGGAAAAGGAGAAAATTGAATGGCACTGACTTTAGAGGGAGAAACAAGCAATAAAAATATTCACTTCCCTTAACCTTCTCCAGGTGATCAGGGGAAGTACTTAATTCACAGCTGATTATGTTGCAAGGGGCCATTGGCTGTTCAGATGGGAGGAGCACAACAAATGGCACCTTGGTCTACCACTTGACCTCAACAAACCCTTGAGCTCAATCCATCCTATCTCCAAAAGCACCAGCCTGAACAGGCCCAAAGCTATCTTTCGTATCTATTTCTACCTTTCCTAATCGCCTGTGATTTTTACAGATTACAAAAAAGTCCTCCAAATTCCAGTCTCTATAACTTTAACACTCTATTCTACTTGAGATTATTATTGAATTTAGCCCCTGTACCCCAAATATTCAGAAAATCTGTAACTACAAATGGTTCTTTGATTAGGAAATCATTTGTATGTGTAATGGGGAAGGGGCACACTTTTTCTAAGGTTGCCTTATTTTCCCCTTTGAACAATACTTACATGTAGGAGCAATGTTCCGTCTAAGCTATGCATGCACACACATGTGCAGAGCTCCATCAGTCTGTGCATTGGTTGTGCTGGAATCCCACCCTCCTACCCCCTCATGCGCACTTGGTGAGGCTCCTGAACAAAGGACTGAAAACTAGAGGTAATATTGTATAGGAGGAACCTTGATGCATTTCAAGGACAATTTTAACCCCAGTTGAGGGGTTATGATGCTGCTCACAATTAGCTGTGGGTTAAATGGAATTTCCGAACAAAAAACGAATGAGTATCACAAGGGAGAAAGAGGCAAATTGCTCCTGCTTAATTTTTTCTGAAACCTCTTAGAAGTATTGGAGCCCTGTCCTCCATATGCTTGTGGTCATCTTATTATTCTCTCCCTGTATATTACCTGCTTGTCTCCAAATTGTCCACAGTTTTAAACTCAGAGTGAAAGCCTTAGGAAGCTGCTGTCTACCAAGTCAAACCACTCTTAGACCATCAAGCCTTGGCTACACCAGGTTGCCTCAACCCAGTTGACTTCATTGTCTTGGTTTTCAGAGCTCAGGGTTCTTTATCAGTGGCCAGGATAGCTGGGATTGAGATGAGGAGTAATCCAAAACATGTAAAAGTCATCCAGTTGTCCTAGACTGGTTTGCAGTGAGCAAGAATCATTCTCCATGGTCTCAAAGTAGAGCCCTTACGTGGGGCGTTTATACACAACCCCTAAACTCCGGGGCAAATGGCTCCCAGCTCCGGAGCTTAAAAATGTTTCCCCACCAGCTCCGGAGTTTACAGGAAAATAAGTGCGACCCCGCCCACCTAAGCGCGACCCAGCACACTTTTCAGGTACCTGCTCTTGGGAGGTGAAAATTCCTTGATGCGGATGTGCCGGGCTCTCCTCGATTCTTTTTGTTGTTGTTTTTTTGCCTCCCGCCCCTTTAAGAGAAGGAATCAGGAAGTGACGGGAGCAGCTTCCACCAGCACCAGGAGGTAAGCCTTTACTCTTTTGTCCCTTTTTTCCCTCCCTCCCCTCACGCAGACAGGAGCAAGGAAGTGCGGAGGGTTGGGGACGCAGGAACAGCAACGAACCCCCAAGATCTCTGGTCCGAATTTAAGGGGCCAGCGGATCTTAGGGGTCGTGTGAAAAGGCTCTTAGAGAAATGAATGACTGAGCCCTGGGACCTTTTGCTTCTGACACATATACTCCCACATACACAACCTTCAATTTATGCTATCCAAACACCAAAATGCGCACCTTTGGAAGGAGAAATTATTTCCCATGTGCTACTTTAAGCAGGCCTCCTCCTGCCTCCCCTCGAAAGTACTCCCATGGGAAACGGTTCTGGACCACCTGTGGCTGTTCCTCCTTGCTATATGTAGGTGGCCTTCTTCTCACCCCAGCTCATTTGTATATTTTAGTTATCAATCGAGCTATTCACATAAATGAGGCTGTAATTGCATTGTTAACCCATTTCAGACTAACACATTTCAACACAAATTAGAATGTGGCAAGTGGGGAAATGGTGTCACCTCCCAGAGGAAGGAGGCTGAAGGATCGAGCCAATGCTGAACAAGGAGACATTTGGAGGAATGGCGCCTGAAGAGGGAAGCCATTCTGCAGTAACCACAGTAGAAGGAGGAATTAAATGCTCCATTTACACCCCTTGCTGTGTGGAAATGTCCTTTCTTGGCTGCATTAGTTTTACTGTGTCACTGAGGCACTTATTTCCCAAGAGAAAGATTTTAGTTTACTCCAAAACTCAGTAGCGTAATAAGACACACAGATAAGCCTCTGCCATCTTTCACTTAATAGAAGTTGAAAAACATGAATGTTATGATTTCAGTGCCATCCGCGAAGATGGGCCATTAGTTGCTGATCATCAGCTGAATTGCTAGCTAGACTGCAGCAATTGAAGTACTAACTGTTAAGCATGCAGAACAATAGTCTCAGAATGCGGTATGTCAGTCACCCTGATCTAACTTACTATTGGTCTGTCTATACAAACATTCTTTTATGCCCCTCCTTTCTAAAAGGTCTGTCAGTTAAACAGACAGGAAAGTGACAATTTTAATCTCTCCTCATGGCTGTTGAAATGGAGAGTCTTACCATGCATACCATCCAGCTTTAGGGGATGGTGTAACAAGTATAGGGACATTCTTCAATACAGACTGTTTAATGTGGAATATTTGTTTTCTATTTAAAGTTTAATAAACCTTTTTTTACTTTAATGTGACTCATTATTTTGCTTGGGGGGGGGTTAATTGGACCAAGCAATAGTAAGACCTCTAACATGGTAGCAGAGGATGGTTCTTTGCTTATGATCTGATTACTCTTACACTGCTGAGCTGACAGAGTCATTGATATTAGGGGCCAAGCAGTTGAACTAAAGTACGGCTGAGGTAAAAAGAAAAAAGTTAAGATTTATCATGATCAATTTTAAACTGAAGTGAAAATGTCTGAGGTAAAATATTCCATGCCAAAATTCCAGCCTATTAATTTTGAAAACTGGTTATTTTATCTGGAAAATCTGTGTGAAATTCAGGGTGTGCTAGAGGTTTTAACAGAAGATGAATCTGAAAGAGCACATAAACAATACACAGATTGTAAACTGAAGAATGTAAAGGCAAATGGTCTCATAATTCAATCTTTAACAGGCTCAAACTCACCCCTGAGAAGCCTGAGGTTTGCCATTTAGCATCTTAGGCTTATTGCCCAGATTTGCCTGTACCCAGATGGGGACTCCCTGAGGACGGTTGTGCAGGCGCTGGTCATGTCAAGCATAGATTATTGCAACACTCTTTACATGGCTTCCCTTGAACCTTGTTCAGCAACTGCAGTGGGTGCAGAATGCGGCGGCCAGAGTGGTGGTTGGTGCGGGCAGATATGATTGCATCACCCCAATTCTTGCCTACCTGCATTGGCTACCCGTTGCCTCCCAAATAAGGTTCAAGGTGTTGGTTTTGGTTTACAAAACCATCCATAGCTTGGGACCTGAATATCTGACAGAGCATATCTCCCAAAAGTCAGAGCTGGCCAGACACACCAGAGCCTCACTGGTCTTCTTACTTCGGGTGGCCACCCCAAGGGCGGCTTGCAAGTTTGCGACACGCAACTGGGCCTTCTCGGTGTTAGGCCCAACTATATGGAACAAATTGCCCAGTGAGATCCGCCTGGCTCAATCCCTTACACTCTTACAGCCTTCAAGAAAGCTTTGAAAACCTGGCTGTTTAAAGAAGCTTACAACGATTGCTAATGTTTGTCTCATGCTTTTTGTGATCTGTTGTTTGTGACTATCTGTTCTGTGCCTCTTGCCGGTTTCTTTTCTCTTTCTTTCCTCTTTCTGTTGTTTACTATTTGATTTGAATTGTGGTGTTTTTAATTGGTTCATGTTGTTCTATTTGTAAAGTGCCCAGAGTTCCCTTTGAGAAAATCGGTGCAGTATATAAATTTAAAAATACTCTAAATTAATAAATATAGGGAAATTTAACTAGTTTTGATTGCAACGCCCATTCTAACAGAGCATATGGGGGGGAGGCTCTTTTCCCAGCCTAACATGTCAATTCTTTGACACTAACCAGTTAGCAAAATAAAATCTTCCTGGCCTCTAGAATATCCCTCCAAACTCACCCTAATTAATATGTTTTACTACTGTTGGCTTTGGCCAGACGTTTTCAGGATGACGAAGGGGGCAGAGGGCTGTGAAAAAATCCTCAATGAAGAAAGGAACTCTTTCTATCCAGCCTGAGATACTATCTCAGACTGGGCTGAGACGTCCATATGTTTCTACTACCTTTATTTTTCTTTTACCTCTAATCCTTTGTGAAGATTGCAGAAAGTAGTGAGTAAAGATATCTGTGAAGATTCTCAGGTGAGGTTATCTGGGAGTTGAGTCGTGACATTTTTTCTTGTAGGATCAAAATGTTTTGCTACTCATCCAAGACGGAAGAATCTGCCTGGATGAGTAGTGAAACATTTTGATCTAACAAGAAAAGAAGTCCAGTGGCCATGACTCAACTCCCAAATGAGCATATCTATCTATCTATCTATCTATCTATCTATCTATCTATCTATCTAT
>JAHTLZ010003547.1:22959029-22977759 GCA_023846285.1 Phrynocephalus versicolor
CGCGGGTGGGCGGTGGGCAGCCCTCCCACGCACCCCGGAGAAGCCTCGGGGCCGTACAGGCGGGCGGCGGCGGCAGGAGGTAAGATCCCTCTGCCGCTGCCGGCGCACCGCGCAATTGCCCCCACCCCCCCACCCCACCCGCTTCTGCATATCACGGATTTTCGTGCATCGCGGGTGGGGGGGGGTCCCTAACCCCCGCAATCTGCGGAGGGTTACTGTACCAACCAATATCTAACAGTGGCTTCAGTCCTTCCTGCAGGAGAGAATGCAGAAAGTGGTGTTAGGGGAGTCATGTTCAACACCATGGCCATGTTCTCTTCTGTCTCCTATGTTATTTAACATTTCTATGAAACCACTGGGGGAAATTATTTGGAGTATACTGGAGTATGCTGATGACACTTAACTGTACCTCTTGTCACCTCCGTATTCCAAGGAAGCTATTTCATCTTTAGATCAGCGCTTAGCTTTGGTAATGAACTCGATGAGGAAGACCAAACTGAAACTAAACCCAGACAAGGCAGAGATGCTTCTGGTCAGTCAAAAAGGAGATCAAGAGATAGGGATGCAACCTGTACTGAAAGGGATTACACAATTGAAAAAAGAGGTGCATAGCTTGGGGGTGTTCCTGGACTCATCCCTGAGCCTAGATGCCCAGCAGTGGTCAGATGTGGCCAGGAGTGCATATGCACAAATAAAACTAGTACGCCAGTTACGTCCATTTCTTGACAAATCTGCTCTGGCCACTATGACGCATGCCCTAGTGACCTCCCAGCTGGACTACTGTAATGCGCTCTATGGGGGTTACCAATGGAAAGTCTCAGGAAGCTTCAACAGGTCCAGATTACTGACTGGGGTGGGTTACAGTGATCACATTACACCCCTACTAAAGCCTCTCCAATGGCTGCCAATCAGCTATCGGGCAGAATTCAAGGTACCAACCTTAACCTACAAAGCACAAAAGCTATCTCAAAGATCGACTATTGCAGTATGAACCTGCTTGGGTGCTAAGGTCATCTGAAGAGACCTTTCTCTCCATCCCGCCACCTTCACAGGTGCATCTCAGAAGAATGCATGAAAGATCCTTCTCTGTTGCTGCTCTCAAATTTTGGAACTTGCTCCCGTTGGATGCCAGGACTGTCCCATCTCTGCTGTCTTTCTGGAAGCAGGCAAAGGCCTTCCTCTTCAGGCAAGCTTTCCCTGAATGAGGGACTACCTACTATGTGACTTTATATGGATTACCATACATGATTGCACTGACGGATTTCATAACTATGTTGCTTTTCACCCCTCACAATGGATTTTTTCTTCTTGCATGCTCTTTATAACTCTAATGCTACCTTTTAATGTTCTAAGATGCCTCTTCAAACTGCCTGTTCTTAACTTGAATATGTCTTAAAGGTTTTGGACTGGATATTGTCCCTCATTGTTGTAAGCCATCTTGGGTCCTTGGCCAAGGAGAAAGGTGGGGTAAATATATTCAAAATAATTATAATAAATAACAATGCACACTATTACCTCTGCCATTTTCTAATGTGTATGCACTTGCTTTTGCTTCAGACTGTTCAGGGAGGAGTTCAGTGCTATTTGCAATAAACACAATCATAACATTTGTCTGAGAACAATTTACTCAATTTGGCCTGCGGAGAAATGCTAGGGATTGAAAAGCCCATTTGGCAAATAGTTCATAGTTCTTCATCTATTCAGCTTTGTATGACAGATTTTGTGTATTTCCCTGAAATAAACACATCAAGGAACAGTGGTGCACCTTTTGTCATTTGCAATAGCCTGAGGGCCATTTGTACCTCTCACAAATCATCACTACATCCTTACATTTTACTTTTTTCTGCAAGGCTCATGAAATATTACCATCTGTGTGAGTTAAAGAAGATCACCTGCCCTCTAGTGACCAACTCTGGGAAATCAACTACAGGCTCAGACTTGGTGAGTTGGGTTTTGTTTTCATAAATACTGTAGATAGACTTAAAAGTAACAGAGGCAAGACCTTTTAAACCTCAGCATAAGTATTATGGAGCATAAGGGTTAAACCTGGATATCTCCTTGTGCTATACTGTATGGCATCCACTAGATTCTGTAGTTGTCTATCCTGCCATTTATTCCTGAAATAAATTCCTGCTTGGGGGCTTTCCTGCATTGTTTTCACCACTCCTTAACTGTTATGGCATTTAAGGCTGACTGGAGGGATTTTCATGCGATATCAAGCCTGGGCCAAATCTGATCTGTATGTGTGCATGTTAATTTGGGTGTGTGTGTATAAGGGTCAGATTTAAGTTTTAAAATACTGTGTTAACGGCTATATATTACTCCACTGTCTATCTACTGAGATGAAATCTCTATAAGTTAGATCTTGGGACTGTTATTTTTTTAACTGCAATTCCAAGAACTCCCTTGGCTGGGGGATTCTGGGACTTATACCCCCAAAAGGGATTTTTCCAAGTCCTGCACTGGCCTTCTTCATCTTCTTTTTCTTTGTTACCAATCTTGATAATATTTTTTTCACCCTGATGATCTTCAGATAAGAGATATAGGATATCTTTTCTTCTGTTTCCTATGTCCAGGTTCTGAATGTCACTGCCTGTGTCTTCAAATCATCACTACACAGTCAGCAAGAAAGACATATTATTGCCAGGCACCCCAAGTATTGGAGAAGTGCCAACATTTGGTGAGAGAAGACCTAAAGGAGAACTAAACCTCCAAAAGAGGTGAATGAGAACAAAGCAGGTAGGGGACCAAAGGAGGATTACAGTGGTTTTGTTGGAATAATGAACAGAGACGCTCCTTGCTGTAAAATCTGGTTGCATCCCTCACCTCAGAAATAGTGATGAATGATGAATAATCAGTGAAATCAGATGGCAGTTGTGAAGGGAATTTGTGTCTGCAGATTGCAGAAGGCACAAAGTGAACAGGAACGTTTTTATCTTTACTTTCAAGCTACTATTGAGTTTAAGATTTGTTCAAGTTGTACGTCTCTATGCAGACAAAGTGATGGAGATGTTGTTGGCAGCTGATTGCAACTGACATATTCTCCCAAGGTAAAATGACTGAAAACATAATTCTATTTTTTTCAACAACATTAACGATACACAGCTCGGTGGCAACACCCACTGATGACTTTGTGTGAACAACTGCTGGAACTAACCGCTACAGGGGTGAAACTTTATCAGAATTTTTTTTTGATGGGCCTTACCTGTGCATTGGAATATTTAGAGCTGGGGAAGGTAACAGCAGTACAGTATATTGCTAAGAAATGATTAACTATTATGACACTATTGTATGAATAAAAACCAGATATATTTGACTGAGTTAGAGAACAAGTTTAACTGAAACTTGACAGGCTGCCAATTGTTCGATTGAAGACAAGTTTTATCTAATGACTGTAACACAGTTTTCATCAGATCCTTGGCATACTGATAAAACATCCCTTTCTCCCTTTTTTGAGAGGTTTGTCTGTCTGTTTATTAAATTTGTATACCACCCCATTGGTATGAAAGAACTACTCTGGGCAGCTTATAACTGCATAAATCAATAAATGTGGATGAAAACAACAACAGACCAGAAATCAATAGATGTATAACAGGCATGTCCAAACTTTGGCCCTCCAGATGTTTTGGACCACAACTCCCACAGTCCTTTGACATTGGCAATCTAAGCTTGGAATTCTGGGAGTTGTGGTCCAAAAAATCAGGAGAGCCGAAGTTTGGACATGCCTGATGTATAATATGAAAAAACAGCAAATAACAGACAACACCTCCAGTTGCAGAAGTATGAAATGAAACATCTGGCACTGGTGAAAGTTTGGTACAAGCAATGAAAAGTCAGTCACAGTCATCTAACCTGTCTTCAGAGAATTCTCCACATCAAATGGCAAGATAAAGTCCCTGACACTAAAGATGTGGAGCAAACACAAAGGGCAAACATTTTTTTAAAATCTTAGAACAATGGGGTGGCCTGGCGATGTCACCCAGCTGTCGGGACAACCATCTCCCCAAATGTATTTTCTATGGAGGGCTTGTTTGCAGGTGTTGAATTGTGTGTTGGACAAAAGAAATGATTCAAGAATACACTGAAGATAACATTGGAAGGATTTGATATATTGACCCTGTCAATTGGGAAGCTCTCAATCAAATCTAAATCATCTGGTAAAATGCCGTTGAAGAAGGGGCTAAAGAATTTGAAACAAAAAAGAATCAAGGATGCACAAAGAGAGAAAAGAAAAACCAAGCAACACAGAACAGCTTTGACAGCCTAACAAGCCCAGGATCAGCTAATTGGCTCCCACAGCTTCTGTACCTTCCAGGCTTGTATTGGGCCAGTTAGTCACTTGTGTTTCTATTAATGTGCTACTACTCAACCTTAAGTACTCTTCCCTCCCCCCCCCCCGAAATCATCCATCGTCTGTCTGTCTGTGTATCTGTCATGTACATTCCACAGAAGTCCACTCGAAAACAAAATCCCACATTCCACTTGAAAACTGCTGTTCATTTAATGTGTCTACATTTCAGCTCTAAATATCAATTGGGTAATAACAAAATGCTTCAATTAACCCGTCTGTACTGTAAATTTTCTATTAAGCTTTTACTGAATTGAATTCATAATGGTATCTGCCTTTCTTATAAGCTCTACCATTCTGTTAAAGTGCAAGAGAGCTGCTTCGCTGGAACCTTAATAAAGCTGAAGGAAATAATCGATAATAAGCATGAAGTGTGAAATTGGGAGACAGAATGTCACCAGCACGAGCCTTCCTCCCAAGTGCACTTGGGAGTCTCAGGACATGATGTCGTTTAAGAGTAAGAATCCTATTTATCTCCATCAAAGTATGTAAAATTAAAGCATAATTGAACCCGGTAGAGCCTCTCTCTTTTTGTACCTATGTAAACACCAAGGAAGTTGGCTGGATTTAGGTATCAAGATGTGGGACCACAGGTTGGCAGTTCGATTCCCCAGTGTGCCTCCAGTGTGTAGAGCCAGCCTTGGACAAACTGCACAGTCCCCAGGCACCCACAGAAGGAAGGAAAAAACTGAAAAAGCTCATCACAAGTCAGAACTGACTTTGATGACAAACAATTATTATTATTAAAATAGTAACATAATTAGAGATGGTACAGCCGGGGAAACTTTATTCTGTTACAACAGGCACTGACTGCATTGCATTCCACAAAATGTCTAACAGGAAAGACTTGGTAATCCAGTTCTAACTTGGCAAGCAGGCAGTTTGTGCAAATGGTCCAATGATCTCTTGAAGAAGTCCATCACAAGTTACAAGCCATGATGGCTATGTGTAATCTCCAGGCTTAAAAACAGGGTATTTCAAAGGCCAGATGCAAGGGAGTGGTATCAGGAGACAGATATTTAGTCTCATGCGCTCCTAGACACATTTGGTGGACCACTGTGAGATACAAGAAGCTGGACTAAATGGGCCTTTGGCCTGATCTAGCATGGCTCTTCTTACGTTCTTATGATCTTATGAAGTGGGTGCCCCTTCATTGCCGCCATGCAGCTAGACAGCCAGAGCTTGTTTTCCCTGCTGGTCTTTTCTAGAGCTACATTAACATTAGGAATCTTGGGTTCCCAATCTTGGGTTTCCTTCCCTTTATCTCTAAGGTCACTTCCAGCTTCATCTTAGCTAGTTTGAGAGGCAGGCCTGCAGACACGGAAGCCAGTTCTTTTGTGTTTTAGAAAACTTTCCTCCTGCTCTATTCTGAATGGATTTCCTCAGTTAATAAACAGTAAGTTTCCTTTTTTGCTTTACTCCTAATTTCCAAAGTGATTCTAATTCCTGTTCAATATTCACAAGTTCTGCGCTCAAACACTGCCCTCTGCAAATATTAAATACCAAATAATACTAACACTAAACATGTGTTTTCAAGCCTTCATACAGAACCAAAGTGGGACAAATTTAAATGATACTGAAAACCTATCCAACTTTGAACCATGGGTATTGGATAGAGAGAGAGGTCTGTAATCTGCGTAATTTATTTGAATGTTTTGGTTGTATGTTTTTCTCGCAGTTGGTTAATCCGCTGTAGGGCCACTGCAAACACTCTAGATCAGTGGTGGTGAACCTTTGGCACTCCAGATGTTTTGGACCACAACTCCCACAGTTCCAATCTAGGCTTGGAATTCTGGGATTTGTGGCCTAAAGCATCTGGTGTTGAAGGTTTGCAACCACTGCCCTAAAACTTTGCCTGGCCCAACTTTTAGGCCACATCATGACACAGAAACAGCACTGGTTGCCCTGCGCAATAACTTTTTGAGGGAGACTGACAGGGGCTAGGTGTCCCTGTTGGTCCTCCTTGATCTCTCAGTGGCCTTTGATACCTTTGAGCACGGTATCCCCCTTGGAAGACTCTCTGAGTTAGGATTGGTAGCCTGCCTCAGTCTTGGCTCCATTCCTTCCTTAGGGACTATCCCCAGAGAGTACAATTAGCGGATTTTGGTTTTTGCCCCCTGGATTCCAGTTAATGAGTCACTCAGGGGTCAGTCATCTCCCCATTGCTGTTTAATATCTATATGAGACCACTAGGGAAGGTCATACAGCGAATCAGAGTGACATGTCATCAATATGCAGATGACACATAGCTCTAACTTCCCTTCCACTCCTCTACAGTGTATGAGGCGTGCAGCTTAGGCATTCTTCTGGATCCAGAGCTATCAGTGGAGGAGCAGAAAGTCCAATCCACCTACTTCCATTGAGGACAGATTGCACAATTGTGCCCTAACCTGGACACCTGGTTGCTCACCATGCTGGTCCATGCTGCAGACTATTGTAATGCTTTTTATGTGGAGCTATCTGTGAGGCTGTCCTGGAAGCTCCAGAAGGTCCAGAATATGGTGGCTAAGTTAGTGGGTAGAGCCATGAAATACCAACATATCTTCCCAACCCTAACTGCACCGCACTGATTTCCGCTTCTGTGATCACTTCAGCGTGATGGCTTTAACACTTGGGGCTAGACATGGACATTTCATTTCAGAAGGGGTCCGGTTCCAAAACAAAACACAGCAGAACAGCTGCCATTCAGTACCAGGATCCACCTTCCAGAACGAAATCAGCCAGTCTCTTACCTTGTTTTGTGTAATGTGGGGCTAAACTCCAATGAAGAAGCAGCCTCAGATGTGTCATCTTTCACTCTCCCTGGCGCTGGCCAATCAGACAGGGAGGTGGGATGATGCATGTCCCTGCACAGCTCCTGATTGGCCAGCACCAGGGAGAGTGAAAGATACGTCCAAGGCTGCTTCCTTTTTAGAATTTAGCCCCAAGCTACGCAAAACAAGGCAAGAGACTGGCTGATTTAGTTCTGGAAGGTGGATCCCAGAAACCGAATGGCAGCTGATCTGCCATGTTTCATTTTGGAACTAGACTCCTTCCAAAACGAAATGCCCATGTCTACTTGGGACCTGGCAGAACACCTTCTTCTTGTAGCTCCCATCTGAAGGGATGAGACTGTTACACATAGAGACGCCCTACATGCTACGAAACCCTGATTTTTTTTAAAAAAAAGAGCAAACTTTTAAAAGTGATGCATTAATAGCACACTACTACTGTGACATTCTTAAATCATTAGAAACCCTAGTGAGCTACCTTTTAAAATACTGTAAAGAGTAACATCATAAAAACAGTGTTCCAGCTTCTGCAATGAATTGGGACTAGCATGCCTCCCTTCCCCCACCTCAAAGTAGATTTGTACAAGTGGTTTGAAATATCAGGAATTTTTTTATATTTTTTCAACAGCCTTTTCAATGTATGAAACAGCTACTGTCAAAAGTGGAAATAGCTTCCTGCTGATAATCCATCAGCTGATAAACAGCGATGAATCTGAAGAATTTGCTAATATTCAGTTGTCAACACACGATGAACTGCAGAAGTGGTTCTTCTCTTTTCCGCTGTTCTCCACACTTTTATGTCTATTATTTCTTTATTTGTCTTACTTATACACAACCTACTGCTCCAAATTGGGACCCAAGACTTAACACACACAAAAAGCTTAGAACAATGGCAGAGTAAAATGCAGTAAAATCACAAACATTAAAAATAGAATTACATTTTAGCATATTATTAGAATACTATTGCAACAGCTTAACTTAAAAAGTACTGATTTTTGCCTTTAAAATGTGAAAGCTGAAGTTTCATGATTTAAGGCTCTTACAGGGCCTGACAGAATAAAAAAAGGTGTTTGCCTGCCAATGGATTGATAGCAGGAGTGGGACAAACTTTGCCTCTCTCAGCGGGAAAGCCCAGAGCTTGGGGCTGCCACAAAGAAGGCCCTCTCTTGAGTCCCCACTCTCCACCAAATTGGGCTCATTGATGATAGGACTGGGAGAAGGGTCCCCTTCAGCATAGGATATTCTCAGTACTCCTGGTGCCGCTACAAAACTTTATATTGAGCGTCTAGACATCTGAAGGATGCTACTAAATCTATACATACAGCGGGGCTTATGAACATTTTTGCTTCTGAAATCCTGCCTAAGGTCCAGCTTCCACCCACAGCTTTTTAAAAAACAACAACAGAGGCACAGAAGGAAAGCTGCAGTATTGCTTTCCAAGGTTGTCACGTTGCAGAGCTCTGTTGAGGTATGGCCTCGTTTTGAAGTTTCTAGCCAGGCAACCTATCCAATAAACAGCCAAACTGGCTGGTAGCAGAATTCAAGAGCATCTATCCTGGGCTGAACTCCTGCCTTACTAATAAACAAAGTGTTTTCTCAAGTGTAGATTTCCGTTCTTTTTACACAGCAGAGAAAAAAAATCCTGTTTTTTTAAAAAAAAACTTAAAGTATAGGCACATCTCTGAGTCAGGATAATACTTTTATAGGATAGGATCACTAAAAACTTTACAAGACAAAGTGAGTTTTGGGCGCTTCTTGGAAGAACTTCAGTTATCCAAGTTGAATCCGGAATTTTGCTTTTAAATAAGGAATCAAACTAGTTTTTAAATATATAATTCCTACAGCCAACATAGGTTGCTTAAAACAAGCCATTACACCTGCTTATGTTTATGAGATCCGTCCGCACTGATTCATGTTCTGTTTCCATCTGATTTGCCCAGGCTAGCCCTACCAATAATCACACCGAGAGTTTGTTCCAGAATGCAGCCTTCCTGCTCCACGCCCTCGTAAACAAGAGAGGATAGAGAGCCTGCCATTTTTACCGCACAAAATGTGATATTGGTAAAACTGGCAGAATGATAAATGTGGCTAAGTTACCCTGGAGAAAGAGAGATAATCTTGTGTAAATTTTATTATCTGTACAGGTCAGGTGGCTGGTATAAAAAGTAGCTATTGATTGATAAATGATCGTTCCTGAGCCACCTCTGTGCTTTTAAATCAATATAAAAGAGCCGGATGAGTTTCCCTGGGGAATTTGGGCATTGTGTTGTCACTATACCATTGACTCCAAGCTGTTAATGTCATGATATTGAGGACACCAAGTTGGCACGTAAACTACCGAGGGCAGCGATAGATCCACATTATTTTTTCAGTGGGGTAACTTGTTGCAACAACACTTTAAAGACACACTTATTAGAACTATGTGCTTTGGTTCCAGAAGGGCCCAGGTTCAGTATGAGGTTCTTGAGCAAAGACAACCAGACAGTAGCTGATGGGAAGACCTCTCTTCAATGCTTCAGAAAGCTTATGCTCTTCACAGTTGATAGTGCTGTGTTAGGTGGTTAGATTAAAGACAGACAGCTTCACTGGAGGACACATCTGAACCAATGGCTGAAGTCATCTTGCCTAGCAGAGGAAGTTGCACTAGAGTAGTCCATGGATTCTGTTGCAGTCTGATGAATCAACTCCTCTATAAGTTCCATAGAAAGTACACATCTGGCTAGTTAGTCTTTAAGGTGCCACAACATTTTTCTCTGACAGGTATTGCAGTCCTTAGCCATTCCGGGCTTTGTGGATTTTCATCAAAACCTTCAAGTCGATGCAGAAGTACACCAGTAGCCAGTGTAAGGAGGCCTTTATGGCGAGATGTGTTGGTATCTTCTTACCCCAGTTAGTAATCTGACCGCTGTATTCTGGACTAGTTGGAGCTTCTGCTTCATAGGCAGCCCCACATAGAGGCCATTACAGTAGACTAATCGTGAGATCACCAATCCATGAAGCAGCATAGTGAGGGCCCCAGTGTTGGTCAATGCACTCTAGATGGAAGTGGCTGCACAGACCACCGACACGACCTGGGATTTCATGGACAGCACTGGGTCAAGAAGAATGTCTAAACTGTGAAACTCAGCCTTAGCAGGCAGATTCACACACAAACCCCAAACGAGAGAGAGTTTCCTAAGCTGCAGATACAGGACCTCCATCTTCTCCAAATTCAGCCACAGTCTGTTGTCTCCCACCCAATCCAGCACAGTCCCCAGGGAGCACTCAAGGGATGGGACAGGATCCACTGCAGAAGGGGGGGGAGGAAAGGTAGAGCTGGATGTCATCAGCGTACCAGAGACAAGAAGCCCACAAATTCCTGATGACCGATCCCAATGGCGTCATATAGATGTTGAATAGCATTGGCAAGATGATCAGCCCCTGTGGAACCCTACAACTGAGGATCCACGGAGTGGAATTCATCTTGCCAAGGTGCACTTTTTGAAGGCACAGGTGTTGATTAAACTAAGGAGCTGGGCAGGTTGGGTGGTGATGGACATAGCAGGGTTCAGGTGCGATCATGTTGGATGCCCTGATGGTGGTGGCATACTAGCCATCCACCAGGACATTGACAAGAGTGCCAACCAGATCGGCTAGAATCCCCTGCATGGTATTTTGGAATCCTACTAGATCCAAGAACCTACGGGGGTGGAACATCTTAATAAGTCCTTGCTGCCCACAGAGAGGGAATGCCTTTGAGAAGCTACATTTTATCAGGTGGTGGTCAGACCTTGACAAAGCGACTGGCACAAGATCAGACACCATCGGCTACTCTCCTCCTGCCTTGCAGAAAACACCAGGTGTGGTGTGTGGCTGCCCATGTGGGTAGGGCTCTTAACATGTTGAGACATGCCCAAGGAAGCCAAGGTTTCCAAGAGCTCTAGAGCTGGACTAGTGACTTCAGTCTCCACATGGATGTTGAAGTCACCCAAAACAAAAAGCCTAGGGGATCTTAACAGTGCTGCGGAGGCCACCAGCTCCAGAAAGGAGAGTGCAGAATCACTAAGCGAGCAGTATGCCAGCACACTCCCAAAACATTCTCTGGCCCCAAGCAACACATGAAGGGCATCTAGACCCCAGGATTTCCAAAAAAGAGAGCCCAACAGCCTCCAGAGTGTTTGTATAAAGGCTACTCCTCCCCTGTCTTTCCAGTCTACCCTGGTGTTGAATGGAATAGTATGGTGGGTAAAGGACAGATAAGGCTATGCCTCCTTCCATGCCTACCCATGTTTCTGTTACACAGGCCAGATCTGTGTCCTCATACATGCCACTGAGTCCAATCCCCTGCTCAACGAAAGAATCCAAATCAAAGCAAATTTGACAGGTTATCTGTTTTTTTTCCTCTTGAATACTTCCAGTGTTGCAGCACTCACCACCTCCCAACATAATTGGTTCCATTGTTGTACTGCTCCGACAGCTAAGACTTTTTCATGAGATTCAACCAAAATTTGGCTTCCTGTAGCCCAGGCATGTCCAAACTTCGGTCCTCCTGATGTTTTGGACCACAACTCCCAGAATTCCACGCCTGTATTTCCAAAGGCAAAGGACTGTGGGAGTTGTGGTCCAAAACATCTGGAAGGCCTACGTTTGGACATGCCTGCTGTAGCCTGAGCCCATTCTTACGTGTTCTGCACTCTCGGATGATCAAGAACAGACCCTGCCCCTCCTTTGTATGACCACCTTTCTTATATTCATCAGTGATCTCTCTGTTGATGCCATACTTTTTCAGATGTCTCTAAGAACCTTTGCACACTCCTTCTAGGAGTAAATGGTACATTTGATTACATGACAGGAGCACATAAATAATAGCTGTGAGATATGTAAAACCTAAGTGATTAATAGAGAAGTGACTGTAGCTGGTTGATTTAGGGAAATAATTCAAGCTACAGAGCCTGAAGCTGAAATCAGTACAAAGTCTTTGGACCAGGATTGAGGCAGTAAATAATATCTGGGTTGGACATGCATGCCATTTTAAAAAGAAGACTAAGTATAATTTGCTTAAATTAATGGGACATACCCTACCTGCATCTCATTTAATGCTGAAAAGTAAACATGGTCTCCCTTATAAATCAAGGAGGTGAATATGTTCGCATCGTATTCATGCGGAAAAGTAACAATTAACATTTTACACAAACCTTTGCTCCAAAATAAACTCACCTCGTCAACTATCACTTCTGTAGTATGGACTATGCAGATATAGCTGTATACAGAGATTAACTTTGGATTTTCATTATGCAAAGTTATACACTGAACTTCCCTCTCCTACTGAACCCAGAAATTTCAAGTTTTCTTCCAGCCACACACACACCACATGATTGTAAAGGCTTTAAAAAAAACTCCAAATAAGGCTTACAAAGTTCCCATGTACTATAGTTTAAAGATATATACCACCTAGAGCAGTGGTGGTAAACCTTCAGTACTCCAGATGTTTTGGACCACAACTCCCAGAATTCTGAGCCTAGACTGCCAATGACAATGGACTGTTGGAGTTGTGGTCCAGAACATCTGTAATGCCAAAGGTTCACCAACCACTGACCTAGAGCATACTTCTTCTGAGGTGTAAGGTTTCTAGGGGAGACATCTTTGATTGCCCATAGGCTATAAGTTGCCCACTCCATACCTGTGCTCTGTTATTTAAGCAATATCAGACTGCATACTTAGCCCACACTTTGAAATCAGGGGCAGGAGGGCAGAATTGGTTAGTGCTCAAGAGATTGACAGTCACCCCAATCCAGAAAGGTGCCTCCCTACAGCATCTTCTACAGGCGGCGTGCAAGGTTGCAAAAACTCTTAACAAGAACAGGCAGCAGACACAATGCAGTGGCACAATGGCATTTTAGGCTCTTCAAGCCCCAAAGCCTGTCAGCAGCCTCTACTTCCATTTCAACTAGCAAAACATAACCAATTTTAAAGTGATTGGGTTTTCCTCCCAAATTGCTGTAGGAATCCATCAATGCATTTGGGACTACTTCATGGTGCTGTAAGACACATTTTAAAAAGATACATAGCCCATGAGGGTCGAGCAGCTCAAAAGGGCAATAATGTTTGTGGTGTGACCCAAGGGTAGCTCTCCCAGTGCCTCCCTCTCTGTACTTTGAGTTCCCTCTGGTCTCTAGGCAAAATACTTTAAGTTTTTATGGTGCCACAGTATTTTTTACTGCTTTATCTCTAGGTACCATTTCCTGTGTGCCGCTTCACAATGCATTCCAGAAAAACTTGCATGCAAACACAATGCATTGCTTATTGACATTCATCTGAAAAGGAAATACCGGTAGTAGCTCTTCTATTGTTATTTCCTGCTGCACAAAATAGAACTGGTATTTCCAAATCAACGAGATGGTGCGTGAGTTGTACCTGTGCTCATTCAGCATATTTTTTCCACTGTTCAAAATGCAAAGCATCCAGGTCTGAAATGAAACTGTGGTGATAAGGTGAACGTTACCTCTGGGATCTTAGGAACCTGAACACTGCCCTTGAATAGCATATAACCTGCAGTATGTTTTTAAGGAATGATTACAATAACATGTACAATCTGACAGAGGTGGGGGGGGGCAAAATTTCTAATTTATTTTGCATAAAGAAGAAATAAGTTTCCTGAGATAATGAAAGTGATAACTCACAATGCCTTTTGATTTGAATATGAATATCACCTTCCCTCTTTCCCTTAGAGAAGACAGTCAGGTCTGATTAAACAGCAAAGGAGCCATCCTCTGTAACATCTCATTCACAGCAACCAGGTGTACAAAATCTGTAGCCCTTGGGCCAAGTGAAGCCCCCAATTTCTTCCTGTGCAGCCCCTGCAGGGGGTGGTCATGCTCCATCCATTCTTCCCAACACCCTAGCTTGTGTCCCTCAGGGTTCTATCTTGTCCGCTATGCTGTTTAACAAATAGGTATGTTGGTCTTGAGATTTTAAGACAGGCATATCCAAACTGTGGCCCTCCTGATGTTTTGGACCACAACTCCCACAATTCTAAGCTTAGTTTGCCAATGACAAAGGACTGTGGGAGTTGTGGTCCAAAACATCTGGAGGGCTGAAGTTTGGACATGCCTGTTTAAGATCTCCTGGCAACAAGATGAAGATGACAAAGAGTGTGAAGTCTGCTCTAGTCAAGGACTCATCAACCAGATTCAATGATGGCCAAGAAGAAACCAAGCCATTTGCATGAACGAGTAAGGGGGTGGCTATATTGGCATTCATGCCACAGTAAGACATGGATGAAAACAATTAAAAACTGGTGACTACATAACACAAAGCTAAGTGTGGGGAAACTTGTAGTGGATTCATCTCTCTTTTATGGGAATTAACGTTGGTAGTTCAGCCAATGCTAGCACCACTTTCTCTGCTTTCTGCACTGTGCGATTGCCTGATTTGATTCAAAGGGCCATTCACCTTTAAAGTGCCTCTTATCACCAAAAAGGGTTTTTTTTGTTTTTTGTAAGGCTTTAACATTAGTGCTGAAATAAATTAGTACTAAGCCCCTTTGGATAAATTTATTTTAAAAAGAAAAAAAAGAGAGAAGAAAAATGACAATTAGCATGTTTCCAAAACAGCAACTTCAAAGCAGGCCAGCTCAAACAAACTGACCTACCATGTCTAGTCTGAGGGGACTGAGGCAACCAGCCACAAAATATAACCAGAACATACATTCTAGTACCCATTCGGGCCAGAAAAATCAATAAAGTAATAGCTTGGTCTACGGATGTTCTGCAAGACAAGCAAACATTTCTGGTCAATTTTGATTTGATCAACAAGCAATGTTTTGCAATACGAGCATTGCAGCAGGTCACATGATTACAAGTAAGCCAATGGAGGTGCTCTCTCTCTCTCTCTCTCTGCTGGGTTGTCTGGAATGTTCCATCTCATGCAAGTCTCCAAACCAGAGGAAGGGAGGTCTCCCTTGCACCACTCACAAAGAGTGCGGGATAGGGTTTTATTTTTCTTCATATTTTTTATTTAATTTGTTTTCAACATTGTTTCTTTTATTTCAAACCATTCCTAGTCACGGGGCAGCTAGTCAAGTGTGTATATGGCTACAAACTGCAATTTATTATTGTCACAATAAAAACACAGAGTCAAATCCAGTCCCAAACACAGCAGATTCCGCAGCCAGGTACCTAAACCATGGTGTAATTGTGGACTTCTAGCCAACTTCTTTTGTGAGTTTTTGGCCATTTGTATGTATAAGTGGTCTATGGGGGCCCAGAATGAATCATTTGAGTTTCCATTATTTCTTGTGGGGAAATTTGCTTTAATAGATGAGTGTTTTGGTTTACAAGCATGTTTCTGGAATAGGCTATGCTTGTAAACCAAGGTATTACTGTATTGTGAAAAATAGCCTGGAACAATGAGGTTCATCTTTCTTATCAAATGAGTGGGGGGGCATGTAAGAAGCTAGAAAACATCCCGAGGAACTACATTCCAATATCCATTCCATGCGAGCTTACTATTGCCATCCCAGTGAGTTTCCATGGTCAAGAAGGATTTGGAACCTGGTTCTCCTGAGCTCTAATCTGACTCATCAGCCACTATTCCATAGAGATGATTTTGTTGGAATTCAATTGCTATCAAAAGATATTTGCAGAAGGCTGGAATAAATCATCAGAGTATCCAGTCAAGTAGAATACTCAGCACAGCAAAGGTGGACAAAAGAGATCAGCTAGTAATCAAAAAAAGGAGGGATATTAACCCAAATATACCTACTATAAAAGTAGCAAGCACACTCACACACCCAGTTACTATGCACGGCTTAAATAAGAACAAAACAGCTTGTATAGAAAAATATTACAAAGCTTTACTAAAAATACAAGGGGGGAAAGAAACAATAAATAGTCAAAAGGTACAAAATATACTTAGCTTAGCTTGTGCAGAGGAAGAAAAGCGGCAGCAGTTCTGTCAGGAAATAAACCCCTTCCAGCACAGCGAGTAGTGGAGGCTTCTGGGAGTTGCAGTCCAGGAACATCTGGGGACCCACTGGTTGAGAACCACTGCCCTTATAGTCAGAAAAAGGGACCAGGTGCAGCTGATAGCAGAACAATAGCCTGAGACAAAGTTCTAGAAAGAAGCAGGCTATTAAAGGGAAAGAGGTTTCATGCATGGCTGCATTGTAGTTGAGATAAAGAAAAAAACAACAGATTTACCTGTCTTCAAATATTTGAAGGGCTGAAAGGTGGCAGCAGGATCCAGCTTGTTTTATGCCGCTCCATTGGTTAGGAATTGAACCAACATATAAAATTGCAACATAGGAGATTGACTCAACATTGGGAAGAACTTCTAGATGGTAACTGTTTAGGGTATTTGTACACGACCCCTAAACTCCGCCGCAAATGGCTCCCAGCTCCAGAGCTTAAAATTGTTTCCCCACCAGCTCCGGAGTTTACAGAAAATTAAGTGCAGCCACACCCACCTAACCGTGTCCCAGCGCACTTTTCAGGTACCTGCTCTTGGAGGGTGAAAAATCCCAGATCCGGATGTAAAGGATTGAGTGCCCGGCTCTCCTCGCTTCTGTTTGTTGTTGTTTTTGCCTCCCGCCCCTTTAAGAGAAGGAATCAGGACGACGACGGGGCTTGGGGAGGCTTGGACTGGCAAACGGAGGTGAGCCTGCATTCTTTTGTCCCCTTTTTTCTCCCTCCCCTCACGCAGACAGAAGCAAGGAAGTGTGGAGGGGTGGGGATGCAGGAAGAGCAACGAACCCCTAAGATCTCTGGTCTGAATTTAAGTGGCCAGCGGATCTTAGAGGTCGTGTGGAATGGTGGAGTGTCTGAAGGGATTGTGCTTCCAACTCCTACCAAAAGGAACTCCCTACCAGCTACCTGCCCTCAGCTACTGTCCTTCCAATGGCAGGCAAATAGCTTTTTGTTCAAACAAGCCTTAAGCATCTAACCTGAGCTGCTGTCAAAGAGGTGGCCTCCACCAAAAGACATCAAAGCTTAGGGTCACTGGGGCATTGGCACAATAAGATCATTTTCCCCAGAGGGGCATTAAGCATCTAATCTAGGTGCCAGCAGAAGATGCTTGAGCTCACTGATTGTTGGGTTTGTTGTTCTTTTGTTATCACCATGGTGTTTTGGTGCATTTTAACTGAGTTTATATTCATATTTTTATTTCACCTGAATTGCATTACTATTGCAAGCTTTTTATACCACTTCTTTTCTCTCTTGGCAAAAAGGCAGAATAAAAATGTGAGAGGTAAAATAAAATGAAAAACTGACAAGGTGATAAAACTGCTGCTGGACTGCATAACTTCATTGCACACATACTCAACTCATTTGTATAGAAAAATGTCCTGCACATAGAAATGAAATATGCTGTCTTTCTCCACAGTATATCAGTTTTGGAATTACTTCCTCCTAGGGAAGCATGCCACCATGTCAGCCCACCACCCCTGGGTTACATTCTGAAATGGTACTGCCCAGGAACATTTTATTGCCTGATCAGATGCATGCAGGAGTCAGGCTTAAAATGACATCATTTGTAAGAGGGAATAGACATTATCGCTGTACCTTCTTCTGTGCTGCTTTTATTGACGTTGCATTTATAAAATAACAGCCATTTGCTTAAGGCTTTGTTTGTTTATTGCGTTTCTCAATTGTCTCTCTCTGCCCAACAGTAATGAGCACAAAGATTCACAATCTAAGAACAAAATAACACTCAAAAGGAAACTCTACATCAAAAACCAAAAAAGCACACACTCCAGTTTGGTTTTTTTGTTAAATAGCCACAGTGGAAAGTCATCACAGTAAACCCAGGCAACCAGGCCAACAATACAATCAGGAATACTAACAAAATGGATGTATCCATGAAAATAAAAATTAAGTGTAGCATGTTAAAAAATGAATGATCAGTAGAATAAAATTAAGATGAAATAAAATAGAATCCAACTGCATAAAAACACTGTTTTCACTGGGAAGTCCGTGTCATCTTCCGAACTGGATCCCTTCCAGTGAGACAGACCGTGACTGGCTTTAGATGGATGGATTCTTATTTTATATTTTTCCCATCTTCCCTGTAATAATTCTTGCCCATCTCCTGACATTTCATGGTGTGTTCTCTGTCAGTGCGTAACTCGGGACCTCTCCTCTTTCACCTCTAGTTTTTTCTTATTTCCCTGTTGCCTGCTGGCAGGCAATCAACCCCAGCCTGCAGTCTGAGAAGCAAACAAAACTATATGAAATACTGTAAAGCCGAGTGGCCTTCAATTTCTCAGGCTCCCGTTCTGAAGCTGCCAGATCCTGCTGAGCTTGCCCACCAAGACACCTTCTGACCAAAATATCAGTAACCTAAAATAGGCCAAACATACTTCTTATCAATATTTTTGAAATGATTTGGGGGTGGGGGTTGTCTTAAAATATATGTGAAACAATAACCGCTATACATTTTACTAAACGTAGCACAATTTAAATTCTACTGAGTTCTCAATTTAAATAATTTGATGCTCATTCAGACAGAGCATAGTTTGTTTGGTCACTTAAATTCTCATTTGTCCTCCTCTACCATCCTTGCTGGCATAAGGCTTGTCTCCGTAAAAGAAGAAGAAGAAGAAGAAGAAGAAGAAGAAGAAGAAGAAGAAGAA
>JAHTLZ010003547.1:22977769-22997724 GCA_023846285.1 Phrynocephalus versicolor
AAGAAGAAGAAGAAGAAGAAGAAGAAGAAGAAGAAGAAGAAGAAGAAAGGCACCATTGGTGAGAAAAACGCTGACTTTTTGTGTCATCGTCATTGTCATCCTTCTTCTGGAAGCCTTTTCAGAAACAGATAGGAAGAGAAACCAATTTTCTGCAGTGGCTTCTTGCCTTGTGCATTTTGTGTATTGCAGGTTGGAAAGAAAAGAGCACAGCCTTCTTTTGCTTGCCAGGTTAGCTTCATCGTCCTTCTTTCTTTTGCATTTCTCCCCCACACCACCACCCCTCTCATTTCTTTTGCTGCCTAGATGCCCTAAGCACATCTAATCTCACCTGATTTCGGAAGCTAAGCAGGGTCGGCCCTGGTTAGTACTAGGATGGGAGACCACCAGGGAACACCAGGTGCCAAGGGCGCCTGGAGTGGGACCTAGCAAACCACTCCAGTATTCCTGCCAAGAAAAATCCATGGACATGGGGTCACATGGAGTAGTCACGAGTGTAACAACACAACACCACACACACACACACAGAGAGAGAGAGAGAGAGAGAGGTCCTTTTTACACGACCCCTAAACTCCGCCGCAAATGGCTCCCAGCTCCGGAGCTTAAAATTGTTTACCCACCAGCTCCAGAGTTCACTTTTCTCGTACCTTCTCTCCAAGGGTGAAAAATCTTGATGCGGATGTGCCGGGCTCTCCTCGCTTCTTTTTGTTGTTGTTTTTTGCCTCCCGCCCCTTTAAGAGAAGGAACCAGGAAGTCATGGGGCTCCCGGCAGCTTCCACCGGCACCGGGGAGCTAAGTCTTTATTCTTTTGTCCCTTTTTTTCTCCCTCCCCTCACGCAGCCAGCAGCCAGGACGTGCGGAGGGGGTGGGAACATACGAAGAGCGACAAACCCATAAGATCTCTGGTCCGAATTAAAGTGACCAGCGGATCTTAGGGGTCGTGTAAAAGAGATGAGAGAGATATAAGTACTTGCCTTCCAGTCTGAGACTAGTGCTGACCTGTCCAGCTGCCTTGCCTCCATAAAGAAGTTTTCTGCTCTGGCTCTTTCTTTCATTTAAGAACAGACAGAGCACAAAACTGTTCCCCTTTTTCAGAGAGGGACATCAAAGTAACGGGATGAGGAAACAAAAGGGACCCTGATCTGGATATCAGAGTCCCCAAAGCATCCAACCGCCTCCACGTTGGGCAGGACATCTTCATGGTTCCAGTCTGGGTTGCACAGAGGTGAATCCTGTGTTCTTCGACAACAACGACAACAACAAAAAGGCATGGACATACGCCCTGACTGAGAAATGGGTTAGAGATCATGAAATACAAACATTTGCTTCTCCAGAAAGGTTGCTGAAATTGTAAATGCTAGAAGCACATTTTTTTTTTGCAGGGATACTACAGATTTCCCAATTTATACAACTTGAGCAGGCATATCTCGAATTTTCACAAGTTTATTTGTGTGTCGTCCAAAACCTCTGAAATAAAAGGAGCTAGAAACATGATGTTTTTAGGTAATTGCCTTTACTCTGTCTCAAAAGCAGCTCCTTCAGAGCCCCTCTGACAATTAGCTGCTTTTTCTTAGCTCTGGATCATAATGGACTCTTCTGCTAAGTTTGCCACAGAAACCAAATCTCTGACAAACCTTCTTTTTGGAAAATGAGTTTCAACTGGAAAAACAGCAACCCTATACCTATACCTAGGGAGCCTCATTTCCACATAAATGGAACTGTGTCCTGGGCTGACTTAACAGTACTATACATAGATGGAGAAAAAATGTTAGTGTGCAGTTTAGAAAACACATTGGAACAGGAAAAGATGGAGGAACAAAACACCAAGTTGAGATAGAACTCATGGGGTTCCAACCTGGGCAAAGCCAAGTAATTAACCAGTTTAATAAACTACAAACAAACTGCCTTCCTATTAGGACAAAAGACATGCTAGATACCCCATTGGCCTTTCCCTAAAATACGTAGTATAAACGGGGGGGGGGGGAATCTTCCCAAATCTAACCATGATAAATTGGGGTGGTTGGGGTAGATTAGCAATACTGTCAAACTATTGGAAGCCTTTTATAAAACTCTAAACTGCTATACAGTAAATAAGGCATTTCACATTCTTTAAGTTTCAAATTTGGGATGGACCATCTGCATACTTACCTGTCCTGTGAATTTTGAGATTTGCCTGTTGATAAGAGTAATCTGAAGCCACTACTTCCTTCCTGGTTCTATTGTTAGCAGATGATCAAACTCAGTCTTAACAGAGGGCCACCATTCAGGCCCTGAGAAAAAGTAAAATAAATAGTAAATTCATACCTAGAGAAGTACTCTATTTTACCTTCAAAAGCATTGGCTTTGGACTTAGAAATCCACACCTTAAGAATGCAAGTTGGAAGTAGTTACCACTGATTTCTATCAAATACATGGTGACAGTCTGATAAGAACAGAAACTCAGGAAATGTTCGGTGCTTTAGAATGTTTCCCAGTCTTCTCATTGCTCTTCTGCCATTGAAGAATTCACTTTTAAGACAAAGCCAAGATCTGTAGACTAGGTGTTGTGGTGTTAAGGGTGGAATCCTCATTAACATGCTTATTAAGGAATATTGTAGGTCTCTTTGGACACGGTGGAGTTTCTTTCAGTGTAAATATGGACAGGTTGTCCTGTAGAGGAAGGGTGGGTGATCTCAGGTGTTGTGGTTGAATCTAATTTTTCTATGGCTCTCTGGGTTTTTCCCAATGGATGCATGCATTGTCATTTCGTAGCTTTCCGCCATTTATGAAGGTTATTTCGCCCCCCCCCCAATCAGAAGGAGTAAAACATCTTTCTTAATGTTTTGTTACTCAATGTTAAAATGTGTGGTTTGTCTAAATCCTTTGTCCCAGTCACCACTGGCACTGCAATAAACAAGGACTTTCCCACTAAACTCTGGAGAGAGATTACATACCATTCATAGGTGTGTGCGGTGGGGTGAGGGGTTTACCTACCCATGCAGGCACACAAACACAATGTTGATCTCTGCTGCATTCATAGAATGCCTCCTACCTGTTGCTGGATGGCTTTGCAGAATCTGGAATGGAGTCGCAGCACTCAGTTCCACTTGTAGAGCAGGTACGGACATGACCAACAATTATGCCAGCTGAGAGTCTTCTTGATAGACTAAATCCAGAGGATTCTTCTGTAAGCAAATGCTGCTGGATAATCCTGAAGCAGTTAATCAGTTAGCCCCATTGGCAGTGGGCCAGGACAGCAGTAACTGTAAAATGATGTCTTCTAATTAAGAAATCCCTTGTATATATATTGGGATGGGTTTCTCTCCCCCCCCCCCCGAGTGTAATGGGACTGTTGACTGTAAGTTATTATTTGCTCATCTGTATTCTCAACCCCATTTGCACATACCTTAATGCATGATGCACCCATCACCTTCTGTATGTTTAGGTAAGCCAGGCCCCAGGCAGGGTAGATGTAGGTGATGTGGATTCTTTGGGTGGGGTAAGGCCAGTTGTTTCTTCGTCATAAGCATTATGTATAACCCCACAGTAAGAAATATGTAAATAGGAAACATGTGACCTTTAATTGTGGGGAGCCCAGGGAGAAGATACACAGCAGTCCTCAGGTACAGACAATGAAAGCTGCAATCCTGGGCATATTTACCTGGGACAAAACCCTTGTGAACATAGCGGGCCTTATGTCTGAATGAACAACAATCATGCCACTGTTTAGAATCATCTCCTTCCTATATGAAGAGATGCCTGTCAAAAATACTTGACCAATAGTATTTATACCCTCTGGTATCAGTAAAAATCATTTTGTTGATTAGTCATGGACAAAGCACAGCCCTGCAGATGTTGTTGGACTACAAGTCCCAGTATTTCCCAGCATTGGGCTATCTATGTTTGCTAGAGATGATGGGAATTTCAGTGGAAAATGTCCAGAGATTGGCATTTTGTCCACTTCTTTGTCCAACAGATGGACAACCAACAGATCACCACCTCTTGGCCTAACAAAATAGAAATCCACCAACCTAAAACTAGTTCAGTTAGTTTACCCACCACCAATCCTGAAACTTTAATAATTGCAATGACCTGATTGCAAGTCATTTGATCCAGTCCTCCATCCCACTGTCATAGCAACAGCTAGACTATATCAGCAGTCCTTATGCTACATGTACAGTATTTTTCCATGTCAGATTGTGTGTAGAGCCATGTGAGATGGCACACTGCTGCTATATTTGGAAAAGCCCCTTTTCCAAATAACTTTTTCAAATAACTCTATAAAATTCAACAAATGAAATAATGGCAGAACTGCACACCACTTCAGAAAGATGCTTTAATGATGAAATGCCAGAGAAAGAAAAAGAGAACAGAGGAAATTGCTTGATTCAATATAAGATCCTGGGGCAGGGCAAAACTTTTTTCCTTGCACATGGCAATATCTCAGCTATCAAAAGAATGGCCACCTGCAGCTAAACTAGAAACATCTTCCCCAGACTAGTATTTTCTAGCCAGTGGTGTCCAAACTTCAGTCATCCAGATGTTTTGGACCATAACTCCCTCAGTCCTTTGTCATTGGCAATCTAGGCTTGGAATTCTGGGGGTTGTGGTCCAAAACATCTGGAGGGCCAAAGTTTGGACACCCTTTAGACTATAGACCAGTGGTTCTCAACCGGTGGATCCCCAGATGTTCCTTCCAGCACAGTGAGTGGTGGAGGCTTCTGGAAGTTGCAGTCCAGGAACATCTGGGGACCCACAGGTTGAGAACTACTGCTATAAACTCTATCATTCCCTCCCCAGGGATATTACAGTCCAACATATCTGTAGGGCCCCAGATTGGGGAAGCCTTTGCAAAATGGCCAGGCAGGTCCTCATTCCGCACGTATCTCATGTTCTGAGTTTTGAAAGAACACACACCTTGGGTCCTCCTGCTCTTAGGAAGGAAAGCCGCATAGAGAGGGTAAAAATGAATATGAATGATTGGGGCCTTACAGGTCTCCTTCACACTCTGGTAAAGAAAAGGCATCACAGCAGGCAGGAAACAAACATAAAGAAAAAGCTTTCTAGAGCAGCTAGACAGGAAGTACTGCTGTCTTGACTTCCTTTGACCCAGGTCCCGCTTCAGTGCCAGCGTCTCAATTCAAGCTGAAAATACGATGAACTCCACAAACCACACAACCTAATTCTACCCAAACCAAACCATGAAAAAGTTCGTTCTTGGAGGTCTGCAATTTGAAGACACCCAGCCACACTTCTGACTGCAACTGTATCAACCAGAACATCCTTGGCACTTTCACTCCAGGAGGCCCATAGGGCAGGCATGCCCAAACTTTGGCCCTGCAGATGTTTTGGAACACAACTCCCACAATCCTTTGTCATTGGCAATCTAAGCTTAGAATTCTGGGAGTTGTGGTCCAAAACATCAGGAGGGCCGAGGTTTGGACATGCCTGCCATAGGGCTTCGACCCGTAATCGGGCCTTCTCGATGGCTGGCCCCACTGCGTGGAACAAACTTCCTTGTGAAATCCACCAATCAGAGTCCCTTTTAGCCTTTAAAAAAGCTTTAAAGACCTGGCTTTTTAAGGAGGCGTACGGCAATCAATAGATAACCTGTTATGTTGTGTCTTTTCCCTGTTTTGTTTGCTCCCCATCCTCAGTATTTTTGTCTCTTGGCGGTTTCTTGTATGTATGTTATTGTGGTCATAGCTGCTTATTTTATTCGTTTTTAATTTTTTTAAATTTGCTTGTTTGGTTTTTTGCATTTATGTGAACTTCCCAGAGTCCCTTCTGGGAAACTGGCATGGTATAAAAATGAAATGAAATGAAATGAAATGAAATAAATAAATAAATAAATAAATAGTCATTGCTTCCGCCTTCCCCCATTCATTCAAAAAAAAGGGGGGGGCTCATCCCAAAGAGATAGTTTAGGATTAACCAGAATCTGTCAGGACCTGAAATATACCCTGCGCATCTCAGTTGTTCTAAGCCAGTGTTTATGGTCCATTAAGTGTAGAACAAGGTGATGACTGAGTGATGTACTCAAGTGATTTACTGGAGGAAGTAGAATCTTTTGGTCTTATCTGGGCTTTATGGATTTTTCATGCTGTAAGACCACACACGACAATGATCAGGACATTCGGATCTGGGCATGGGGTGGAGAAGCAGCCCCATAATGAAAAGAACACCAGCTTTGACAAAACATAGAGCTTTGATTCTGCCAAGTTGAAACTTGCACTGCTTTGTCATGAAACAAACGTATGCCTCTGGAATATGGAGACTGGGAATGGATGGCCTCCCAAGTTGACCTGCAGCTTCTATTATCCTTCCCCCAGTATTTGCTTTGCATTCCAACAACATCAACAATATTGCAGTTTGCACTACTCTGTTGTAGCATTTCAGTATATTGCTGTCAAACAGGCTAAAATCTGTTCCCAAACTTTGGAAAGAAAACAATCTTTGAGAGAGAGTTGATTGCCTTTGGCTCTGATAGGAAGCAACTTTTAATATAAATCAATGTGGATCTGTCTGGACAGCTCACTAAATTGCAGTACTGAGGTCTAGAGTTCAATTTGTTGTGAGAACAGCCAGCCTGTGTGGCCTTGGGCAAGCTGCACAGTCCCAGGATGCACTCAGAAGTAGGGAATGGTGAACCACTTCTGATTGTATGTAACAATGATGGTTACAGGTACACTGCCTCTGGATAGCTGCAAAATATCTGGCTCAACATTTTAATAGATTTTCTTTCAAAGGCTACTTAGGTTTCTCTCGCCCTTCCCCCAAACTATTATTAAATGTTTCAGGAGGTAGGACAATTTAAAACTGAATTAATATAATCCATATTTGGAATCCAATGTAGGAGAAACTACAGGAGTGGAAGAAATACACAGAACATCTCTTTAAGGATAACAGAAGTATTGACCATGATGCCAAGTTAGATGATGGTATAGATATCATGAGGGAAGTGGTAGAACATGCCATTAAACTATCAAAGTGTGGCAAAGCCCAAGGCCATGATTAAATATATATGGAAGTTTTGAAATTGCTTAAAGAAGAACAATCCCTTTCCCTCCTGGTCGATTCATAGAATCATAGAATCACAGAGTTGGAAGAGACATCAAGAGACATCTAGTCCAACCCCCTGCCATGCAGGAACCCCATCACAATATTTCTGACAGATGGCCATCCAGCCTCTGCTTAAAAACCTCCAAAGAAGGAGACTCAACCACTCTCTGTGGCAGCATATTCCACTGCCAAACAGCTCTAACTGTCATGAAGTTCTTACTAATGTTTATACAACAGCATCTATAGAAGTGGAACCATCTTACAAAACTGGCTCAAATCCATTTTTATATCACTTTCAAAGAAACCTAATGTAAAAAATTGTAATGAATACAGGACAATCAGTTTGATAAGTCACATCTTGAAGTCGTTTTTAAAAGTCCTGCATGTATGAATATATCAGAAGTGTGAAGAGAGCACTGGAGATACCCAATTTGGATTCAGGAATAGATTTGGAACTTGGGATGCATTATTTAGTCTTCAAATACTAGTTCAGTGATGTCTCGATGTCAGTGTCAATGTCTTTGTTTGCTTCATTAATTATGAAAAAGCATTTGACTCAGTTAAACATGATAAACTTATTAGCATTCTTAAAGAACTAGGCTTGGAAAATCGTGGTATCAGATTGATTGGGAATTGGTGCTGTTGTCTGGATAGATGGTCAGTGGTCAGATATCAGAAGAGGTGTCAATTATGAAAGGTGTTCATCAAGATTATATTCTCTTGCCTCTACCTTTTAGTATATATTCAGAAAGAATTTTCCAGGATGCTCTTGAAAGAAAGAACCAAGCTGTGAAGGTGAATGGAGTTCTTGTTAATAACATAAATTACGCTGATGACACTGCCCTGCTTGCAACAAGTTTGACAGACTTGAAAGGATTATTGGATTCTGTTGCTGCAAAAAGCATTGCCATGGGATTGTGACTTAACATGGAGAAGGCAAAACGGATGGTTATCAGTTAAAATGGTTCACAGAATCTTCTCAAGATTGGCAGATCTAATTGAGAGAGAATTATCTTATACTGTAAATACTTGGGATGCTTTGTCAAATATAACTGGGATCCTTCATGTGAAACTTGCTGTAGAATTGAACAAGCTAGAAATTCCTTCCAGAAAATGAGGGAAGTCTTGACAAAATGAGACTTATCAGACTTTGTACTCGAATACCTTTATTCTATGTATTCAGTATACTTCTCTATGGTGTTAAAACCTGGCTCCTTACACGTACATTATGCAGGAAGCTGGAAGCATTCAAAATGTGGGCGTACAGATGAATTCTGAAAATATCTTAGACTGCCAGAGTCACTAATGTGGCTGTATTACAGCACATGAATAAAAAACTAGAAATCTTCAATACCATAAAAGAATAAGATTGCAATATTTAGGACACCTAATGCGCAATAAGAAATACAATTTGTTGCAGGTTATCCTTCAAGGAAAAATAGACAGGAAGTGTAGCGTGTGGCATGGAAGAACATTCTGGCTTAAGAACTTAAGCCTATGGTTCAGAGTGAGTACAGCTGCTCTATTTAGAATAGCTTTAGATAGAAACCAGTTCAGGCTACTGATTGCCAACGTTCTACATGGACATGGCACTTGAAGAAAAATATAGGAGAGCATACATGTGAAAAACTACTGTCAAGGGAAGAAGTCAAGAGGAATGGGAAACAATAAATAAAACACAGGTGCACTTGGACTGTGTCTGCATTTGATGTTAAATCATGGTTATGTAACATCAACCTAGCACATGTTTTCTTCCACCTGCAATTCCTCTTCATCCTAGCCAACACAACCAGTGTTGAGATTATGGGAACTGTATTCTGCTGTATCTGGAGAGCCGCAGTTGCCCTCTCTGGTGTGCTGTTAGGTAAACAAGCCCGACATTTCTGGGCTTTATTTGGTCCACTTTATTCATTCATTCATTCATTCATTCTGTATTCCATTGCCGAACAGCTCTAACCATCAGGAAGTTCTTTCTAATGTTCAAATGGAATCTCTTTTCCTGTAGTTCGAAACCATTGCCCCAAGTCCTAGTCTCTGAAGCCATGGAAAACAAACCTGTTCCCTCTTCAATATGACATCCTTTCAAATATTTAAACATAGCTATCATATCCCCCCTCAGCCTTCTTTTAGAAAGGCTAAACATTCCCAGTTCCCTAAGCCGTTCCTCATAAGACATTTCCTCCAGACCTTCAACCATCCTGGTCGTCGTCCTCTGCTCAAGGTTGTCAACATCCTTTTAAAATCCTTTTTAAATGTTTCAGGGAGACAGGACAACTTAGCATGGAGTTGGACTCGATAGCCTTATAGCCCCCTTCCAACTCTATGGGTCTGTGTGTCTATGATTCTTGTTAGTATCAGTCACCAATCCATATTAAAAACAGCAGCAGCAATGGCAATGCAGCATGTTGGGGTTCTTTTTTTTTTCTTTTTTCTTTTTTCTTTTGCAGCAGCAGCAGCAGCACCTGAGATGAAGCGAGGGGACCACAGGAGCCAAATCTCATGGAGTGAAGTTGAAACTATCCCCTTTTAGTCTTACTTCCAAATCTACTCATTGTTCCTGGCCTTACAGTAGGTGTCAAAGTGTGGGCCTCCAAAGAGTACAGCACAGCTACCACCACCATCTCTCACCACTGGATATGCTGTTAAGGGGTGATGGGAGCTGTAGTACAAGAGCATTCAGGAGCTGCCACACTTTGAGCCCCTGGATTAGTGTTTCGCCTACTGGCTGAGCACAATGAAATTAACCAGCTGCCAACTTTTGTGCCAGAGGGGCACCATCTCATAGGACTAAAGCACTTAATTTCTAAAATATGGGCAGAGAACATATTGCTTCCTGTTCTGAAATTACAATACAGTAATCATAATCTCAAATAGCCTTCCAGACAAGACCAAGGAAGTAAAATACAGAATATGTGAGGTAAGTGATGCAGTGCCTCCATGGTCTACTAAAGTCTCAGTAAAAATTTAACTTCCCCTGTCTATGAGCACAGGAAGTGTTCTATTTGCTGATTCCAGAACTGGCTTGCTTCTTAAGCCTCTTCACCCTATCAGAAATCCAAAACAGAAGGGGCTTTGAACAGTCAGACAGCTTGCTTTTGGTCTGTTCCCAGTGATCATGTGCATTGGAAATGAGCCAAACCAGAGCAATCTGGCCCAAAAGAAAACGACCTTGACAAGGTGCAGTAGGAAGGCCATGGGGACCATTTACTTTGTGATCCTGTAGTCCTCAAAGGAAGGAGGGAGCAGCAGACCAAACCTTGACTAAAATCCAAGTCTAATTAGGCCCTAAATCACTGAACAGATAACTTTCCCCTGATCCTAGAATCTGGTTTTCATGCAGGAGAAGTTGGTCCTTTCTTCATTTGTAAATGGCACTTTTAAGATGTAGGTGGTATGAATCCTGTACAACCAAATTGGGGGGGGGGGGAGTTAAGTTCAGGGAACTCTTCCTCTCAATGTATGCAGCAGTGCAACAGACACTTACCTGGGAGGAAGAGCCAGTGCACCCAATGGTACTTTACCTGCGAGGAAGTGCACAAACAAATCTTTTAAAGTGTTTTGCCTTTGCCTCTTTACTTTCGCCCAGATGCCGAGAGAGAATAACAGGGCTCTTCCTTTGGAGTTTTCTTTCCGAGGAGGCCTGCCTGAACTTGCACCACTCGAGACCCCTTTCGTGCTGGTCTTAATATAGGCACCCCGGACGTCGCAATTCAAGACGTCGAAGGAGTTTGGCCCAAATTCTGCGCACCCTCCCCCCTCCTCCCGGCAGCTCCGCCCTCCCCGTTCATTGGCTCGCTTCCCTTTAAGAGAGCAAAACACGCGCAGCAGCAGCGAGGTCCCGGTCGGTGCCTTGCAGGAGTTGTCGTGGGACGTCCAGAAGCGTCGGAGGTTTTCGTGCGCCCTGGCTATGGAAAACGAGGACTTTGCCGCGCCGCCCTCCCCGCTGAAAGGGGGCCGCTGCCCCGCAGGTGAGCACCGAGGCCGTCCGAAAAGCGGGACGAGGGCGGCGGGGCGGAAGCGGTCCAGGGCAGGATGCCGCGCTCTGGCCAAGGTGTTCCGTCCCGTGGGAGCAGCTGCCAGCGGCATCCCTGGGCTAGCCGTGGGGACGGGGTGGCGAGCAATTCCTGACATGCATCAGGCAACAAAGGGGTGCTTTAGTAGTGTTTGTTTTAGGGGTTTGGAGGGGGGGGGAGAAAGGGCTAAAATGTAAAATTAGAACAAAATTTCTTGGCCCTTTGGCAACTAGAAGTTCACTGCAGGCGATCCGTTCGTCTTCTAGATGCCCCCGAGTTTTGCGTTTGGTGGAGGGGGGTTGATGCGTGTCGTTCCACCCGGCAGGTTTCAAGGGCCGACGGGCTGGACCTGCTCCCCACCCCACCCCTCGCCTGGCCCCGCAGAAGATGGCAGGGGCGGAGAGCGGCGCGGGGCTTCCCGCCTTTGATCCCCCTGCGTATGCTTGGGACTGCGGGCCCTCGCGCTTCCTGGGACCAAAGGGGAGGGGGAAATTATTATTAATATTTTAATCAACCTCGCACGATCCGGGGGAGGCCCGGAGCCCCCCCTCCTCCTCCCCTCCCCTTCAGGAGCAGCCCAGTGCGGGCTCGGGCTCGGCTCGGCAGCTGCAGGGGCGGGCCAACCTGCACGGGAAGCGAAGTGCGTCATGAGAAACTGCGCCAGTGCAAATGGCTGCTTTTTTTTTTTTTTTTTAATTGAAGACCTCCTGGCTAGCATGTAGGAAAGGGGAGGGGGAACCTTTCCCTGACCAGCCGCCGTGCCGAGAAAAATAAGCCCCCGTGTCTTGCCCGTTGAGCTATTAGCTGGCCGTGGCGGGCGGGGGCTGGAGAGGGAGCGCGGGGGCGGCAGGAACCTTCCCTCGGCGCTCGAGAGAGGTGCATAACAAAACAAGCATCGGTGGCCAGTCCGCTTAGCTGAGGAACAGGCCTGAACGCGGCTCTTACTGGGCTTTTCCCCAGGCTGCCTGGTAAAGGGTCGATTACAAAGTTCTCCAGTTTCTGGGGAGCCTCCTCAGATTCCTCAAAACCGCTGCTGAAAGAGGGCTCCTTTTTGACCCCCGTTCGTGTCACCCATGTCGGGCGAGGCAGAATAGAAGAGTCTTCAGGGAATGTGCCCAATCAGGAGTTTTTTTCGTAGTTACTGTTTTGAAACATAGTTTTGGCTAGATCTGCTTATAGGCTGGCCTATAAACCCAAATTTGTCAAAAACATTATTTTTATTTATTTATTTATTTATTTATTTATTTATTTATTTATTTATTTATTTATTTATTTATTTATTTATTACAGTTTTGAGAAGTTCCCCACCCACCATGATAACTAGTGGTGGTTCGGGTTTATAGGAGCTGTGGCCCCGCAAAACTGTTGTTTCCACAGAGGAAGGCTGAGATAAAAGTGGCGTAACATTTATGAAAAAAAATTAGCTGACTTGTCTGCAAGCATTGATCAAAGCCTCCAACAACTGCAGCCTCATTATTTTCTGGGAAGGAAAAAAGTCGTTATTCTGGAATTGCATCAGAATGTCTGGTGAAAATTGTCTTACATCTCCTTCAACTGCCTCTTAGGTTGATAGCCCCTTCCCAGAGGGTCATATGATAAATCTGTGCTCTACCTTTATATAAAAATGTCTGATATGACTTAAAAATAAAATTCATATATGCATGCATCCAGATTTAGAATCACAGCACATGAAGAGAAATCTAGCTCAGACAATTATTAACCAGCCACAGTTAAAACACTAAAAATACAGGATTAAAATACAGGATTAAAAGCCTGGACAATTCAAACTATATTTATCTGCAGCTCAAAAGAGATAAACAAGGAGGCACCCTATGCAGGGGTACCTTGACTTACAACATTAATCCATTCCAAAGACATCTTCAGAAGTCGATCAAGTCATAAGTCAAACAGTGGTTTCCCATAGGAATGCACTGAAAATTAATTAATCCATTTTGGAGGGAATGGATTAATAAGTTTTCAGTGCATTCCTATGGGAAGGCTGTCCCAACCCCCCTCAATCAAGGGCATCCAAAGGCTGCTTTCCACTTTCCCGCCAGACAGCTGACTTTGACAGGACCCTTGATTGAGGGAGAACCTGGATGGTTTGGAAGGGAAGCGCTTACCTCCAGGTACACCTTTACCCGGAGGTAAGCGCTTCCCTTCCAAACCGCCTGGGCTTCTTCAGGCTGCTTTCCGCTTTCCTGCCAGACAGATGACTGACTGGTCAGACCAGTACTCACAACCTGGGGTTCAATCCCCGGTAGCAGGCTCATGGTTGACTCAGCCTTCCATCCTTCCAAGGTACCCAGATTACTGGAGGGAGGGAATGTGAAGTCTGCATAGTGTAATTAAACTTAAACCACCCAGAGACTACTTGAAGTGGCCTGGGGCAATATATAAACAGAACACATTGCTTTGCTTTTATCTGCCTTTGATTGAGGGAGAGGTTTGGGCGCCTTGGAAGGAAAGTGCCTTCCAAGGCACCTGGGCTGCGGGAAGATGCATCCATCCCAGGGATCTGGGATCCATCCCAAGATGGGTAGAGGGCCACTGTACCTTTTCAACCCCCACCCCCCAAGGAACAGTACCTCGGTCTTCTCCAGGTTGACTTTGAACTTGTTAGTCCTGGTCCATTCCAGAACCGCATCCAGACAACGATCAAGGGCTCACACAGCCTCTGTTTGCAGAGGTGCAAAAGGAGAGAGAGAGCTGCGTATCATCACCATACTGATGACAGCAAACTCCAAATCTGTGAATGACCTCAGCCAACGGCCTCATGTAGATGTTAAAACATTGCCGACCCCTGGGGCACCCCACAATAGAGGGACCAAGGAGCTCACAACTTATTCAAGAGAAAATGAAAGGTTGTTAGCGGCCAGTAAGTTAGAAATGGAGAGAGTGGGGCAGGAAGAGACAGAGAGATTTGCTATTGCTATTGCAATTCTGTGTTGAATCTTATGGGTAAGAAGACGGGGAGGCTCTGTCCCAGATGGCTGCTCTTTCTCCTTTTTCTATAATTTGGGGTTGGGAAAGTGGGGGTCATCTTATACTTCAGAGCATTTTATACACGGAAACATACAGTATTTATTCATTAGTGATATGAACACAATATGAGATGTGAATGATTTTTCTAAGGCAGCATTGTTAGAAAACCTTTAACCATTTAATCATCTTTGTTGGGCTTTTCCATGTTTCGTGTGTGTGTTTGTGTGTGTGTGTGTTACAGTAGGTATATCAATACTCTTGAAGAATTTTATCTTTCTCGTGGTACTTAGGACTGCTGGTGGTAATGTATGCCAGTTCAGCAGTTGATGTCCTAGTCTGTGCCTCCATCAGTAGACATAATACAGTATTCACAAGATAAATGAATTGTTGAACTTGCTCTATAGCTTGACCACAGGCATACATACATGTGCTCTCAGGGACTCTTCCAATCTCCATGAACTTGGTGTTCTCATTATTTATACTTAGGCAAATCTTGCTGGCTTCATTGTCTAGACTCGTCATCATTTCTTGAAAGGACACTCTTGTTTCACCAAACAGTGTGATGTCATCTGTAAAATTAAATCTGTTAGGCAAACTCCTGCCCATGAAATTCCAAAATTGGGATTATCCATCACTCTGTACATAACAAAGTCAACAGAAAGGAGAATTAGGAACGGTGACAGAATGCATCTTTTTCTTATTCTTGTATTGATGCTAAAGGAGAGAGAGTAGGCCTGCTTAAATTAATGGAGTGTATGGAGTAGCTGGCTCGCCAAATCCTGTGGTGGGCCCCATGCTGTGGAACCACCTCCCTAGTGAGCTGCGCCTAACACACTCCCTGCCCACCTTTAAAAGGGCTTTGAAAACACACCTGTTTAAAGAGGCATATGGCGACCTTTTTACTTAATTTTTTTAATCCTCTTTTTGCCGCCCATGTCATCTTTCATGGAGGGTATTGCCCCTCCTTATTTTATTGGTACTCTTTCCTTTTTTGTTTTCTTTTCTGTTGTTCCGTCCGGAAGTTGAGCGGTATATAAATATAACAAACAGACAAACAAACAAATAAATAAATGATTCAATGTGACTCTTGTTGTGCCGGTGATACAATTTTCAAGCTTACACTGAAAAATACTATGGAATTTTAAAAATATGCTGCTGATGATAAATAGAATGACTATATATTAATAGAATTCTTGTAAACATTCAAATACCCTTTTTGCAGGAAAAAGTGGGATTCTTGTCACAGTAGAGCTCATTAGAGTAGTGGCACATAAGATACAAAACATGGAGAACTAGTATATGCAAGCATATATATTTATATGCACACACATTGTCTTTTTATTCTGTTATGATTATTCTACATAAGTGAACCTGTGTGTTCATTTTACTATATGACCCTTAAGTACTTTGCAAGTTAATATTTTTCATTCCTTTAAGATAATTGCTGTTAAATTGTCTCCAAGATCCATACAGTTGAAAAGCCAGTACAGAAAATGTTAAATGCTTTTGTATATAAGCGTGAACCTCTTGTGTGTATAAGCTACCATTAAAACATGGAATGGAGCCCCATCTGTAGAAAGAATAAGATGTTTAAAAAGGAAAAGAAAATTTGACTGGATGCTCAGTACAGTATGCCTTTTACCACACCTTCCAGCATTGGCTTAGGAAAAATACATAGATTAGAACTCAGTTGGCCTATATGACCGTGTAAGGGCAGTCACGCCAGCAACTGTGACCTACATTCCCAGCAGTCTATCACACACTGTGTATCTTCCTCCAGTAGTAGAATCCATCATGACCTTGGGCGCAGTCTTTGTACAGCAAGCAGCCCAGAAATGGAGGACTGTAGACACTTCTATGAAGGCCTTGTGTGAAACAACTGAACTGGTTTGGGGCCGTAATTTATAGGTAGAATCAACTTGTTTACAGTATGAACCACAAAGCTATTTCTTTTTTCACTGGCAATTAAAATAACCTTAATAGTGTCTCTGTTTGAAAAAAGTCCTGTTTGTACCGTTAAACTAAACTATTTCTTAATGCTTCTAAAAACATGTTTTACATAGGTCAACATTAAAACTGTTGCTGTAACTTTCATTGTTGCTAATGGGTTGTATGATTGACAGCCGTTTTAACAGGACATAATTGTTACTTGATGTGGTGCACTTGACTGCCTCCAACACAATAAGTATCTTTCAAAGTTGGGGAACTGTCATGGTTAGATACATTCAGTTGCTAATAATCGGGGAGTTTGTTTAAACATTAGAGTTAGATAGAAAGTAACAACTTGAAGCCTCTGGACAGTAAAATACTTATTAGAACACCGAGTATTCTAGACTACCATGTGCTTTTATAGGGAAAAGAAAAAGCTAAGCCATTGTAGCAAAAAATACTATAAAAGGAACACAACATGGTGAATTTTAAAAACCGGGTTAAAAGTTTCTGTTTCCATATTTTGGATCATTGTCAGTGTGGCAAATTATTGGGGGGAAAGAGTTCGAACACTTGAGAATAAATGCAGCATGGTCAAAGCACACAACATATACCTGAGAGGCACTTGTAGTAAATTAATGAAGAGGGAGGCTCTGGTATCTTAGTGAGTGCCATCACTGGGTGGGTCCTTTGCCACTTACTAGCATCTGATTTGGCACCACTTGTGGTAAGTCCACAAGATATTGACTTCCACTGCACTTTAGTGGGCAACACCGCCAGCTAAGTGAGCTTGAGGTGGTTTTCAGTTTGTTGTATGTACAAGAGGTGTAGAGACCAGCCCCTGTAATGTAGAAATGCCCTGTTGATGAAATGAACAATTTAATGTTAGTAATACATGTATTATAAGACCCTAAATAGATGGTGCCTATAGCTTAGTGGTGAGATAGCTGTTTCATCTATTTGGGATTCTGTGTTCAATGCCTGGAGTCTTCAGATATTTATTTTTGTTTTATCTATTTTGAATATTTTACCCCATCTTTCTCCTTGGAAAAGGATTCACAAAGAATATTGTTCAAACCCCTGCACACCTGCCGTTCTTATTCTCATAGAATATATTCAGCTAGATGTTATATCCCGTGCAGTAAAAATCCCATTCCTGGCATTTCCCCTAACTCTCCAGGAGTTGGGTATTCTTTTTACCAATCTCAGAAGGAGTGAACCTTGAGCTGGCTTCCTGGCATTTAACCCCAGGCCGTGAGCACAGTTTTGGTGGCAGTATCGTAGCGTAACCACTGCGCCATGAGGCTCCTTAAATAGAAGATGCATAATTTGGAGTGGTCTATATGAGATAAAATATCTCTTTTCACTATTTTTTCTGTTTATATAGAGACAGATACCAAAATAAATAAATGTCCTTCTTGTATAACCACAGACGAATTATTTGGCGAGATAACCATTCACATTTTGTTTCACTGCTTTCTTTTACAGTCAAAGCTGGAGGAATGAGAGTTTCTAAGAAACAGGAAAATGCACCTGTCGAAAGAAGTTCCAAATTGTCTGGGAAGGAGAAGGCCAAGTATGTGCAAATCAATCCTTATTGCTGGGGTCTTTTTTGATTAAACTGGTCACGCCATGGAGTATAGCACAAGGTATTACTTACCGAGGGATGGTGGTGCCAGGGCTGCTTGTGGCCCCATGGGAAGAGGATCTGAGAGAGAAGTACTGTGGGCAAGGTTTATGCAAGGGACTTCAAGAATGGGAACTGTGTGATGTATTCGATGCAGTTTTCGGTAAACGTTTCTTGTAGAGGAATAAAAGTGAAGGCATGGAATAGTCTGCAAAACAATCTACAAATTGATTTGCTGAGAACATTTATAATAATGAGTTGCAGGGTGTATTTGATTTATATCACAATTTAAAATTAAAACATCTGTTTGCTTGGATGATTTAAATTTTAAAAATGATTTTATATATATATTAAAATATATATGTATGTAGATAAATATATATATGTATGTATGTATTTGTTTTTCTACCGCCTGTCTTTCCAAAGGAACTCCGGGCGGTTAATAATAGGAATAAACAGAAACAAATATATACACACCGTATAAGACAACAGAGGGAAAATAAAATAAGATAAAAATAAAAAATAAAAATCATGATTTAAATTTGGTTTTTGAAAAAATGTTGATTTTTCCCATCCACTCTGATGAATTGTGTGTTGCTCAAAATGCCCAGCAATCAAAGATGCCCTCTCTCTTTTTTTTGAAGAAACATAGAAGTTCTGCCATGTTCATAATCAATGTTCTGTGTCATACTATGTTCTGCAGGTTATTCCAGCCAGAGTTGTGCCCAGGACTGATTCAGAGGATAGTAGAAGCCTATAGTGACTTTCTGTCCTGCAGTCTCACCCAAACAAAATTGTCCAGCAGGGTTTCGTTTAGGCCCAGTTGAATGAATAATCAATTGCTCTCATTCTAAGTGGTCACAGAAGTAAATAAGAGCTTTTTTTTTTAAAGGCTCAAACACAAAGCATTTTAAAAGGGCTTGTTCTACCTAGACATACAGTCTTTTGGAAGCCTTGGTTGAATGGAAGAGAGCTAACCTAGTTCTTCCACTCCCCTGCTCCACTGCATGATGCCTTCAGAGATGACATACCAAGTCAACGCAAAGGTGCACCTATTAGAGTAGCAAAGATCAAACTCGTGTGGAAATGAAATGGAGTCCTGTAATGTGATGGAGTAATGGCAGAGCAAAACAGAGTGCAAGCTGTTGCTTTTGCAGCGTGCTTCTCTCCAAATGACTCTTGGTCAGGAGCTTCATATCTCAAGGTCTCCCTTCTTTTTCTTTTCAGGGGTCATCCCCCAACTGTTTCTGGGAACAATGTGGTCAGGTATGTTGTCTTCATCCTCAGCCCACTGGAGCGTTAAGCAGGGAGGTTGGCAAGTCTTTGGAGCCAAGTCTAAAGTATTGGGTACCAAGTCTCAAGCCCAAGTCTTTGGTACTGACTTCCGAGTCCCTTTCGGAAACAAGCTCTTTTCCCCAGAAAAAGGGAAGGATGGGTAAGTTCCAAATTGCAAATCATGTCCAAGTCATGGGGGGGGGGAGTTGAGTGCGAGGCAAGTCACTGGTTTAACTTAAGTCTGGCTTGACAGTCCCATGATTTAATGCCCTCATCCCTGGATGGGGTTCAGCCTTTAGGGACAAGGATCATCCTGCAGATTGCTGCAGATTTCGTTTTGGTTGCCTTTTCATTCTACAGGGAGCCAAGTATTCAAAACAGAAACACAACTGGAAGGGAATGCAAGCTTCCTTAAGCTTGTGAGTCCACAGAAAATCCTGTATTTGCAAAGGGATCCAAGACGAAGGTGTGAATGCATTTGTGTTCTACAAGCCTAAGAGGATTCAGCGTGTACATGGTCTGAATTTTCCTGGGATAATGTGTGAAGTGTAGAATGATGCGTCTAAGGCTGGCTGTTCAAGAGTCAGGCATGTTGGTACCGGAGACAGTGGATCTGTTCTGTGTTCATGGCTTCCAAGTTGCATAATGGCTAGGACTCACACAGAAGTGGTGCAACTGAATTATTCCTGTTTGGGAAGATTCAAGGGACAAAAATTCAACTTATGACTTGTATCTTGGAGGGTCTGCACTTTTCTTTGCCAGCTGGCTTTTTGCAGTCCTTGCTTGTGAACTTTTAGGGCCATTCACTGTGTTTTAATATCAGTTGATTTCTCTGGACAGTGCAGTTAATTTCAGGTTGCTAAGCAGAAGCTGTGCAAAGCTGGGAAAGAATTTAGGAAGTTGGCTGCCTGTAACATAGCACCTGTGGAAACTCATATAAAACCAAGGTTGTGCTAGAAGCCTTGGAATTGTTAATCTTGATCAAGGATTCATCTCTCTCTCTCTCTCTCTCTCTCTCTCTCTCTCTCTCTCTCTCTCACACACACACACACACACACACACACACACACACACACACACACACACAC